>JAUCMX010000012.1:18478855-18658855 GCA_033459395.1 Hemibagrus guttatus
CACATTTAAGTAAAGCCCTGAAATGTGATATTCAAGTGTTAAGCACGGCTGAACTTGCGGCTTTCTTTCAATTATTCCACAGCTGACATTTGCCTACCCTTTATCGAGAGATCTTTAATCAGAGCCAATGTGAGAGCAACTAGGAGGAGATTGCTTTGATTTAATATCTCCTTCTGCTCTAAATGGGAATGGGAAACATCAGTCATCATCTGTAATGGATGTGTAAAGGGTATCAGGGTTACTTTCTGTTGATGTCAGAAAAGCACCTATTGGCCTTTATGATACATAATTTACACGTTTCTTATAATGTACCTAGATATACCAAGGATATATGGCACAGTTAAGCCATAATGGCTCAATGAATCGATTATACTGTGATATTTTACCAAATCTAGGCTTTGTGTGGTGTTAATCTGAGGTCTATATCAATGCTTGTAATTTAGAGTTTTCTGGACAACTCCTTAATAATACTTGAAAAAAAAAATATAATAATAACAACAACAATAATAATAATAATAATAACAACAACAATAATAATAATAATAATAATAATAATAATAATAATAATAATAATAATAATAATAATAATAATGATAATAATAATAATAATAATAATAATAATAATAATAATAATAATAATAATAATAATAATAATAATGATAATAATAATAATAATAATAATAATAATAATAATAATAATAATAATAATAATAATAATAAAATCCCTGAAAACTAGAGCACAAAAAGTCACAGCTCATGCAGAAAACTATATTATATTTTATATATTTTCACTCTTGTCTAGATTTCATCTCTTCTACTCAGAAGGCAGATTACTGCAACCTGAACGCGGTGTCTCTTCAATAAACCCGAGGTTTACGTGCTGCTCTGCTTTATTATGTTTGATTTGTGCCCTTCTTTATTGCTGTCCAGCTTCAAGGTTTTATCCTTCGTATGGATACAGCCACCGTCCTCCGGCCACTTATTATCTTTCACACTTGACTGAATTTACAAGAAATAAAGGGGTTAAGTTACCAGCTGCATTATGGCCTAATGCCATTTATCACCCCACAGGCCTGAGACGAGGTGGACTAGGTGTTTACTGTAGTTCTGGCACAGCTCACTTTGGCCTTGCTAATAAATAACTGTATGTACTTCACGGCTTCATTCCGGAGGCTCAGAGCGTGACATGTTCTAGTGTGGAGGGAAGGACATTGCATCAGAATATGTGAATCTTAACGATCTGAGGCCTGTTCGGTAAAATATAAAAATAAGAAAATTTTTAAAAAATTAAAAAAAAAAACACTGAAGTGCAGCGTGCAGACGTTTCCTCTGTGAATAAGTTAATGGGAGCTCATGCTTTTGACATTTCATCTGGAAGACCTTGGGAAATCTGTTTTAGATTCACATCCATACACTGTACAATGTAAGGTCCTG
Organism: Hemibagrus guttatus; assembly: GCA_033459395.1. Lineage (NCBI taxonomy): Eukaryota > Metazoa > Chordata > Actinopteri > Siluriformes > Bagridae > Hemibagrus > Hemibagrus guttatus. The sequence continues at coordinate 18,480,290 of JAUCMX010000012.1, forward strand.
CAGCCAATGAAAACATACACTTCACATTTCACTGATGTGGCTGCAATTCATCTATGTAATTCAAAAAAGTATTTTTCAAAAGTTTTGCTTCCTTTTTTTTGCAAGTAAAGAGGCGGTTTCTCTGCTACAGTTGGTGGAAGTTATTCCGATAAAATATGGGCCCACTGATGTTTTTCTTTGGAACCTGTTTTGGAAAAGATTGCACAACTCAGGGTGCTTCTCCTTAAAGAGAGCATTAAAATGTCACTTCATGAGAAATTTACGCTGCTAGAGTTAGCTATGGTCGATTAAAGAATATTTAAGGCTATTTGGAGCTGTGCTCTTACATCATTCCAGTAAAGGCACACTTCAGCGAGAAATGAATTAAAGAAGTGGAGGAGTGCGTGCAGCCAAATCATAAGGAAGCCTGGCCATTAGACTGAGGAGTAGGGTGAGAGATGGCTATTTACACTTTCTTTTTTTTCTGGAAGACCACATGCAGTGTGTATGTTGTAGATTTAAATGGACAGTTGATGGAGTTCCTGTGTTCATGTTTCAAGTCTAATGCACAACATCCTGCATCATGTCATACATGTCTAGTAAATGGGTTTAGCCCAGGCCTACATAACACTTGGAAGAGACCTGAAAATGCTCACACACAAAGATTGTATATCTTTGGTATCGGATTTGAGCTACAGGATGTTGATTAGCATGTATATTTTCTGAACAAAACCATAAAACGTTCAGTGTCAAAATCTTTGTGTCAAAACCTCTATGTTTACACACCTCTGGATAACAGCATAACTCTTTTATTCAAATCTGACAAAGCACAAGGTTGCTGCTGAAATTTGCTGCAAAATTGCCTCATTACTATGTTTTGCCAATATTGAAGCTTTGTATCAGTGTTCATTAAATAAAGTGCAAATGATCAACAATCCAGCGTCGGTTTCTCCTTAGGGCTCCGCCGTATCCTAATGATGTTGTTTTAATGGGTGTTCCTTTTCTCTCTCAAACCTCTTAGGAATTAGTCTAATTCGAGACCCTTCATTGGGGTTATTAATATTTCATGTTGTTCATGGATTCCAGGTAAATCATATAATTTATTATTTCTTTTTTTTCCCCTTATAAACACAGTGCCGTGTTGAGCAATCGATTTTAGATAACTTGGCATGGCTTGTATTGCTCTATCACACTTGCTCTTAAGGGATTCTGTAATGACAGTGACAGAATTACTGTAAGCAATCAGTATTTATTTATCTATCTATCTATTTATATATTTATTTATTTATTTATCTATTTATCTATTTATTTATCTATCCATCTATCTATCTATCTATCTATCTATCTGTCTGTCTGTCTGTCTGTCTGTCTGTCTGTCTGTCTGTCTGTCTGTCTGTCTGTCTATCTATCTATCTATCTATCTATCTATCTATCTATCTATTTATTTATTTATTTATTTGTCTGTCTGTCTGTCTGTCTGTATGTTTAAAATATAGTATCTGTGTCTATTAATTCAAAGTGTATTGGATATTATGAATAAATAAATACATACATAAATAAAAGACACCTTTAGATTTCAGTTTTAAGGTTTAGCTTTCAAGTTAAAGTTTCTTTCCAGAGCTGGAAATCCAGCATGTGCAAGATCATGTAGGATAAAAAAGACATTCAGATTTCCTCTAATTCTTTGAATAATTAACAAAATGTACATTTGGGAAATTTAATTTGCTTTAAAAGTCATTTATATGTCTGGAATCAACCCAATCAGCCTCAAAATAGACTGCCAGTTTGTAGTCTAAATGCACAATGGCTGTAGTGCCATTAGGTGTTGTTTTTATCTAGTTGTTTGGCATTCATCAGGTGTGGATGCCTTAGGCATGACTATCAGAGAAACACCACTTCATTCCTCTGCTTTACTCTGCTCCACTGACAGACGCCTCACTGATTCCACATCACAGCTTCATGGAACCAGGCTCTGATTTATCTGTTTATCTTATCTACATTTGACCAGCCGATTAAAGCCTGAATGACCCGAGGCTCATTGTCACTTTCTCAGTGATGTGCAGCTTAATATCACGTGATGGCACATTTTAAAGGGTCTATATATGTACAGGTGTGTTTGCATCATGCTTGCAATTTAGTTTCCTAGCTGCAGTAGATAATTCCCTGTGATTTAAACATGAATTATGTAGGACAAGTACTTATTTTACTTTGGTTTATTAATAACCCTCTAAACACTGCAGTAGCGCTGTAGAGTTGTTCAGCTTTATAAAGTGTGTATCTGACTGAAGAACTTTCTGATGCTTAAAACAAATGTAGTAAAGAGCAAAAGCATCATTTCAGACCCACTTATACTAAACTCTGGTGTCCCAGAAGACTGCAATCTGAGCCTCTGTTTTTACACACAAGCACAGTGCTAAGCTAAACATACAAACACATTATAGAACCTCTCAGAAAAATCCATGCAGATTCAAAGATGCACAATACAAAAATGGTGTAAATATTTAAGCATCATTTCAAAACTTCAAGATTTTCGTGAGTTCATTAATTTTGTAAATATTTGTGTAAATCATTTAGTAGTTAAAATATGCTTTTAAATAATGAGGGAAGGAATCCATGTTTTTAAATGCAGTCTTAATGTGATCATTACATTCATTATTCATGCAGAAATACTTTTGGCAATGTACACTATATGACCAAGAGTTTGTGGACACATGACCATCACATCCATATGTGCGTTTTAAATATCCCATCTCTGATTAAGTCCTTCTTTGCTGTTATATTAACCTCCACTCTTCTGTGAAGGCTTTCCACTAGATTTTACAGCTTTTCTGTGGGGATTTGCTCATTCAGCCACAAGTGAGGTCAGGCATGGATGTTAAGCGAGGAGGCCTGGGGTGAAATCCTCATTCCAATTCATTCTAATGTGTTCAGTGGGGTTGAGGTCAGGGCTCTGTGCAGGTCCCTTGAGTTCTTCCACACCAACCTTGGCAAGCCATGTCTTCATGGAGTTCGCTTTGTGCACAGAGGCATTGTCATGCTGGAACAGGTTTGTGAAGGGAAATTGTAAATATATACAACATATGAGTGGCCACGTAGTGTTGGTCACAGTGCACTAGGCGTCTACCAGATATATTTCAAAACTTACCATCTTCTCTTCTGTATGGATTTTGTTTTATCATATTAAAATTGACAGCTAAAAAACAATCTGAATGGTAAGTCAAGAAAATCCAAAAATGTGCTTAATTCAGGTCTGAAAATGAGTAACTCCTTGCCTTCCATATAGATTCAGATTTTTAGAACATGGAATTAAATTGAAGTTACAAAACAGTTAACAAGTGTCCTGATAATAATGCTCTATACAAAATCATAAGCTATGCCAGTTTTACAAATAGTATGGCAGCTTTTGATGAGGCTTGATTAACATGACCGCACATTTACAAATTGAAAAAAATAGAACACAGGGCACTACAATTCAACATGCACATTGAAATGTATGAATTAAGATGAATTAAGATGAATTAAGATGAATTAAGATTAAGATTAAGATTAAGATTAAGATTAAGATTAAGATTAAGGTGGGGGGGCACGATGGCTTGGTGGTTAGCACGGTGGCTTGGTGGTTAGCACGGTGGCTTGGTGGTTAGCACGGTGGCTTGGTGGTTAGCACGGTGGCTTGGTGGTTAGCACGGTGGCTTGGTGGTTAGCACGGTGGCTTGGTGGTTAGCACGGTGGCTTGGTGGTTAGCACGGTGGCTTGGTGGTTAGCACGGTGGCTTGGTGGTTAGCACGGTTGCCTCATACCTCCAGGGTTGGGGGTTCAATTCCTGCCTCCACTGTATTTGAGGAGTTTGCATGTTCTCCCCGTGCCTCGGGGGTTTCTTCCGGGTGCTCCGGTTTCCTCAACCCAGTCCAAAGACATGCATTGTAGGTTGATTAATATCTCTAAATTGTCTGTAGTGTGTGATTGCGTGAGTGAATGAGAGTGTGTGTGCCCTGCGATGGGTTGGCAATCCATCCAGGGTGTATCCTGCCTTGATGCCTGATGATGCCTGAGATAGGCACAGGCTCCCCGTGACCCAAGAGTAGATCGGATAAGTGGTAGACAATGAATGAAGATCGTCTTTACACCATATAACTCTTGTGCTACAGTTATAAAATCTTACCAGGATGCAGTGCAAAAGAAAAGCTCTTAATTAGTACAAAAAATAACAAACTGGAAACATTAAACACAGACAGAAGATGATGACCGATTATTGTATACAGCACTCTAAATTATGTGTAAAGTGTGTGCATGTATTTAATAGTTTTTAGGATATTTCAGCTTAATATTCCACCTTTATACCTTTATATATTTCAAGCAATTTGGGTGTAATACACATTATTTTATAATAAACATTGCAAGTCTATTAACTTACACGCAACTAAATACTGTTATCCACAAAGATGTTGATAGATGCATTTAAGAAACCTAGTGATTCTAGATTTTATTAATAGAAGCAAAATGCTTATTTAATTACATAAATACACTGATTTATTTATTTATTTATTGCATATATTTAGACCAGATGCATGCATTCTTCATTACATACATATGACTGAATAATGTGTGTGTACTTGGCTACATAATTGTATATTTGTATTGGATATGTATGTGCAGTTGTACATGTTGTACAATTAGTATGCAATCCTACAGTGCATAAACCAAGTCACCAAATTCTGCTGCACCTCTGCAGTAAGTGACCCAGACACAGACAACAAATAGTTAGAAAACTCAACCTCAGAGCCCAGGCAAAGTCAAACAAAGAGCAGCCATGGTGAGTTTAAGAGCCCCAGCCTCCTGTGCATAAGCATTCCAGTGAGCACACTGATGAACTAGTCTAATTAGAAATAAAAGACAATGCTCATGTCTGAGATAAAGCCAGCAATGTATGCCAGCGGCCGTTCAGAGGCACCGGGGCTAATGAGCTCTGAGTTGGGGTGGGGAGGCTAGACAAGCTCTTCAGAGCCAGAAGGGTGAAAGAGAGGGGCAGTTTGGAGAGGTGGGAGGGTCAGGGGTGGGAATAGAAATCTCGCCCCTCGAGCCACACGGACGGTGGGGAGGCGCTTTCCCTCACGGAGGTCAGAGCTGAGAACTGGCAGGTTATGCATTTATTACTGGCATAATTGCAGCTCAGACGCTCGCAAACACGCGAGTCAGGCTCCAACAAAAAATAAAATACACCTCTCGACCAGAGTGAGCAGACAGAGTGGATATATTTATTTATTTATTTGTTTATTTATTTATTTATTTGTTTATTTATTTATTTATTATTTGATTCTTCTTCTTCTTCTTCTTCTTCTTCTTCTTCTTCTTCTTATTATTATTATTATTATTATTATTATTATTATTATTATTGTTTTAGATTCCTTTTTTTTTCTTTCTTTTTTTTCTTTTTTTTTAATTTATTTTTTATAATCCTATCCACTTGCAGAAAGCTTTCACATCCCAGAACATTAATATATAGTAGATGCCATCACAAGGTCTCTCATTTCACTACGCTGTACACAGATGCAGGCTGAATAACATTCTAGCACATCATTTCCCCCTCATTATATTCCATATGTGTGCTTACATGTCTGGCAGAAATTGATCTGATCATCCATTTGAAAGCATACGTGCCAAGAGCTCGGTGATGGGGCATAAACTACAATCTCGCAAAACAATAATGATGCTTATCACTCACAGTTGGCAGGCCAAGCTTATGAGAAAATATATATATATATATATATATATATATATATATAAATATATATGTGTGTCCCAGACTTGGTGGTTATTGGAACTCAGAAAACATAGATCTTTTTTGTAGTTCTGATAATTCACTCCTGGCGCTGAGATTGATGACAACAAGAAGTCTATAAAAGATGTTACCTCTATATTTCAGCGGTGTGATATATTTCAGTAGCTTGTCAAAGTTTTTTTTTTCTCTTCCAGAAAGAAAGGAAGGGGAAACAACAAATCAGAGCTTAGAATCAATATGATAGAACCATTTCAGTGCTTTTTCTTTCATCTATTTTTTCTTTTTTCCGTTCTTTATTTGTCCGCTCTAGATCTGAACAGCAGGCTGCTATATGTTAACAATGCTCTTTATCTCTGTTTGCTCTGTGGTGGCTAATGAGTGCCTGAATGTAATGTGAAAAGGAAAAAAAAAGCTGTCTAACACAAACTGACCTGTGTGACCAGATGTGTCACTTAAGCACTTTAGCGAGATAATTACCCCAACTAGCAGAGCAGCTCTCTCCAAACTGGCCAACATTTTTGCCACTAATTTCCAGTCCAATTTAAAGAAGTCTGCTCAACTGCTACATTTTTTTCCTTTTTGATGCATATATCTTCTCTTTTTTTCCACACACATGCACAGAGAAATACTTAATTGAACTAGCATAAAGTGCAATATGACAGAGGAATGCTAATTTAACATGGTGAAACCAAACATAACATCAAAATTAAGGGCCTTCATGAGTTTAAGGGTGAATAAGTTGCTTTCCTCTATGGGTGCTTTCACATATGCTGTGTGTAATCAGTTTGAATCAAACCATGATGCATTTATTGCATTCAGTGTGCTTCATTTAGGCAGGGGAGAACTCGATTACAGTTAGAAAGCCATTTGAATCTGAATCAACCAAAATGTATGAAAGTGAGCCAAACATGCTGAGTACTATGAGGTTCATGGCTCTTTTTATTTATTTTTTTAATAACTTGGATATTATATTTGGATAGTTGGACTAACGAACGAAAAGTATTAAAGCATTTATTTTTATAAAACAAAATCTACTCTGCGTGTTTCTCTGCTCAGGTAATTATTATGATTTCTACACACTCGAGACAAAGGTTCATTTTTTTTCTTTTACTGACCAGTAAAGATTTTTACAAGGACATATTCCGCCTCAGCACCCTGCTGACAATGCTGTGTTGCGTTCTTTAATTATGCACAGTATGAAACCAAATCAAAACAAACTAAACATTAAGAATAAGTGTTGGAGTAATTTAGCTCTGATTCATACTTTATTATTATTACTGTGAAAAGCGTGCTAAGTTTTTTGTTCATTATACAGAAAACTAAAGGAGAAAACTATAAGAGAGGCATTATAATAATTACTGTAAACGTACAGTGTGTGAAAATCAGTACATAAAAAAAACCCTGAAGCATTCTCAAGAGTTTTTTTTTTTTTGACAAGACGATCTCATGCAAGCAACTTTTCAATGTGTTAAATGTGCAGAGCAGGAACTGCTTGGAAGATTTCTTTCTGTTCAAAACAACAAAGCATGGTGAGAGAACGCAGTAAGGGGCTGGGAGAGAGGCCTCAGACACACCAAGTCTCTGCAAGTGACCTTTCACATTGACCCTGGCCTCTGAGTTTCCACTGGCCATTCCACAACTCTCCTGCCAATATTTAAACACTTCCTGATTAGACGGGTGGGTGGCAGGAAGTCTCTCACTCTCTCTCTTTCTCACACAGACACACACACAAACACACACACTGACTGGAGTTGCTGCGCTCAAACCATGAAACAATCGTGTGGTTCAGTGTGCAGGAACCAGGGTCATATATAACATGTTTCATCACCTCCATGTACAAACAGACACACATGGACCATGGACACATACACACACACATAGAGGAGCTCCTGTGTCTTTCATTCTCTCTCTCTCTCTCTCTCTCTCTCTCTCTCTCTCTCTCTGCCTGACTTTCCTGATAGCTGTGTCTGGATGGCTTGCAGTACTGCTACTGAAGTTACGAATCAGTAAGGACTGTGTGTGTGTGTGTGTGTGTGTGTGTGTGTGTGTGTGTGTGTGTGTGTGTGTGTGTGTGTGTGAGAGTGTGTGTTGTTATTGGAATTTGTGTGCTGGTGCGGATGGGGAGGCTGATGAATGAGGGAGTGTGGCAGATTCACAGTGCGGATCTTACTGCAGCTGGAGAGGAAACTAATGGCTAGCGGGGACCACCGAGGTCTCCGAGCTAATACCTGCCTCCTCCATCACAAAAAACCAACAAAAAAAAGCAGGCCATTTTTTTTAACACCCTGCCAAATGAAACCCTCTGTTCCCTCCTCTCCACCTCCCCCAGACACACACACACACACACAGACACAGACACACACACTTATACACTCTTGTCTCTCCTCTGGAACCCGAGGGCAGTCGTGGCAGACTTCTGGATGGAGTAGGGAGCATCTGCCAGGCGTCGCTCCCCGTCGGCATGTGTGCGATGACAGGGCAGTTCCACCCCATGCTGATGCCACCACAGTCAGCTCTGACTGTCCTGTCTGTCACGCTGTCCCTGGCATATGCTTCCTCTTCCTACCTCATTGTCCCTCATCACAGGAAGGAGACAGGTGGAGAAGTTAGAAACTCGACCTCTCTAATGTTTTAACTCTTTGTTTTGGACTTCCTTACCCTTGCTCCCCCCCCCTTTTCCACAAAGGTTGCTTGCATGCAGGAAGGTCCAAAAATAACACTGGTGTGATAAGTCATTAGTCATTTCTCACTCTACATATGTTAACTTGACCCGCCGTATGTTAATTCATGCAACATTGGCCTCACATATGGCTGTGTGTGGAATCCCAACTGGTAGATTCTTCTGCATGGGGCCTCATTACAGCAAACTTCCCCCGTCTCGTCATTAACACTGAGGTGGAGTTCAGGTTAGCAGCAGAGGGCTGGGCTTGAGGCACTCCATACAGAGAGACAAAGGGAGAGAGCCACTGGACACTGTCAATCAGATCAATTACAAATGTACAGTAAGAGGTTTGAGTTGCTGAGAAATAAATGGAGTTACTTCTGTGATTTTTAATTATTACAGTTTGATTACATTAAGTTGCTTTTACAGTAAAGTAGCAGCATTGATGCACCTTATACCACAGCGTTGTTGTATTCTTAAATCATAAGCTGTGGATTGATTCTCTATAACCCCATGAATCATACTGTAGACTACAGCATGGTGTATGGTGGATGGACCATTTAATCTAATATTAATAAACAAATTGAACAAAAAGTGTTGACTTAGTGTTAAGCATATATTCCTCACACATCTGGGGTCAATGGTTTGATTCCTACCTTCACCCAGTGTGTGAGTAGTTTGAATATGTTCCCCATGATTTTGGGATTTCCTCTGGGTACTCTGATTTCCTCCCCAGTCCAAAGACATTCTCTGTAGGTTGTCTGGCCGCAGTGTGTGATTGTGTCCTGTGCTGGGTTGGCACCCTGTCCAGAGTGTCCCTTGCCTTCTGCCCCGAGTCCCCTGGGATAGGCTCCAGGATACCTGTGACCCTGTGTAAGCTAAGCACTACGGAAAATGGATGGATGGATGGATGGATGGATGGACGGACGGACGGACGGACAGACAGACAGACAGGTGGGTGGATGGATGCAAGAAAAATGTATATTCAGTGATTTTTAACATTTATGGAAGGCGTCTCCAGTGTCAGCACATCGTAACAGTCAGGAGAAAGAAATTCATGCTTTCCGGTTTCACTGTAAAAGAAAGAAAATAAAAAAGAGAGGCTGATGAGGGAACAACCGCCTATAAATTTTATAAGTCTAAACAGAAAATTTCAGCAATGGATTTACATCAGTCTACAATACTGTTGGCGTTACAAAAATAAAAGCATAACTTTATTCACTCATTTAAATGACTGTCATGATGAATTGTGACTCTTACTTTAGCACAAGTGTTAATCACCCGTAATCATCAAGATCTGCACCGAAATACAATTATCACTGTTTTAACAGATTCTAGAAGTTTCATTTTGTGAGATTAACAATGGCAAAAATAAATAAATAAATAAATAAATAAATAAATAAATAAATAGACCTGTATTACTCCTACTACTCCTAATTCTCTTCCTTATTTGATTATCTTACGCTTCAGCAAGCCAATATGTTCCAATTTGTTATAAAAGCCTTTATGACAAAATCTGTTTTTTGGTTCATTTCTGTTACCATACACTTATATCACTGCATTATATTTATAAAGTATATTGTATTGCTTTGTGAAATTCATATTTGCAAAGTAAATCAACATGTCTCTAAAAGCAGCAGTCTTTAGAATGTAATAAAGTGTGTCTTTCAGTTCCCCACTGCCTACAGCTTGGCCATGGACATCAACATTTTACATTTTGGGCTGCAGCTCAATATCCTGTGCCAAAGCAGATTATCCCCTAACTGGACATAAACACTGCACAGAACATCACGCTGAGGGCACCAGCCGAGACACAACCTCCAATCTTTTAGCACATCCAGTATCTTAAAGCGCAATGTGAAATATGGTGCATTAGAAGGCACAGTAAATAATGTAGGACAGACATAATATACACTATAATTCCTTACGAAGAAATCAAATCAATTCGATGTTTATTATTCAGCTTCATTTTTTTGAATAACCTTTTAGCAGTCTATTTATGTTGCGTTTGTAAATGTTGTTGTAGGCCAAGCTAAACCAATCATTCTTGATTAGTTAAGATAAATTTTTTTAGCACTTACTTGTTTATGGTGATATAAATATACCAACCTGCTGTAAATTAGGAAGTGTTTTGATCTGTATTTAGTGACAGCTTCAAATCTACACAAAAGATAAAGCAAATAGAGAGCTGAAAGCTACCAAATGATGACTTAATTAAAAAAAAAACACCTAAATGCAGCTTGAGCTAAATTTTCCAATAATGCAGCTCAACCACTGCAGCGTATCTGCTTCTAAAGACTCACAGACAGACATTTTCACACTTTCTAGAGAGGCATCAGAGTTTTGTGTGTGCAAATGAAATCTATAAATGTGACAGCATTAATCTAGAAATGTGTAGTAACTCATAACAGTTATATGATTTAAAGCTTATCAGTTGAGGTTGATATTAGTCAGAGTAAAATTAGAGTAAAGAAGACTGGAAACATTGTTTTCCCAGGTGGATTTTCATGATTACCCCAGTTCCTGTGTAAAGTCTTCACATAAGTAAATTGCTCATTTCCTTTTTTTTTTTTTTTTTACAAAAAACAAAGCAGTAACAAAGCAGCTTTAAATAAATTCAGATTTAGATTTAGATCATATTTCACATGTTAATCCTGATCTCCTGCAATATTTGTAACTAGGAAGTTTCCTCTGATTTCATGAATGAATGAACTCTCCGAATAAACCTGAATTGCCTTGTAGGCCTGTTTGAAAATGTGTGGTGTGATGCGCTGTTATTAGTCCAGCAGTGATCCTCACTCATGTAGTGTCTCAGCCTCCCCCCTGGCACTTCATCTGATGCTCTGGACTGATACTCACGTTCTCCTCTTTGAGGAATACAGCAAGGCTCACAGCGATAGCAGGCTTCTGGTGCCATGCGATCATGTTCCTCTCGTCCCCCAGCTCTGCCTGGCAGCTCACTACCTCTAATTGTTATTAATCTACTCCAATTAAAACGGACGGCTTCCCTGTCACCACTCTCCCCTTCTCCCCTTGACAGTCATGTACACTGTTGACATGCGAGAAGACACGAGGCAAGACAATTTCTCCGCTTCCTCCATAACCGAATACCGAAGCCTTAGCTCCTGCTTCATGTTTGAATAGCGGCTGTTATCAAATGCGTTCATTAGGTTACATGCTTCACTTGATTAATTATATTTAAAGAAATTGCGGGTACTTTGGATCTAGCGTCTGGCAGAGCTACGGCATGCTACAGATCCCTAATTTCAAGAAGAAAGAGGGGGCTGAGGGCATTTTTTTTCTTTCTTTCACTTCTCTCTCTCTCTCTCTCACTATTCTGGACAGGCTGCGTGGCTCCCAGAGGAGCTGAACGTATTCAAATGTATCTCCATCAATGAGCACGGTAATTATGAATTCCCCACTAATTAGTATATACACTACTTTCCTTGCATATTTGATTTCCACCGTGAGATGGTAATAAGGGAAATGCCCATTTTTGTCCTATCTCATGAAAATTCCAGAATGTTAAAGGGGGGAGGGCAGATGGTGAGAGAGACAGGGGATGCATTAAATATGAAAAAAAGATAGGGAGAGAGAGAGAGAGAGAGAGAGAGAGAGAGAGAGAGAGAGAGAGAGAGAGAGAGAGTGAGTAAGAGAGAGAGACTTTGCAGATAATTGGTATGGTTACTGAAGGGATAAAACAATGCTTCTACCTTGCACTGAACATTGAGGAAGCTAAATATGTTTTAGATATGCTCCTGACATTAACTAAATGCCTTTTCTGTTATTTTTTTTATTTTAATTTTAATAAATCCACTGTGTTTTTAAACAATATCCAGCCCGACACTGAATATATATTTTTGTCTTGTGTTTAGCTCTACATTTAAATTATATCTCTTGACAGTTATTGTTTTTTTCTTCTTTTTTTTTTTTTGTAACTAATTTTGCAAGTTTGAAGTCACTTCTATTTTTAATATGAAATTATAGAGTATTACAGAGTACACTAATGTGTTGCTTTTATGTTATGCTATTATATTAATTTATGTATCAATAATAAATTCCACACTTATTGAGTTTCTTCAGGGTTTGTTGTTCATCTCTTTATTCTGTGTGAAGGCTATAGTAGCTGTCACTATACGGAATAGTACAGGGTTTATGTTGAATTAGATACTGCGTTGAATTAGAATAGATAGAAACTTTCACGTTATTTGATAAAGTGTTATTTTACACTATTTTACAACTTTAAGGCAAAAAAAATGTTGATTAAAGTCTTTTCATAGTCTTAGCTTTACATCTCTACTGAAATACTTCTCAGGATGTATTTACATTTGCAAAATATTTTGTGTGTGTGTGTGTGTGTGTGTGTGTGTGTTAAATCTATCTAATTAACATGGAAGTCAAACTGCCAATAGCAAATATCAAGACAGTTCAAGCTTTCAAGAAATACTCTATAGTAAAAGTAGATGTTCCATTCTCAGTCAGCTTTATTCATCATAAACCTGTCAAGACATTCCAGCTTGACTGGGAATTTTGTTTCACCATCAGTGTTTCAGTTTTAGCCACATTCGATTTGCTCATTTCATTTCCTGTTGAGAAGACGGTGTATTTATGAACTGATTTTAATATTTTTCTTTGTTTGTATAAAAAATTGAACTGGCTACAAAATACACATCTCTCTGAATTGTTTTGTTTTTCTTCCTATGTTTATTCTCCTATAGGGCACTTTGTGTAGAGGTAAAAGGTGACCCTTCTAACTGAAACCAGTTTCCAGGGTCTGGAAAGCCACCTGCATAATAAAAATGCCATGAGGGTTGAAAGGGAGGCCATGTTCTCACTGTACACCTCCTCCAGTCTCCCTCGTTCTCGGGTCATTACGATGGTGAAGGGCTGCATGAGCACATGCTTTCATTCTGAAAAACTGCAGGGCCCTCTCTCTCTTTCTCTCTCTCTCCCCTCTCCCACTCTCCCAATCTCTCATTTTGTCAAAGCTATGTATGATATCATTTCCTTGCAATGGTCCAAGCCAAACATTCATTTCCTCATCACCTGGGGTTGTGTTCTGACAGACAGCTCAAGGATCTCTGTATTCCCTCACATAATTAGCAAATCCAGGCATGGCCATAATCACATTCCACAATATTTTAAAATGATGTGCCCGAGAAAGACAAGTTATTTTTCATTGATTTATTGATTGATTTTTTTTTTTCTTTTCACCTCGACTCTGAGATATATGATGATGTTTCTGCATTCTAGAAAGTATATTCCACTTTGCCCTCTTTGATTAAGAAACCTAACATGTATTGAAATCTGGACTAATGTATAAGACCTCGTGGAGGTTTCTGTGACTGACAGAAAGCCAGCAATATAACTGTGCACCAAGTGGGAGTGTGATATTTCATCATTCATAATTAACTTTTGGCCATGTTAGTGGTTGTGTCTCTGCAGTGTGGGTGTCAGCTGTGGGCAAATAAGAACTTTTATTGCTATCAGTTTAGACAAATGTTAGACAAGTTCCATCTAGCACACAAGAGTTCTTTGGTTTGTGTCTCTAGGGAAACTCTTAAAGGTTCTATGTAGGAGCAGTTTTGGCTTAGTGGGTAAGACTTTGGGCTACTGAACAGAAGCAATGCCAAGCTTCTACTGTTAAGTCTCTGAGAAAGGCCCTAAACTGTCATCTTCTCCACTATGTTGATTTCAACTGTTTCTCAGGATAAAAATGTTTTTGCCAAATCAGTAAATCTGGAACACTACTGTAAGTTATCTTGGATAAAAGTTTCAGGCAAAGGAGTAAATGTAGACCCCTAAACAGTACATTGCCTTGGATAAATGTGTGTGTGTGTGTGTGTGTGTGTGTGTGGGGGGGGGGGGGGTTAATTAATAAACAAACAAATAAACAAACAAACAAATAAACAAATGAATGAATAAAAAATAAACAAATAAATAAATAAATAAACAAACAAACAAATAAATAAATAAATAAATAAATAAATAAATAAATAAATATTTTATATCTAAAATATATTTTGAATAAAATAAAAGTTGTTTTGAATAATCAAAAATACTACTATAAGTTGATTTGGATGAATATATTACTCAAATACGCAAATGAAAATGTAAAACTCTACAGGACGTTGCTTGCAACTATAGAATGCTACTGTACGATTTCTTAGATAAACGTATGAATTCCAAATGAATAAATATAAATCTAAAACCTTACTGTAAATGATCTTGGATAGACCTTTTAGCCAAATGAGTAAATGTAGAACCCTTTACTGTAAGTTGCTTTGGATAAATGTTGACCAAATAAAAATAATAAAAAAATAAAAAAAAAATAAGCCAAAAGAGTAGATGTGGAACTCTAGTGTAAGTTGTTTTAAATAAAACTCCATCCTAGTGAGTAAATGTAAATCTAGAACCTTGCTGTAAGTTGCTTTAGATAAACCTGTCAATCAAAATAATCACCTTCGATGTTTTGTTCTGGATATAAAGCTAGATTTATCCATAAGAATCAATGTAGGATGTAGGATGGAACATTTACAGTTTTACTATCAAAGAAAGTTCCAAGTAGAACCTCTTTAAGAAGAAAACGATGCTTTACTATGCAAAGAACCCCCCAGGTACCATTTTGTAGAGTACAGGGAAGGCTTTATGAACACAGGGGTCTTTCAAGCTTCCTGTAGTAAACATTGTTATTTTGTTGTCTATGTGCCGAGTTCAGTCTTCGTGGCCTGCTCAGTACACACTTACAATGTTGGCACTATAAAAAAATTTTTGTTTATCCCTCTGGTGAATAAAGCAAATAACCTTCTATGTAGAAATTCCATCATGTTGTAGAACTCTACAGTAGAGGATTTCTCTTTTGGAAAAGGTTCCATGTAAACTACTTTTAGAAGCTAGAAACCAAAGAACATTTGAAGAAAATTGTTTTATACTGTTTTATGTATGGACCAAACATAATGTATATTGTGTAAGCCAAGTGATTTAAGGAGAATGTAAAATGGAAAGCATGTTTCTGTAGGGACATGATGCATTTTTTAGTTAAAGAGAATGTTTAATGTGAATTAATGTGGGTCTGGGATTTCCTTTAATCTATCAGGATTTTATTAGATTGGATATGAACATGGAGTCAGACCCAGGTGCTAGTCGACAATTAATCATGGGGGACTTCTTTTATTTTATTAGTCCATGTGTATACAATGATGCAATCCGACGCTGCTTGCTGCTAGGATGTGGCAACAATTCATTATATTGTGATGAAAATGTTAAGTGCTACTGATGAGTCGTCTGGAAGTATTTTGTTGTAACATGCTCCACTCGCTTAACTACATTTTAATTGAAATACAACCTAACTGGACCTGGTTTAACCTAGACAGCACCAATAATCCATGCTGTGTCTGGGTAAATGTGTTTTGAAATAAAGATCTCAGTAAAAAATGTTAGCATTTATTTCTCAAAGCCCGTCCAACACTATTCATCTTTTTTGTATTGTCCGGTACAGCATCTCAGCTTGTGACTCCTCTGCCCATTAGCATGTTTGGATGGTTTCCCTTGCTTTCATTTGACTTCTTTCTCTTTGATAATCCTCTGCTTTGCCTATTCCACACACCCCGACCTCCAAATGTGTTCTAGCGGGAGCTCGAGAGGCCGGTTCTCTGTAGAACATAGTATTCCCCTTGCTACACCCAAATGCAGATGTTCAAGTCTTCTGCCAAGAACCAGCACGCCTTTTTCTCTCTTTCGCCAGCCTCAGGACAGTCCCACATAGCACACAGCATTACTGGCATACACATGATCAGTGTGTGTGTGTGTGTGTTTGTCCTCCCTGTTAGCATCATGACCGTGAGCAGCTGATGAATGATTTCAGATGTACCTTTCTCTTTTTTTCCTCAGCTTTCTCTTTTTCCTCTATTTTCCTCTCCTCACTGCAGCTGATGTGTTCGCTGTTTTAGTGTTTGACCCTGACAAATGAAATTTGGTTTATGGTGTCAATCTGGAGTGATTATTTGATCGAGGATTCCTCTCGTGTGAATGACCAGAGCAGCCAGTATAATCAGAAACACACCCCTATCATATGGCGATCTGCTCCTGGTTATTGCTGGCTCAGGGAAGTGTGTGTAGGATGAGAGGTATTTCCTACAGTACAAATGAAGACCAGGTGTTCTATATGATCGAGCCATAACAGTTCAGCAGTTTTAAAATAGGAACAGAGAGAAAAGGAAAACAACTCCACTGGTTCCTCCGACGTGTCTGGTGTATCCACAGAGCCTTCTTCAATTTCATCAGCTTTACTTAATGAAGTGAGGTGACTTCATATGTTAATAACAGGTGATTTATCTCTGTTTGGCAATCAAACCATTTTGCGACATATTTTATCTTTTTATATTTTCATATAAGTTATGTCTGGTTTGTTTTAAAAAGTTAACAGCAGTAACCTGAGATTGAATAAATAATGTGATGAAGGCCTGAAAAAATAATTTTCACTACATCAAGTCAGTGTTTTGATATTAATTGTTCTCTCAAATATATTATTTGATATTCCTTGGCTCTCTTTTTTCAGCACTTATGGACGTGTGGATACAATTTTCAACCTCTTATTTCTCTACAGCTCCACTCCACAGTGCTAATCACTGGAGACTCAAGCCTCTCTTTTTCCCAGCTGCATTTTTCTCTCTCTTTTTCTCTTCTCTGGTCTACCTATCAATCCTTCTATCCCCAGACCACCTCTCATCTTTCGCTTACTTTCACAGTACACTTTCTCAGGTCTGAGTAATAAGTATAACTGGTAAGTCTTAAGACAGCTAACGGATTGAGTGTTATGAGGAGCAGTGAATTTTTGGCATGACTTGGTAACATTATTCAGGTATAAAACTATGCTATAAAGTGTCATTATTTTAATCTATATTTAAAGAAAATATATATATGCTGTTGAATAGTCATGGAAAAATAATCTTTTCTATATTAACAACTTAGACATGGACCCATTTCATGGACGCTCCAAAAACGTCTCTAGTGTCATTGAGTTAAGTTTTCATGCTGAGGTCTTTAAGATAAACATATTTACAATATATTTGTGTATAATTATATATTACACATTGTATATGCGCATAAAATGTGCTTAATGCATGAGAACACCTGTACACACACACACACACACACACACTACACATCACACCACATTTCATCTCAGGGAGTTTTTCCTTGTCACACATAGAAATGAAAAATTTTACTTATTATTCAGATTTTTTTTTATCTTTCTGTAAAGCTGCTTTTTTTTCTATTATTACAAGCGTTATACAGATAAAATTAAATTGAAGTTAGCTATCGAACACCACTACAAATGTTTTGAGAATCATGATAATGATACTTAATGATATTCCTTACACACTATCGTGGTAATGTGTGTGTTGTACTGGTATTGCACATCTTGTGTGAGCTGAGGTTGAAGAGAAAGTGGCTAATTTGTATCATTCAGTAGCATGACTGTTTGACACTGGCTTACTGACTCTCTTGACCTTCTGTTTCTTATGCTGGCAGACAAGTGGCTCTGCTGTTGGTAATTAGTTTTCACTTTATATATGCATGTATGTATGAGTGTGTGTGTATGTGTGTGTGTGTGTGTGTGTGTGTGTGTGTGTGTGTGTGTGTGTGTGTGTGTGTGTGTGTGTGTGTGCACTGTTTAGAACTGGGCTTATGAGGGCCAGCCGATGCAGAGCGCTGGTTAAATATTTACTGTTCAAGGCAGATTCACCCAACTTTTTAAAATTAATGACCGGAACGGCTTGTTTGGATAGTGGCAGAGGTATTGAACTGTTTGTAGAGCTATTCCACCTTGTGTTGGTGACATGCAAGTCAGTTCTGATTTTCTTCTCCCTTTCGCACCCCTCCTTCCCTCCTCTATCCTCTCTGGGAAGTAATGGAGAAATACCAGCACGGTTTTAACCCACACACTGCACGAGCTATCGGATGTGCGCTATATATTAAACTGTGTTTGCAATGGATCACTGCCACTGAGAAGTAGAAGCTTTGGCTTCTGGAGCATTTCCTGCTGTAATCCGGTCTTTCCTTATTGTCCGTGCTTTGAAGAATACTGTACGTCATAAGACGCCGTGTTATTAATATGTATCTCTGGTTCTAGATCAGGTTAGGAGAACAGGCTTGGAGTATCCTGTAAAAAAAAAAAAAAAAATTAAGGAAAAAATACATGCTCTAAGAGAGAAAGAGAGAGGAGGAGGAGGAAAGAGAGGATAGATAGAGAGGCTAAACGGATTTACTACAGTTAATCTGTTCCATAGAGCAGATATGTGGCTTCTCTCGTTCTAGTCTTTGTTGACAGAAGTGCACTCCATTGTAGGGGCTCCGGAGGCCATGAGGAGGGGGAATTTTTTGAAGGGCCTGCTATCGGCTGCCTCCATTCGTTCCTCTCTCACCCTGCAATCCTCAGATAGGCCAGCCTCAGCGCTCCACAGAGAAGATTGAATTGGAGTGTCACTCGCGAGGCATAGGGCAGGATCAACTCTCCGTACAAGTGAAGCAGTGGAGGGGAGAAGAGGAGATGACAATGCTTCCTTCCTACCTTCCTTCCTTATTTCCTCTCTGTCTCTCTGTTTTTTACTCTCTTTCATCAGATACATCATACTCTCTCTCTCTCTCTCTCTCTCTCTCTCTTTCTCTCTCTCTCTCTCCCCTTTTAATCCGTCTCTTATCCCACTTTAAATGTTTATTCTTAAGAAGCCAAATCTTCCATTATAATATTTGTCTATACTGGATTTTTACCGATATATAAATGTAACAGTTTAATCATTTATCAGAAATTGTTACTGAATATAGAAAAACTAAAAGCTGTAGGATGAATTCATTCAATCCGGTTCAATTTGTAAAGTGTTTTCATGAAGACATTGTCAACAAGCAGCTTCACGGCAGGTCAAATGTAGATTCAGATCAAAGAAAATGAAGCGTCATAAGGAAAAAAAAGAGTAAACCATCACAAACAGGATCCAGAGAATTTGTAACACCCGGAATAACCACAATTTAAAATTCAGCTTAAATCCCATGCCGAGCCAAAGACCCGATAATACTAATAATCAATAATAATAAACATTCTCCAGCCACAGAGAAGAAGTGAAAGAGCGAGAAAGTGAATGTATTCACAAACAAAAGAAGCCCCTCTCTCTCTCTCTCTCTCTCTCTCTCCTCTCTCTCTCTCTCTCTCTCTCTCTCTCTCTCTCTCTCTCTCTCTCTCTCTCTCTCTCTCTCTCTTCACGCTCTTATTTGACTTTGTGTGCTTGGTTGGTTTTATTATGACAGGCTGATGCTGAGGGGGGAATTAAACTGTTAAACAGACAACTGAGGCTGTCTAATGTTTAATGCAAGAGCCAGAGCATGTAAGAACTGATAATGGATACCAACAGGGCGATATCTTATTTGTTTTTTGGTTTTTTTTTTGCTTTTTTATTATTAGCATTCATAAAAAGCTGTCATTTTTGGCCTAAACACTCACTCTCATCATACATAACCATACACATATACATAATAAATCCTACTGTTTTTATATTAAGCAGGTTTCTGTAGTAGGGGGTGTGTGTGTGTGTGTGTGTGTGTGTGTGTGTGTGTGTAACATGTGGATGAATATATAGTCCTATAGGATGAATATGGGAATGACTGCAGATTTCCAGAGCAGCCGTTGTGGATGATCACCAATGCTAATGAGCTGTAGAGAGCAGCTAGTCATGGCTGATTCAAAAGGTCACCCAAAAAGACAGAAACTACCTTCATCATGCAGTTATCATCTTCAGCTGGACTGAAATGAGACACATAGGTCCAAGCCTGCTGGCAGGGACAGAAAAAAAATGTCTTGGTCTGGATGCTTGGTATGAGTGTGTTCCTTTTTAGAGCCAGGAACGGACACTTGGCGGGCAAATTTTTTTTAAATATATCCGATTGATTGAAGAAGTATAAATTGATATTTTGCCAATTATTAGAAAAGCAAATCAAGGTTATGAGTTGAAACATGTTTACTTTTATATGAGCTCGGAATGTAAAGTGTCCTTGAGCTGTGGAATGACCGAATATTATTATTATTATTATTATTATTATTATTATTATTATTATTATTATTATTATTATTAATATTATTAGATAGATAGATAGATAGATAGATAGATAGATAGATAGATAGATAGATAGAAATCCTAACAAGGAAAAAAAAGAAAGAAAAGAGTCTATATGTAAATCATTAGATGTAAAAAATTCCAATTTTAAAATTTTCTTCTTAAATTTTCCAAATCAGGAGCTGATATCTGATATGTTTTCACCAATATGCATCTCTGATTTTTTTTCTTTCCTTCTTTTTTTATCAATACTGGTTATTGGCTCGGTGCAACCTCAAATAATAGACACATAAACAAAGTCTCAGGATAAGTAGCTATCGACTGTGTGATCAAATTGAATTGTTACCTGATATTACCCGTCCCCTTATGTTTCGCTGATCTTTGTTTGACTTCTGCAACCGCATGTGTGGCTGACAACCCACAACGGAACATGACCACAAATGGGAAACACCTTGCAGTGATGGTCAGAAGTCCACGGTCTGAAATCATGAGGCCGACGTCTCTCATCGAGGGGGAAAGGAGACTCGCTGGGAATGGCATTTTCCTGATCGAGTTACCTCACCAGGGAGCTGGCATGCAAAAGCGCGCTCTCCGAGCTCAGCTCAGCAGCCTTCACTGCTGCTTTATGTGTAAGAAAACAGCTTTACATACTTTCAGAGGTTAGAGCAACAGGAAGAGATTGCCATGGTTTATTATGATCACATGTGTAAAGTAAAGGGAAATAAATCAGGGGGTGCATAAGACATTTCACGCAGGAGGATGTTAGCTTTTAATATTTTGACTTGTTGATCTTGGGACTGAATGTCAGCAGTGTGACTTTTAAATGTTAAAGGAAAGAATGGAAAAAAAAATATCCAGCACAATATATTTACAACTGGAGTGGAAATAAATACATAAAAAATATATTTTATGTATTTTATGCAAAAATAATTTGCACAGTTTCAGATATTGTCTTTTATTGAAGTTTTAAGATATGTACTCAAAGCATAGCTTTTATTTTTTAACAGTATACAGTCAGCTTTTTTTTTTTTTCTGCTGAATATTGCAAACATTTGTCTTCAATTAATTCAAAATATTCTAAATAGAGATAAATTTTGTCATATGACTACAAATGGGCCGTGATGTTTATCTCCTGCTTCAGAAATTATGAACTGATATAAATTAAATTCACACACTGTATGCACAGATCTTGCATCATATAAATCTCATCCACTTTCTCATCCACATCAAACTCTACTGAAACTAATCTCAGGACTGTTTACCATTTAACTTAGTCAGGGCAATAGAGCGTGTGTGTGTGTGTGTGTGTGTGTGTGTGTGTGTGTGTGTTGTGTGTGTGTGTGTGTGTGTGTGTGTGTGTTTTTCTGTGTGTGTGTGTTTTTAAGGGAGGCAGATCCACAGCTCCTCCCTGTGGCACACACTGGATTACTTCAAACCCAACACAGCTATGACACACACACAAATGCACACACGTGCACTCGGATACTCAATGCCTTATTGCAAATTTAAGGAAAATGCTGGTAAACCATCTTCATCATCATATCTATGATTAGAAACGATCATTCTTTATACATGTTTTATTATTCAAAACTGTTGGATGTTTTTAAAAGGTGCTTAGCTTGTATGTATTTTTCTTTTTTAATATGTCTAAATAAAAAAATATAACAAGAAAAATAAAAAATGACATACAAATACAAATAAAAAAGAATAAACAGCAAGGTATAAAGAACAAATATATATATATATATATATATATATATATATATATATATATATATATATATATATATATATATATATATATTTATATATATGTGTGTGTGTGTGATTAATTGTGGCCAGCTATTAACATATGATTATTTTATTTACATTTTTAATTTAATTTAATTTAATTTTATTTTTAAATGGTGAAATATTGCTAATCTTTTGTCCATAATGATTCTGCAGCTTTTGTTTGTTTCAATTTTTTGTGTGTGTGTGTGTGTGTGTGTGTGTGTGTGTGTGTGTGTGTTATGTTTTTATATCTAATTGGGGACCAAATGTAGTTATATGTGACTGTGGGGATTTTTCCCCCATAATGCCACACCCTGTGGAAAATATTTCTTTTTTCTTGTTTTTAAATTAGACAACTTTTTTTATTATTATTATTATTATTATTATTATTATTATTATTATTATTATTATTATAAAGATCTTAAAAGGTTTCTGATGTGCCGTAATACTTTTATTTGTGGAACGTCATCAGAAGAGTAGTAAGTAAATGTGCATGTGTGTGTGTGTGTGTGTGTGTGTGTGTGTACATGTGCATCATCAGGGCCCATGAGTGCAGCCGAGGCCTAGCTGGTGTACTCTCACGAGGGTGCTTCCACTCAGGTCCTGACCATTACTATGTTCTCTCTCCTCTGCTCTGACATGCCTGTGCATTCCCACCTGTGTACCACATTCTTGTATATTGTTCCAGCTCTTTCACCATTCTTCTTCCTTTGGAAAGGGGAAAGGGAGCGAAAAAAATGACATTTAGAAGAGATTGGTGGGAAAAGCAATCTTAGATCATTGTGTCCCTGCAGATCACAGCTTAGGGGAGAACGAGGCTCTGTGCCATATCTGGACCTGTAACTTCTTTACAGCTAAAATGGCGCAGCCGCTGCTATTTTTCCCCTTGTCCTCTCCTCTCTCCTCCTTTAATGGGTGAGTGGAGAGTTCCGGCATCGCATTCGTTCTCTTGCCGAGGATGTGTCGACGCCAGACTCTAGTACCGAGCTCTGCAACTCCCACACCATATGGTCCCTCTCAGGATTCGCCTCCTTGTCCTGTAGAATTATGGGAAAGCCAGCTTAAAAACACAATTAGGTAGTTAAATATAAAATATTTAAGGCTGCTATTGCTCACGGTGTGCATGCCCACAAAACCCAATTCACCTTCGGCTAAACGTGCACTCTGCCTCGCCGTGTCTGACTCTTCATGTAAGTAATTACGCTTTAGCTTTTTTTTTTTTTTATATCTAGATTTTTTAAGGCTATTTTGGGCAGGTCAAAAGGTATTTCTAAAATTAACAGTGTATTTTTTTTCCATTGCAAATTGCAAATATGAGCAGTTATGATTAATTACTAACATACCACAAAGTCTCTGGTGAGGACCATTGTGGCTTCTCTTGCACCAGAACACTAAAAATACCCCCAATTTCACCCCACACACACACACACACACACACACACACAATCCTATGACATTCTGGTGACAATTAAACACTTTAAAAAACAAAATAAAGTAATGAACTAAGATCTTGTTGAGTCTATGAAAAATAGCTCAGATAAAATATTTTAAGGAATTTTATAGGTTTTTTTTTTCTTTCTTTTCACCTAAGATTTATTTTTTGCTGTTTTGTTTGTTTCTGTGGCGCCCCCTAGAAACAAGGAATATTAAGTATAAGTAATACTAATTATTGCTGCATGAACGACTGCAAAAAGGCCAGCAGGTAATTCCATATGGAGAGAGAGAGAGAGAGAGAGAGAGAGTACATAAGCTCCTAAAATCTCTTTTTCATATCCCAGTCACACTTCCATCCTCACAGGTCCATTTTCCCTCTGTCCAGGAAATGATTACTTCACATTTACACACATGGACATTTCTTATTATTTCCATGCTGCTTTTTCCTTAAGTAAGCAGCCTTGTGCTCATTTTGTGTCATGCATCAAAACGATTGATTCCACATCCAGGTGTGAGCATTAATATATTTCCGGTTGCTTCCTGGATCCCTGCAACCTGCCCAAAGGAGCAACGTTTCCCCTCACTCTTTTTCTGTCTATTTGCTTGTGCTTGGTTTCAGTGACGGTGAGCGTTAAGGAAGACTTTCAAGTGAGCGGAGTCTTCCTCCGGCGGGTTTGGTTAGGGGCTCGCTTGGAGCGAAGTGAACTTGGCCCCTCTCAGCTTGCCTCTTTAATCCCTCGTTCATTGCAGGGGCTGGGGGCCGAGAGAGTGGCGCTGCAAAAAAACAGCCCGCGGCCGTACACCTGATTATCTCACCACATTTACATCTTTTACAGCCAGTAATAGGGATGATGTTTCTCAGGCTCTGAGGCCCACAGCCAATATTACACAGTCACCGTGTCCCCCACCTTCTCTCTTATCACTCCATCTCTATCTCTCACTCTCACACTGGCTCGCTCAATCACTTCCTCCACCCGTTCAGGAATGCCTTATCCTCTCACAACTACCCGCTCACTGACTCTGTGTGTGTGGGTGTGGGTGTGTGTGTGTGTGTGTGTGTGTGTGTGTGTGTGTGTGTGTGTGTGTGTGTGTGTGTGTGTGTGTGTGTGTGTGTGTGTGTGTGTGTGTGGGGTGGGGTGTGTGTGGGGTGTGTGTGTGTGTGTGTGTGTGTGTGTGTGTGTGTGTGTGTGGTGGGGCACACGGGTATTTTTCCTGGCATCTGGCACACCCTGAGGATGGAAAGGCAGAGATGGACACCGCTGGCAAATGACAATGACACTTGCTCCAACAAACACAAAACACACACACACACACACACACACACACACACACACACACACATATACACACACACACACACACACACACACACCCCTGGGAGGACCTTCCTCTTCACACTAATTCCTTGCTGAATGAATAGATATGCTATCCACACATTTAATGCAGTAAACGTGTGTGTGCGTGTGTGTGTGTGTGTGTGTGTGTGTGTGTGAAAGGTGGGGGGTGTTGCCTCTCCAAAAAAATATTGCATTATTTCAGCAAAGTATTTCCGAAATCTGTGTCAATGTTTAGCTCAGAAATAAAAAAGACAAAAAATTAAATAAATAAATAAATAAATATCAAATAAAACTACTAAAAATGAATTGATTAAAAATATCTAAATAAATAAATAAAAATATTTGTTTATTTATTAAATAATAAGCAAAGTATTTTGCTTGTTGCGAGACCTTAGAACAGCAAATGACTTTAATTTCTTTAGAAATAAAGATATGAAGTTTATCAGAATGTCATGTTCCATTACACACAAATTAACAGTATTTCCCTTATTTAAAATGATTTTTTTTTCTTTAATAAGTGATCATGTCAGTCAGTTTTGAAGACATGAAAAACAATATAAAGACGCATTCCATCTTGTGTGCTGAAAACATACATGTGAGTTCAGGCAAATGGGTGATATTTTATATTTTGTGAATTTTAATATGTGATATTTGATCATTAAAATTACAGTCCACAGACATAAAAAATTGGACCCGAAAATAAATTAATTGAAAAAAAGGGAAAAAATTAACGTGTAAATAAAAACATCTATCATGTCTAAAAATGATGAGCACAAATTGAACAGTTGCATAATGATGATCAAATCAGAAAAAAAAATCTGATCTTCACCTGTATTTCCTCTTCAGTTATACACTAAATGAGAAAGAAAATCATCTTGTTAAAAGTTTTTGACCGGAATGAGACCTGAGTCTTGTGGTTATTCTCCTCTTGCTGGAGTAGTGCTGCATGTCAGAGTGACCACGGTGAAGTAGGTTAAGCTAAACTAAATTAAAGCACTATATCAGAACAGGGTTAAAATAACTATAATGGACGAGCTACAAATTTAGTTCAACAAATAGACTCATTAGTCATACGGAATCATTAGTCACCATTATCCCATTACACTGTCGCCTTCTCACAGAGAACACAGCTGCTTCAAATGTTATTCTTCTAATTCCAATTCATTATAACTCATTTCAACGCATTACAAACGTTACATCAGTGTAATTTTAAACTCATTATATACGTACACACCGACAGCCGCGAAACACAGCGGCTCTGAACTCACACCAGGTTTCTGTCAGTCAACATGGAGGATAAACGGAATCGAATCAAATGACAATATCCCATTACACAATTACAATCGTTTCAAAGTTAAACCTTAGCATGCCCAATTGTGCAAAATGCGATTACAGCCTCGCAAAATAGCCTGATGTCACACAAATGGAGATATTCCATTTAGCCTAAGGGCGGATTCTGCGCAGCGCCATGCTAGCAATGCTTCTTTTTCCTTACAGAGCTCTTCTGTTTCAGTTTGCAATCATTTTCACCCGTGTTTTCTCACACAGGTGAAAATTACTGGCAGGCACTTTGGAGATGGGCGTAGGATACACCCCAGGGGCTTTGTGTGTGGTTTTTTTTTTTTTTTTTTCCTTTCTTTCTTTTTTACTATGCGAGCATAATGGCAATGCTGAAATCTGATATGAAATACTTGTGAGGATGACACTTGCTTAACAGATATTCATGGATTAGAAACACTCAGAAATATCACTGGAGTAACCCTATAAATAAATAAATACATTACAAATAAAGAAAGAAAGAAATTACAGCACTCTGTATGTGGAAGTGTGGATGTGGAAATTTGAGCAGAGTGGACCAGAGGAGGAAAAAAAAAATGCGAGAGGGAATAAGAGACCATGTTGAGGTTCAGTCGTCACACTCTGCCATAACTGTAAAGGTGTTGAATAATGCACCTCTCTATAAACGGAGTGAACACGCCGGCCCACTTAAGTCACTTGATTCATTAGTTGCTTCAGGCTGATGGAAGAAAGAAGGAAAGAAAAAAAGAAGAAAAAAAGTTACATTTACGTCACCGGCTTGCCTACTTTAAACATGTGCACCTATTATACAGTAGTGTAGAACCGCCCTTGTGTTAAATTTTACAAGTGTTTCATAATTTGCCAATAAATTTGATATTATTTATAGGCCTATAATCAGCCTCTGGGTGTTGAAGTACATTAGCTTGAAAGGTCAGTGCCTATAGAAACACATGGAGAAATGTTTGCTGAGTGGGAAAAAAATCATGCATTATTATTACTTTTTTCTTTCTTTTTCTCAGAGCACAAAACAAGTTTAAGAAAGACTGTTGTGTGAGGCATTGATCAGAAGAGGTTTAGAAGAGGTTTCTTTAGCCGTTTTATGGTTTGTGTGTATTGAGAGTCGGGATTTGGAACGGTTAAGGTGGCTTGTGTTGTGGGTTGTGACTGTAAATCCTGTTTGAAAACTTAACAGTCGCGTTAGCAGTGCAGGAAACCAAAAGTGTGGATGCAGAAAGCTGGCCGCACGTGTGTGTGTGTGTGTGTGGGTGGGTGTGTATGGTGTGTGTGTGTGTGTGTGTGTGATGAGGTCATAGCTGGTTTGAATTACTGAAGGGTGATGCTTGAATCGGTCTGTTCTCTTGTTTTTGCTCTTCTGTTCTCATTCTCTCTCTGTTTAGATTTCATACAGCGTCACAAGAGACCACTGCTATGCTAATTACTGGGGAGAGAGAGAGAGAGAGAGAGAGAGAGAGAGAGAGAGAGAGAGAGAGAGAGAGAGAGAGAGAGAGAGAGAGAGAGAGAGAGAAAATTGGGAGGTCTTGGGTTAGCTATTCTGCTGTAGGGAGATATTGTAGAGGATGTGTGGTGTCAGGAGGGTTCGCACAGGGTAAATAACTCTACTTTAGGTCATATGTGTCATGTGTCTATGGGTAAAGTGTCATGTGACTGTTCCCTCTGAACACATCACAACCCCAAGGTAGCTGACTCGGGCCAACTCTTGACAGTGATTACATGAGAAAAAATTCACTAGAATTATTAACCTGAGTTTCTGCTCAGGCAAAATACATTTTGGAATTAGCAGAATAACTGATTTATGACCACAGCTAGACACATTATTTTAGATTGGTGAAAAGGATTGATTTTTAAAGAAACCATCAAGCAACATCATTAAACAAAAAACATCTTTAATGAACAGTTTTTGTTTGCACGGTAAAACTAAGTGAAGCAGGTAATGTAAACAGTGTGTACTAATTGGACATGAACTTGAACATGAACTCGTTTGCTGTATTAACTTGGACGTCTAACTTTTCTTGCTCTCTGGCATTGGTCAACTTAATTTTTGTGTCTTCTTTTCTTTTTGCATGCACAAAAGTTTGACAAGAAGTAATTATACCTATATATAAAAATAAATAGATTTGCCTAATTATTGGTGTAAGGAATTTTTGAAGCCATCTAGTTGGATTAAAGACTTGGCTTTGAAAAACATTTGATGGTTGTCCATCTTGGCCATTATCTAATCTTGACTAGGCCTTAACACCCGTTTGACTTAGTCATGACTTTATCTCAGCTAGAGTTGGTCTTGGACTTGACATGGTTGACTACTTGACTAGAACTTCTCAAATAGATCTAAAACCTGAACAATTCTGGTTTCCTGTGCTTTTGGGGTTTCTTCCGAGTACTCCAGTTTCCTCCCCAAGTCCATAGACATGTGTTTTAATCTGATTGGCCTCTCTAAACTGCCCATAGTGTGTGAATGGTTGTGAGAGTATGTTTGTAGTTGTACCCTGTGATGAGTTGGCACCTCATCCAGGGTGTCTCCTGCCTTGTTCCCTGAGTCTCCTGGGATAGAGTCCAGGTTTCCATTGATGGAAAGAATTGGTACAGAAAACAAATGGATGGATGGATGGATGGATAAAATAAATAAAAATGGACCCACATACCTCTCTCTATTTGCCAGGGTATTCATTTACAGTTTTATCAAATTTAGCACTAAGTAACACTTAAAAAATTAAAATAATCCATGTGGGTTGTATAACCACCCTACTTTTCACTGCTCATCTACTGCACTTACTAAAAATATAGAACATTTGACCTTTAGCTTTCTAATTGGCTATAGATTTAATTATGGGAATTTTTAAACAAAACAAAAGAAGATATGAGGAGCATATCTCCATGAAAGCCTGGTGGACCAAGTCAGTTTCTGAGTGGCATTTAATGGTCTGTAAATGAATCTGAATCTGAACTTATGAAAAAAAGAGCAACTTTAAACAAGTGAAGGTAGAATTGCATTTGCTTTCATAAGAAAAGGTCCCGTTTCTAGACCGACCCTAACTCTAACACTAACATTTTTAACTTGCACAAATTGGCTTGTAGTATTTGTTGTCAAGGGCAAATTCTCGTAAATCTGGAACTGTGATCATGTGTTATTCCATCTTACAAAGACTGTCATTACTGTAAGTCCTAACCAACCTTAGTCTTATAAAACAAACTGAGAAAGAGAAAAGTGAGAAGGAGAACTAATCAAATTTCCATACAGCCATAGAAGACACAAAATACCCTGTACACTGCTTTACACACTGTGAAAAAATGTGAACAGCTGATGCCAAAAATCTGAAGACATTCAAAAAGTTAAGTAGCTTTTATTTGTCACATATACATTACTGCACAGTGAAATTCTTTCTTCGCATATCCCATCCTTGGAGGGTTGGAATCAGAGCGCAGGGTGCATGATGCAGCACCCCTAGAGCAGGAGGATTGGGGGCCTTGTTCAAGGGCCCGACAGTGCCAGCTTGGTGGTGCTTGGGCTTGAACCATGATCTTCCCATCAACAACCAAATCTTAACCACTTGAGCTACCACCACCCCAAAAGTCTTTAATCTGGAGATTCAACACCAAAATAAATAAATAAATAAATAAATAAATAAATAAATAAATAAATAAATAAATAAATAAATAAAAAATAAATAAATAATAATAATAATAATAATAATAATAATAATAATAATAATAATAATAATAATAATAATAATAATAATAATAATAATAATAATAATAATAATAATAATAATAAGGGGGGCACAGTGGCTTAGTGGTTAGCACTTTTGCCTCACACCTCCAGGGTTGGGGGTTCGATTCCCGCCTCCGCCATGTGTGTATGGAGTTTGCATGTTCTCCCCGTGCCTCGGGGGTTTCCTCCGGGTTCTCCGGTTTCCTCCCCCAGTCCAAAGACATGCATGGTAGGTTGATTGGCATCTCTAAATTGTCCATAGTGTGTGATTGCGTGATTGCGTGAGTGAATGAGAGTGTGTGTGTGCCCTGCGATGGGTTGGCACTCCGTCCAGGGTGTATCCTGCCTTGATGCCCTATGATGCCTGAGATAGGCACAGGCTCCCTGTGACCTGAGTGTAGTTCGAATAAGCGGCAGACAATGAATGAATAATAATAATAATTTATTACCCTCTTCTCAATGCTTACATTTTATTCAGAAATACCAAACAGTCTTCAACACAGCCCAAAAATGCTGTTGCTTATTACATATCATACTGTGGTCATTAAT
Source organism: Hemibagrus guttatus (assembly GCA_033459395.1). NCBI lineage: Eukaryota > Metazoa > Chordata > Actinopteri > Siluriformes > Bagridae > Hemibagrus > Hemibagrus guttatus. The sequence goes on from JAUCMX010000012.1 coordinate 18,510,936, forward strand.
AATGACTAAGTCAGTTGTTTATGTACAGCATGTGCTCTTCATATTTCTTAATACACTGTTGTTGCCTGCTTTTGTGTATGTTTGCTTTCTGAGAAATGTCAACTGATGCATCAGCTGATTGATAGGCTGAAATATTCATTTAGCATCCATGTGAAAGCTTTGGTCTGTTTCATGCCTTATAAGCATCCAGTCACAGATTTCTCAGAACCAGAAGTGCAAGAATTCTGGCTTCTTAGCAATGTTTTTATTAGTAAAACTCACATACCAGGTGAGGATTTAGTGCTAAAGAAATGTTTATGTGAAATTCTAGCATAGATATTCTTACCTTAACCCTTTGTTTGTTAGAAATAATATAAATAATGTTCAAAAATGGATTTTTTTGTAGATTTATCTAAAAGGGAATCAGTTTAAAGGTTATTATCAATTCTAAATAAATTTTCAGCCTGAGAGTCTGATATTCATTTCATTAGCTGAGCAAATGTCCTCTGTGATCTTTTGTCTCCAACATTGTCCATTATCCCCCATGACCTGTGAATGATGCTAATGCAGCTGCTTTATGATCTGGCAGGATGGACATTAAATTAACTTCTTTCTGTAAGATTATCAACTCTACTTCCACTTCTTCTAATGGACCAAATGACTCCTGAGTTAGTGAAGAAATGAAGTCTGAAGGCCTGGCTTTCTGATATCTTAAATATTAGGTAATGTAAGATCATTTAAGTAGCATACATACTCTATCTGTAACATCTAGACAGCCATAGACTTTATTCATCTAAAAAAAGAAAAAAAAATCCAAAATGCAAAGACATAAAGGTTCAGGACTACTAACTGAACAATTTGCCTATATTTGGGTGTTCAAGAAATATGCTGGTTTTAAGCTAATTATCTAATTATCTATCATATTATCCATTATTCTGCTATAACTTCATTAATGATGTTTTTTATGACATCTGTCTACACTTTTAGCAAATAGGTTTTAAGTTGTCCCTCTAGGAAAACTTTGAACTATTCAATTCAGGACTAGCCTGATGTCACTAAAAACAGTGTTTTCTTTTTCATGCTACATTTATTTATTTATTTATTTATTTATTTATTTATTTATTTATTTATTTATTTATTTAAATTTGTATATTTTATTTATTTATAAGTTTCATTAATCCTAATACAACTTACATATTCCATCTCAATATTGGGGAAAATCAAAACATACATTTTTATTTTTTATTCATTTATTTTCTCTGTTTCAGACACTTACATAGCCCTTGTTTGTAAATGGCAAATTTGGGAGGTTGGCTGAAATGTCGCAAGCTTTTTCTCAAGTAAATAAGCAACCAGATTGTATTGCGAATTCAAACAAATAAAGACGATGTAGTTGGATCTTGCGTGTTTTTAGACATATAAACATGTCACACTTCACATTATTTTCAGAATTAGCTTCTTACATTTAGACTATAGCATAGGGGCATTGGTGGCTGTGGTAGGTTTCTCGCCTATCATGCGGAAGGCCTGGGTTTGATCCCCAGCCACTGGATGCAGTGCCGGTCCCAAGCCCGGAATAATGGGAGGGTTGCGTCAGGAAGGGCATCCGGCGTAAAACATTTGCCAGGTTGTTGTGCGGACCAGTTGGTCCGCTGTGGCGATCCCAAACAGGGAGCAGCCGAAAGCAACTCACTCACATTTAGACTATAGCATCTCTGGTAAATTTGCCAACAAATGGCAAAGAAATTGTTGCCCTTTCATTGAAGGAATTTCTATTTCCTTTCCCGGCCATTTGCTTCTGGCCAATTTGACATATTTAGATGTTCAGTACAGGTTACCAAATTACCAATCAGATTTAGCCATCAACTTACATCAGCTTCCCTTTTAATCCAATCACAGACGTAGAAATGACTTTATTTCTACTTACTTTCCTATTTATGATCATGCATTTCTCTTCAAATTACATGCTCTGGGTGGTTCAGGCCCGGGGCTCTGCTCCTTTACCCACAAGGGTGAACAATCTGAAATGATGCATGTTTAATTCATATTCTTTCTTATAGAGCATGTTTGGTGTAGTTTAACCTCTACTTGTTAATTAATAGATTAACTAACAAACATTAGTTAAGATGGTCATTATTTATGGATGAATTTATAAAACCCACGTCATAGTTAAGGTTAGCTTTTCATTAGTTTGTGATTAGTACATGCCTTTACTCATCATTAATTCATATTTAAGTAAGTTAATTCAGGGATTAAGGCATGGTTACTCATGTAGTGTTATTGTAAAATGCAAAAAAAACAAAAAAACTTAAAACTGTGTGGTCATGGGTTTTAAACTTAACATACATTAAACCTAAAATGTTAAGAAATCTTAACTGAGCATCTTATATTACCAACTAGCAAAAGAGTGCAGTATTATGAAATCCATAAACTATAAACCTGAACTGCAAAGGAACAAAGCATACTTAGAAAAAGGAAAAGAGGTAGAGAAATGTTCGTGGGTTTGTGAGTTTAAGCACAAGTCCATCACAAACAGTCCAGTGTGAAGAAAACTTTTTTGACTTTTTGATTTTTTCTTTCCTTTCTGCCACCCACTGCTGATTTTCAGTCCCTGAGCACTCTTTGTTTTCTAGTCCATGAAAGCGGATGCTAGCCAGTTCTCTTGCTAAGGCTAATTTCAAAAAGACGTCATAACCCATAGTGAAAGTGTCAAAACTACATAAAGAAAGGTGTGGCATTGTTTTTACTCCTCAGGAAATCATAAAGAATGGCAATGCCCTTGAACACATCAGCACTCATTGTGTGTGTTTGTGCGTACATCCTTGTTTCCTCGACGTTCCGCGATTGTTCCACTCCCACAATGTACAATAACTGAGCCGGCTGAGTCTGATCTCATTCCCTCTCAATGTAAAGCACGCCTCACCTCTCTTATTGCTTTTGTTTCTCATTAATTTCTTCAATTACCCCACTGTGTTTCACAGCATATATATTGGCATCTGTCACCTCTCGTCACATGTTGTGTATTAGCTAGCTTTCACACGTCTGAGCAGAAAGCATGTTGGCGACGGGTCTCTGTGGTAGATGGAGATGTGGTTAATAAATATTATTTTGCTGCTATATTTCGTGTGGGGTCCCTGGTTTCCTTGATTGTTTTTTACAGTTGGATTGGGAATATTGATTTATTTTCTGCGACTACAATAATTGTGTACAAGTGTTGACGGGGAAGCCGTGCACTTGCGTCCTATCAGCTGTGACGCAGTAATTAGATGTAGTAGATTAGGCACAGATTCAGACGGAAAGATTAGCATTTAAAGAGGAAAAGTTTGAGAGTCGAAATGGAGACTAATAGAGAAGTTAATCAGGGAGTAACTTACTTCATTGTCCTGATTACAGCAGCGGGTGAGTATGACATTACATGCTTAATTGCCATTTCGACTGATTATTAAAATTACTGCCTCTGCTTTGTACCTTAGTTTATTACATCTGTTCTGAAGTGTAAAGCAGGTTAAGGCCATGGGTTACACCTGCAAATCTGTTGAACGGATTCACATCATCTTTCCCAATATCTCATTCCAGTGAGAAACTGAAAGTGTCCTGGTTTCCTTTTTCAGCACTGTTATGTGCATGTAGTATTTTAAATGCAATCTTGAACCCAAAGACCTTTCTCTATCATAGCTTTCCCTGGGTTTTCCACCACGGAACAGAGAGGGGAAGTATTTTAAAGTTCCATATGTTTTTTTTTTTGGGTTTTTTTTTTTTCAAGGCAGAGGATGCATACTTCCTGGCTTTTGATATAAAATGACCCTTAGGATTCAGAGGAAGTGACCACACACACCGTTCTTTGAAATAAACCATTGTCTGTCTTGGAAAGCAACCAATAGTGAAACCTTTCCTTTTGTTCTTATGAATAGATGACAAAGTGTTTCTTTTGCTAAGAGGAAACACGATGTTTTTTTTTTCTTTTCTGTTAGGAACATGAGTAATCCTTGATCTTAAACAGCAAACGCTAAAGTATGATAAGGAAGACTCAGACTGAGGGGAGATTCAGGCTTTTTTGGTAAGAAGATATCATAGTGATAAAGAAAAGTGGAGTCTGCTAAAAAGAAGGAAAATTCATTCCGATAGAAGACGAGAGTCGAGGAAATGGTTAGGATATTCCGTTCAGCAGGAGAAACTGTATGTTCAGCAGAACTCCATACAGACAGCATCAGATTTTAAATGTCTCCTTCACTATAACGACGTTATTCAGTGGCACGCCGTTCGCTGCCACTGACATTTTCTTTGAAGTCATAAAGACTGGCACAGTCATAAAAGAGCTGAGGGTGACTATTTTCACCATGCCCCATGAATTATACCTCTTATTTAAGATCTCGATTAAATCGTGTCATTTTTTTTCTTCTGAACTAATCAATTTTCATGATATAAGCCACATAAAATTCGGAGAGATCTCGCTTTCTTGTCACTGAGAGCCAGTCACCGGGTGAGAAGACCGTACTATTTTCCTGCTCTGCCGTTTCCCGTATAAGTCCACAGGAAAATAAAATCTATGATATGTTTGACTTGGCATCATCTCAGGTGGATATGCTCACAGAAAAGGACAGAGGTATATTGTTGCCTTGACGGAGTTTAAATTCCTTTAAATGTCTAATAATTGACTTGTATTTGGTATAAAAAAAAATGATCCCTTTTGAATAGAAAATGGGATTTGTTTCAAATAAGGAAACAGTACAGTACTTTTGCTATTCGATATTTTCGTTTTTGTTTAATATTATTATTTATCTTGAGGTTTTGTCTACTCGTAATGAGATTTATATAAATCAGAAGACTGCAAAAATATATGGCAAATGTTTTCTTGAAAAGAAATGTGTATGTGTGTGTGTGTGTGTGTAAGTGTGTAAACCACTAATATTTAAGTCTATATTTTTTTTCATTTTTATTCAATCACTCAATCAGCCTTACTGGATTACATATTTTTGCATCACATATATATATCACACATGTAGCTTTTGTGATCATGTCTTCCTCTTCTCAAGGCACAACCATGTGCTTCTGAAATAAGGGTCGACACTTTAATGATGCCGTATTCACATATGTATTTAATTTTACTAAGCATGCCCTTTGCTGAGTATTGTATTAAAGTGGAGCCCTTAAGCCTGCGGAATAAAGCGACTCTGAAATACATCTCAGCTTTAATAAGTCTGTTCTGGTAAAAGTTATGACGTCGTCTGATATGATCAACCATGAAGTACATTACAAAGGTAATGTGACTGTAGGAAACCGTTCCTGAGCAGAGTGTATATTTTCATTATCAAAAACATTGAGCCATTTATCTTGAGAAGTCGGAATAATCATTAATGGGCCGAAATTTATGATGCTGGATTCTCCGACTAATGTGAAAGACTCCAGGTGTTACTAATGGCCCTGCGGAAATGTGCCGGGGTTCGGCGCAGCGGCTAAATCGAAGGTAATAGTGGCTCGCTTAATCTGCTCAGATGAAGAGCAATTTACCTGACACACTGATTGGATTCTGTAAGAAGTGCTTAATGGTGGACTTAAGGAAGCAGAGTTGAAATGGCAATGAATGGGGTGACTTAAAAGTCATCTGTTTGGATTCAGAAGGGCATGAAAGGTACTTTTTCCGACTTATTGTGTTAAATGATACTGGGGGCTTGAAGACTCGATACGCCATATCTCTGAAACATTTAAGCAGGTTAGATTTTTGAGATGATGATCAGAAGGTTGTTATTTCAAATCCCACGACTGCCCATGGGCCAGAGTTGGATCTTTAAATGTGTATATCAGTTTGGATAAAAGTCTCTGCCAGATAATTATTACCAAAATGGGAATACTTTACAATACAGTTCCTTAAATAGTGCTTACGAACTTTCCATAGTAGTTCCTCAATAATTTTTATCATTACAATAATCTAATATAATGATTAGGAAACTAATATTAAAGGGATAAATAGGGATAAATAGTTTAATAATTTAACGATTCTTTTTTTCCTCTACTTTCTGTTTCTCTATTTTTGTAAAGCTGCTTGGAGACAATGTCCATTGGAAAAGGCGCTATACAAATAAATTGAATTGAATTAAATTCTGATAAAACCACAATGACTGGAGTATTTCTATACATCAGTGTAGTAATTATTTAAGAACTACTATCATAACACTCCCTTATGTACTGCTAAGTTAGTAGGTATTAAAGAATTTAAGTACGGAACCATACTGTAAAGTATAAATTGCAATATATTTCTGCATTTGTCTGATCGATAAATATTTGACCATGTTACTGTAAATACACAAATTCACATATATTTATGTAACTTCCTACTATTTAAATAAATAAATAAAGAAATCATTCTAGCTGAAAAGCATTGACTAACTGTACTGTATGTTGAATGTGGAGAATTTATTGATTTCAGACCGCTCTGTTACTTTGTTTATGTTAGCTTGCAAGCTTTTGCTTTAATCAATGTGGGTCACCAGCTTTAGTGTGGAACTGAAAAGCAGAACAGGATTTATTTACTAGATTATATTGATTATGGTAACCCTCACCTAGTTTGATTTACGGATCGTGGCAGATGGCTGCGCTTCACACTCGACTTCCCTGGCACTTGACCAAACCAGTCAGCACCATTTCTGAGGTCAAAGATCAGAAAACAAGCATGAGCAGAATTTTGCCAGTCAGGAGATTCTGGTAACAACATAAACACTTTGATGGAAATGCATTTCTGAATCTCTCCTTTATACAAAAGTGAATAATCAGGATTTGAAGACTTCCATTATACAACACACATTTACACTGAAATGTTTATAAAGTGCTTAGACATTATTAGGATCATTTGCTTTGGTTTGGTTGATGCTGTAGTTTTGTTACTTTTGTTAGAACTTAGTGGTTGTTTGCCATGCGGACATCACAGTAGGCCAATGTGAGAGCAGTTACAATGTTGTTTAATAATATATAACAATTTCAATCTCAAGAATAAGGTCAGGTTTTGCTGTTGGCTCCTAAAATCAAAAGATCGAGAGCTTCTATTTTTATTCACCTTTGTTTAGTCATGTCCAATGTCATATTAAAGAGACAGAAACAGTAGTGGAGACAGCAAATGTGGGATTGAAAGAACAAAATTCAATCCAGCTACACTATACTCTGCTCAGCTAGTTAGCGATCTATGACAAGCACGATGGCATGGATAGTTGTATTAGCATGAAAGCTGAATCTCTGGAAGTTGTTCTGTTTGAGCAGAGTGAATAGAACTGGACAGACTTAAAGATAAAGTCCTGCTGCATCGTTCTCTTTAGGTAGAGATAAAGCAAAGGCTATCGTTAGCATGTAGATGAAATGTAAGTGATAAAACACCATGTCGATGAAGTTTAACTCAAAACTTTATTAGAAATTCTTGGATGCCATTCACATTATCACATGTTAATCAGCTAATATTAATATGCAGGTTGTACAGAGTAATTTCAGTAACATAATGATAGAATCCAGGATGAAGGCATTTACTTCTCAAGCTTGTAATCTATCCTTCTGTATTGAGTGAAAGTCTGGGGGACAGTTTTACAGAACTCGGATTAGATGAAAGAGGACTCAGAAACACATGGAGGACAGGATCAAACACCCCTGTGCTCTACCTGTGCCTGTGTTTGCACTGAGAGAGTATGTATACTGCATATCATCTAGATTTGAGCTCTTTGTAGAGCAGAGACTGCCAATGATGCCACCCTTATTATGCTTCAGCACAGCAACAAACCCAAGATTCCACTTCCCTTTCTCTCTTTCTTTCTCTCTAATCCTCAAAGGCAAGCTGAAGACCAAAGGTAATTTTAGATAAAAAACACAATGCTGTGTACCACTGCACACATTGTGTGTGTTCATAATACATGTGTGTGTTCATTCACACGGAGTAAATATAAAGGGAATATGCATCATACGCATAAGGATGTTTCGTAATGTGACTTTGGTTGCTCACGCTCGACGTCGCTGATATACTGGTGTACTGGTGTAAATGGGTGTAAATGGAAGGGGTGGGGATTCACACCTGGATGAATAGCAAATGATGCACACCTTTTACACTGGATCACCAATCATATAATAATAACCTGACACTGAAAAATGCATATGCACCTGAGCTGATCCACCTTGTTTTGCTGAAGGTAAGATCTCTGCTCTTAGAGTGGATCTGCAAGCCAGGCTTGGAGGATTTCAGCTCTTTGTGGCGTGTTAAAGACCCGGCCGAGCGTGGCCGGATGCTGAAATAAATGGTCCTAGGGCTCACCTGTCGGGAAGAGTGATTCAGCGCAGCGGACTGTTTCAGCCGCTACACTGACAGGCAGCTATATCGTGTAGAAGTAATAGGGTCAAGCAGCTGGATTGGGATTTTTGTGCACAGCAAGGCCAGAAGGCCTCGGCCCCCTTGCCGCCTGCGATGAATAGCCCAATGGAGTCGCCGCAACCTGTTTATTACGCCGTTTTTCTGCTCGGCTGCAAACCAGTAATGATCGGCACAGAGCTTGATTGACGGCCCTCGCCCCCCCATATCTCTCTCTCTCTTTCTCTTTCTTTCTCTCTCTCTCTTTCTCTCTCTCTCTGCCTTCACCATAAAAGTGGGCGATGGCAGGAGAATTGTGCCCGCTGACCCATCACCGTGCCCCCACCAAGGGTTCAATTTACCTCCCCTGACAGGCAAATGATAAGTTGCAGCCCCTTCGAACCTCCCACCCCCTCCACACACACACACACACACACACACACACACACACACACACACACACACACACGCACACCCACACACACATGCACACAGGAAAAACTGTGCTAGCAGTGCATGCAGGGTTAAACCTGCGGCCTTTAATTAGCGAATACGTTTTACTTCGCTGAACAAGTTCAAAAAGCTAATGATGTTTGCACACATGCTCTACATGTATAAACAACACTGATATTTTCAATTAAAAGAAAACAAGTGTTTTTTTGCATTTACAACAATCTACATTTACCGCTGAACAATTATTGGAAAAGCAAACAATTCAGAGCCTGGGCTATATTTTCCGCACATTCTTTATCAGTCAGCAAATTTCCAAATGCAAAAAAAGGAACTGCTAACACGCACCATTTCATAAACCTCAGGGTTAAAGAAAGATCACGCTTCTGTCTTCCTACCTTTCCCAGCATGCAAGCTAATGCCGAAACAATATGCTTTTGGACTCTTGCACTTGGATTGAATCCCTGCTTTTTCCATAGCACAATGCTGTAATTAGCCAGTGCCGTTTCACAGCAGATTTTTCAGAGCCTCTCAGAACAGGATGTAGCTGCAGTCCCATGTTTGGCAGAAAGTATGGGAAGCTATAATGGTTCATGGGAACTCGGCAGCGAACAGCATGGAAGCACATCACATTTCCAGATGGACTTCAAATAAAGTGTATTTAAATGCAAGATGTTTTTAAAATAGACCATGACTTACTGGAGGGGTTGATAGGGTCTGGCTATAACTCAAGGTGCACAGTCATTAGGAAAAGAAATCCCACTGCACCAGAGTGTGTGTTGGAACGACGTGGTAGAGTTCCAAGGTTTTGTCTTACACATTGTGCTCGGCCAGGCTTTTAATATTTAGGGTACCCTGTACTTTCCTGCAAATGAGATTGACAAGTACAGGTCAGGCTGTTTTTATGCTTTAAGGAAGTGCTAAAAGATATTGGAATAGTGAAGTTAATATGTGCTGAACCATAACAGCCACATATGCTTACACATAAAACTTCATCGAATCAACCAGCTGCTCCTGACATTAGTCAATTAGAGAGTCTGGCTATGTAAATGTGACAGTAAAACCATAATGTTTCAGATAAACCATGTGGAGTCGGTCACCAGATGTTGAGAAGAGGTGAAATATGGAGTATGTCGAACAGGCAAAAGGCTGGTTTATTATTTAAGAAAAGCATTTTAATTTCCTTGTTCTATTTTGCCCAGATTTGAGTACATGTAGTGTTTATACAGTATATAAAGTACATGTTTATATACAGTATATAAAGTTACAGCTCCATTCATGCAATCATATTTAAAACCTACTATAAAACAAGCAGTTTGGCACAATTTGCATCACATGTGGAGGACAACAAACCAGAAATATCAGTGTCTTATATATCTGTTACATATATTTATTTAATACAATGTATTTAATGTATTTAATACATTTATTTGATTTATTATTAGTAGTGGTAGTAGTAGTAGTAGTAGTCGTATGATTTGCCATTGTAGACACCAAACACAGCAACTAACAAGGATCATCTAAATTCAGTTCAATTCAATTCAGTTTTATTTGTTTATTTAACACATGAGTAGAGGAATGTAGTATTGTCTTAGAAGGCATAAGTATACTTCTCCTGTAATAAGTTAAGTAGCTTTTATTTGTCACATATACATTACTGCATAGTGAAATTTTTTCTTCACATATCCCAACTCTGGAGTTTAGGGTCAGAGTCCAGGGTCAGCCATGATGCAGTACCCCTGGAGAAGGGCCCAACAGTGGCAGTGGCAGCTTGCGCTTGAACCACGATCTTTTAATCAACAACCCAGAGTCTTAACCACTTGAGCTACTGTAGCTGAGGATCATAAGTACACATAAAACACTTAACCCTTGTGTTATTGTCACTCTTTGGCCCCTTTTTTACTGTTCAGGTCAAATTGACCGTAGGACATTAATGACAAGAAAAAATACATAAATAAATAAAAATAAAATAATAAATAAGTAAATAAATGAATGAATGAATATAATAATAATAATAATAATAATAATAATAATAATAATAATAATAATAATAATAATAATAATAATAAGTACCTAAAGTCTTTTTTCACATATTGTCTTTATCCCAAACAATATGGATAATATTTGTGATTAATGTTTGCAATTAATAGATCAGTGAATGATGTGGTGGTTAAGGATCGGAAGATTGTGGATCAAGCCCCAGCGCTGTAAAGCTGCCACTGTTGGGCCCTTGAGTGGGGCCCCTTGGCCCTCTCAGCTCCAATGGTGCTGTATCATGGCTGGGATATGCAAAAAAAGAAATCCACTGTGCTGTAATGAATATGTGACAAAAATAAAGCCTTCTTCTTATTATTATTATTCTTCTTCTTCTTCAATGAAAGTGTCACTAAGTGAAACTAAAGATTATTACAGTCACTGGCAGTAGAAAGTACAGCAATTCACTAGGAAATACAACTCTTTAAAAAAATGCATCTGGAAATGATTGTGATTTACAACATAGGTTATTAAAGGTTAACTATAATAGAGTTTAATTATTGGCTGAACACACAGATTTTACACAAAGGATACATGCAACTTGGTTGAATTTGGGGTTAAGATTGGTTAAGATGCATGCTAGTATACTCATTTATATGATAGCAAATAAAACCCTATGGAAATGGTCTTGTTTGTTGGCATTAAATGTTTCATGAGTCCATGTAGGTTCTTAACATCTCACTCAAACACTCAGATCCTGCTTAAAGCATTGATTAACATTGATCTGATGAGTTCAATTAGGCTTGAAGCGAAACATTCCAGGGAGCTGGATCACCAGGAGGAGTGGACTCCGAAACTCCTTATCTACAGACCATCATAAACCAACAAACCAAGAACTGATTCTCAATGTCCTTCTATTTTTGTAGCTATCTTTCAACATCTGATAACTTGTTTGAGTAGAGTTTACTTGCTTGATATAGAACTATACACAAGTTGAGTTTATCTACTAATATCTACTAGATCTACTAAAAATGAAAAAGAAAAGCTTTAAAAACGTCTGCAGACACGGTATCAATGTTATACTGAACGATAAGTACAATAAAGTGTGGACACATTGTTTAAAATAAGTTAAAGATATTTTACAAATGAAAAAAGCTTACAAATCTTAGTGGTACCACTGTGAAAAAAATTGCTGAAACAAAAGTAAGCATTTTGAAGATATTTCACAGTGCCTTGAAGTCATTTGAAACTTACCAGACTGCTTGTGCTGCTAGAATAATAATATAATAATAATAACAATAATAATGAGGAACATGCAAATATGAGCCAAAACACACACAGACAATTTTAGTTCTTGGGCATGTGTCAGTGAAACAAGATAACATGGATTCATACATGCAAATTTCTTGTATAAAGTGAACGTTTTTGTATAACTTTATTTCTATAAAACTCTTTAAACACCAAACATCACTTTTTGTTGTTCTAATTCATTCATAAGATTGCAGTCATTAGCAAAGGGCATTGGATTGTGAGGAACCTCACACAAAAAAGAACCTAAAAATTGTTTATAATGAACAAAAAGACACTTTAGAACCTCTGACAACTAAAACAAATTGAAGTTGTCATTGATCATACCAGGAATATAAAGTTGCTTTTGGCTGCTCCCTGTTCGGGGTCACCACAGTGGACCAACTGGTCCCCACAACAACTTGGCAAGTGTTTTATGCTGGATGCCCTTCCTGACGCAACCCTCCCATTTTTCCGGGCTTGGGACCAGCACTGCATCCAAATCTGGGTAAATCCCAGGCCTTCGGCATGATAGGTGAGAAACTACCACTGAGCCACCAATGCCCCTTGATCATATCAGGAATATAATTTATGAAAAGTTGTCAGAAAAATAAAATGTTGACCAAATAAATTACATAATACATAATTACTTTTTAGAGTAAACTCCATAAGCTCCTTTTTAGGTAAAAGGTACAAAAAGTGTATGCTTGAGAGTACCTTAATCAAGCTTATCTTATTGGAGATGTGCTTCATCAGCTTCTAAGTGCAATGTTAACCAAACTGTGATTAATTTTCCAATGATTTTAAGGCAGAACTTGAAAGGTGTTAATAATAGATTTACAGTCAAGATGAGTTTATTTAAAAATAAAATAATTATAGACTTTGTAAAGTTTCCATAAAGAGTTCTAAATTACAGTTCATCTAAAGCAATTAATCAGATGGTTTACTTGACTGATATATTGTAGAAACTCTGTAGAAGGTTTATTGACTTTTGTGTGTGTGTGAGAATCTGAATAGAATGTTACCAAAATGAATTTACTTACTGCTTCCACTGTTGGACAAAGAGAAATCTTTATTTTGTTTGTTCACTGATGAGAGTGAAAGTGCATGAGAAAGTGTAGTACATAGAGAGAGAGAGAGAGAGCACAAAAGAGAGAGAGAGATTTAAACAACAGGGCACTAAGGCCAATGCAAATGCCTTTAAGATTTCCATGCCTGGCTACATTCATTTCATTCTAATTCGCCACAAATATTTCCACGCATCCATCACCACAACAGGTGAATGCTCTCACCCTGTTGCAAATCGCTGTCACACGCTGCCAAATCCAGGTTGTTTACCTTCTCAGTTTGAGGGTAACATTGTAAAGATAAGTTAGCGTATCCATGTTCTGTGTTCCACCGTTCTCTAATACCTACAAAATAACCCCGTGGGGTATATTGTGGCACAAAGTTGTTTTGCGTGTACAAAAGCAAAGCTGTCCCCAAGGGCTCGGTGCCGTGGCGGCGTCTGTCTCACGCCTCGCGGGACACACTCCCAATCATCAGGGGTCTCCTACTCGACAGCCAATCACACACACGCCATTAGTAAACTACACCTCCCTCTTCCTTCCTTTCTGTCAGTCTCTCACTCTGTCGTTCTCTTTTAGTCTCCCTCCCTCTCTCTCTCTCTCTCTCTCTCTCTCTCTTCTCTCTCTCTCTCTCCTCTCTCTCTCTCTCTCTCTCTCTCTCTCTCTCTGTTTCTCTCTCTCTCTCTCTCTCTCTCGCTCTCTCTCTCTCTCTCTGTTTCTCTCTCTCTGTTTCTTCTCTCTCTCTCTCTCTCTCTCTCTCTCTCTCTCTCTCTCTCTCTCTCTCTCTGTGTGTGCTGTTTCTGTTGTCCTTCACACTATGTTTTGCTCCCTCAGTTTCTCTCATCTTTACTCTCATCTCCTTTAGCCCTGTTTTTCTCTCTTTTTTTTTTGCATTCACTGAGAGGCTGACAGTTGAAGGCGGCTTTTAACTGGTGCTGAATTACAACTAAAGTGCATCTCAAATCTGATTGGTCAGAAGGTGTTGATTAATCTTCTATAACAGCAGCTCTGAAAACAGAATTTGATACAAGGTTTTTATTATATCGTTAGCATTCATATAGAAACATGGGGACTTGTACATGGTAGATGTATAACATTGACAGACAGAGAGAAAAATACATGAACAATTGTTAATGCTTATTTAGCATTTCTGGAAAGAATATTCAGAGACAGTGTTGTGTAACAATCACTGTAAATATACGTTTTCCCACACAGGAATTTCTTCAAAATATAGACGTGACAAAGGAGCAATTGCTTTGTGCCTATAATATAAGTAATAACAGGACCTAACCTGTTTTGTGGATATTTCACATTGATAAAATGTAGCTAGCTTTGCAAATTGGCATAAGAGGAATAAACCATGCAGTTATTGGGCATTATTTTATATTTTGTACATTTAAACCATTCTGGGTGGGAGTAAAGTAATTGGTATTACTTTCCACCTTCTCTTCTTTCCAACATTGGTTAAGCCAACAGCATTATAGCATATTTATATATTTTTTTCTATATATCTTCATCTCTCTCTCTCTCTTTTTCTTTCTTTCTCTCACTCTCTCAGTATGGTGGGCCTACCCGTGGGCCTAACCCCCCACTTCATCACCCTCTTTGGCAGATCGCTATGAGGGGTTATTAATAATTTTGTCTGTGTGCTACAGATGTTGCACAAATGAACAAGGCTTTTCTGGGGTCTCACAACACCGGGGCGCCTCAGGTGCTGAGCGCAGACCCAAATCTGTCTCTCTCCTCCTACCTCATCTTTCCATCAGCAAACGAAAAAGTGTAAAGGAAGAGAGGAGAGAGTGTGAGCAAGCGCAATCCTCCAGTCTACTGAGATGGAGAAAGAGTCATGGAGCTGAGTGATGACATTATGCAGCCCGGTCTCGGGAGGAGAACTTATAAATGATACTACATTTTGAAGGTTTTAAAAAGCATGGCTACGATGATATAAATTTTCTGTTCTCTCAGTTCTTACACTTTTGTAACAGGAAGAATGAACTGTCTGATCATGAAACTGTCTGATCAAGCCCTGCATGATCGAACAATTAATGGTTGCTTAAAAATGGAGGAAATGATGGAAAACACAATATATTATGTGTGAGTTAATTCCAAGTCTCACCTTTGTTCAGTGGATAATCACACATAGACACGGTAGATTTGTGCCTTCTGAATGCTGCTGTAATCATAAAGCTTGCACTCATTTCATGACTCTTATTCACAATATGCTCACACTCAACACCCTTAGCAAGACAGTTCGGTTTGAACGCATTTTATATACCTGTATGCTGTAATTATTTATAATCTCACTGACACTCAGAAGACTTATGAGTCTGGTTCTTCTCAGGGTTTCTTCCTCATTTGTTTTTCCTGCTGTCTCTGGCTTGCTAATTAGTAATCTACATCTAAATTCATCTGAATTTCTGTAAAGCTGCTTTGTGAAAATACTTCCCAAATGTTTTTTCTGAAGATTACTACAGATGAATAGAGGCATTGTGTGATTGGAAGGGTGTAAACTCACTATGTGCTTTATTTGGGTGAATCCCAAAAGAAAAAAAAAAAAGGTTTATAAATGTGTCATAATATTGTATGTGTATCTGTAGCACGGATTAAGCCACAGGCAGGGAATGTCAAATAAGTATAATCCATAATCAAAATCTAAAACACAGGCAAGATCCAGAAAGAAACCATGAAGTTAAGAAAAAATCCCTGCACAACTGGTAACATGAGGTGATGTTTATTCCTGGGAGGAAGTGTTATGTAAAAATCAGAGGTAAAACAAATCTTTAAAAGAATTTCTCCAAAAAGATTGGAAAGCCAGAACAAACTAGATAGCTAAGCCTCAGACTTGACAATATGCTCCAAAAAAACGGAGTAACACAGAACAGGTGTGTTACACAGATGGGTAACAAACCAGCAACAAAATACAGGCGGAAACAGGAATAGAACAAAAACAAAACTTAACATGAGGATATGATATTCGTTGTCATGGGAACCATAACAGAAAAGGAGACACTGTGACCAAAACTTAGTAGTTTTACAAACAAAATCAAGATTTTCTGGTTCTGTACATTGGAAACACCCATGCCCACTTCTCCTGGTACAGTGATGTTCTTGGTTCACCATTTCATTCACAGCAATTTCCACAGGTACTGTTTTACACAGAAAAAAAACACACATTCATTAAGTTTAGGGTGAATGAGGTCAGTATAGAAGTTTGGGTGTGACTAGAGAAAAGTCAGTAGGCCTTGTCCATCTGCTTAGACACAGTGAGCGCTGATAAAGATATAAAGCATGCACATTCTGAATGGTGTGTGAGAGAGAAGCTGAAAAAAAAGAACTGTGGAAAGACATAAAATATGATTTTTCCATGATGTGCGGGCGTGTGTGTGTGTGTCTGTGTCTGTGTGTGTGTTAACACTGAGTGGACTTGGCTCAGCTGAGGAACACATGAGTGGCGGTGTCTATCCACAGCCTCATGTTTCACAGTGACCTCCACTTCCTGTGGTGAGCGCAGAGGCTCATGGTGAGTGGCAGCTCCAGTGAAATTCTTTTCCTTAAACGCCGGAGTTATGAAGAGGTGCTGCCGTGTTAAACATCTGCTCCATCAATTACCACAGCCGAGAGAGAGAGAGAAAGAGGGAGAGAAAAAGAGACGTCGATAAATCTCAGGCCTCTGGTGGGGAGACATTTTCCAAAGCCCTCATCCTCCACTGTTTTCTATCTCTCATTGCTTCCCTTCTTCATCATCGAGGGTAGGTTGTAGAAAACACACTGTTAATGACAGGCCTGAGAATAACAAATTCAGTTTTATGCACTTGGTACGGCGGCTGAATGAGAATACAGCATCTCAATCTGTAAAATTGAACGTGAGCCTTTTTAATCCACTATTCCTTTCCCTTAAACGCAAAAAAAGCGACTATGTCATGAAGCACTGTAATAAAATGAGAACTCCTTACAACAAAATGACTTTATTAAAACAAAGCACCTGCTCTGACAGTGGTGATGGCAATGCGTTAAAAGTATGAGACACTATGATAAGTCAGACGTGCCTGCTAAAAGATAAGAGGTCCAAAATTGGTTAAATATTTCATGCTATCTCGATTATTCATTTACTAAAGCGCATTCATTTCCATCCTGCATAATGATGCACTCAAATCCAAAATGGAGACTGCACTTTCCAACTTCTAAAAAATTCACATATTTGCATCAATTTTTAAGAATGGGTTTATATCTAATGAATTTAGATTTAATTTGGCATGGCATAAAATCCATTTGTACCGCTTTTAATTAAGAATGCAATCCATGCAATTAGAATTATGAGCAGAGCCTTCATCAGGAGGTCCTGAGAGGACCCCAGTCGGAAAAATTATGTTAATGCTTTACACAGAAAACACTTTGCATGGAGCAGATTTTTTTCCCCCTCTTTCTGTCTTCTCCATTGGAGAGGAAGGCCCTCTACCAAGGTTTGTTTTATAAGCCGCTTTTCAGGAGCGTGTTTATTCTTTTGTTTGCAGGAGTCGATGTAAAGGAGCGTACGCCAGCTGTGTTTATGGATGCAGCATTGGTGAGTGGCGATAATGCGACGGCTTTAAGTGTTGCTCGACAAAATGCAGCAATCTGCAGCACGACGTGGTGTTGTTTATAAATCACTAAACATCTTGTCAAGACCGTGGATTTTTACATCAAGCTGGACTGATGATAAATCTTTAAAGAGAGAGAGAGAGAGAGAGAGAGAGAGAGAGAGAGAGAAATGACGGTGCAGTTTATGTCATTATGACCCAGAATGTTCGTTTGTAGTGCTCTATTTATATCCAGATTGAGCTTTCAGAGTTACTCTGGGGTTTTTGCTACAAATGCTTGAATAAGCTAAATGTGTGTGTGGAAGAAATATGCTTTGTTCAGCTTTAGCCAGCGGCCCAACTTAACCCTATTCACGACCTCTAAGTTATTTTTATGGATACAAACATAATAAATGTGGATTATTTTGTGGTATTATAAAGAACTTAATGTTAAGGGCCTGGGAATCACCGTCATGCATCATTGTATTGTGGGATCGATCATCCAGTTTTTGTTTTAAACAGATCCTTGTAATACTTTCTACAAAATAACTCTTTTGTAAACTATATAATTATTTCTAAAATTTTTGTGCCATTGCTTTTTAGCAATGAAGAACTGTTAATTAGCAAACATGCTTTGCAAGTTGTGTTTTTTAACACATTACCTTGCTAATACTAATCAAAATGGATATGTATGATTGAAATATCATGATGTTTTTGTAATGTGAGAGACAGACATTCGGTGGAACCTCGGCATACGAATGCCTTCCCTTACAAATTTCTGCCTTAAGAATTGAAATTTTGCAAGAAATTTGCATTGGCATACAAAGCATTTTTGGCATTCTACCGAACCGAACCGAACCGAACCAGACAGCAGCTAACTTGTATGTCTGGGAGCCATTCAAAACTTGTTTACGTCAGTGGAAAGCCAAGCGAAGCCAACTAAAGCGAGGTTACGAATTTTAAGATTTTTTTTTTCAGTCAGCGAAAGCTGGATCAAAAGAGTCACCCCACGATACCAGCGTTGCCTTCAGCATGCGTTCAAAAGCTAGGTGATTTTTCATATGTTATTTGTTAACAAATTTAACAAATGGCATGGGTGATCTGTTCTATTTTTAGCCCAGGCTTGGTGACACGACTTCCTGTGAGGACCCTTGACATAGAATACTTGGCTTGGGTCAGTGCTTTGTAAGCAGCCATACAGTTTACATACGCTTCATATTGGTAATATTTTTGGGCTGGAACGGATTATCTGCATTTACATTATTTCTTACGGGAAAATTCGTTTTGCGATACAGATTTTCACTTTAAGAACTCGCCTCCAGAACAAATTAAATTTGTATGCCGAGGTTCCACTTAATATTATTCTTAGAAAAAAAACTAAAAAGGAATTAGCTGGTTACATTCTTGGGATATTCCATTGCATGTACTAATAATCGGGGGGGGGGGGGGGCACGGTGGCTTAGTGGTTAGCATGTTTGCCTCACACCTCCAGGGTTGGGGGTTCGATTCCCGCCTCCGCCATGTGTGTGTGGAGTTTGCATGTTCTCCCTGTGCCTCGGGGGTTTCCTCCGGGTACTCCGGTTTCCTCCCCCGGTCCAAAAACATGCATGGTAGGTTGATTGGCATCTCTAAATTGTCCGTAGTGTGTGATTTGTGTGTGTGTGTGTGTGTGTGTGTGTGTGTGTGTGTGTGTGTGTGTGTGTGTGTGTGTGTGCCCTGAGATGGGTTGGCACTCCGTCCAGGGTGTATCCTGCCTTGATGCCCAATGACGCCTGAGATAGGCACAGGCTCCCCGAGAGTAGTTCGGATAAGCGGTAGACAATGAATGCATGAATGTACTAGTAAGTGTTAATGAGAAATAGTTTGCAGCTTTATTAGAACCAGCTGAAAAGGTCACAGCACCGGCTAGCTAGTTAGTGCATGTTTAATAGCCTACTAATTTCTGAAGACCTGAGCAGAGATCAGAAATGATATAATAATTAGAGCATTTGAATGGTAAAGAGACTTATTTTATATGTAATGTTAAATTAGTTTAAATGACTAACATTTTTTACAGGCCATTTGTTTTATTGCTTCAAATAAAGTAGTATGACTGCAGCAGGGTAGCATGTCATTATTGTCTACTAAACATTCAGAAAGAGCTGTGGCTGATACCATATGTTGATGATACCAGAAGTGTGGATGGAACATTAATAACAGTGTAGTGGGAGCACACCTATTGCTGATGAAGCACTTTCCTCTACCCTGCTAAGCTCATCTCCACCATAGGCTAATCCTCTCAGTATAACAACAGGCCATTTTTCCCTCCATTTCGCCACTGCTCTGTAGGTGGCTTCAAACGTTTGAGTCATTGCATTAATGGGAATGGCATCTGGATCCCCCCTTCTGGTTCTGGCTCACTTTCAATGACCACACTAAACTAACACATGAAAATAATCCTATTTCCATTAGTGTTGCTTCAGTAACACACACGCAGAGATTTGAGACCACAGTGCTCTTCTCTTAAACATATACAGTGGTGTCTTTTTCATCATGTATTCCAAGCTGATTGAATAAACAGGTTATACCTCTTCGGTGACACCGGTTTAATAAATTATCTCAAATTGAATCCTGCATTGTTTAACTTTGTGAAACGGTAAGGACGTGCTGTGTCGGTGTCTGTTGTTAAAAGCTCTGTATAAATATATTTTATTCGAACTGAATTACGCAAGTGTCCTTACACATTCTTTTGGTACACAAAAAAGAGTTCATCTCTAAGGCCTAATTTAGTGTAATAACTCACAGCAGGACAATATATTGAGCATGTCCAAAGAGATGGTATTGTTTCTTGAAAATTAATAACATTAAATGTTCTGCATATTGTAATAGCGTGTTTAATAAACATGTCTAGGCCCAACTTGATTTGATGCAGAGAATCGATCGGAGCATGTCCGTTTGCTCTTGGGAGCTTTCCATGGTAAAATATTCATCAAAAGGATCTCAGATGACATCATCAAGAAAGCCCCTGGGTAACATTAGGAAGATATTAAGGATGACCTACCTTAGGCATAAAACACAATAATCCACATGATTCCCTTTTGCATTCAGTTGTAGTGAATGATATGTAGTAGGGATGTAACACAATGACAGAATCTGGATCAGTATCTCTTTAGGGGATTACATATGAAACGTGATGCTCAGGAACACTGGTAAAGGAATTCCATATGTGTATTTGTTTGCTCGCCATATTTATCATTGTGTGTTTTTTAAAAAATTATTATTTTTTTTGTTTTAATATCTGTTTGTGATATTTTATAACAAAAATAGTTTTCCCAAAATATGCATTAAATAGTCATCATGGCGGCATCATGGCGGCATCATGGCGGCATCATGGCGGCATCATGGCGGCATCATGGCGGCATCATGGCGGCATCATGGCGGCAAGGTGGCTTAGTGGTTAGCACATTCGCCTCACACCTCCAGTGTCCTGGGTTTGAGGTTTCCTCCCACAGCCAAAAGACATGCTTCTAGGCTGATTAGAGTCTTTAAATTGCCCGTAGTGTGTGATTGCATGAGTGAATGAGTGTGTGTGTGCCCTGTGATGGGTTGGCACTCCGTCCAGGGTGTATTCTGCCTTGATGCCCAATGATGCCTGAGATAGGCACAGGCTCCCTGTGACCCAATGATAGATCAGATAAGTGGTACAGACAATGGAAAAATAGTAGCATCATTTAAACCAGCACACCCCTTACGAAGGACTGAATGAAGGATCAGTGTAAAAGCATCCTGCTGCTAATCACGTTCATGTTAACATTAGTGTTTTTCTTCCTGCTTTCTTCTAGTGTCTTTATTCCTGCAAGCTTCAATGTCACATGACTTTTTTGTTGCATCTCTGATTGATGTCCCAATGCTAACCTTTATCTCCATCGAACTTCTGGCAAAAAAACACAAATAAATAAATAAATGAATAAACAATTAAATAAATAAATAAGTAGTCAGACAGACAGAAAAACAGACAGACAGACAGACAGACAGACAGACAGACAGACAGATAGATAGATAGATAGATAGATAGATAGATAGATAGATAGATAGATAGATAGATAGATAGATAGATAGATAGATAGATAAATTTATTAATATCTGTATTTAAACACATTATACTTCCATCTGAATAATTATTCATATGCTAAATAATAATTGTGGTATTATTGTTTTCTATAGAGCAGTGATATGAAAAAAAAATAATAAAGTAAAAGAAAATTCAGCCCTGGTCGAGTCAATGAGCATGAAAGACGTCAATAATCCGTTGGTGTTTCCTACCAGGGTTGTTGGGTTTGACCTGGATTGATAGCCATGATGCATAATTCTGATCTTAAAATCCCACTCCCTGCTTCCATATGATAAATGTCAACAAAAGGATTATGTGAGGAGGAGGGAAAAAGCCTACGTCTGTTCAGGAAGGCCATCACAAACACTGTCCCCATGAGAGTGATAATACTTTACAGACAAATGTAAAAGATTTACTGTGCATGAACATCCAGCGCCATTTCTCTGCACTTCTCATTTGGATCCAACTGACACATTTTGTATTCATTTTGTACTAATGAAAAGCTTTTGCTAGCTGTTATTTTATGAAAGGACTTCACAAATGTTTTCACTTCTGTGTGTAATCGTGTGTGTGTGTATTCTCGGGGTGTTTTAAAATGACTGCGGTGGCATTGCCACTTGGGAAACACAGTCCCATATTGATTGTGGACTGGACAAATAGTTCATTTTATCAAGCCTGACTATCCTCATCCTTCTACATGCTAAATAATGAATAAGCCCATCCGTCATTGCTTCAAGGTATTTATTGCTGCTGTCCCTTAGCCTACATAAACCTGCCCAGGCTTTGGATTCGGCTTGCCAGGAAAATTGCAGCTAGTGTCTCATGAAGATTAGTACTTAGAGGTAGCATGACGTCCAGTAAAGACGCTTAGTCATTGATTTCAGTGACGCTCAATCCCAGGTCCCTGGTGTTCCTACATTATTTTAGTCTTCTTATTGTTGTGTAGAGCGCTTGTTTAGTATAAATGTTTAATAAACCATTTATATCTAATTAGACATTAGCTATGTTGATGTACTATTACATTAGAGATGACTCACTTGAATCATTTTATGTATAGATTTCTTGAATCGACTTATTTGACTCATGTTCACTCAGCACCAATACGCTAACAAATCCATTATTAATTCCTACTCAAATTTAATGGACCTGAACGCATAAAGACATGGATCTGGGCTACAGAGCTAAATTATTTCACTGACCAATACATTAGATAATAGGGGACCTAAAAACAAATTGGTTTCAACTTGAATATTTAATAGAAAGGACACTTTTTCTGAGGATGTTTTAAGATTCCTCCCATCAGCACCACGTGCCATATCTGCCTCATTTCCCCTCCCCTTTTACTCCATTAGAAGGACTAAATTATACATTTCCTAGATTCTGAGCATTGGACCATGAGTATGAGCAAGAAATGGCAGTGCATACATTATAGAGGGGGAAAGGAAAGATTAATGGTAGTGTTTGCTGGTAACATTCCCAAAATACAAGTGTTTCTGGGCTACCGAAATTGCATTGCTTGGGGTTCGTTTTTTAAGGACAGCAAAGTTTGCCAAACAAATATTACCAAATGCTCAGCATCAGTGGCAATACCTTAGGCAAGTAATCATACATAATTCAGGAGTATAGTAATGCTGTCATTTTTAACATTGCAGTTTGATATGCAGACATTTGAGTGCTTTCACTTTATGTATGAAGTGTCTCAAAGGAAATACAATGTCGCTTGTAAAACAAAGGAATGTCTTGTAAACTGGTTTGAGAAGAAGTAGAATTACGTTTGGTCCCATCTTAGTGATTCTGAAAAATGTTCCGGTTTTTAATTGACCTGACATTATGTGCAAAACAGATGTGTGTGTGTGTGTGTGTGTGTGTGTGTGTGTGTGTGTGTGTGTGTGTGTGAGAGAGAGAGAGAGAGAGAGAGCGAGAGAGAGAGAGAGAGAGAGAGAGAGAGAGAGAGAGAGAGAGAGAGCACATAAGTTCTCAATTCAGCACAAACTTATCAACTGTGTTTCATTTTATTCTGTTTTAATGGTCATGTATAAGCACATGAGTATTGATCAGAAATTGCTTAAAATCTGTAACGTCTTCTTGTGAAGTCCAGTTAAAATCTAGCTCTTATCAGTAAATTAATAGTGAAAACTATGCAGCCTGGACAACAGAAAGACTATATGTATAGTACTGTAAATTTGTTAATACATTTCTCAAAGCATTATCTCACAATGTTAAACGATGTTATATAGTACTACTGTTTGAGATACACTTCGGGAAAATAACAATGTGCACAGTATAATGGATAAAGCCAAATATATGGAGATGCAGCGTTCTGGAAGCCGCGGGTTTCTTTCTTTTTTTATTTTTTTCTCTCTCTCTCTAGCGTAATAATGGCAGCTGAACATGGCCAGGCATTTCTATGATGCTGGAAATGGCACAGAGTGAACCCAGACCCAGCCAAGGGAATTGGAAAGCAGGAGCAAGCTGGCGAGTCCACATCTTTCCTCCACTTTGCAGAGTTTGTGTTGAAACGAGCCGAGGAAGTGAGCGGGTGAAAGTGGAGTCCATTAATTCTGGGCCAGAAGAAGTCAAGAGTGGAAGTAAGCTTTGCCACTGCCTACCAACTCTCTCTCTCTCTCTCTCGCTCTCTCTCTCTCTCTCTCTTTCTGTCTCTCTCCTTCTCTCTCTCTCTTTCTCTCTGCCACCAGAATCCCAAAAAACATCGTTCAGACATTCAGAAGGGCATTCATAACCATTCCACTGGCAGTTGGGCAGTGAATGAATGTGTATATGTGTGTCTTACAATATATGTATGTATAGGGGCAAGTAAACAAGCACTCAACCCTTCCCCTTCTCTGGGGACCCTTGCCATATAATCTCAGAATTAATTGTATTTGGAAGAGTTAAAATAAGAAAGGTTAGGTGTCGGTGTAAGGGAGCTTCACTTCTTTGCTAATGAACACATACCTTGCTTTTCTTGCTGTGTCCTTGGACTGTCATCTCCAACCTTTTGAAGCTGTATCTGATTATCCAGGCAGCAATTAATCATAATTAAGCCAGACTTGCAGTCTTGGAGCAGTGCAGGGAAGGTAGCCATGGACCTGGCATGCGTTTTGATCAGCTCCTGGCGTGTCTTTTTTTTTTTTTTTTTTTTTTTTTTTTTTTGGTGGCTACCTCAACCACTTCCATTTAAACACTGTGGTGGAAGGCAGTAGGGGGTAGAGGAAGGGGGTGAAGGTGATTTTAGAAATTTACTAGCTGATGAGAACGCTTGGACAGGTCTGCAGTAACTCTGTGTCTTCTCACCACAACGTCGGGCCTCCTGTTTTGTTTCAGAGTAAAATCTTGTCTTGTAAAATACATGTAGTTCATTTTCAACTCTGCATGAGTTAATCTTTCATGTTGCACCACTACCTAAGTGCTTGGATTCTCTTTGTTTTCCAATAGGAAACGCACCAAAAATCACACAGAGCTCTGCCAAGTTATATGAACATAATAAGTTGGCTGATGAGTGAAGTTTGTTTTATGACTCCACGTTATGTATTGCATTCTGGTTTCATGCTGCGTAAATGGAGGTCCAAATTGCTGAGGATTGTTTACAGTTATGAAAAATTATGTAGATCATAACAGACTGGAGGATTCAGCCAAGCCAAACAGCGTATAATCTCGCAGCCAAAATATGATAGTTAAATATTATAGCATGTAATACATCGCTGGAGAAGGCATGAGGTTAAGATGCGTGTATCTGCTCTCTTCCTCTTTGCAAGTTCTCTCATGTGATTTCCAGATGGTTTCTGTTTTCCTGGTCAAAAGGTTTCGGAGTGGAGGTCTGGCTGCCTGGCCCTTTGCTAATATATTTTTCTTTCCTTTTCGCAGGCAGTTTATTATTAGAATGTGCTTTCATTGCATCAGTAGGATGGAGAGTGATGTTTGTGCATGCATGTATGTGCATGCGTCTGTGTGTTGCTGAAGATGGAGCAGAGATTAATGTATGGGTCAGCTGTATCTGTGGTCCCTATGGGTTGAGACTGAAACCCTGCCAGACCCTGACAGAGGTCAGTCGGGCTGTTATCCTTCTATCTTTCTCTTTTACTCTCTCCACCTCCAGCAACAAAAACCGTCACACATTTCCGATTGCAATATTTTCCAAGAAGTTCCCATTCAGGCTCCACTTGACTGAGGTCAGGCACAATGTTAATGTCTGTTCTTGAATGAAAAGTTTACAGTATATAGTCTCAGTGGCCACTTATTTGACATTTTAGCATGTACAATAAATAAATGTGTGGTAGTCTGGGAAAAGTAAGGTATTACATTTACATCTAGTTACACCAAAAAGTACATTTAGTTAAGTAAATGTTAAGGTTGCATCACAGTTCCACTAAAAGATGTCAAACCTTCCACTACATTTATGACCTTATCTACTCATAGTTACTTTATAATTACTTAGTCTCTCCCAAAATTTAAACATAAACTGGAGTTTAAACATAAACATGTTAAAATTTTGTTGGCTAATTTGCAAAAATAAACATAGTCTCCTGTCATCTGTACAGACGATATATCTCTTTTCATTGGTTTGATGATGCTTTAATGGTGCAGAAGCATCACAGATGATTTGACAGCCAATATTTTATTAGGCAATTTTTTTGTTTTGCTATGGGATGTCCTATCCAAAAAATTTTTAAAAACTCACACTTAGGTAGTGATATTTTAGACATTTGTTACACAATGTGTGCTTTTCAGCAGGACAGCAAGAAGTATTATTATTATTATTATTATTATTATTATTATTTTATTTATTTATTTTTTTTTTTATTTTTTTTTTTTATTATTTTTTTTTTTTAATTAATTACATTGTTTGTAGAAACTTTGGCCAAAACTAGAATTTTTATTATTTTTCAGAATGTAGCTGTCCAAATATCTGTTCTTTTTTTCTTTTTTTTAAAAATAAATAAAAATCCCAGAATACCACATACATATATAGCTTTACACAGTTTTTCATTGGCCCTCTACTCCTTTCATCAATAAATATGGTTCAGTATATAGCCCCTGCTAAACAGATATTACATTTTCATTTATGTTATTTGGCAGATGCCCTCATTCAGAGAGACATACAGAAGTGTTTAAAAGTCTCTTTCCATGATACTGGTTCACCAGGTCACGGACTAGAATACTATCAGTCTAAAAGCTCTGTTACATGGAGGTTATATATCAAGAAAAGCTCACAGACAGCAGAAGTTGTTTTTTAAGTGCTTATTGAATTCTATGGATGGGCATTGGTAGGTTTCTCACCTACCATGTGGAAGGCACTGGTTCAATTCCCAGCCAGTGCCCAAACCCCAGCCACTAGATGCAGTGCCGGTCCCAAGCCCCTAAAAATGGGAGGGTTGTGTCAGAAAGGGCATCCGATGTAAAACCTGTGGCAAGTTGTTGTGCAGACCAGTTGGTCCATTGTGGCGACCCCGAACATGGAGCAGCCGGAAGCAACTTCTATTGAATTCTATGGATGGTGGATTATCCTCAGTATAATACTGGCCGTGACATGGTAGTGAGTTTAGTGTTAGTATGAGTGTATCAGCTACAACATCACTGATGTGGTTTTACCTAAAATCTGTTCTTATTGTCCATCTTATTACACACACATATTCCTTTTAGATTCACTGGTATCAAAAGTATAAACTGTGGGCTGGGACTGGCTTGATTTTGGAGCGTGGCTGTGGGAATTTGTGTTCATTCAGCCACAAAAGCATTAGTGAAGTCAGGTACTGATGTTGGATGAGAAGACCTGGTGCATAGTCAGCGTTCCTGTTTATCCCTAAGGTGTTCAGTGGGGTTGAGGTCAGACTCTGTGTGAACCGCTAGAATTCTTAAACTTTTTTTTTGCAAAGCATGTTTTCATGGAGCTGGCTTTGCGCACCGCTGCATTGTCATGCTGGAACAGGTTTGGGCCTCTTAGTTCCAGTGAAGGGAAATTGCAATGCTACGGCAAACAAACACATTCTGTACAATTATGTGGGTCTGAATTTGGCAGCAGTTTAAAGAAGAATCACACATGGGTGTGGAGGTCAGGTGTCCACTCATTTTTTAGCCATATAGTGCATGATGGTACCCTCCTTTGGTAGACATGCTAGAAAAGGGTTAAAAAAAATAGGTATAGTAATATAAACAATGTAAGTGAACGTGACAAAGTGGTCAGTGATTGTAGATAAACAATATATTTTCAAATGATTGTAGTATGTGTTTGTGTGTCTCATATTTTTACAAGTAGCAGAAACCTAATATGTACGTAAGTCGGTAAATAAACGAGCAATCCGATTCACTCGATTATTTATTGAGCAGTGGTGATTAAAAGCAAATTAACAGCAGGCTGTAAGTGTTAGAGACTAATGAGATTAATCAGGCTTACAGTCGTACTAGGATCAATATTTAGATAGCACTGATTCGGAATCGAGAGGTTATTTATTACCAGCACAAGGTCAGAGGATATATTTGTGATGTAAATTATAAATATATGAGCATTGCTGTGATCTTTAAAATGAGCTGACTAGAAAGAGGTAGCTCATTGTTTCTGAGCATTAAAATTACACAGCAATTAACTTCATTGACTGGAACTATCATCTTAGTCTATCAGTGCCATGTTCAGCAAGCAGGCAAGTAATCTTACATGAAGCATTGCACGACCTTGTCTCTCCTCCCCCAGTCTACTGACTGCTAATTGTATTTCACTGTCTGAGCTGATTCCAGAAATACATGACTGTTGATGTTATTTTTCACCATCATTTAAAAATCTAAATATACTTAAAAAGCTTGGGCAGCTTATCATGGACTGATGGACCTTTGCATTCTGCTTTAGGTCTGTCCTGACACTCCTCCATCCCCTATTACTCCATTAATTCCTTTCTTCTGTCAGGCTCCTGATGTTAGCGGCCTGCAGGGACGGGTTCAGCATGCTGCTCTGGTTGGATCGTCCTCTGTCTAACCTGACCGGAGGACGACTTTGCTCTCACAACGAGGACACCAAATTAACAGTGAGCCGCGTCGCAGCCAGAGCTTCTGATCTTAATGAGGGATGACCTGGAGAAATAGACCATAATTATCCCTATTATTACAATCTTTTTAGCTAGAGAATATAAAAGGCTCATTATTGTTCTTTTTGAATTGTTCATTATGATTATTTTTGAGCCTGCAGCCCTTTTAGGCCAAAAGTGGAAGGTTGAGAATGGGAAGGAATTAAAAAAAAAAAGAAGATTGGTTAATACCCGGCAGTCGTGTGGACTCTTGGATCCTGAACTGGTTTTATTCATTCCCCCACTACCACCTCACATTTTTTTTTTCTCCATGAATATCCCTGGGCCTTTCTTTAATTTTTTAGTTGGGTAGGGACACTGGTCTATTAGCAGCTCAAGGTGGGGTGTTTTTAACTTATTCAAATATGTGTTTGTTAAAATGAGCAAAGCTAATATGCTGAGTTGTGTGTTTTATTATACTGTACACCCACGGAGGTGATTAAAAATTGCAATTTTCACTGGGGCCCACTTTGAAACATTTCATTTCCTTGCTCTCGGTCGCCACTATGATTTATTTCGAACAGCAATCTGTCATTATTTGAAAGCAGTAATTACTTCAAAATAAATACATCCTCGCTTTTCGGGGGGCCACCTGAATGGAAAGAAAATTATGTTTATATGTGTATGAATTGAGTGGAATGACCCCAGTGATTTTTTTCTAAAGCAACTGCGAAAGCTGCCAAAGCGTTAATATGAAGTGTCAAAATTGGAACAGGCACGTCCTGCCCGTTGTTGGGTGCCTCCTAAATTTGGGCCACTGCAGAATGTGTGATATTTGTAATTGTGTCTGTCAATCCATCTCAATATGCTGTCAGCCATTTGACATTCCCCATAAACGGCAAGCTTCACGTTTGAGTGATGTTTTTTATTTGATGCATTGAAAGGTTTATGAATTTCTGCCTGCCTCCTAATGGGCCCGATTCCACATGAATATACAACATAACACAGCTGATATTATTACACTAGAAAAAAAAAAAGTAGTCTCTATTCATGTAAGTATAATAGTGCTCATTTATTGTACCATATGGTATTACCAAATTGATATAGTATGAGCTAATTGAAGTGACACTTATATTTAACCATTTCAATCATGAATAATGTACATAAATATACCAGTTTTTATTGCTATAAATCAACAAGCCATTTTAAGCACTGGTTTATATACCTTTTAGTTATTACAGCTCTCTAAGATGTTAAAGCGTCTAAACTCCATATCTTGGCTGCACTTATTGTAGTGAGGTAGAGTGGCTTTGGACTAAACTTCCTTAGAAAGATACAAAATGGGCTTTCCAGTGACTGTGCTGCATGCTAAGCTACACTGCTATTGAAATCCACAGTAGCTGTTTGCCCAAGTGCCAAAATAATCAAGTTTTGCCTGCATGGCAGGCTATGAAAGAATATTAACTGTGGGAATAACCTGCTGTGACATGTGTCGCCAGCATAGCAGATCAAATGAGAGCTCATTCAAAAGACTTTCTCCAGGTAGATATATTGGCTGGGGAAAAAGAGGCACGATGAGACCAACTCAATCATTATTACTTTGATGTAGGAAGGGTCCCTGCCATCATGGCTCTGGGTGTAAGTACAATGATTCTTTTCTCTCTCTCTCTCTCTCTCTCTCTCTCTCTCTCTCTCTCTCTCTCTCTCTCATTGCTCTCTAATGCATTTAGCATTCACATCCCGTGATAGTTTAAACAGGTGTATGAGAATGCAAGCATTTTCTGCATACTGTATTTAAAATGCAACCTCGGAATAGACGAGTGTCACTCGACTCACTTCTTACGCTTCCATATTAAAATACTGGCTGCATATGACGCAAAAGCCTTCAACTGCACCTATAGCACCTTTAAGCATCCGTGCACGTTATTGATTGAGCAGTATTGCTGTGAATATTGAACAATAATTATTATTTGTAAATAAGCCTGTTTGCACAAACACAATTGAATATTGCTAGGGCAGGATGTCCAAGTGATCCAAGTCAACAGCTTTTAATTATGAGTGAATTAAATTCTCCCTCCTCAAAAGCCAAGTTCATTATGCAAAAAGCACCCGCTCGATTCCTCCCATGTCACCTTGGGGCCTGTCCAAGTTGCTACAGATCAATGGCATGTAAGTGGCAATAGTTAACTTCCATGTCGCTTTGCTTCAAATAAAACCATAAAACTGAAGCTAAACAAGGAACCCTGGTTCTCCCACTTCCCACCGCAAGTCTTCCAGGTGTCTTTCCTCCTTGGACACAAATGGTTATGCGATCAGTCTGGCTGTAAAAAGAAGGGCTATGTAATGAAGCTTGCTCTAATAAGGTGCTTATGTTTTATTCCAATCTATTAGAGACCTCAGGCAAGTCACTGCAGTGTAGAATGACTTTTACAGCTTCTCTCACTCTCCCTTTTCCCCCTCTCTCTCTCTCTCTCTCTCTCTCTCTCCCTCCCTCTCTCTCTCTCTCTCTCTCTCTCTCCTCCCTCTCTCTCTCTCTCTCTCTCTCTCTTTCTCTTTCTCTGGTTGTAGGTTTGGAAGCCTGCATCCAGGCCAACTGCTTTTGACAAGGTTAACACCCACAGCATTTTCCTGCTGGCCTGGAGAGATCAGGGGTGGGCTGCTGTGCATTACCTAACACCCACAAACCTCTGCCCCTACAATCACATGCACTCACTAAGCAATAAGTGAGCAATAAAGACTGTGTGAACTGCAAATACATAGAAAGCAGGCTTTTGTATGCAACATCCATCAAGCCTGTATCCAGTGGCCTGTATGGTGTGTATGCACTAATCTCTTACCTAATCTTTTATTGTTCTTATACATCAGTTTGTCAAACATCATACTTTTAATCTACTTATGGATGGATGGATGGTGTGGAATGTTCATAAAACAAGTGAGACAAAACCCCAGGAAAAAAATAAAAAATAGAATAAAATAAAATAAACATGTAAAAAAATAAATAAAATAAACCTCTAACTGTTACAAGTCTTTGAGACTGGAGAGGTACCCGTAGTCTATCATATAATTCCTTATGTAGGGGTTGTTGTTTTTTTTTTTTCATAGATTGTACACATCAGTATCTAACTCTAATAAACTGAGCATGTCATTCAGAAATAAATAGCTTCAAATATTTTTGTTCAAGTATCTTTAAGAACGTTATATAGGTTAACCTGCAATGGCTGCCAGTATTGAGGCTGACAATTTCCTCTTTGAAGTGGCTATTTACATGTATGAGAAAAAATGACCCTATTTTCTATTCCAGTCTAAGAGGTGTCAGATTTCCTGAATGATTTATAAATATGCTAAAGTCTGTGTCTCGGGAGGTGACTGCATAACCAGTGTGATGGGAGGAAGGAGAGAGTGTCACGGTACTTTGGGGTCTGGACCCTTAGCTCCAGTTCTTGTCTGAACACAGGGCAGAGCATCCGGGTCAAGCCACAAATGAAAAGCAGCCCTCACCTATCCACACACACACACACACACACACACACACACACACACACACACACACACACACTGCAAAGTGGAACTTACATACACATTATACACTCTATGATTGTTTCAATTATATTTGTTTTTTAATATTTTTCTAACATCACTTCACTCAAATTTAAAATTGGCATGAGATAGCACATAGATTGTTTTTTTAGGATCATGGTGAATCCGAAGCCTAACCTGACAACAATATGTATGAGATGGGAATACACCCTTCTCAAAATTCCAGTACACAGGAGGAACTCTATACTATTTCTACAGCAACCCGCATTAATATCGTTCGTGTTGAAATAAAATATCTAACATGCGGTCTGTTAATAATGCTAATATATGCATGCTGATATATATTAACCTTTTGCTATATAATGCACAATAAAATGAAGCAAACTAAAGTCATGTTCTCATTTCCATTCATTAATTTGGAAGATGCTCAAAGTGTCATTTGCATTTATTCATTTAAAAGATGCTCTCTTATCCAAAGCATCGTTTAATTATGAAAGGATGCAATACAACCAAACAGCTAAATAGATAAGGGGTTAAGGGTCTTGCTCAAGGGGCTAACCATTGCTTTCTAGCCGTCATGGGGAATAGTATTTTCTACCGGATTTAAACTAATGGAAATGCTTGAGCAGTCTGTGACTGTCTCGTTCTTGTTCTTGCCTAAGTACTAAGTAGGTTTGTTGATATTATATGTTGTACAATCAGTGGTGTTATTTGTGAATATCTCATTTTATCTCATGCAAATTTATATCAATTCACACACCTTCATTTTAAATAGAAGATCTAAAAAGATTAGGATGGAAGGAGGGTTACGAACAGGATTAGCTTTTCTGATTAATTAATTTGTATTGAATCAAATAAAATCCAACCAATGACTTTTTTTTCTATTCAAATGGCATGAAGGTCAGGTTGGAGATTGTGTTAATAACAGTGATATGGCCATTGATCAAATGGTTTCAGGCTATTCCAGTTTTAATTCATATACAGACTTTTAATTTTTATAAGCAGTCCATTAATAACTATTTTTCCCTTAGATAGGATTGAATAGTTTTTTTTTTTTTGTTTGTTTTTTTAAATAGACCACTTTTAAATGCAAAGGTTTGGCAGAATCACTTCTATACAGGTCACTTTGTGCTACCCCACATCTATAATGTTTTTCTCTATACATGCACCTCATTTGCCCTCCAACTGCTTCTGTGATTCGATGCTAAACACAGGCTATGTGACCCAGGTGGCATTTGACTCAATACGAGAGCTGTAGCACTGATCTCCTCTCTCGTTCTCTGTCTTCCCCGGGTGTCTTCAGCTTCCCTCCTGCTTTTAACAGGCTTTGAAATGCAGACTCAAAGTGAACTTGGAGCCCACTGGGGCCACAGAGCCCCTCTCTCCATCCTCAGCAGATCAGTGGCTACCAGCCCCCGTGATGAAACCCCATGCCTGTCCACTCTCTGTTCCTGGCAGGTGTTCAGCAATGATAAATATCTCATTTCTGTGCAAAACAAATAGTTCCATGGTGTTTCCTTGCTGGGTTTCGGGTGAATGGCAGCATGGTGGGATGTGTGTGATGGTGTCAGCTGGACAGAAGGACAGCGCGACAGAGGGAGAACACAGAGCCTCATCGTGTCATTGTTGGAGGGAATAGAGGAAAGAAAAGGCAAAGACCATGGAGGAAAAAAAGGATCTTGTTGTGAACAAAGAAAACTCTGTAAGGGGCAGTGGGCAAATGAGCACAGTGCTGAGAGCTATGTCATTTAAAATCTGACCAAAACTCATGGGGACTGAGAAAACTCTGGGCAAAATCAGGCAACACTGAAAATTATGGAGTGATATCAATTATAGAAACCAATGAAGTAGCGAAATAATGTACAAGTAGAAATACAGTACTGTAACTATGGTAAACATATAATAACTAAAACATGTGATATCACTTTATAACTATAACATTATATTGGACATTTTCTTTTTTGCATGTTCTCCCCATGTTCTTGTTCTCCAGTTTCCTTCCAACCATCCTCTAAATTGACCCTAGATGTGAATGAATGTTTGATTGTGTATGTTTGATGGTCTGCAATGGGCTAGTGTGACATTCAAGTTATTTTGCCGTTTCACACCCAGAGTTCCTGCGACAGGCTCTGTATCCACTAGGAGCCTGGCTGGTGTAGAGTGGACCTAGCAATGGTGCTGCACTTTAAAAGACATACTAGCATTTAAGCAATAATAATGATAATAATGATAATAATAATAATAATAATAATAATAATAATAATAATAATAATAATAATAATAATAATAATAATAATAATCCAGGTTTTAATAACACTGCTTTAAAATGTCACAGGATTCCTAAACTAAATGTATCAAAATTTAGCAGACACACCAAAAGTTAGTTAGCTTATCTTTAATCTTTGCTAAACCCTTTCTTTTCCACATGGATGGTGTCATGCGGTTTGTTTTGCTAATACTCATTACCCCATGTTAGCTATACAAAAACATTATTACACAGACAAACTAGCTTAACCAGTTCGACCTGACAATAACAGCATTTGGCCTTAGTTATTTATATATATATATATATATATATATATATATATATATATATATATATATATATATATATATATATATATATATATTGTAATTAAGGGATAGTTGGGTGAATTTAGTGTCAGTTTGTAGGTTTCCAGAACAAGTGTCCTGTAGTTGTCTTCCAAAAACTAATCTATTTAGGTCTTTTTTCAGGAGCTTAACCAGCATAACAACCAAATATGGATGAAGACCAAATATTGGCAAACATGTCTCTGTTTGAAAATGGTCAAGGATGCAAGCATGCAATTGTGCTGTGTAAATTTTTTTTTTTTTTTTACTTCACCGTGTCTCATCAGTCAGTGTGTGTGTGTGTGTGTGTGTGTGTGTGTGTGTGTGTGTGTGTGTGTGTGTGTGAGGTGTAGGCCCTCCTAAACCTGTCAGTTAATGAGCACCACTCACACACTCCTATGTCTGGGTCTAATCACAGGGACTGAGATAAGAGATCCCTGTAGTCTGCTACATGAGCATTAATTATTACATGGTTTCTTTTATCCTCTCTATCTGACTGATATTCTTCACCGGTGCAGAGGAAAAACCTGGCAATTACATATCTCCTCCTTTTGCTTCTGAAGAATTTCCTTGCTAATTCTACCCAAACCGACGGGGCCCCTGTAATTTCACCTTTGAAGTTTTAAGCATTTTAAAATCTGCACACAATGGCAAAGAGGAATTATGCAAACACTTAGACAGAGAGAGAGAGAGAGAGAGAGAGAGAGAGAGAGAGAGAGAGAGTAGCACTGTTTTAAATATACCATAACAAGCATACTGCATTATTATTATTATTATTATTATTATTATTATTATTATTATTATTATTATTATTATTATAATTGGTGTTGTCATTTAGTCCATCTCTGTTATATTCTAACTACATTACTCCAATTTCCTGAGCATTTTTTGCCACTCAGACACTTTTAAAAAAAAATCTAGCAATGTTTCTGTCTGATCTACCAATATCTGTGCACACACTACCACGTCAGTGTCACTGCTCTGCTGAGAGTAGTACACTACTCAAATAATATCTGTGCAGTGTTGGTCCTATGATGGTCCCTTTGCACTGATGCACTGATGGACATGGTAGAGGGAGATGATAAATTGTGCATAGCAAAAATAGCTGCAGAGAGCACCTTTATGGGGCAGGTGGACCTGATAAAATAGCCATAGAGTTGTATTGTGTGTGTGTATATATATATATATATATATATGGCACAAGATTCCACAAGACCTCTGATGGTGTGTTGTGGTCAGCATGGACACTCAGTCTGTCTTTGGTTAAGCAGCACCATATGCTGCAAGCTCTGATGAGAGGTGTTTTGACATCTTTCCGTCATAAACAAAGATTAAAATGCTCAGTAATTTGTAGCTCTTCTGTGGAATCTGACCAGACAGGCTAGCCTTTATTCCTCACACAGAACAATGAGCATTGGGTGCCCATGACCCTGTCGCTGGTTATTCTTTCGTGGACCACTTTTGGTAGGAACACCCAACAAGTCCAGCTGTTTTGGAGATGCTCTGACATAATCATCCAGCCAGCACAATGTGTCTCTCGTGAGAGTTACTCAGATCCTTACATTCACCTATTTTTCCTGCTTCCAATATAACAAATTTGAGAATTGATTGTTCACAATTGATTTTCTAAAAGCAGCTTTACAGAAAGAAAGAAATGTAGAAAAGAAATTAATCTCATCTTTAACTGCTGCCTAATATATCCCACCATTGACAGGTGCCATTGTAATGTTCTTCACTTCACCTTTCACTAAATTTATGGCTGATTTGTGTATTGTTTTCATTCCGATTAACCAGAACAGTACAGGTTGGAAAGAGGAGTGCTTATTAATTTATTCTAATTATATTTTTTCACACTCACCAGCCAGCTCTCCATATTATATGACAGTTACCACCTGGGGGGTGAAATCTAACACATGCTTCCTCTGAGACATGTGAAGCCACCTGACCGTATCTCAAGCTGCAACTTTTGCTGCGTCACAGGGCAGAATGACATATTCTAAAAAAAAAAATGCTATCCACCCTCTTCCACAACAGATGACTGGCTAGTGTTTGAGCTGTGATTGGCTACTGATGCCGTGTATGCCATACCTCCTATCGAGAGAGCATGGGCAATTTTGCTCCCTTGGCTCCCTGGCTATGGATAACTGTCTCATCATCAGGATTCGAACTTGCAATCTCCTGACAATAAGGCAAACTCTGCAGCATAATCCTCTCATTCTAATATTTCATAATAACCATGAATTCACAGGGACTGTTTTTCTTCTCATTTTAGTCACTGTAATAGTCACAGTCGTATCAATGTACTTATCTAAGATTTCCCCAGTACTAATGCTAATAAATATTGAAATAAAATAGAGTAAGCAGCTGGGGTATGTAATTTATAGCCACATTTAGTCATTTTGAAGCTGTAGGTCTGCAAGGCTTGTGACACACAACACCAATTTAACTGCAGAAGCTGGTCTGGCTCTCTAGTGCTTGTTAAAATGTGAATTCCCAACATCTGGATCTCTGTTACAGGGTCCAGCTCCCTGATTCCAGCCCACACTGACCTTCTATTCTCGGCTTTAGAACTGCAGGAGAGCAGACTTTACAAGAGTAACACCAACTATTTGTTATGTATACATATGTAGCTGCGTCTAGCTTGTGATAGGAACAGATGGAGAAAGATGTGACCTCTATCATAACAGACTCCAACACTAGGTAAGCACAACCGCTTAAAATTTTTAGTCTTTATATTTCTGTCACACATTCTCTCTCTCTCTCTCTCTCTCTCTCTCTCTCTCTCTCTCTCTCTCTCTCTCTCTCTGCTTCAGGCAATTACAGCAATGTTGCATTTGTCAATCACATTCATTCGTGCATGGTTTCCTGAAATAATTATCAGGTGAGTGGCATCTTGTTGCCTGGAGTACCAGCCTGGCAAAGGCAAGCCCCAGAGTATTAATTACTGCGTACAGAAATTTGCAAAAATATTTTAAAAAAAAAAAAGAAAAAAAAAAAAAAAGCAAAGCAAAAAAAAAAAAAAGGCAAGCCTTTTAATGGTACAACTGACGCAACATGATTGTTTTGATTTTTTTTTTTTTCCTAACATGACAATCATTGCCGTCCCTGTGGTCATCAGCATAGATTAGCTGCAGTCGTCAGGGGAGGCCATTACCAAGCTGTGTACCATTTGATAAAACGAACACCAGTCTTTCTGTTTGTTGGTTTTCAAAAAAAAAAAATGTGGAAAAGGAGGGAGGGGAAAAAAAAGAAAGAACAGGGAGAAAGAGTGAACACCCCAAAGTCAACATGTCCAAAAGAAACAGGCTTGTGCCAGAGCAACACAAGTGCAGTTGAGTTGAGTTGAGGGGGTAGCAGTGGCAGAGAATACCTCTGGAACATACACTTTCAAGGAAGGCACCTTCAGCTAGCATAAAACATGCAGTTATTCTAAAGGGCATTTTTTTCTTTCTTTTTTTTTCTGATGTGAGGATCATGTGTATCTGGAGTGAAAGCAAGCATTATTTGAGGGAGAATTACAGTAGAGAGAGAGAGAGAAGACAAGGGAGAGACACTGTATGACTGTGCAAGTGACCAATTATTTACTGAACCAAAGACTGGATGGATAGAGTGTTATTTTTTAACCCTCTCTAGAGACAATTTATTATTATTATCATCATCATCATTATTATTATTATTATTATTATTATTAGTAGTAGTAGTAGTAGTAGTAGTAGTAGTAGTAGTAGTAGTAGTAATAATAATGCTGTTATGCAATAATATCCATGTCCAGGATTCACATTACTAAAGTATTACATATACACCACCCTTAACATGTTTAGTGGCAATTAAATGTCAATTCTCACCCATCTACCCGTACAGAGGCAGCAGTATGGGAGTTGCTGAATGTCTTTGTGTGAGTCCCAGTGCTTCACAGCTTTTCTCTGATTAATCAGATGCTAATATCTGGACCACTTCTCCTACTGCCAGTTTTCTCATTGTCAGCCTGAGCACATCAGTTATCAGCACCATCACCTCTTCTAACAGTCCTTTATTACAGCTTATTTATTAACAAGGTTAAGCATCACCTTTGAAATCTAAATGCATGCTATATTAACATAAAAGAAATGCTGTGTACATGAATTTAAAGTTCACAAAGCATACTTCAGTGGCTTTAAAAAGAAAACAAATCAAGGGGAAGAGAAAGGGGGAGGAAAGACTGAAAGAAAAAGAAAGAAAAGAAAACAAGCAGAGCTCATTATCATTGGTGATGCAGTGAAAGCTTCCTCTGTCTTGCTCTGTCCACAGAGCTGAATTTCAGCGTCAGATGAGCCGAGTCTGCTGGGACTTCAGCTGCCACTTTAATTAGTGTTCAGTAATTTCAATAATGAGTGACAATCCATTGGGGCTTTTAGGTTGGTCTTCTCGTCAGAGGCGAATCAATAATCTGCTGTTTTTCTCCCCTTTTTTCTTTTTTTTGCATTCTTTTTCAAGATCACAAAGTGGCATGTAAGTTCCATCACAGGAAGAGGCAGTAAATGAGACGGAGCAGACGGTCCCGGAGAAAAATAGCAGACAATAGGCTCTAACGGTGGAGGATTGCCACGTTCATTCCACACTCCTGCAGTTTTGTTCTGATGTTATTAGTTGAAAAGGCAGGTCTTTAGCAGCGAGGCCAAGGATGTGGCGTGAAAACGATTTGGCCCGGCTGGAGAGAGGATGATTTGAGTAAGAGGGTTGAGGTGAGCGGATTACTGCTGGTAATCCCCAGGTCCGCACCTCAAAGAAGAGTGGAACTATTGGAGCTAATTGCTCCTTTAGAGCAATGTTGTTGGGCCAACTTCGATCCCTTTGTGACACCCTTTTGAAAAATTGATAATTGGATTTTCATGAGTTGGAATATTGTCATTAAGAGCAGATCATGGTGGAATTAACTGAAAAATGCATGTAGACATATTGTACATCCTATGCGATTTATTTCTTTCTATCACTCTCTCTCTCTCTTCTCTCTTTCTCTCTCCCTCTGTATATATATATATATATATATATATATATATATATATATATATATATATATATATATATATAAAAATGTGTGTGTGTGGGTGTAAACATGCAATTTCTCTCTCACTTCATAGTTACTATTACTTATTTGAATAAGACTAAAAGATATCACCTTGAAGCTTCCCTCCAAACTAGTGTGTTTCTGCATAGCATTATGCCAGTGATGCATTTACACCTGCATCATGTGCAACAGAAAAAAGGGCGAGAAAGTCTTCTCTCCTGTTCCTGCATACTCCACCCTGAACTTGTGAACCTGGGAGAAGGTCTTCCACAGCCTCCGGGCCAGAGAGAAAGGGAGAGAGGTAGGGGTCTCTTCAGGAAATGCGTGGAAAATGATGCCTTGGGCAATGTTCCCTTCTCAGCAGTGCAGCTACTGGGGTAGTTTTCAGGGGTTAAGGAGATTATTCACAGCTCTTGTGCTCTTACTGGGTGAACATGTTTGCCTCAATATTCTTTCCCAGCTATTTCTTAAGACATTTATAAATAAGGCTTAATATCACTTAGTAATAAGATGAAACACCTTACATTCTTCTGAGTATGGGACATAAAATTATTAATTGGTGGAAGCATGAGACAAATACATACAGAGAGAGAGAGAGAGAGAGAGAGAGAGAGAGAGAGAAGAGAGAGAGAGAGAGAGAGAGAGAGAGAGGAAGATTTAAGACTGTGGCTTACCTCATGCAGCCCCCTGTCTTTTTAACCAGCCATAATTCATCACAGTAAAGACATTCATAATGTGGTCCTATTCATTATTCATTGTAAATTTATATTTGGCATAATTACAGAGCAGTGCCTATCAGTACGGCCGGCATGGAGAAGCTCACATTGGGAAGATAAATGGTGAAGCAGGAGCTCTTAATGAGCCAGGGGGTCATTTATGGGACATGGGATGGCTATTAGCACGCCACAACTAGCTTGTGCTTGTCATTTGTCCCCAGGTAGCAGGCCAATGAGCAACAAAGGATGAGAAGACAAAAGCAAAAGACGGGAGAATAAAGTATTCTTAAGCAACGGCAGCAAAAACTTCAAGCTTGTCTTGGCCTTTTTTTATATTTATAGCACACTAGGGAGATTTAAAGCAGGATGCATCCAGCCACTTGATACTACGTACATATGTGTACATGTACGTATGTGTGTATGTGTACGTACATATGGACGTCATATGATGAACTATTTATTGATAATGTTAACAAAAAAGTTCATACACTGTAGACCAAATGCCAACTTGATCTTCAGTAAAATGATGCATACTTATAACCAGAGCAATGTAATAGCCATTTTTAATACGTTCATACAAATTAAAAGGAAGAATTATGATAATCTGCAATGGATTGGTGTCACCTCCAGGGTGTTTTCCCACCTCATGTCCACTGTCTCTGGCATAGACTCCAGATTCATCACGTCCCTGACCAGGATAACATGCTTACTATAAATGAATTAACATTAATTCTCTAATATCCCTAACATTAACCTCTTAATCTCCTGTCTTATTTTTCAGTTATTTATATTACTGTGATGTATTATGTAACCAGGGGAACTAATAGGAAACTTATGAAGAGTAAGAATTGTATTTCTTGATATTTCTTGGTTTAGGAATGTTGCCTGGGGAAAACATTTCTACACGCTTATATAATTTGAGAAAAAAAAATTGTTAATGGGCAAAATGATCTAATATTTCTTATTATGTTGTTATTATTATAAATGAAATTAAATTTTTGACATGTTTTTGGATGCAGTTACACATCACAAGGGTAACGTTTTCTTCTTTTACGGTTGCCGTATATGTCATTTTGTTTCTTTCTAGAAATAAATGCTCAAAATTAGAAAAATACCTAGCATCAAATTATTATTATTATCAAACCTCCAGAAATATTTAATAATCTAATATTTGTTTTATTGTAATCTTATAATAGGAAATATTATATAAATCGGACTATATTTAAAATATTTTCCTGACTAAATTCAGATTCAAAATTCACATTCTAGTTTTATTTGTCACATACACAGTATGACATGGTGGAATGCTTTTTACATCAGTCCTTGGATAAAAGAAATATAAAGGTTCAAAAAAGTATTTAAAATAGAATTTAAACATAAAATAAAATGGATAAAATAAGATGCCTCTAAATGCAAGCATGAGCAGCCAACAAACTAAGTCTCTATATTCAGAAATGGCAAAAAATCAAAGTCTCTATTATTTCTAGTAATAATAGCAAAATACGATACCAAATAAAGGGTATGAGTTGAGACTCGACGAAAATATCCTCTTAGATTTTACATAAAGTAAAATATTCTAAA
The DNA here is from genome assembly GCA_033459395.1 of Hemibagrus guttatus. Lineage (NCBI taxonomy): Eukaryota > Metazoa > Chordata > Actinopteri > Siluriformes > Bagridae > Hemibagrus > Hemibagrus guttatus. Next base: position 18,553,115 of record JAUCMX010000012.1, read on the forward strand.
GCCCATGCTCGTCACTTTAACGTGAATGGATTTTTGAAAAATATTTTAGTGTGATTTTTAATACAACTTGACATGACTCAGTGAGTTTTTCCATCGCTTAGTGACATGGGAATTGTGTTCCATGATATTACACACTCACTCACACACATACTCTCGCCTACCACAAGTCCAAACCAATACACACCAGTACACACCGGTACACAATACACTCACACAAACGCTTGGTCATGAGCTTCTACTGCACTCTGGTGTAATAGAAACCAAAGCCTCGTAATTCTCTCTGGTTAATCAGAGGTGTGTTCAGAATCTTATATTAAAAATGCATCTGAACATAGTGGTGCCTGGAGGGAAGGGCTCGCCTCAGGGAATATTTCAGAAATAGACATATATATATATATATATATATATATATATATATATATATATATATATATATATATATATATATATATATATATATATATATAGCAAGAAAGCTCTGCATATTCACACAGAGGGGCAATCACCCCAGGTTTGAACAACACAAACCTCCTAATCTAACTTTTCCCAATGCATAAATGGAGGTGACTCCCCAATGGCCCATTTATTTGTATTAAAAATGTCATTCTGGATCACAGTCTTAATTGATTTTATTCTCCCCTTGTCTCTCTTGCCTCATATATTTCCACTTTAATAATCAAAATGATAGGGTATTTATTATTAATACAGTCGAGTCTGGCCACAGTTTTAATTTTGCCATTTTAATGTGACTTTGATTTGAATTTAATCTATAAGATATGTTTGACATGAGAATGACAGAATGGCATTTTATTTCTTGTCACATTTTTTTTTATATTTGTCTTTCTAATATATCTATAATAGCATGATGTCCTTGTCTTTATTTTCAGGCTGTTCATCGAGATAAGACAGTAATAGGCTGTAATAAAAAGAAAGGGAAAAAAAACACTCAGTTATTAGTGCCTCCCTAGGGAGGTGTGTGTTTGGTGGGATATGTGTGAGCATGTGTGAGAAGACGATGCCCATATTTACATGTGCCACACATCCTCTCATCCTGCCTGCTTGGAGATTTGTCAGCCATATTACAGCAACACTGGCCATGAAAACGTGCATCGTGCACGTGCCTAGCTGTCTCACTTTCAATCAAGCTCCACTTCTTCAGGTATCAGTTAATGCTAATTGCACTTCTATGGCAATTGCAAATAAACTACCTAAACGGCATGTCAAATTATAATCACCGTAGATCCTGCGTGCTCTGTCTCTTTCAGAATGTTTTAGATTATTTCAAATAAACTTGGACGTAACACAGGTACTATATTACAGAGGTGAAGAAAAGCTAACATTACATGAGATTCCAAAGCAAATCTGATGGATTGCTGGCAGTGCTCAAGTTCTGGTCCAGTGCAAATGTAGACTTTTGTTTATATTGGGTCAGGACTAGGACCGCTGGGGTTTTCTCATTTCACTTCTGAGTGTTACATTTGAGAGGGTTTGGAAAGGTAGAGGGGAAAAAAAGTAACAGGGGGACATTTATCATTTGATCCTTTTGTCTTTTTCAGTTTCCCTTCACTGGATGTATGGAAGTATCGCATTACTAGTGTTCTCTCAGACCACAGTAAAAGAAAACAGCCGTATTGGTTTTCCGAAGAGCTAAATCCCGTTTAAAACCCTACATGCATTCCCTACTGAAGGACGCAGGCAATAAATAAGCCTGGCGTATATCTATTAAAACCCAGATTTATAACTGTCCTGTGTCATCTAACGTGTTAGCCAGGTGCACACGTGTCGTGGTATGAAACCCGACCCAGATTTAAATCATAGCTAGGAATTCAGAAACAATTCAATTCCCAGCTTGCAGTGTTTTTTTTTTTTGTTGACATCAGGAATGGGATGAGATGCATAAGTTATGTGTTTAGGAATGAAGAACATATCTCATACTCTACCATACCATATCTTCCTTGTGTTTTTTTTTCTATGCCATCCCTTCTTTCTGGATTCCCACTGGTTGCTGGCATTTCCTGTCTTCATCTGTCTGTGGAAAAGAGGAATAAATCCTGTCTTTTCTGGCAGAAGCTGCTGATGGAGTCCATTGACAGTCGAGCGTTGTCATGGGATATTAAAGTCCAGCAGTGGGCCCATTTGCGTTATTATTTCATGGACTCTCCCATAATCAATTCCATGCCTCCTATGCTTGCTTCCTGCCAACATGTGTCTGCTGTGTTTAATAGTTCAGTGACAACAAATTTATGTTGCTAAGCTCCAGAAAGTAAACCTCACCAAAATACTCCCGGCCAGATTCCTGTCTAAGACGTGCGTTGCGGTGATATGGAATTTACTTGTTTTGAGGCCTGCTTAATTACTTCCAGATCTTGGTCTTTCCCTGGAATATTCTTGAGCAAAGCCACATTTTCTCACGCTGCCGGCAGCCAAAAATATCAGGAGTCCAACTGCTGCTTTCCCCTGCTTGTCAAACATCCTACACCAGACCACAATGATTTGTCTTCATGTTAACCATGCCTAAGAGACGGCTGTGGTATTAGAACTTGTAGAAGAAAAGGTATCTCATTAAGCCTCGGCCTTAGTGGCTTCATCACTCTCGTGATTTTGACACTAGTGAGGGTACAAATAATGAACTAACATATTTTCTTCTTTCTGACATACTTTCTGTCTTTCTTTTTTTCCAACTCTTGTCTGAACATCCATCCAGATCTTTCATGCAAATGTAAAACTAATATTTAAAAATGGTGCGTGAAAATCTTAGAGAAAGCGGGAACGACTTTTCCTCTCATTAATAATGATTTTTTTTTAGTAACCGTCTTATTAACATCTGCAGAATATTTCAATTTGATCTGCATTTTTTTCCACAAGACTCTCAGCTCTAACTCCACACACCTTTAACTCATGCAGTGCCTCTTGTTGACCTTGCAGAGGATCCATATGAATATGGATGTCTGCTCAGCTTTTACTACCCCGTTCCCATGAAAGACACTTCTTTGACCCCTATACAGCTGCCGTTCTTCTGCAATGGCCATTTTTCCAGTGTGTCTTGTTACACACTGGAAGGTGCAAAAAAAAAAAAAAACACCATATGCATAAGTAGAGAGGAGAATCATTAATTCATGACACATGTGCAGCCTCATCTACTACTACTACAGTGAGAATAAACATCAGCTCTAATAAGAAGCCAGGGCGCTTGATTTTATAAATGAGCTGGATGCTGCGTCCCCCGGTACACCACTGCAAACCAACTCTGCTGGATTAACGTGTAATTAATCTATCATCTTCCCTACAACTCACTCGGATAATGCATATGAGCACTATCTCTCCAAGCTCTGGGTCTGTTTGGGATATAAAATGGCCTATGTATAAATCAGGGTAACTAACTCCTTCTGTTCTTTTTGACATTATATACCAAACTCTAGGTCAAAAATATCTTCAATTATTCAAATTGAACGTAAAAGTCTATTTAGCATGAAGGAAAAATGATGATTTTATTAATAGTCTGTTGAAGTCTTCATCATCTCAGGAAAAAAAAAAAAAGCAGGTTCTGTGTTGAATTATGTTTTATTCTCTTGACCAGACACTTCATACTCTGTGTCCTGGACATCTTTAGAAAGAAATCTGGCCTGTGGTTTCTCGGGCACTATGCCTGTGTGCACATGATTTCAGTAAAGTGAAACAAGGACACTGGATTGCTTCACATGGATTTGTGGTTACTCTGCAAGAAATGCCGCATTTATTTTGTCAACATACTGAAACATAAGAAGCCATGATCTTCTGCATGGGCTCTCAAAAATATATTTACAGATGTTTGCAAGGGAAAAAGCATGAAATTAGGGGATAAATTGCTAATGAAAGAGCTATTTAACAGAAAATACATACAAAAATGCCAGCATTATTATGCCCCCCTCTGGGCCATTACTGGTCCCAGGACTCTCTGGGCCTCATCATTTGATCGGATAACACTTAAGTCCAGAAGAATCCATGACTTCCAATCTAGCAGGTTAAATAGTCTTTAGAGCTGTAGTGCAGATAGCGAAGGTGACACAGGGATTTTTGTTTTTAGCTGGTTAATGAGTACATCCTCCTGGTATAAGCCCAGGTCCACAGCACTCCCTTTGAGGTGTGTCTGAAACCAAAATCTGAGCTACATCCTCCCTTTTACCATGTTCATAACCCAGCCTCGCCCCCTCTTTTCCTCTACTCACATTACAGAGCATAATACCAGCAGGCACTGTATTAATATGTAAGAGATCAAGAGATTATTGATTAGAATCACTTGCCTAATATCCTCATGTCTGTCATGTAGTTCACTGAGGCCTCTTTCATGTTTTTTTTTTTCTTCTTTTTTTAACTCTTCATTTGGTGTTACTCTATTTAAATATTCATGGCCAAGCTTGCTTTGTGCCCCTACAGCTGAATTTCTAATTAAACTGTCAAAAGAAATACAATATGGCCCTGAGGGTTATTATCATAAGGGTCAGCTTCCACTGATCAGCCCTGGTCACACCGAGGGGGTAATTACCTGTAAGCACAGAGTGTTTACCTTTTCCTTTACCTGTGGCCTAGAGCAGGCAGACCAAATGAGGCTCGGGACGCTCGCATCGGGCTTTGAAGCCCCCAAATCACCAAGATGGAGGTAAAGGAGAATCTGAAGAATCTATAACAACATAATCAGCAATTATAACTGGGAAATAGAGAGAAGTGCGAATTGTATCTCATTAAAAAAAAAAAAAAAAAAAAAAGCCAGTGAGGATTTTTTCCCCTTTTTTTGCCTCCCTCAGTCCTGTCACCTTTCTTTTGAATTCAAATGATCCTTCTTTAAAGGTGAGGTAAAGAAATCTGGAAGTGTAATTCAGAAGAAGAAAGCTACAGCCAATTAGACGGGTTCACCAGCTAAAATATGAATGACATTTGCTCTGCCTGAGTCCTAATGGAGGGGAGGCATTAATCTTATCATGCCACTGTCAGTTTTTTTTCCTGCCATTATTGTTGCCTGGGTTCTTCTGTCAAATTATGGCTGCTAATTTCTGTTCATCTTTTATGAGGCCTCTTATCAAGCAGCGTTAATGAGTTCCAAAAACTGACCTGCTGAAGCTAAAATGGGATTCGTCCACTAGTGTGGAGCCTCCTGAAGAAACTTAAACGCCATCTTTCCTGGGACATTTATCTCATCCAGGTTATGATAAACCATACCTTACACACATAAAGACACTTCTTTAATTTGGCTTTTTATGTGACTGGTTAATGTGATCTTTTAGGGCACTCTTAATGCCCTCCAAATTTGTAGAATATCACAATAAATCAGGATCTTGGCCATCTAATGACAATTTATTCCATCCATTATTTTTTATACTCCTGCCATGTTATGGCACCTAGTTAATTTTCTTTCCCCATGACCTTTATGGGTTGCGTTTTAAAAGTTAATACTTGGGAAAAGTTGGTAATTTGAGAGGTTGAGTTCATTGTTGTGTCCCACTTCAAGAGGATTGCACTACATTTGACTCAAATGTTCCATTTTGTGAAACTTAGCACTGAAGGTCAGTCTTACACCGAAACTGAAATAGTCAACTACATCTCAGCAGTGGAAAAAGTGTACAGAGGCGTAACACAATCTACACCATGACTCCAGCGCAGAAGGTAATAGAGGAGTCTATTCCCGTTTTAATATGTGTGGCCTGCAGTTATATGACGCTACAGCAGCACACAGTGATCATATAAAAGTGCACAGGTGGTGCTAATGGGCTTCGGGCCACATGTGCAATACCTGTGTAAAGTCACATTGTTCTTTATGATGCTAGAGGTGAGCAGCATAGTATGAAGTTGCTTTGATTGATGTGTAGTCATTTTTTCAATGCAGTTATGAGTTATGCTTTAGCGAGCAGACTTTATAGTATAGGTGAAGGACTTACACTTTAACAAGTGACCTTAGTTGAAAAACATTCTTAAACCAGAGCAAAATCGGTTGGTCTGCATGAATTTACAGCATTACATAATATGGCTCCTTTCACGTATGCAGCATTTAGTCAGTTTATATAGAACTCTGAAGCAGTTTGTTTGTGCAGGTGAGAAAACGGCAGTGACATTCGGGTGCGAAATTAAAAAACCATCTGGCCAAAGTGGTGTGTGTCCTTCTCCAGAAATCTAGTGCAGTGAGAAACTGATTCAACTACACAAACTGAACCAACCATGTGTATTTTGTGTTGTGAGCACCATTTTTCTCTAGAGCTAAATGGCTAAATCAACCTGTTAGGTGCAAAACAAAATAAATCCATGCACAAATTTGTACAATTAATTCAATATCTAGTCATTTATTGAGCATCAGCTCAGTGCTCCATGTGATCAGGTGATGTCTGTGATTTCTATTTCTATTTTTCATCACTTAATTTCTAATTTCTCACTTAACAGGTGTTAAAGTGTGTTAAAAAAAAAACTAGAGCATTATACGCTAAGCAAAAAACAAACAAACAAAAAATGGTGTAAATATATAACCATACGCTGTAGTTTGGACAAACATAAAGCTTGTATTTTGCTTGTATTTGCAGACATCGAATTATTCAGCATGTACGCAGTGTGTGTGAAGGAGAGATTCTGGATTTATTTGTTGAAGAAAAATAAAAGTTTCATATTATATTGTCTATATTGCTACTGTGAGGTGTGTACGTGCCGATATATTTGTGTCTTTTATTAGTTTTAGTAATTTTATCTGAACTAGTTGCCTAGGAGCATGTGTAAATATACAATGCCGTTGTCATTTCTTGGGGAAAAAAGTGCAATGTGTGTCTTATGCATCCTAACAATGTCCTGTATGATACTCAGTCGATATTTTGTGCAAATGCAAAGGCATCATTCTAATAAACATAAACATATATACACATAAGAAAAAGTAAAAAAAAAAAAAAAAAAAACCACAAATAATTTGTCATTATATATTTCACCTTTATAAGTGACAAAACATCAGAAACTATCAGTGATTGTTGATGTGTTTAACCCAGCTAATGGTCCCCAGAACACCCTATTTATAAGTGCTTAATTTGGCATGAAGGAGCAAGCGTGCACTTTTTTTCTCTAATCTGACATGAATTAAAGGCAAACAATGTCAGGGAGAGGAAAAGCATCTGATTGCGCTCCAACTATGCTGCCCTCCCACATCTCATCATCTGATGATGAACGAGTTTCATATAATTTCCAAAGGTCATTTATCACAACTCAAACAGTGTGAGAAATCTTTAAATAGAGGTTGATCTGTGGAGGATGGTGGGAAGAGTGTAGGGGGTGTAGACGGAACAAAGGCGGCCTCAGAAGTAATGATTTCCACTTCTTTTCAAAGTGCTCATCGGCCTGCGCCGTGTCTTTAGATGTTTGCTGGCGGTTTATTGGGAGATGCCGTTATTGTGTCATTTCTTGAGGAGGACAGTGACATTCATTGGCTCCCACTGAGGTTATTTACAGGCGGTACGGTGACAGTGAAACATGTCTTTGCCATGGATTCAGAAACATGGCCTAGTGTGGTTGTTTTTTCCTGGCAGTGCAGGAGATAAGTGGCATCTCAGACCACAGGAGGGGACAGAAAACTGAGACAAATTACTCCTGAACTTGAACTCAATAAATGAACAAAACTTTGCTCCCGTCCACAATGTCAGGTTACAGCACGGCTTTGTGTTATATGCAAAAGTTTCCTGCTGTGTTATACCCCCAATGATGCATGCTGTGAAAAATATAGAGTGACTGATATTTTATTTGAATTATACATTTCTAATCGCTTCACTCTGTTTAATCTGTAAACACGGCAATACAGTTGATTTCACTTGAATCAATGATTTAAAATCCATCCAAACACAAACTCAAAGCCATCTGTGCAAAAACAATTTATTTCACATTAGCGAGCATCGCGTCATGGATCATTTTCCGACACCTCAGAATAAGACTTCAATCGAGCCTAGAGGCTTTTCTGCCCACCCGCCCCCCTTTGCCCTCCCGCCCCCCTTTGCCCTCCTCCCCGTTTCCTGCTTGTCAGTTTTCCGTTTCCTCTCTTGTCTGCGAAACCCGACCTATCAGCCTTTTATACATGGCAGCGCTGGAAAAATAGGATTACAGCAGGAGATTGTGAGGCTTTATCCCAATAGCAATTTTATCTGGGTGACTGATAAACTGCCTTAACCCTGCAGAGTACAGGGAAGCTAATGGGAAAAGAGTATTTGAACACACGAAAGACATTTCGCATTATAGAGCCCTGGTTCGAGAGGTCCTAGTTGGAGAGGTTGTGGTGTAATACGCCAACACTACTGAAAAATGACCTAATGTTAATAACCAGAGTTTGCCACAGACTGAGAAATGATTACTACTGGGTCAAGAGGTGATTTTGTAAATGTTCAGTAAGTTAACAGCTAATATTAGACACTGACATTGTAAGGAGTAGAAGAGACAAGAGAGCCTCCTGGAGCTCAACTATTTTCTCGGTTATTAGTCTATACAGTATATGTATGTGTGTATGCCTGTGTGCCCACATATAAGTGTGTGTGTGTGCGCTATGTACAGTAGGGAGCTGGATGGATGCCCGGTCATGTGAATCTAGGCCAGCAGTTAATGGCGAAGCCACCAGTAGGCCTCGGCTCCTCTCCACTGCTGATCTAGACATTAAAAAGAATTTCAGATATCCTCTACTTCTTTGAGGATGCACTTCCTTTGAGATGGGGTTTCTTTTGAGCATATCCAAAGTGTTTTTCAGCTACATGGACCACTCTACAATAATTTAAGCTATAGTACATAGATATGCATATGCACAAGGCACAGCCAGTCAGATACAAGTACAATGTTTGCTGTAGACAGATTAATAAAATGTATGGATATAACACAGAATAAAGATCAACTTCCCTTCCATACAGAGTTCAATAATGAGTCACGCTTATATTTAGTTTATATATATTTAGGTGTTTGGATTTTTTTTAGATCGTGTGTATAATATTTCTTAATTAGCACACACTGGATTTTATATCAGGGGTGTCAGACTCCAATCCAGAAGGACCACCGGCGGCACAGCAGAGTTTATCATTCTACCTCATTTAATACACCTGATTCAACTCATCAGCTAATTAGCAAAGCCTTCATGTGCTGAATGTGATGTGCTAGAAAAGGGGAAAAAAACACAAATCTCTATAGAGCTGTGGCCCCTCCAGGACTGGAGTCTGACACCCCTGATTTATACCTTCAATGCATCAGTTTGAAGCGATGGTTTATAACTGAGTCCCCGCCTGTTTCTCTGTGCCAGGTTGCAGTTGTGCAGTTGGAGCACCATATTGTGGAGATGCAGCATTTCTGAAGTAACTTTGATTGACATTAACTGTGCATATGTGTCCAATCTGCTCCTCAGGATATGCCGGATCATGATGATCCTTATTTATGTTTTCCGCTGTCGGCGCACTGCGAGTTAACTGCCCATTCCGCACTAAATTAATTAGTTTGGCATGCAGCCTAAGATGGAAAATTGGATCCAATATGTTATTTCCAGAGGATTTTCAACGACGCTTTCATTCCAGGGCGAGGCACATTTCAAATATTTGGGTCACACTTTGTGTATGAGCATCTTTTTTTCCCTATCTATTAAAAAAATAATGGGAGTAAAACAAACATATTTATCTGTTGTCATGGCATTGTGTTATATTTATGATTTTTTATTATCATGCTCTTTTTTGTTAACCTTTTGACTGAAGGGAAAAGTTAACCGTAGAAACATCCTGCAGAGAGAGAGAGAGAGAGAGAGAGAGAGAGAGAGAGAGAGAGAGAGAGAGAGAGAGAGAGAGAGAGAGAGAGAGAGAGAGAGAGAGAGAGAGAGAGAGCACCTATGCTGGAAACAATTCAAGCTGCTATTCCTCATGAACGGGTTTATATAAGTAAATAAAGCAAATAAAATAATCATGCATGAGAGGAGCAGGAGGAAAGAAATGAAGGGGCTGCAGAAGTGCCTTCAATCCATGTTGTTGTGTGGAAGATAAATCCTTTGTAGTTCATGCTCTCCTAATAACAACATAGCTAATTAATAACTTTAACACAATTATAAATTAACTTCGGATCAGGACCCCGGCTTTGCATATGATTTCCCATAATCACTAAAGCTACTGCAAAACCGTGTCTCACATCAACCATAACTCGAGCTGCAAAAGTTCTCACTGGGTTTGAATGTACCGCAAATGATCTCTGCAGGGACCTGGAAAGAACCCCCTTAACACCACCAGTGAGGGGGAAAAAATCGTATTTTTTTTCTCTTTTTTGTACATTTTTAAAATGTTAATTTAAGCTAGCACCTTAATCATTTTAATTCATGCTTGCTTTGAAGGAATTAAGATTTGAATTAAATATTTTAAAGTCATTATGGATGAAGAAGCACTATAAAAAATTTCACACACACATGTTTTAACCTGCTTTTCAACAAACACAAGTTCTTTATGCCCTTCCTCACCTCTCCTCTCATCTCCTCTCATCTCCCCTCCTCTCCCCTCCTCTCCCCACCTCTCCTCTCCTCTCCTCTCCTCTCCCCACCCTCTCCTCTCCTCTCCTCTCCTCTCCTCTCCTCTCCTCTCCCCTCCCCTCCTCACCTCTCCTCTCCTCTCCCTTGCTCTCCCCTCCTCTCCCTTGCTCTCCCCTCCCCTCCCCTCCTCACCTCTCCTCTCCTCTCCGCACCTCTCCTCTCCTCTCCTCTCCTCTCCTCTCCCCACCTCTCCTCTCCTCTCCTCTCCTCTCCTCTCCTCTCCCCTCCTCTCCTCTCCTCTCCTCTCCTCTCCCCACCTCTCCTCTCCTCTCCTCTCCCCTCCTCTCCCCTCCTCTCCCCCTCCCCACCTCTCCTCTCCTCTCCCCACCTCTCCTCTCCTCTCCTCTCCCCACCTCTCCTCTCCTCTCCTCTCCCTTGCTCTCCCCTCCCCCCTCCCCTCCTCCCCCCTCTCCTCTCCTCTCCTCTCCTCTCCTCTCCTCTCCTCTCCCTCTCCCCTCCCCTCCTCCCCCTCCCCCTCCCCCCACTCCTCTCCTCTCCTCCCCACTCCTCTCCTCTCCTCCCCTCTCCTCTCCTCCCCTCCCCTCTCCCTCTCCTCCCCTCCCCCTCTCCTCTCCTCCCCTCTCCTCTCCTCTCCTCTCCCTTGCTCTCCTCTCCTCTCCCCCCCCTTTCCCCTCCCTCCCCCCCCCCTCCCCTCCCCTCCCCTCCCCTCCCCTCCCCTCCCCTCCTCTCCTCTCCCCCCTCCCCTCCCCTCCCCTCCTCTCCTCTCCTCTCCCCTCCCCTCCTCTCCTCTCCTTTCCTTCCCTCTCCCCTCCTCTCCTCTCCTCTCCTCTCCTCTCCTCTCCCCTCCTCTCCTCTCCCCTCCTCTCCTCTCCTCTCCCCTCCTCTCCTCTCCTCTCCTCTCCTCTCCTCTCTTCTCCTTCCCTCTCCTCTCCTCTCCTCTCCTCCCCTCTCCTCTCCTCCCCTCTCCTCTCCTCCCCTCTCCTCTCCTCTCCTCTCCTCTCCTCTCCTCCTCCTCTCCTCTCCTCTCCTCTCCTCTCCTCTGCATGTCTAAAGTCATTTGCATGGGCTCTGCATGCCATTCATTTTTCAACACCTTGGTGGCAAGGTACTGGATCCATAATCACATCCCAGTAATTAAAGGGTGGAGAAAGGCAATAGAGGAAGAGAGAAAGGAGGACAGAGCAGATGACATGCACCCTGACTTCTGCTATTCCACTGTGGTTTTCCAGGTTACTCCTTTAATGTGGAGAATCTGCTCATGTACTTGTGTCAACTTGAAGGGAATTTCCCTTAATTTACTTATTAATGACATGTAAATCTATTTATACTGAGACCTTCAACTTTGAGCAAATGCAATCGTCTTACTTGCCATAAATCTACCGGTTTGAAAACAGACGCAGAAGAAGTGAGGGAGGGAGATGAGAGAGAGAGAAAGAAAAAAAACCCCACCCCCTTATTCTTGTTCAGTTAAAAATTTATACAGTCCATGTTAAATTTATTAATCTTGCTTGCTGTCATTCACTTTGCTGCTCCTGAACTGAAATATGACTTGACAGCAAGCACATTAAAGATGTATGTCATTGTATTCAACAAAGATTAATGAAGCTCAGTAAAAATAGCTGTATAAGAGAGGCAGAATATGAGAAATAGAGAGATAGATAGTGAGTGAGTGAGTGATTGGAATGTGAAATCACTGAATTACACACAGTATTCATGGAATTGCACAGTTTAATACACTTCTGGGATTTTAGTCTTGCTAGGAGCTTTTTGGGATGGAGCTGCACCTTATGCACAACCATGAAAACCTGATAAAGTGCATCTCGCTCAAGGAGCTATATAGTAGCTGCTGCGAGGTGCGAAGGGACTTCAGTATAAGAAAACCTAGAGGCTTCCTCTTGACATGTTGTGATGCTGTGGGGTATTTACACAATTCCCACAGACTGGAATGACATCTGAATGTAAACACAACTTTACGACAAACCAAAAATGTCACAGCATCTATTTTTTGCGACAATGAAAGAAACTAGGGCAAACATCTACGCCTGCTGATGTTATAAAAGTTTAGAACTTTGCCTGATGTGAGAAGAATTCACTAAACTTGAATAACCAGCATGGTCTGACACTTATAAATCTGTCACATTTTGCGTGACTCAGTTTGTATGAATTACAACGTTATTGTCAGGGTGGAGGCTATTGCTTTTATGCTTCACATACATACTTTGTTTGTGATTGCATCATTCATACATATTTAACTACCACTTTATCATGCTCAGGGTCACCATGAATCAGGAGCTTATTCAAGGAACCCTGTATGGCACTTCAGTTCATCACAAGGCACCATGTATGTGTCTGTTTCTTGACACTGATAGGAGCAGTGCTCCACATTTTGTTGTATGCAGTGCTATTAAGGCAGTGGTAGCTCAAGTGATTAAGGCTCTGGCTTGTTGATTGGCGTTCAAGCCCCAGCACTGCCAAGCTGCCACTGTTGGGCCCTTGAGCAAGGCCCTCAACCCTCCCTGCTCCAGGGGTGCTGCATCATGGCTGACCCTGTGCTCTGACCCCAACCCTCTAAAGATGAGATATGTGAAGAAAGAATTTTACTGTGCAGTAATGTTTATGTGACAAATAAAGGCTACTTAACTATATAATGAATGAGAGTGTGTGTGCCCTGCGATGGGTTGGCACTCCGTCCAGGGTGTATCCTGCCTTGATGCCCAATGACACCTGAGATAGGCACAGGCTCCCCGTGACCCGAGTATAGTTCAGATAAGTGGTAGACAATGAATGAATGAACTATATAATGACAATAAAGGCTTTTTGTTACTATTCTATCCTTTTCGCACAGTTATTCACACTTAGGGGCAATTTGGAATAGATAATTCTCTTTTTTGCATGTTTTATCCTTTCTGGGTAAGATTGGACACCTCTGTTTTAGGGTGATGCAAAGAAACCAGAAAAATCCCCCGAAAAATTGGAAGGACATGCAAAATTCTGTACAGACAATAGCCAGAGTAACTCAGGATCGAAACTGTGGAACTGTGAGGTGACAACGCTACCTGCTGTGCCACTATGGCTCCACTGATATCATTTACATTTATGTCATTTAGCAGATGCCATTTTATCTCATTTTCTTTAATACAATTGGGCAATTGGGACTTAAAAGCCTTGCTCAGGGGCCCAGCAATGGCAGCTTGGTGAACCTGGGATTTGAACCTTCCAATCAGTAGTCCAATGCTTTAAACACTAAGCTACCACATCCCATTGCTCATATACACACTATATAAAAATATCCACCATCATTTAGATAAATGTCTCATGAGATAAGCCTTGGCAATAACCTCCTTAGTTTTGGAGGTTTGGTAAAATGACTACTATACCTGTACTAGCTCAGCTGTCAGAAAGTATAGCTTATTTTACTCTGAGATTGCCAAAACATGTCTGACACTAACGTAGTCTTGGATGCTAAGCAAGGTTGGCCCTGCTTAATATTTGGATGGGAGACCACTTGAGAATATTAGATGATGTTAGATTTTAATAGTCACCTGGATACTGTCACTTTGAATATAAAATCTACTGCTGTAATCACAAAAGAATCGTCTCAACTCACCTATGCAGTATATTATTAAGAAGATCTTTTGTAATCTAGCTATTATAGTTCCCTTTTAGTCTGCTTACTTTCAAGGTTTCTTCTTCATGACATCTCAGGGATTTTATACTTGGCATTCTTTTACCTTTGGCTTGTTTATAACAGATCGAAATCTACATCTGCACTTCTGTAAAGCTGCTTTGTGACAATGTCTACTGCTACAAGCGCTAATTGAATTGGATCGACCTTGTTTTACTTCATGTAACTGTCTTTTCTCTATGCTGCCATTTGAGTAAATAATAAATTAGGAATTTCATCCTCATCTATTATTAGAATTATATAAATTAATTCTATTTTTATTACTAAATGTCATGTATTGTTTCAGACAGGATTACATGCCGTGTTATCTCTGTAAGTACCTCCTGTACCATAGCAAACCCTTTCCAAAAATTCATTCTCTGCCAGTGTCACATACCCTGCAGCTGAAAACCACAAATCCAAACAGGCCCTTAGGTAAAATGTGTATGTAACTACATCCATGGTCTGGGTGTTAGGACAAGCCTGCCTGCTGACAAAGGGCCTCCTTATCCCATGTAGTTAACCAACCATTTGATGGAACAGACATCCTTCAAATAGAAGGCTATTGTAGTGTACTTTACATATAACAATACATGATTTGTGTTTTCAAGCATTCAGCATATCTACTGATTATCAAAAATAAGGATAAAGGCATTAAATCATATATTTCTGACAGCCTAATTCAATTGTGAATTCAAACAAACATCATTGGTACAAAATGATGACTGTGAATTTGGGCTTAATGCTAAGGATAGACACACAGATAAACATCAGAATCTACCAGAACAGTTCTATAAGGTAGATGGGTAAGATGTATTATGCAAAATTTGTGCCTCAAGGAAATGTCCTTGAGGCACAAATGATAGCACTACATAAGCAATAGCACTACATAAACCCAACCTGCTCACATAGCTGCAGGTGAATCCCCTCTGTGCGAAATGCAATATTAAGTCTGGAACTCACAAGGAATAAAGTGAGAGCATTTGTCATAATATAAGCAGCATTTTATATTGATTGTATATTTTTAAAATGCATGTGAAGTAAAAGTGCCTTCTTTATTTGCAGATATAACAGCTGGCATGTTAACGTACCGAAGATAGTGTTGTCTAATCATAGAAGCTTTCACAGGGTTGCATCTTTTGCAAGTGCCAGTTATATGAGGAAAAAGTTATGCTGTTGTTTTAGAATGTCCATTATAAAATATATAATATTATAATAATATATAAACTAATGTATTCATGTTTATGAGGTTTGTCATTTCAGGGATGAGACCAACATAGCTCCAAAATGTCGAAATGGAAGTATCTCGTTTTTATTTTTGCTTTTATCACTCATGGATGTCACAAACACATTGAAAAGGAGTGCACTTGTTACATCAATCCAGCTTTGAGTTATATTTCTGAGTTCGTGTAATATATTCACATAGTTTGACAGAATTCAACAACTGCTCTTATGCTTCAAATTACGCTTTAAATGGTACATAGAGAATCGGTTAAAAAAAATAAAAGCTGGAATGTCTTTGTAGATTAAGACTAGGCTTAGTGTTTGTCCAAATAAATCAACTAAAATCTAATGCTTTGGAATCTGTACTTACAAATAATTCTTCTATAATTAATATCCTTTCTTCTACATTATATATTTCTTCTCTATATATTCTTCTATAATTAATATATTTAATATAAATATGTTAAATGGACACGTACATATTTGTCTGTGATTTTTTCCATGTTAGTGAGTGATTCATTCACATACACTAAATTAAATATGACTCTGTTGGCTCTGGTGCAGTGTTAATGATTCACATGATCATGCATGAACTGTGAATTAGTGGATAAATGTCAGATTTGATGGCTAGATTAGTTCAAGTGCTGTCGCTTTAAATTAAAATCGGATTTTAGGTAATGTCAGAAAAGCATCGCATATCACAAATTTTTTTGGAATATTTTGTCAAATGTGATTCATTCATGTGTACAAAGCTGAATATAGTTACATTTTCACTGATGCAACACATGATCTATGGATAAATGACAAATTTCCTGATAACATTATGTCAAGTGAGTTATTGCTTTATTTTTTCATGTAATTTATAGCAATTTCATATAATTTCTGCACACAAACATGACTCTTATTAATGACTCCTAATACAGGGCACAGTTTTTTGGCTGCGCTATCGTAAGTAGAATATTTTACCATGTGAACTCCAGTGTAGTTAAACAGCACTGTGCCCTGTTTGTGGTCAGTCTAAGGAAGCATTAATCACTGTGTTTCCTTGCTTCTGATCTAAAACTGCAGCTGCTAACTGTTTGGTTCCCATGTGAAGTTAATAAATTAAATATTAGTATACTACATTTTGAAATTCCCTCCCCGAACTGTTTATCAGCTGTTTTGCTATTCTTGCATGCTATATTATTCACCAAACCATTTTAAAACTAATGGCTTGTTACAGCTTGCTTTTGCGTTCTATTTGCTTTTATTCTGCATATTTCTCATAAAACAAATTGAAGCCATATCCTAAAGGGAGCAGAGGGGGGAAATGAAACTTCCAGAGTCACAAACCATTTTAGAATCACTCACACTAATGTGGTTAGGGGCACTGGAATAATTGGAGTATTTACTGAAAAGATGGATTGTCATCAACTTCAAAATGCCAGTTCTACTTAAGTGATTAAGTCTTGGCCATAAAGTTTTTCTGCCCAATAAATAAACAACATTTTCTTGATATAAGTAAGCAAGATATTAAGGCTCATGACAAATTAAATGAAAACCTGGTGGCGGACATGCATGCACTGAAGTGTCACTGCAAATCAACTGAAGATCTTTAGCCAATGATGACGATCTTAATAAAAGACTTTCGATTAAGTTTTCCTTTAATTTGCAACACATCTGTATGTTTCTGTACTATATATTCCAGACACAGGACATAAAGTAACGAACACATATATAATTTATGGATATAAATAAACTTCATCTCAAATTTTATGCATTGGGGTTAATTAAGACATTTTTAATAACTTTTTGAATCCTTAATGTGCCTCATGCAAATAGGCTGCCTGGCATATTAGATTACTGAAAGCGGTAAACATTAAAGCCAATCAGCTGCTTGTACAGTATATGACTTTTTTACTACAAAGACATTTTTACTGCATGTTACTGTTCATAATGTATATTATTTCTTACCAAAATCCATCCAAAGTATATGCCATGGTTACTGTATTAATTCAAGTAATTCTGCTTTCTTAATTCTGCTTTCATTATCGGTTATTAAGCTCTAAAATCTTTCTAGTTCTTTTCAAAATTTATTGCATTTGACTGGAACTATGGACGACTGTGTGTCTTTTATCACAAGGCTGAATGCAGATGAGTGAATGTATCGGCAGTTTGGGGATTTACTGTTCCTCGGTGCGTTTCTAAATCAATCCAATGCATTAGTTATCATGGCTGCCTCTGATAGAGTGTACACTCCTGTTAACGAGCTGCACTGTGCTACTGACTGTTAAGCCAGGCCTCTCACGTGCAGATTCATCAGGCCAGAGGGAACAACATCTCAACATTCACAATGACTGCTCTCCAATATTTAGAAACTTCCAAGCTAGAACTGACTGTGGCAGGAGAAAAGGGTAGATTCATTGATTAATTGACTGTTTGATTATTACAGTTATTTATTGATAACTGTTTTACATTGATTTTGATTTATTATTATGCATAAACGCATGACTGTAGATTTCTAACTCATCCTGTATTGATCTATGCAAAATTTAATGAATAAATAAATAAATAAATAAATAAATAAATAAATAAATAAATAAAAAGATCATCAGGATCAAGAGTCTGTTCTGGGAACACTGGGCATGAGGTGGGAAATACACCCTAGTTGGGAAAACCAGAGCATTGCAATGCACACATATCTTGATGCCTAGGTGAAATTTGGTAGAACCAGTTTACCTACTGGCATGTTTTTAGAGGCTGGAAATCGGAGAACCCAACAGAAATCCATATGGATACGGGAAGAACATGCAAAACTCCATAATGGCACTGACGGGAGCCCAGGATCACACCAGAGACCCTGGCACTTTGAGAAAGAAATGCTACCCACTGTGCCACAGCAATGCTATTATTATTATCATTATTATTTATTTATTTATTTAATTTTACATTTTTATCCTAGCGTTTGTCCCGCGCAATGGCAGGATCCACTGTTTTTAGCGGATCATTTGATCTGCATCATTTGGCACAGGTTTTATGCCGGATGCCCTTCCTGTCGCAAACCCTCCCATTTTTATCCGGGCTTGGGACCGGCACTGAGGGTTAACTCTTCAGTGGCTCAGTTGGCGCCCTGCCCGGGAATCGAAC
Organism: Hemibagrus guttatus; assembly: GCA_033459395.1. Taxonomy (NCBI): domain Eukaryota; kingdom Metazoa; phylum Chordata; class Actinopteri; order Siluriformes; family Bagridae; genus Hemibagrus; species Hemibagrus guttatus. The sequence goes on from JAUCMX010000012.1 coordinate 18,571,612, forward strand.
TATTATTATTATTATTATTATTATTATTATTATTATTATTATTATGTTCTGAATACATCAAACTTGCCCTTCACTGGGTGACAGCAGAAGGCAACCATTAACTAAGAGTGAGATATTCTGGAAGGTGGCTGGCATTATCTTTCAGGATAGAAGGCCGCAAATTCTTTCTCTCAGGTGGATGATTAAAATCAATTAAATCACTCCTGCTATTCCAGCCTAGGGATTCTCCTGACGAATGAAATTATGCTTTAAAGAGAGAGAGAGAGAGAGAGAGAGAGAGAAAGAGAGAGAGTGAGAGAGTGGAAATGTTCTCTCCCAAGCCCTGTCTCTCCCAAGCCCTGTCTCGGCATCACTCTCCCTCACAAATGAGATTAAAATGTGCAGCTTGGGGATTTCAAAGGGATATTTTCCATAAGAACATGAAAAGTCCTAAGAAGCCAGTGTAAGTAGACTTGAAAGCCTCTAGCGGGAGGCGCTGTCTGCTGCCAGGCCTGCCTTCGCCTCTTACACTGCCAGTGCCAAAAAAGTTATGCTGACACACACACACACACACACAAAAGCTCTCTCACTAGTGCATACACAAACATACCTACACACACCAACACACATAACAAGGCATGCTCTGCTTGTTAAGGTATAAATAAACACACACCTACTCACCTCAGCAAGCATTACCATAACTCGTGCTGTGTGACTGAAGCAGCCATGACATGTAACCAAACAGGGCTGTGTACCAGTGTGCCTCACACCGTTTGGTGTTGACAGCGTGCTGATTTCCTGTGTCACTGTGTGCCGCTGTTCTTTTTTTCATGCGTGCCTGTGTTTCTGTCACTTAAAAAACGTGTGGAGACGTGATTAAGCTGAAATGCTATGTCAATGTAGTGCCTTTCTCACCATTCCTCCCCTTGTACCTCGTAGACAAGCCGAGATTAAGTGTTTTCTCATAGAGGGCCATGACATGCATGCTCGATTTACACTGTCATGCAATTCTTCTGTGTAGCTCAAAGAATACACTTACTATCCGAGGCAAATGCTTTCCCGCTGTAGTGTTTCGGTGAATCTGCAAATTCAGACACCAAAAGGCTTATAGATCTTTTTTCCTGTATTGGATCCATGGACCTAATACTGCTTAATAAATTGCAAGTAATTACATGACCGGTATGCTATTTCTGTCCCACTGATACCCTATCTATGAATATACACTTATCGACCACTTTAATAGGTACATGCGCACCTTATCATTTATGCAATCTAATGAACCAAGCAGGAGTTTGATGCCTTAAATCATGCAGATGCAGATCAAGAGCTTCAGTTAATGTTCACAAAATGTCATCTCTCTGACTTTGACAATGGCATGTTTGCTATTTCAGAAACTGCTGAACTCCTGGGAATTTCAACCACAACACAGTTTACACAGAATGGTGGGAAAAGATAAAAAAGCATTTGGTGAATGCAGTTCCAACTCCATGTTGATGAAAGAAATCAGATGAGAACTGCTGCAGAAAAGCATCTCACACGGCACAACATGCCAGACCTTGGGGTGGATGAGCAAGAGCAGAAGACTACATCATGTTCCACTTTTGTAAACCAAGAGCAGGAAGTTACAGTGTGCAGTTGTTCGCTGAAACTGGATTGCTGAAGATTCAAGACACATTTGAACTCTTTTTATTTTCAATCTTCAACTGTGCAGTTTTGTCCCAACTTTGGGACTGGTTATGGGTTTTGTGAAGTGCTTGCAGAAAATAAAAAAAGAGGTGAAATGGCACCCATCTAATGAAATCACCCTGTGTACTTTACAGTGGCATGTAAGAAACGGGGAAAATTCAGTTATTTTATACATCTTTATTACATCATATATTACAGATTATCTGATTAGATACTGGGGGGGCACGGTGGCTTGGTGGCTAGCATGTTTGCCTCACACCTCCAGGGTTGGGGGTTTGATTCCTGCGTCCGCCATGTGTGTGTGGAGTTTGCATGTTCTACCCATGCCTTGGGGGTTTCCTCCAGGTACTGTGGTTTCCTCGCCGGGCCAAAGACATACGTTGTAGGTTGATTGGCATCTCTAAATTGTCTGTAGTGTGTGTGTGTGTGTGTGTGTGCGTCCTGCCTCGATGCCCAATGATGCCTGAGATAGAGATAGTGACCCGAGAATAGATCGGATAAGCGGCAGACAATGAATGAATAATTAGATACTAAACTAATTTAAAAACCTTATACATACATACACATACAGTGTTAATAGTAAACTGCCAATATCCCTTTAGAAAACAACCTTACAACTCTCAAGTTTTGTTTAAACTCTTTTTCTGATTTCTGAGAGAACACTATCTGATCGTCAGCAGTTTAAGATTGTGTGGTGGGCCTCGGGTCTCAGATGATTAGTAAAACCAAGAAGTAAAACTGCTGCCTTGCTTCCATAACCTAATCTATAATGTGGACAACGTACAACAACCATGACTGGACATATAAGTCTGATAAAAGCGTAGTGAAAACATGTAAAACTGTCTGATCGGGGTATTGTCAGGGATTTCAGTCTGTACAGCTGCCTTTATAACCACCACAATCCCCTTTGAGCTGTTCAGACCTATTTAATACCTTATTAGCTGAAATATATAGTGAGTATGTTGCTTTGGAATCTGTCAGTCCTTTGTCTCCTGACAAATTTACCTATTCTCCAATTCAGTGGACGTGTTTCAGCAGTGAGCCTCTGTCAATCCTGGTTAAAGACAGCATCCCCCCACATCCAGCTTTCTAAAGCTTTTGATATAGAGCTTGACAGTAAAGCTTTAAAGAAAAGAAATACATTCCATTATTCGTGACCATCTGCAGGAAACCCATTTGAAAAACAGTGCATGGAAATGCCTAATTAACTGACAGTGTCCAGTCAATTTCAGTTTTCTGAACCTGTGGCTCACCACAGAGAGCAAAGAGGCAATCCCTGGGGTTAATTTGACATGCTCACGTTTTACCGCCCCTCAAGAACAATTTTGGTAGACATGGATTTCTACCGGTTGAAATTTACCTAAGTCAGAGTACCTCCTTTTATTACAGAATGAAAGAAAAAAAATCTTTAATTTTCATATGGACAGTGCAAAGCCCTGAGGGGATGACGGATTGAGCAGAAAGACTCAACACAAGCAAATGGATTCAGAAAACGTAAATACAAGAGAAAGAAAAAAAGCTGATAAATCAATGCTGCAGAAAGCTATTATAACTCTTAATCTGCTCCATATCCATCTCCTCATACTGCTGCTTTAACAACCTCATACCACATGGCTACAACTTTCTTATTTTCCAAAATTCAGTGCCAAGGGAGGGAGGGGAAAGAATATTCGATTTTGAATCATTAACTTTCTATTACATGCTACGATATTTTAAATCAAGCTTGCTTGGCTTCTTCTTTCCCAACCTTAATTGACATCTCTCATTGTATCAAACAAGACGTGAATCTGAATATCAGTTAAAGCTGCCACCTTAAATTATCATTTTAATCGTAACATTGGTATGGGTGGAGTATCATATTAGTCTTAAGAGCAAGGTGCCGGTTTGTTTCATATTGCCTTCATCTTAAGCGAGTCAACAGTGCGGCGCTCACGTTGCCTCAATGATTATGTATCTAATGAAAACTATCTCAGTTGAATGTCCAAAGCAAATCTAATTTAAATATCCATTTATCTGTCTGTGAGAATGCCTTTTGGCTATTAGTCCAAGCGAACAGGTCTGGTCTGGTAATTTCCTCCCTCTCCTTGACTCCAGACCAAGGGAGAGACCCCATTCCCTCTCCACCACCACAGGCTCTTAGCGTTGGAAATGAATAATGCAGTAACACCCTCTCCTAACTACACTCAGCCACACACACACACACATATATATACACACACACACACACACACACATACAGACGAAAGCCCACCCCCACCCCCTGGGCTTGGAGCGGTTGGTTCAAGTATGCACACTTGAGGGGGCAGCGGCAGTATCAGCTAACAATTATCTGGTGAATTTGTACACTTTATTACTGAATCTCCACTGGGCAAACAGTGTCACCGCGGAGAGAGCGGACCCCCTCACCCACTTATTTATCTAATAAGAGCAAATTAATTAGACCCGAATGAGCTTAGCACTGCTGCTCTCTGGCTACTGTAGAATGACTCTGACCATGTTCAACACAGCAGGACAGCATATACACTCACCGAGCACTTTATTAGGAATACTATAATAATACTAAATAGGGCCTTGCTTTGCTCTCCAAACAGCCTCAAATCTTCATGACATGGAATCCACAAGATGTTTGAAACACTCCTTTGAGATTATGGTCCACGCTGAAAAGATTGTATTCATGCTGTGAATCTGTTCTTCCGCATCATATAAGTGTTGTACTGGATCAGAACCAGTGACTGGAAAGGCTACTGAAGAACACTGAACTCATTGTAATGTTCCTGAAACTAGTTTAAGATGACTTTTCTTTTGTGACATGGTGCATTATCATGCTGGAAGAAGCCATTAGAAGATGGTGAATGGTGGCCATGTAGAGATGCACATGATACAACAAAACTCAAATAGGTTGTGGCATTCAGGCGATGATTGATTGGCTCAAAATGTGCCAAGAAAACATTCCCTGCACCATTACACCACCTCCACCACCCTGGACTGTTGGCACGAGTCAGATTGGGCCCATGGATTCATGGTGTTGGCACCAAATTCTGACCCAACCATCTGTGAGACAAAAATCTAGATTCATCAGACCAGGCTATGTTTTTCCAGCATTCACCTGTCCAGTTTTGGTGAGTCTGTGCCCACTGCAGCCTCAGCTTCCTGTTTTTGGCTGACAGAAAAGGAACCTCACTTGATCTTCTGCTGTTGTAGTCCATTCACCTCAAGGTTAGACATGTTGTGCATTTTGAGATGCTTTTCTGCTCACCACAATTGTACAGAGCTGTTATCAGAGTTACTGTAACCTTTCTTTCAGCTCAAACCAGTCTGGCCATTACCCATTGATCCCTCTCATCGACAAGGTGTTTCTATCTACAGAACTGCTGCTCTTATTCTTTTTTGCACCACTCTAGAGTAAACTCAAGAGACTGTTGTGTGAAAATTTCTCTTGAGGTCAGCAATTATAAAAATACTTCAGTTATAGAAATACTTCTACAGTTATAGAAAGCTTGTCTGACACCATACACTATATGGCTAAAGTCTGTGGACATCTGATGATCATACCCTTATATGGACCTTCCTCAAACAATTGAACAGAATGACACTGTATTTGACTTTTCTTTCACTGGACCTAAGAAGAGCTCCATGAAGACATGGGTAGAGAAGGTCAGAGTGAAAGAATTCCCACACAGAGTTCTGAAGTCAGCCTCACTGAACACCTTTTGGATGAACTGTACTTCCAGCTGCACCCCAGCATCAGTGCCTGACCTCACTAATGCGTTTGTTTCTCAATGGGCAAATCACCAAAGCCATGCTAGTAAAAAGCCTTCACAGAAGAGTAGAGGTTAATATAACAGTAAAGGGGGACTCAATAAGGCCTGGTATGTTCAGAAAAAAACATTTGGGTGTGACAGTCAGGTGTACCCAGACTTTGGACATTAGGCCAGACCTAATGCTTAATGCCTAATGCCTATTAATTATATTATAGGTTCCCAACCTATTCCTAAAGTAACCAATGTCCTGCACATTTAGTTTTTTGCTATTTCCAACAAACGTGATTTAACCAATCATCTACTTAGCAAATCTTGCCAGTTAAAGAGGGTGTGTTAACTTGGATAGGAGAGGGCCAGGGTTAGAACCCTGTGCATTAAATTAAAAAAATGGATAATATGCAGCTTACACTCTTATTTTATTAGATATTAGTGTTTAAATTATTTCTAACTTTTGCTTTCTGTTTGTCTGAGATCTGAATTAATCTTAATCTAAGTATTTTTACTGAAAATTTCACTTTTTAGTTTTTCTAGCTGCAGTTCTAAGACTCATATCATAGTTGTTTCCTAGGTGTTGTCTTGTTCTTATCTTGTATTCTAGCCTGATAGTTTGACTATTACTTTTATATTATTATTATTATGCTTGCTATTGTATCCACCTTCCTGCAACTCATGAATTTATCACTTTCTGAAAATAACTGATGAAATATTAGAAATGTATTTAGTTTTAAATTGACCAAAATCATGGTTATTTTAGTATTTAAGTCATGTAAAATTTTTAAAGATCTCCAAAAATGAGCATTTTGTAACCAAAACATGAGTATTTTGAATCGGGTGTGGATAGGAAAGGAAGTCAGTGGTGAGAACACCATAATTTCTTGAAGTATGGCAAACACCATGTGGCTGTATTCAGTTTCCAGAGACTGGTTGTAGCTAGAGGCAGCAGTCTTATATCAAGATAACAAGGGACTAAACAAGCATCTGTTGGACTTGGTGTTGTAAAGAAGAAACCTGCATGGCTGAGTCAGATATGAGGTGCAATTGATAGATGGTTTTCCAGAACTACACCATGGTTGTGTGCATTGTCACCTTGCATGATCTGAAAGTTCTCCATAAATCTAATAAGATCTTGACATGGGGATGCAGCAGCTCAGTCTTGCTGAGATTTACTTTTAGATGATGTGCCATCCATGATGAGTTTGTCTGCTAGATATGCTAAATATGAGCATATGTATTCTACTTTCACAAAACAAGGGTTTTTTTCCCCTTTTTTCTAAAGACTGTAGCATTACATATGATACCAATTTTACTCCTAAAGCACAAATGAAACAAAATGTGGAAAAACTCATTCAAATAGTTACTACAATTTAAATCTCTTTTAGAATATTTGGTATGATCTGGACTTGAGAAGCAAGCAGCAGATTCTGCTTTGTTATTCAATACTTCTCTCTAAGATATTACTTTATAATCTGCTCCTAGCTTGTTTGTGGATACATAATCCAGTTACATAATGGATCACTAAGCACTAACAGCTTGTTCACGTTCATGCTAACCAATCATCCAGCTAGCTAGAGCTATAGCGTAAGCTAAGAAATGCCTACTGAGAGTTTTCAGTTCATTTCTATTTGATTGCCTTTTAACAATGGATATTGTTGCAAAACAACTTAAGGAATCTAAACAAAAAATCTCAGAACAAAATTCTAAAGTTTCAAATTTCCATTTCTGTTTATTCCGAATTAGTAAGCCTAAAGTAACGGTGGCAAGGAAAAACTCCCTGAGGTGATATTAGGAAGAAACCTTGAGGGAAACCAGACTCAAAAGGGAATCCATCCTCAATGGGGTGACACCAGATTATAAATAATTTCTTGTCTACAACTGTACAGTATATAGCCATGTGCAGGTGAAGTTTTTACATCAGCTTAATACCATATTTACAGTAGCTTGGTGATGTACATGGTTAGTGAGTTTGTGTGGATAAGTTTCAGAGACCTTAATAACATAGTTTGTTAAAAATGTGAGGTTTGTTGGTTAATATATATATATATATATATATTAACCAACAAACCTCACATTTTTACACAAACTCACTCATATATTATATATATATATATATATATATATATATATATATATATATATATATATATATATATATATATATAGCTTTACTGCAAGATTTACTTCATGGGTGTGATATTATGCTCTTGGCAGTTGAATTTTCAGTGGAAGTGGACTCTACAAACGTCACTCATCTTGCTGTCTGTTCTATCATTATGCATTTGATTTATTGCTCTCTCCATTTATACTCGTTGTCTTCTAGGACATGTTAAGTGTCTGTTGATGTTGTGTGTCTGTCTGTTGATGGGCCTGCAGTTAACGGCTAACTCTCAACTCCACACAGTTCTTTCCTTACAGAAATGCTAAAAAATTGAGGGAGTCCTAATAGTTTAATGCTGGCTCATGCATTATCAAGTCAGAGAGGTCTGCTAAGCCTATCACACTCACCTACGCATCTGCTCCGCTTAAAGCCACTGTTAAATCAAAGCACAAACGCAGGCCTTGTTACTGATGAGCTAGGGCCCACTGTCCTTGCATTAGTTCCCTAGTGTCTAATCACTTTGCTGTCCGTGAGTCATGGCCACCTTCATGTGCATGCCTAATGCCGCATCGTTACATAACGAGAGTGTAAAGTACACAATCTTACTTATTAAGTGCTTTAGTTGTTTCAGGCATTTGCTTTCTGTTCCTTTGCAGTCACAAAACTTTGGCAGAAAGTCTTTTGTGAAATGTTCATCTCAACCCTGATTTTAGAATAAACTACTTTGACATGGCAATTGTTGAAAATCATGCTTAATTCAGCATTTGTATCATGTGTGATTATACTTTAGAAGTTCTGTACAACTGTGTTTCAGAATGAACAACTCCACCAGACTGATGTGTGTTGAAGCTTATTGCTTTGACATGTCAAATATGCAAATGCACCGCCTTTGTAACCAAACTAGGGGACAATATAATGTCACTGCCTTGTCTAAGCATAAATTATTCAGACCCCCTTTGCCATGCAACTTTTATTTCCTTTATCACAGTGAAGCACTAAAACACTTTGTTGTTTTCTCTGCATGCTCCTTATTCATGGGAAACTTTCACTGGAACTTTAAATTAATTATGAATACAAAAGTATATTTTGCTGCTTTCTGAGAATGCTCTGAGTCGTAACTCTGTCCTTGGTGTGCTGCCTTGTCACTATCAAAATGAAACAGAAATTTTAAACATGCTGAGAGGGAACGTGAAGATGTTCGCTGCGTCTTTTTAACCTTTCGCTGCAATGAGCAGCTCCTGGAACAAAGGTTATTCGACTTGCTTTGTTTTCACAGGGACATTTTAGTGTGTATTAATGTATTTTCCCTCTGGATGATCCCTTTGGTCCCTCACATGTACAGAGAATCTGTACAATACTATTATTTTCTCTTTTTTGTCAGCTGTATGGCGTGATCAGGTGTCAGAGTGCAGTCCAAAGGGACAAGAGGTGTGATGCATTTTTAATTGAGAACAGGATGAGACTAGTGCACTCATATGTCTCTTCTGTCTCGAAAGCTGACTGTCAACTGGAGTGACTTGGAAATCCCTCGCTAGCACAAGGAAAACAAAGTGTCATACTCCAATCTCTAATAGTATAGGATATAACTCTGCACAATCAAACTGAATCTCTTTGACAGAAGTGTATGTGATGGATGTTCACCAACCAATACTGCATTTTGTGTCTTCCATGCTAGGCATTTAGCATTTGATAGAGAATTTGATACATTTTTCCAATAAACACAACCAATAACTACCTACTTTCCTTGATTGACATGACAGATGACCAATCACTACTGACTTGTTTCCCACACCACATCTCACGATTACTAACTACTTCAAAAAAATCAAGAGAAGTGACTCCATTATCTTTTTCAATTCACTGAAAGGTCAAAGGTTTTTTTTCCTGCTCAAAACCATACACACTATTTGGATTTATTATAAACTACAGTGGAACCTCGGCATACGAATACCCTCCCTTACGAATTTTTGCCTTAAGCTCCTAAGACCTGAGCTTTGGTTTGGCTTGCATTTTAGATTTCTTATTTCTTATTTAGGAGGAACCAATAAATACCAACAGATGGCAGTGTAAGTGTCCATATTTGTGTACAACAGGTTAAAAGTATTAAGTATTATGGTACACACAACCAAAAATGTGATGTCCACGTATGTGGACGCCAGGTTGTAGGAGGTTAAGAATTGAAATTTTGCAAGAAATTTGCATCAGCATATGAAGCATTTTCGGCAGACGAATGAATCGAACTGAACGCCAGCTAAGTTATGCGCATATGTCCGTGAGCCGTTCAAAACTTGTTTGCTTCAGTGGAAATCCAAGCGAAGCCTGGATTGAATTGAGATATTGAACCGGGTTTTTCCGAATTCGTATTTTAAAATTTTAGTAATATTTTTGTGTGGCTGGAATGGATTATCTGCATTTACATTATTTCTTATGGGAAAATTTGTTTCACAATACACATTTTCACCTTAAGAAATCGCCTCCAGAACGAATTAATTTCATATGCTGAGGTTTCATTTTATTTTATTTATTTTTCCTTTCACTTTTTATATGAGTTGGTTTATTTGTTGCTGTTGAAGAACTCTTAAATCACAAGATCTCATATGTTAAGACAGTGTTCACGTCCTGCTCTTGCTATTTTTTTAGGAAATTGTGTTTAATCAGCTGTTTAAATGTCTATTCTGAAAGGCTGGCAATTGGTGCAACAGAGAAGTGTTTACTTTATTACTGAGAGATCGCAAGTGCAAATGCCACAGCTATCCATGCCCGAGAGACAAGGGAACAAAATTAATCATGTTTTATGGATAGGATGGATGGCATACTCTCAGGTCAATTACACTAGCCAATTGTATGTATCTCTAAGCTCATGTATGTGGAAGAGGGCTGATAGTCCTTTATTTAGGGTGTGTTATGCTGTCCTGCAAGCAGCAGTTCAGAAAAAATGGGTGGGCTGGCTTTACATGATTTAGATCTTTATGCCCCTTGGTTAAAAGCTGTTGTTGCATAATAGGTGAGAGCTCAATGGTGGGTGGGATTTTGCAAGTAAACAAATTCAGGGGGAAAATTTACATTTACTGCATTTGACAGACGCCATTATCTAGAGCAACTTACATTTTATACAACTGAAGGCCTTGCTCAGGGACCAGCAGTGGTAGCTTGGTTGACCTGGGATTTGAACTTACAACCTTCTGATCTAATACCTTAACGCCTAAGCTACAACATCCCCTAAGAATTAGGTTTGCGTCAGTATTGTTAAAAAGTTTAATACATTCTAAATGTTCTGTAAAACCTTCTCAGAATAGCAAAAAGGTCACAGATTGAACGCCCTTGGAATCGAGCTTACAAAACCATAACGTTTTATAAAATATATAATATATCCATCATTTTTTTCATTCTTCTTCTATATGCTTTCCATAGCTGTGCATTTTAAACCTCTAAGACAAGCTGCCTTTTCCAGCCCAAGACAGCTTCAAATAATTAGCCTACAGAAATGTCGAGGTCTCGCTCTTCAGCAAGGATCGACTTGAAAGTACAGTGCATGAATCATGTATAGCTTCATTTAAAACTGCTTTGTAGACAAACACACTTGCAAAGTCAGCTCGTGAAGGAGATGCAAATCCTGTTCTCCAGCCCTGAGCCCAGTTTTAATGTGCTCAAATTAACAAGGACAGGCTCTCTTAAACAGGCCTTTAAGTGTCACTCTGGTAGGATTGTTTATTTATTTATTTATTTATTTATTTATTTATTTATTTATTTATTTATCTACATATTTTTTTACTACATGTTTTTCACCTTGGCCTTATTTTTTGTCATCCTGAAAAATAAATGAAACATAGAATGATGGAGAATGTTTAAAGATTGAGGGCACTCAAGCAGCCATTAAATTTGACTCAGGGGGATATTAGCCAGTAAAATGGGACACAGCCATGACGTTTGGTCAAATGGCTTTTCCTTGTTCCTGTGTACTTCTACATCAGAATACAAGTAGTTTTTTATTTTTGAAAGACCATGAATCTCTTTCTTTCTTCACACACACAAACACACACACACACACACACACACACACACACACTCTCTATACCACTCGCTGTGTGGCCCACCTGCTGGTAAATACAGAATTTAGTGATGTATAATAAGTATAATCGATGAATGATGGTTGAACGGTCAGGGTTTCTGGATTTTCTGAGGTGCTCAGTGTGCAGATGGCAGCTCAGGGAACAGGGGAATTTAGAAAGGAGTGGATTGTTGCACACCACAGGATCTGCTTTTGTGCTTATAGCAAATGCACAGACTGAGAGCACTTTTCCAGGTAAGCAATTCTGTTATATCAAATGAAGCCAGTCATTTTGTTTCATAGCACATTACATTAATCTTGCTAAACAACTTATAATACTGCTTTGCCACTTTGGAGTTTTATGTTAAAAATGCTTTACATAAAGAAACGATGTTATTTTTGCTGTCACTTAAATATGCTTTATCAACAACTTGTGTTTTGTGTTTCTGTACACAATTCCATCAAAAATATATTGCAAAGCAAAGTGTGTTCAGTTTTTCTTTTGTTTGATTTTCATATACTGATAAGGGTGAGAAAGAGATATATTTTATAACATATTGAAAAAAAATAGAATCAAAATCATGATCAGGTGCAAAGCTGTCCACTGTTATACCCAGAAATCCCCCAAATCTCCAATGATTTATGCTTGTATGGAAATTAAAAACAGCATTTCTTGCCATACCATCTACAGGATGTATTTGTCCATGACCTAGTTGCTTTCCAAGTTATGTAACAGTATTCTGAGTAAACTTGCACTTTTCCAAGTTTCAAGGTCAGGGGAAACTTTTTTAAAAACATCTGTAGAACATCTAAATGAGAGGGTCAGTCCATAGTGTAAATTACAATGTCAGCTAAGTATGTGAAAAAACCTTAAAGCAAATCTTTCTTTTTTTCTTTCTTCCTTTCTTTCTTTCAGTCTTAATAGCAGTCACATGTCTATATTCATAGATAGATAGATAGATAGATAGATAGATAGATAGATAGATAGATAGATAGATAGATAGATAGATAGATAGATAGATAGATAGATAGATAGATAGATAGAAAGAAATAATTATCCTTATTTTAGCCATTATTAATTGTAACTTTCTTTTAAATGGCTACCATTTCTACAGCCACTACACCCACACTACACTTATAATAATACAGTTATTATGGTTAATAGTGGAAGCCTAAATTAAGCTTCCATCATTGCTCTAGAATATCAATAACTGTGTGCATGCAGGAGTTTGTGCAGATTAGAGTGAGAGCTGTTTTTTATAATTGCTTTTTTCCCGCGGTGGCGAAGGCCCTCGGGGTCAGATCTGAGGAACCGGAGCGGCTTCTCCTGGGGAACCGCACGGGACCCGCAGATGCAGATTAATTGTGTGCAGTTCTGGGGCTTTAATTTGTAGGGAGGAAATGGCTGCCTAACCTAATTAAACAGTGACTTGTTTCAAAGATCTGTCCAGCTGCAAGTCGAACGTTTGCATCACACTCCGTCGCTGCCTCGTAATTGCCTCATATGCAGTGGCAGTGGGTGGAGAAGAGGGCTTTGGGCTGGAGGGAGAGGGCAGGGCCTATTTTTCCTCAAGTGATCAATTTAAAAGAAGGCTTTGCTGCCCCATAATACCCCAAACCCTAACACTTGGACAGAAATGATGCTTCACTTAGAATCTGCAATTGAAATTGTAGGATTATTAATGAGTTTTGTCATTTGATATGCACATGATGTAGGTATAACATCTTGAATTTTTAATAGCTAGTACCCTTAAATCTGATGTCCTAAGATCCCCAAACATATCTGACTATTGAGGGATATTCATGCAAACCTCAGGAGAATTCATAGAAATTAAAAATTATAACATGATAGAATAAAGTTTTAAGAAAAGAGGCATACACTAACTAATCCACACCTTAACCTTTGGTTCCCATTTCATTATGTTCTCCATTTCTTTTTCATTTCATTATTTTGTACGCACTTGAATTCTGAACATCGTGTAATGTTAATTCACTCTGTGAATAAATGTTGGAACAAAGGATTAAAAGTTTTACTGTGATGGAAATCTTAGTAAAGGGAAGATTTTTCTTAAATGGGATTGAAGTTATTTTTTTTCCCCTTTAAACGTAGGGAAATTTAGATGCGGTGTTCCAGTCACTCCATATTTATCTAGAGCTGTTTTGATTACACAGTGTACTTTCCTCTTCAAAATATTTCCATAATAATAATTTCTGTTTTCATTTCATAGCCTTTTCCCCTCAAATATTTGGATTGAGACATGTCTTATAAGAAATGGCACTGTGGTAAGGCAATCTACATGCATCCCCTGCAGCCCTCTGCACTGTTTGGAACATTGGGTGTGTTTGTGCTCTCCATATGTGACCAAAGGGTCCATGAGGGAGGAGTGAGAGCCTCTTTACTCGTCCTGCTCCCTCGCTCGGGGCCTGCCCCCCAGCAGGAGGCTGCCCACTTTTCCCCCGAGAGCCACCCAGATCTCTGTTCCACACCACATCGATCCGGGAAAGTGATGAAAGAGCAGGCGGCTCACCTTCAGTCTTACGTATCCTGCGGCAATAGTGTTCCAGCGCCAATGCACCTCCCTCTGTGTCACTTTAGTCCGTCCTAGAGAAGCTTCAGGCCACCGGAGAGAGAGAGAGAGAGAGAGAGAGAGAGAGAGAGAGGGAGAGAGGGAGAGAGAGAGAAAGAGAGAGAGAAAGGGGTAGGTGAGCTGGGACATGGAGAGATTAATGACATGGTGGGTGTCTGAGATGTTTGTTGAGATGTTTGAGATGAATTTTTAATGTTGCATTTTGCAACAATGAAAGCAAACTGCCTAAAACATTATTAACATAAACCTCTTTTAAACCCATTTATATTACTCGTTGTGGGAAATTTAACAACACAGTGCATACGATATGATCTCTGATTGAACAATATTAATGGCTCCAAACAGATGTGTGTCTATTCAAAGCACCCTGATCATGCACTATGCTGTGTTGCTCTGTAGGGAATTGAATTACTTTTTATGCCAGTGACAGGTGGCTTCTTGGGTTTAAACATAGGCGCTGGGAGAGATTTGGTTTGATTGATCATCACTGCAACTCTACTTCTCCAGATCAGAGAACAAGAAATCAGAGAGTTAAGTAGGACACCATTGGACAATCCCAAAACAATTGGAGGGTTAAGGATGGAAAGAAAAAAAATGTGCAATTGAAAAAAGTAGGAGAAGGCTTGGGAATTAAGTAAAATATAATTAATCAGTGAAATCTAGAACTTGTGTTTTAAGGTGCACTTTTGGGTAATCAGATGGCCCAGGGCTAGTGGAGTATTAACTACCGGTACACAAGTGCACTTTTATTCTCGGCGTTCCTCCATGGCTTGCTGACTTTGGGAGTTTGTTGTTCTCAGCCTTGTGGGAATCCTGCAGGAAGGAGAACGCATTAACACGCCTCAGATTCTCGGCTATAGTCAGGCTTTAAAAAGCGAAGAGATACAGGCAGTGATCTGAGGAGCACAGCATGGAATTCAGGTAAGGGAATCTGCAGCAGCCGATCGGACAGCTGGGCTGAGCTCCATCGAGATCACAGACCATATTGAGCAGGAATAAACTCGCCTCTTCGTGCTTTATCACTTTCAGGACCTTGTCCCACAACCTTGAACACACACTCCCATGGTGAACTCACCTGGGGAACATTTACACGGAACAAAAAAACAGAGAGGGTTTATTCTCTGGTCCTCTTTATGTTGGGCTTGAGTTTTAATCTACTGCCTGATTTCAAGGCCTCATTTTCAATGCCCCCTTGAGTACTCTAGGATAAAAAAGACTTCAGCATTCTTCACTGTGCTCTAGCTGAAATGAAATATTTCTGATTCCCGTTATATATTAGATGGAATGATGCATAGAAATGTCTGTATGGATTTGGCTCTGTACAGACTCGACCTGTTTTAGAGTAAAGTATTTGCAAAGTAGTGTCTCAATATGACAAATATGATGGATGCAAACTTCCGCATACCTAATATAAATATAATATAATAAATATTAAATATTGTGTTTAATAAAAATCCTCAGGAACTCTGTAGCATTGTGTTGTGGTCCGTGTGTTGGTGCTGGTGTGGGGTTTTTGATTAACAGAGCTGAGAGATGTGTCAAGCTCCTGTGGAAATAAGGGCACTTGGCCAGGAGATGAGCCGTCTGGAGCGGATGAGAAGAGCAGCTCCAAGCGCTACAAATCCCCTCCACCACTAACCGTTATCTTGCTGGCACTCGGAGACGGAGGCCCAGCTGGGACTGTACCCAGGATCACTTCTCTTTCATGGGCAAACATAACTTCACCTGGCCTTCCCCCAACAAATCTCTTCTATCCGCCCCCCCCCACGGTCACCCTCATCTCCACCCCACCCCCAGCCTCTTCTCACCCTCCCAGCTGAGCTATGCTAATCATTTCAGGGATGGGAGACATGGCTCGGTTAATTCGGCCAATTAGGCCCAAGCATTGTTTGTGGCCAGCGACATTTTGTATTCCTGCAAATGTGTGGAGGGCAAAATGTGCCCTGGAGCTACAGCACGAGAGGAGCTCTCTACTGGCCGTGTGTCAACAAAACATGCTCGGGGGGCTGACGGCCGTGCTCGCCTCGCTGCATATGTTTATGAGAGCTGTGTGTATATCCATGTGTGTGCTATCCTGGCCGTGATTGTGTCTGTGCCCACCCATTCTCTCTCTCTTTCTTCTCTCTCTCTCTCTCTCTCTCTCTCTCTCTCTCTCTCTCTCTCTCTCTCGCCTTTATTGTATGGCAGAGTTAGGAGATGAGGTCTTGGTGGCAGATGGGCGAGAGTAGCAGGGATTGGCTAATCCCAAATCTGCCGTCTCCTTGCCACGCCACAACCGAGGGAGAAGCAGGAGCCAGCTGTCACCGAGAAGCCTTTCATGCTCCCCTGCACACAACAGCTGCATCAGGCCTGCCTGCTTGCTTCTAAATTATTAAACATCTTTTTAGTTTGTTCCAGATGCAGCTCCCAACGTGCTTATGCGAGCCTTTGTGCATTTTACATATGATTCCTCTTTTTTTCTCTCTTGCTCTCTCTCTCTCTCTCTCTCTCTCTCTCTCTCTCTCTCTTGCTCTCTCACTCTCTCCTTTCCCCTCCTCTCATCAAAATGCTGTTTGTAAAAGTCATTATCCCATCTGTGCCCCAGTTTGGACAAAACAGCCCTAGACAAATCCGAGCACGTTGCTCCTTCCAGGACAATTTGGGAGATGAGGATGATTGTGGAGGCTAAGTGCTGGAGGGCTTCGGTGCTGTCGCTCCTGAACAGAAGCCCACCTATGAGGCACAGAAGCCTTGCTACGGCTGCTGCAGGGCCCGCACGGAGTGAGTGACTAATAAGGAGTTTTGCAAGTAAGATCATGGCCTTGGAAATGTGGCTGAAAAGGCGGAGACTGCTCAGTCCTTTTACTCAAGGGTTTAAATGATCTGCCGCTGATGGTGGGATTTTCCCCCCTGAAGACTGGCCTACAGTGACAGGGCAATAATAGCCATGAAAAGATGTGTGTGGTGAAAGTTCAGTGTGTGTGTGTGCGTGTGTGTGTGTGTGTGTGTGTGTGTGTGTGTGTGTGTGTGTGTGTGTGTGTGTGTGTGTGTGTGTGTGTGTGTGTGCCTGTGCTTCTAAGAAGGATCCCGAATCCTTTCTCTAGAATGGTTACATTCACATTATCAGTTAATTGGGTTAAATTAAATGGGGTCTTTTTCATACACAGATGCAGCAGAATATGGAAATTTAGAAACAGTTAGATTGCTGCAATTAGCATGGGCTCACACTCGCAGATTTGTATGAAAAGTTGTAGACATTAAGGCCATTTGTAGCCTATTTTTTAGATTTTAATTGAATGAAACCAAAATGAACCCAACTACACTGATTTTGTTTTCTTTTAATTTTCATTTTTCCTAACATCAGGTTCTCTTATAAAAAAACAACAACATTTATATAATGAGAAGATATACAGAATTACAATGGTTCTTTTTAATCATTTTAATTGTATCAATTATTTGCTAAAAATGTTATTACACTGCTCCACACTACTGAGTTTGAAGAATAATTTCTTGCTAGAAGTGCGTCCACCCAAATATCACAACAGTAGCCCGACACAACAAAAGTTCTCTCAAAGGAGATGAACAGGAAATCAGATGAAAAAGAAAAAGAAGGCACTCTCTGAGTGATTTGGCACGAGTTAGCTGCACCAGCGCTGCTGGCACTGAGTTAATAAGCGTTGTGTGGGCCTGGGGAGAGATCCATGACTGATTCCAGCAGAAGTCCCAGTCGGACAAGACTCTCCAGATGAGTTCTGCACAGCCCGAACACCAGAGACCACTCCACATCCTCCACTGGAGCCACCACACCTGTTGTTTTTAGGCACCTTAGACAAAAATATGGAAGAAAATAGGCAATGTGTGGTTCAGTGGTGAGAAATTATGTGAAAGGATTGCAGAATGGTGTTGTGTTGCATAAAATATCGTAGCTTAAAGATTTCCTAAGGGAGCTGATACCTGAGATTTAATGTAAGGTAAGTGGCTTAGAGCGGCCTTCCTCAAACTTTCATCCTCCAGGGCCACCATTTTGCCCAAGTTAATGTTTTCCCTGAAATAAAAAAAACAAAAAAAACAAGTGATTCAAGACACCAGCTAATTACCAGGCAATTCCTGAGGTGAACTGGGTGTCATATAGTTGGAAAAACACTGAACTGTGAGCTGTCTTGACCCTGCAGGACTGGCTGTGAGCGATGCTGGCTGAGGGACAAAATTAACACATTGGCTTATTGCTCTGTGCCATCACTGCTGCCAATGCCCATGGTCATGCCAGTCAGTGAGACTGCAAGCTGCATTTGGCCGTTTCTCGTTTGAGAATGCATCGGTACAGTTAGACAGTTTGTATCACTACTTTATGGGAAACATTTCAGGTAAAATAACATTATTTTGAGAATTATGTAAAGGAGTAAAATACCTGGGGGCATGCTGTTATAGAAATCATATACACTGAAATTTACCCAGAGCATAATGTCTAGTGTTTTATTCCTCCTACACCACATCACTTTGCTAAAGATTATTTCTATATTTTATTATTAAAGAATGACACATCATATATAATCACATAGGGTCTCATATAAGTAAGAAACCATAAAGTACAAGTCCCCAGACCCTAATGTTGCAGCCTTACCTATGATATTTACAGTGCTAACACTGAAGAGTTCTTAAAATGTTAAATCATTTTCTGAATAATTTCTCCACATCACCATATCATCAATTACATACATTTATTTAAATCTCTTAATGTGAATTGTCAAGAGAGCATATTAATATCAATCATGTAGCCTGAGATACATACTGAACTGCCGTTACAGAAAACATACAAAGACCTTTTGACCAATCAGAATCAAGAATTCAACAACACTGTGCTATAACATTTCCGAAGAGTGAATTTCAGAATTAATAAACCAAAAATAAATAGGTTTATAAAGTAACTTAAGTAATTAGGGAAATACTGGCTGTTTATTTAAATATTAACTTAATAGAACTGTATTGATTGATGTATATTAATAGCACGTCTAAAAGAATTCCCATAAATGAGGAAAAAAAAAATACAGCAGGTTCTAACTAAATGTTACTTCACACACCATAAACCACAAACTTGTTCATTAACGTACTGGTTTTTACTGATCATTGTGGGCTTTATTTGACTCATTAATGGTATGAAGACTGGTTTATTAGTTTACATTTATTATTTGGAACATTTGGCGTATTATTTTTAAAAAGTAATGAAAAATTTACTGAAGTATTAATTACTTTGTTTAATGTTAAGTGGTTCATTAATGTTGAAATTCATGGTTTGTTAATGTTAACTATTGTGTTAAATATGGTCAGTTAAAGGGAAAGGCATTACTGCTGTATGTAACATTAAAGGATAAAAATAAGGTATAATGATGATGTGAAACTGGGGCTTCTTCCCCAGAAAAAATTAGCTTTATTACTTTGAAACAAGAATACAGCAGGAAGTAAGTGTGTGTGTGTGTGTGTGTGTGTGTGTGTGTGTGTGTGTGTGTGTGTGTGTGTGTGTGTGTGAGTGTGTGTGAGTGTGTGTGAGTGAGGGAGTGAGTGAACTGCGGCAGTGGCTGCATCTTGAACACCAGTCAGGGACACATTCATTGGCTTCACAGTGAGCCTTGCATCATCAGCTCCTACCCACAGATGGTGCCATCACCATCACCACTAATATTCTGCTCCAACTCTGCCTGGCACGGACAGCTCACAGTTCCTAATCAGAGCTGTTTGAAAGGGAAAATAGGTCATTGGAAAAAGAGGGATGGAACTCTGTTGTAGTTGTAATTGTATGCAGTGTTACAATGAATGTGTGTGCATCATCAAACCTGATTCAAAGCTGCTCACGTATATAGAGGTTATAATCTTATATGGAGGTTATGGATGAAATTATATATTAGTGAGCACTCTGGTGGACTGAAAACACAATACAGACTTTGTGCTTTTAAGTGCACATGCATTAACCTTTAAAAAGGCAGATGCACATTCTTCCAAAACAAAACCCATGCCACCACATGTGCACACCCATCCTAGCTGCCCTTTTTAGCAACCCAGATCTCTGCATATTCATCAGGGTGACAACAATCCAATCAGAGTCATACACCTCCAGCCTACTTCTTTTATCCACACTCAGAGACCTCCGCTGGCTTTTATTTGTCTTTTCGCTCTCGGCTGAATTAAACCTGGTAGGTCCATCAATATGGTGATCAATTAAAAATGAACAAAATGTTTTAGTCAATTGGAAAGATAAAGTAAGCATATCTGAGCTCCACTTGACATTAAGTTACCATTTTTTCACTTTGTTTTTTTTTGTTTTGTTTTTGATGAATGTTTAAGAAGGTGCACAGTCTGCTAACAGCAGATTATGAAATTATAACTTCACACACACGTACAGTGTACAAATGTGTGTGTGTGTGAGACAGAGTGAGAGAATAACAATTATGGATTATATTTGACAGTAAAGGTCATTTTTTCTAATCTGATCTCATTAGCACTCTGTATCTGTTTTTCAGTTTCACTTTAACCTCTATGACATTTTATAAAAATTGTGTCATGAAATTTGTTAGAAATTTGAGAGCAAACGGATTTTTT
This sequence comes from Hemibagrus guttatus, assembly GCA_033459395.1. Classification (NCBI taxonomy): domain Eukaryota; kingdom Metazoa; phylum Chordata; class Actinopteri; order Siluriformes; family Bagridae; genus Hemibagrus; species Hemibagrus guttatus. Next base: position 18,592,339 of record JAUCMX010000012.1, read on the forward strand.
ACAAGTGTAAAAAATAAGCAAAAGCAAAATTAACTTATAATAAATAGATAGATAGATAGATAGATAGATAGATAGATAGATAGATAGATAGATAGATAGATAGATAGATAGATAGATAGATAGATAGATAGATAGATAAATAAATCTCAGTGAAATACCATGTTAATGTGTTAATGTATAAAATATAAATATTTCAATTTTCCTTAGTGGTCATTTTTAACACGGGTCATAGCCTATAAAAGGGCCTATCTGATAGAAATAAACCCTCTGAACCCTTGTCTAAAAGTATACAAGTTATTCTATTTTTGAAGTAGCAGTAAAATGACTATTGACCATTGGATCCAATTTGTCTTTGAGTTTAAAATATTATAACCTACTACACTAATACAGTTTACAATTAATTATTTTTAATTTATCATTATTTGCTTTTTTATTGCCACTAAGACTCATCGACTTAGAATTACCTTCGGCTTCCACGTAACAGTGTTGTGCTCCATTATTATTGCAGTCAGTGTTGTGTACAGCAGGTCCAATCTAGATAATGCAATAGGATTCAGACACACATTAATTAGCTGAGCATAACCCAAGAGAGTGCAGCTAGATATGCTATTACTGCGGAAAACACAGGAACACTCAACCACAAATTATACATTGCTTGATAAATGAACTAATGCCTCCCTGATTAAATGTCTGAAATGCAATTTACTTTTTGCTCCTTAAATTACCAATTTGTCAGAACAATTGAATCCATTTTTTTTTCAAGTTTGCATTCAGTTCCATATATATAAATATATATAATTCTTTTTATTTATTTTTTTATTTTTTTGACACAGTTTACAATCAGCAACTTGCTTCTCAAATTTGCTTTTTATTCCGTAATAAATAATACATTTTCTCTTCTTCTGCCTGATATACCTGATGAAGTATCGTGTATCGTGGCTGTAGTGGTCATTCTGAACTCAGCAGCACACTGGATATTGCTGCTATCATTATGCACATGTTACATACATAACAATGCAGCATCAGGGCTGAATTTTCCATCTTCACCTCTGACATGAATTAATTAAACAGCCTACATTGCCACTACATCTGTCCTGCACCTAGTTAATTGAAGTGAGACTTTATATTTTAAGGTGCGAACTCCTTCAATCTCTTTATTTCTCTTTCTTCATTCTTTCGTTATTTGTTCTTCCCAACAGTCCCCTTAGTATAAAGTGAGCCAGCTTGCTGAAGCAGCAGCCAAGGGTAATATGGGTGTGTGTGTGTGTGTGTGTGTGTGTGCTCCCATATGTGTGGCTTCGCACGGTGCCAGTTGCACGTTAGAGATGTGAAAATTTACTGCAAATGAGACAACGGCAGTAAATTCATTTTTATTCGGATTACTGTCAGCGTACATTACCGCTCCACCTGTAAACATTTTGCTGGAGACGGTGTTGACAGGCTGTGATTATTATTTGGCAGATTGCACTATTAAGTCATTAACATGTCACCTCATGTTTGAGATAATACATGGGGTTCACCGCTGCACGATCACCCAGCTCGAACCTCACTCGGAGCAGACAGAGAGCTGAGAAATGAAGGAAACTGGAGGAAATACTACAGCAGGAAATTGAATGCAGTTAATGAATCCTCACTTTCTGATCAAACAGAATAAAGCGTTTAACCTACAGCTTTTTAATGAATAGGATTTCAAAATAAATAATACTTTGGTGTGTAAATATAAGCATAAACGCTCAGCATTTCAGCTTGTCTCGTGTTTTGATCATCCAGAAAAGGGGAAAAAAAAAAAAAATCAATTCAAGCTGAAATGCAGTGTGTTGCAAGCTTTATATAAGCTTATAAAAGGTTTATAAGATTGATATAAATGAACTTCTTTTAGTGTTATTATTTCTATTGTAACATTGTACATAAGGACTTGTATTGCAAATAATATAAACTGGTAAAAAGTTTTCTGGGAGATGTTTATTTAAAATTTTTGGAAGAATTCTCGAGTGTTGCCATTTTGTAAGACTCAGACGTAAAGCTATCATGTCAGGCACAGCAATATCACGAGGATCGAGATAATCCTCAGTTTCTTTTGTATTACTTTAGAATTGTATTCAATTTATTCATATTGATGTTGATTGTCTTACTATAACTGCACACCTGTAATTCCAGTTTAACTGACAAAGACAAACAACACATGTTCTGACACATATTTGTTCATTCACAGCTAATAGATGTTTAAGTAATCAATGTAACAGCTCTATAGCAGCAATAGCAGCATTAAAGTCCTCTTTTTGTACTAGTAATATTATTTTTGAGAAATATTTATACAAAAATGAAATCACATCATTTGCTATAATATCTGCAATATTTTGCAATGCCAATATCATGTCTCTCACACACACACACATGCACACACCTATAATATAATATAATATAATATAATATAATATAATATAATATAATATAATATAATATAATATAATATAATGAGAAACTGAATTAATGCCTTTTACATGACCCATGTGTTAAAGATATCTTATTTGTCATGTCTGGATCCTCCTGGTGTACACTTACTGACATCATGTAACGGTGAGCGGACTTTCATTTCATTTCATAGGAATAAAATTCTAAGAACAGTTATAAACTCTAACTCCATCACTAACCCTATGCCAATGTGGCCATGTTGCATTATGTGATAAAATGTGTCTAAGTGTACGTCTGTGCCTTTGTGTCTGTGTACAAAGCCTCTATAGCTGCACTGAAGGGCAGGGCATTGGTTGCTGATGTGGAAATGATGTCATGGTTGGCACTGCCCATTTAGCCAAGCTATGGGATTCCCCAGAATCCTTTGCACATGTGTTTGGCATACAAGCTCCAGTCCAGCCATAGTCCAGTCCCTATTGCTCTCCCTTGTAAATAAATCCAGCTTATGGTGTCTTAATAAGCACTCTCAACACCTATAAACCTGCCAACCTTCCTCTGTCTCTGTCCCAGCTCCCTAAGTATGCTTGGACCATGCCTAGGCATGTGGAGACATATTTTCTTCAGTCTCGCGTAAGGCCTTTGATGCTGTTTAATTCAAATGACACATTTTTTTATTATTATTTCTTGTGCATTGGGGCATGGAGGGCCTACATGTCCATCTTTAATCCCGATCAGATGTGCTTGACTCAGACTCCAGAGCCAGGCCCACTGGTACTGTATGGGATTGCTGATAAAGGCTAATTCCGACTTGGCTCGGGAAGGACACATGGAGTGCTCTCTGCCTCATCCTGATTGGGACTCACTATAGATGCTTTCTCAGGCTGAAGTGAAGCCAGCAACAACAGTGAATAGACTTAAATCAGCACGTTTCCACACACACACACACACACCGACACAGTCCATTGCTTTCATACCAGCATGCATGTGCAAGGCTCTTCTAGACACCTCTTGAGAGATTGGTGGAAACAATATTGTTTTAGTCAGGATTTGAGGCTAATCCCATTTACGCCATATCAAGACCCTCTGCATTATCTTTTTAAAATGGAATAAATTCAAATCAGCTGAAATAAATTAAGCAAAGTTTGTTTCGAAATCATGGTCCTAAATTCACCACAACTTTTTTATTTCTATTCAAAAATGAATAAACAGGAATATGGAATGAAACATGATAGAGGGATGTGATTATTTTCTTGCAACAGCATGTCCAAAAGTTTTTTATTTCTTATTACATCTTTCCTTAATTAAAAAAGCAGCAGGTCATATTTGTTATCAGTTTCATTTATCACTTTCATTTATCACTCCAGCAGCAATAATCACTTTATTTTCTAAAGACAACTTGTTTTTGATAAAAACTTCCTCCATGGTGGAAAATTTCGGACCGAATTTACCGGAGACTCCTTCAACAATAGTACATTTTTCCTGTAATAAATAGCAGCATGTTTTTTAATCTGCTTATTATTTGGCCATTTAAAGCATTCTCCATGTTAAAGAGCTGATTCTATAAAAATAATAACTTATTAAATTGAGCATGTTGGTTGATAAGCGGCTGTTATCGAGCACCTTGTGAGAATTCAACAGCACTCTGATTAAAAAAGACATTACAGTGAAGGTATGTCATCTTAAATGGCCATTTATCATGCAAAGTCATGATAAAATCATACTCTAAAACTATATGCTTTTGAAATATTCGCACTGATGTGCCATTGTATTACTGAGCAAAAGCAGATTTCCGAGAGTTCCTTCTGCGTGTGCATGTCACTGCATCCCAGAGTCTCTTCACATCTCTTCACATCTCAAGTTTTACACCAACATCAGAGTGTCTGAAGGTTGACTGTTTGTTTATTTTTTTCTTTTCAATCTCCTCCTCCATTTATTTTTCTTCGTCCCCACTTATTAATCCATTTTTTGTCTGAAAACTAACTAAACAAATGCAGACAGATTTTCATTGTGATCTTAGAGCAGGAGTTTTGGGACTATAGGAGTTTAGCAGAGTTTGGGACAGATCAGTCGATCATTCTTAGAGGGTTTAAGTTTTAGTCCATATGCCTCCCTGCTGTGTTAAAGGATCTCCCTTGCTAACTTTTTTTCAGGCTTCGTGCAGCTCCTCCGTGCTGCGTAGAGCCCTTTAGCTCACCAGTGCTGCCCGCTCTCATCTGCTCAGTGCTAATTAAGCGGCCGTGGTTGCTGTGATCTCGCCTGAACACACACCGACACGGGACCTCACCGCACACGAGATAAACGCCCTTTAAAAGAAATGCCAAAGAAGAAAGAATGAGAGAAAATGAGAGAGGGAAGGAGGGAGCAATAATTGCAGTCAAAATAGGAAATAAATTAATGAGGCAAAGAAGAATGCATTCATTTTAATGAATTCATTTTAATAAAATAATAATATTAATAATAAAATAATAATAATATAATAATAAATATTACTAATTGTATATTATTGTGACTTTAAATGCACAAAATAAATATAATTAACAAATAACTAATAATTTCTTTAAATCTAAAAAATTCTATAAAGGTTTTGTTATGATATAAAAAATTATTTAAACGTTCAAGTTCTAACTGAGTAACTAATTCAATTTTCACTCCTAGAATTAAACTTTTTGCTTACTTTTTATTTAATTATTTTATTTTATTAAAAACATTCTTGAAAAGGTAGACAGTTTGTACCACAAGAATTTTAAATATTATCATAAGTGAGATTAAATAGCTTGAGGAAAATAACAATAAGATATGTAAACATTCAGAAATTGCTCTTTAATAAAACTGACATAAAATAGATGCCATTTCATTTTATTTTTGTGATAGGCCATGAATTGTTTGTTACTCCAGCTCAAACAAGAGGCAGAGGGAAAAAATAAAATAGGCAGATGGACAAAGAATGAAAATATGTTAGACTGTGTAAAAAGATGTTTTTTTGCTTATGGGGTGAGAAAGACAGCATCAGAGACAGGAAGTGTTGTAGACGTGACAGTGTGTGTGCAGGGTTGTTAATGTTTTTGACAGTCTAGAGACCTGCTCTTTGCCTTCTTTACTAGAAGCCATTGATTTACATAGGTAATTTTACCTCTGAGTTACCCAGGTTGTAACCCATGACCCCTGACCTCAGCTGTCAGTGCCAGAGTGTGTTTCTCCCCTCAAAACCTCTCCGGCTCTGTCAGACACTTCAAAAGTCCACTACAGCATCCTCCTCAGTAACCCTAACACCAACCACATCCACAGATCTACACTCAAAAACACACAGAGAGAGAAAAGAGAGAGAGAGAGAGAGAGAGAGAGAGAGAGAGAGAGAGAGAGAGAGAGAGAGAGAGAAGGCAGTGACCTTACTGATCTGTGACAGTAGTGCAATCCCAAGAGTAGCAAAGGCATCTTCTGATATTTGGAAAAGTGTCATGTTTTTTTTTTCTTTCGTTCGTTTTTCCTCTCTCTCTCCTCTCTCTCTCTCTCTATGTCTCTTTCTCTCTCACCTTTAACACACTCAACTGTTATATTGTCTTTGGACTGAAGTGTAACACTTCTCAAAGTTATGATTTCCTTGTTTTTGTGGTGAATGTAAGAGTGTGACCTGTATAGCTGACTGTAAAGCTGAAGTTTTGTTTCTTCTTTTTCTCTTCTTCTTCTTCTTCTTCTTCTTCTTCTACTTTTTCTTCTGAGTGCTTAAGACCCTTGGCTACCTCTGTCAGACCAAGGTGTTGAGACTTCCGAGAGTGGCGTTGTCATTCTGTAGTTCGCTTTCCTAGCACCAGCTTTAACGTCTCCTGCAGCTCGCCTCGTGCACATTTTTACAAGCTTCGAGCTCACGCAAGTGTGGCTGCTTGCAGGAGCATTCAGCCGTACTTCTGTTTCCTACTGATTTAAACACAGACTGGTGGAGTTTATCCCAATCTTCCCCTTCCTTTACTCTCTCTTCTGCCTTCTTTTCATCACCTGCTTAGCTTCTTATCAACAAATCCTTGATTTAGTGTTGAACATAAGTGCTTCATGCTCACTGTCCATTCATCTCAACATATAATAAGAATCTCATTATTTCTTATTAGATTTAAATAATATCTTAGCATTAATAAATAAATAAATAAATAAACAAACAAACAAACAAAAAACAAACAAACAAACAAACAAATAAATAAATAAATAAATAAATAAATAAATAAATAAATAAATAAATAAATAAATAAATATATGTATCAGCTAATATACTGCTTACACATTTTTTTTTTTTAATTCTTTGGTTCTCTTTTTTTAGCTTCTTAAAATGACAGACAGAAGAATATTTCAATAGCCCTCTACTAACCTTTTTTATAAGAGTGTATCATTTTTAAGTGTAAATATGTGCAATTGTTAACAAAAAAAAACCTTGCAGCATGACTAAAATTTATATTAATATTTTATTCAACTATTTCTTATAATATTTCTCATCCTTAATCCTGTAAATCCTGTACATTTATATGTAACTGAATTATAATATTATGATTTAGTATAATGGCTGTATCCAAACTCTACTGATTTCCATCATAAATATCAGAGTGTAGTAAAATCAAATATGTAAATTAATAATACATATATAATATTGAACATGATTTGAGTGTGTTTATGAGCAGAACAAGCCGTGATGTAGCACAAGTCAGTAAATATAGTCAGCTTTAAGTTGTGGCCAGAGGGAGGTACAGAGAAACCACATCAGAGTGTGCCTGAGTAATGACGATGGAGAGAACAGAGAGAGAGAGAGAGAGAGAGAAAGAGAGAGAGAGAGAGAGGGCAACATGAGCGGTCAAAGAATTAATGGATTAATACTGTACATTGGAAATACATGATACTTTATCACAGACATTTGTACTCTAACAACAAAAAAGTCCCTGTTCATTTCTATTATTATTTATACTGTATTATGCAAATTTAAGAAACCAAGGCAGCAGAGACAAAATACAATCCATTTTTTAGCTATAAAAAGTGCTCTGTGACCTTCTTTATGCTGATTGACACTGTGTGTGCTAAAAAAATGCATTTCTATATATTAATCACTCATTCTGCTTGAAAATGCAGCCTTTAAATGGAATCGGCCGTCGTTTTAAAACAGTAATTGTAAGGATAGTCAACACCGTGGCTTTTTGTCACTTTTTATCTCCTTTTTTTTGGCGTCTTTCTTCCAATCTCCCATCTCATACAGAAGTCATGCTCCTTCTGCTTCTCTCATGCCTGCCTTTTAAGCAGCTCTAAAAGCAGTGAAAAAATGTTTTGCGGTAAGGTTGAACAATAGCTAATATTCATTTTCTTCTGTGCTGCCATTCAGCTACTGAAGTTTGGATTAAACAAAATATCTTCTGCTCATGTATTTCCATGACAATGCAGAGGAATAAAACATTACAGGAAGAAAGTAAAAAGAATGGATGAAAGCGAGAGAGAGAGAGAGAGAGAGAGAGAGAGAGAGAGAGAGAGAGAGAGAGAGAGAGAGAGAAAAAAATGCAGGGAGGCCGTGTTGCAAATGGGAGTATGCACACAAGACACCAGTTTTTCTCCCTCTAACGGTAGGATATGCTGAACTTTTTACTGCATGTACTGTATGTAAAGCAAAAGCCAGGGGAAATTTTCATCCTGCAGAGGATGGAACTCACACTGAGCACTGAGCGTGTGTGTGTGTGTGTGTGTGTGTGTGTGTGTATGTGTGAGAGAGAGCGAGAGCGAGAGAGAGAGAGAGAGAGAGAGAGAGAGAGAGAGAGAGAGAGAGAGAGAGAGAGAGAGAGAATAATTCTTATTCAGATTTTCACAACTTTGTGTGTTTTTATCGTAACTATTACAGCTTTCACATTTCAAGACAAAACAAACTGCACTGTACATGTTAATAATAGTGTGTGTATTTTTTGGGGGGAGCATTAATAAAGAATTGAAAAAATAATAATAAGAAGAAGAGGCATGCACATCCCAACTTTGAGACACCTGAGCTAAAATTCAATGAAGTACACCTGATTTGTTCTAAGGAATCCAACTTATAGTTTTACAGAAAGGTTTGGCATTTTCTATTTTCCCACTGCACAGTTTCAAAGTAATGCACACAACTGAGAGTCCAACCATGTAACATGCTGCGTTTTGCTGTGATGTATACACATATACACAGTACAGTGTGCATGTAGTTTCCCTATAGTTTCACCTCAGTGCCTTTGTCCAACGTGCCGTAGAAGGCATCTCTGGCCTTACAGCGCCACCACCTGGCCTTCAGGGGCACTGCACCAGCAACCTGACCTTTTCCTTCTTACCGAAGGTTATGCACTGATTATTGACTCTATTTACTGTGCAAAATAAGCACTATGTTTAAAGCATTGACTGCTGTACCGTAGGATATGGATGAGGGTTAGGAAAAAGACGGATGGCGGAGTGAGAAAAACAATGAGCACCACTTTCTCCCCTCGTCACCTCTCGTTCGAAACACTCAAGGTTCGGATGCCACCGTATCCATCATAATGCGAGTTTAATAACAGAGGGTCGTGGTGCAGTAATCACGGCCCCGTTGCTGGAGGCTAAAAGGCGCAAATGAGGAAGAGGGTGGGAGAGCGCGGCCCGGCATTGGCCATGCACGCACGCCAAACGCGCCAATCGATCGCCGCGGTAGGTTGATGGGCACACGTCGTTTTGATGGATATGACTGTACGGGACGGAGGGATGCAAGGATTGAAGGAGGGGGGAGAGTCCAGATTGGTCGACAGTGGACCTGAAAGCATGTCAGCTTAAAAAAGCGGTGAAAGTGGCAGCTGGGGCTAGGCCTGTGCAGGGGCGGCCGCCGCTGCCGTGATTTATTGTTCCATCTGCTCGCTCAGTGAGGACACACACCCCCTCCTCCCCCTCCTCCCCCAAGCACCCCCAACAACCCCTCACACCCCACATTTGGTTAAAATGAAAAGGACCTTTGAGATCTGTAGCCTACTGCACATTTCTGAAAATGGGAAACTTTTTTTAAACATTTTTCTCTAGTGTGTGGTGAAGTGTGTAGGGGTGATATAAAACAAGCTGATGCACACAACAACAACAACAACAACAACAACAACAACAACAACAACAATAATAATCATTTTAACTGTAATCGGTATTATAATTGCTATTAGAATATTATTCTTTACCTGCATTTGATATGAATAATACACCATATCTGTTGATTTACTTTTGATCGATTGATCGTAAATGTTTCAAAAGCAATTTTGCAGCCACCTTTTTTATTGTTCTTATATTCACAGCTGGAAGAAAATATGACCTTCTATGACAAAACACTGAGACATAAAATCAGCTATTTCCCATGGAATTAAATGAAGGCTGGGAACTGAATTCCCTCTTTTGCTTTAACTCTCTGGACTGCCACCCACTGACCCCCAGCCTTGACCTCTGATTCCAGCCCCTTACAAACGCTTCCTGTAGTGGGACTGGGCCAGGAGAAACTGTTCCTGTCTCCTCCTCTCAGCTCTCCTCTCATCTCTGACTCACATGCAGGATGTTGCCTTTGTCTATTAAGAGTTTCCTGAATTTGGGAAAATCCCTTTTAGTGCCTAATATCTAATCACTTATTATTATTATTATTATTATTATTATTATTATTATTATTATTATTATTATTATTATTATTATTATTATTAATGCTTCTTGCTCATTTTCATTAGAATTGAACTTAAAAGCCATTTACCTTTACCTACTTTTTCTCTTTTATTCACAAATGAGAAAAAAGAAGAAACACTAGAATGTTTGAACTATGCAGAAACACATTCCCTCCAATCCTTACACTCTGCATAATTTACAATGATTCACTAAAAAAAAGAGGTGGGGGGCAGAAGATGTGGACGCCACAGTGCCTTTGCAGTATCCATCTTTCAAAAAAGCCCTCACATCAATCAAAAATTATGCAACTGAAAATCCATATGGATGTGGTCCCTCCCTGCCTTATTTAATGATAGAAACATGTTTTGGACTTGTCCACAGCCTCTTTCTCTGCTCTGCTCCTGACTGTATTAACCCGAGAGGTGGTGTTATTCTGCATGGCCACCCTAACAGAGTCACAAAGCGCATTGATTAAGGCTTGGCACTCGCCAGCACTCCCGATGATTGTCTAATGAGGAGTGATAAGCGTGCCGACGCACAGGCTGAATACTGAAGCTGGCAGAGTCTGTTTTAATAAGCCTGCACCTAAAGTGCAGCAGGGGCCTCCCTTGTGTGTATGTGTGTGTGTGTGTGTGTGTGTGTGTGTGTGTGTGTGTGTGTGTGGTGTGTGTGTGGGTGTATGATGATTGAGTATGTGTATATGCACATGTGTGATGATTGAGTGTGTGTATGTGTGTGTGTGAGGGTAAAGCACTCTGGACTTACCCTCTGCTGCTCGGCACAGAAGAAATATCCAGCAGAAAAGCGTGATCTCCTGTGAGGCCCGAGCAATAAAGAGACAGCAGTTTGCATTTCGGCCTGAGTTCAGCCAGACGATGGCTTGCTGTAATTCCTCCGAGCCTTCGAACACGACTGATAGATTCACATCACTCTGAGAGAAGAGTGAAATCTTATGTAATGGACTATTTACCACACAGCATATTGATAAATCAAACACTTTTGCAACTAGATATTGCACCCGGAATATCACTAGACTCTTGTGCCATCTTATCAAACAGAAGTGAGGATGGAAATGAAAAACACACACTTGATATATATTGCACATTCTTTACTGTAGCTGTACATTGAAACAACATTAAATACACCCTATATATATACATATATATATATATATTCTTTTTGAGGTTAAATATTAAAATGCTCTCCATCCCCCGTTATCTACGTCTCTCATGAAGTCAGGAGGAAGTGTCGAAAATTAACATGGAAAGAAAATAAACCGTTTAACAGACACACATTACTATAACAGGGATTTGTCTTGGAGGAACTCCAGTCCCCATTCACAAAAGCCACGCAGTTCAGGGTGCGAGAATTTGGCTAATATTTACATGAGCCTATGGCCTGAGTGACAAACGCCCCATATTGCCTGAACCCAGGAGTTGAAGGTCATGAAAAAAAATACAGTTTCTGAGGAAAGGATTTGATGAGAAAAACCGAAACACACTTTGGATTATGCGGCATGTCACAACGACAAAATAAAAAAAATAAAAAAAATACAAAATGTCGAGATGAAAATAGGTTGTTATTTTAGAGTGTTTGTTTTATTTCACATTTTTAACAGTTTTTAATTTATTTGAATGTGATTTATTTATTTATTTATTTATTTATTTATTTATTTATTTATTTATTCATCTATCTATCTATTTATTTATTTATTTAAAATGAAAGGCATTCTGTTATTGATATGATTTTTTTTTTTTCTTCTGCTAAATTTGACCATTTGAGGCATAGAGAAAAAATTGCTTAGTGCTTATTTTGGGTGTTCTGATCTTTCTCTGATGCGTTGAACAGACAAAGCTGTGTTTTGTGTTCTGAATCAGTCCAATGCCTTCAGTAAGAGAGTGTGTGTCCTAAGAGAGCAGGGCAAACGTGTGCGGTGAGATGCAGTGTTTTTGGCAAAGAGATCTCCGCACACTTGATTACGTCTATTCTACAGAGAGCCTCTCTCTCTCTCTCTCTCTCTCTCTCTCTCTCTCTCTCTCTCTATCAATCCATGCGCTTCCTCTTTTTGCTTTCTCTCAAAGCAAAACAAAACAGAGCACTGAAGGAAGCATTCAACATGCTTGTGCATCTCACCCTTTCCATCTTCAGATAATCATCTTTACTTCCTTTTCATTCATTCAAGATTTCCTAAGATTAAAATGTTGATATATAATGTATGATATTGTATAGCACAAATAATATCATGTAACGGATGCTAGTGTTAATGTTTTTTTCATTCAAGTTTTCATTTAATCATTCTTCTTGTCAAAAAGCACCAAACTGAATAGTATACACACGGCAGAATCCTTTAAGTTTTTATTACAGTTGTGTAGCTCTACTCCCGTCTTTCCACGCACCGGCGCGTTGGCTCAAACCTGCAGACCTGTATTCCCCAGCTCCTCTTCCTCTCTGTGCGTGGATGTAAAAATAGGAGCCCTGTCATTTCACATTCATTAAGTGTGAAACTCAGAAATTAATAATGTAAAAATATGCTTTTTAATTAGTCTTGCATTCAGCTCGGTGTGCTATAACAGGATTCTCCTTTCCCTATAGACTATTTCTTAATAAAGTATTAGTCTTTGATGCGCTGACTTTGACAGGTATGATAAACTTTTTGGAGATATATGAACGTTTTAGAAACGGTCCTCTTGCACTTCGATGTAATTAACACTTGGTATTTGATATTGAATAAATAAATGTCAAATGTAGATTATATACTGTGAGTTTTTATTAGATCTACTAACCTAGCATATTTACATATAGTCTGCAAATATACACCTGAGTTTCTACCAACCATAAATACACAGATACACGTGTATGCAAATTAATTTCAATATCCGATGCTACTCTCTGTACATAGACCTTTTAATTACACCAGCATGTTATGAATAATAGATTAAAACTGATGATCCAGCTGGTATTACGTCAGACGTTACGCAAAGTTAAGGTCTTTAGATTAATAAGGTGACGCAGACTTTAGTAACGCGATAAAGAAAGTAGTTTACTGACTTTTATAGTAAGAGTTAATATTAGAAAACAATTAAGAAATGCATAAAAGCTATTAAACTTGGTGTGAGCTAATGCACAAATTTTATGGTTTGCTTATTAAAGTTGAATGAGATATTACAGACTACAAATCACCAGTGTATTAAATTCCAAAACTGCTTTGCACTGACAAATTATTAGGATTGTGTTATATTGAATTTCAATTATTTTCAAATAACACTGACATTTTTTCTTTCATCAAAGCTGTTTAGAAAGGATATACAGCTGCACATGTGTGTGTGTGTGTGTGTGTGTGTGTGTGTGTGCGCGTGTGTGTGTGTGTGTGTGTGTGTCCAGTGTACTGTGGGGAGTTAGTTTCAATATGGCTGTGGAAATGGAATGTGGACTTGGTGTGTGTTGAAGAGTCACGCCAAGTTCAAGACCCCCTGGAGTACTTCAAACATCCTACTCTTAAAACAGACACCTCTTCACGAAAAAGCACACCATACAGACACAATTCTTGAAAAAAAAAAAAAATAAATTCTAATACGTAATACGCAAACGTAATGGAGAAAACAGAATCATAAAAAAATGTGATGTGCTGAAGACAAAAACAGAGAGAACAAAGGAGCTACAGTTCTGTCACAGAGTCTATAATCAGTGTGCATCAAGCACATGCAAACCAGGACTGTGAATTAATGACCTGTCCTTTGCTTAAACCACAACTAACACACCTCCTCATTGACAAAAAGTGATTTTGATCACCATTACCAGCTCCTCTTTTCGTAGCGCTGCACATTTGCCCTTGTTCTTGCTTTCCAGCACGAAGCGAGGTGGGTCGTTAGGGCCAAATCACGCGGCACCTACTAATTTGAAATAATTAAATCTTTCCTCCTGCCCTCAGAATCCCCTTGAAATATTCATGTGCAGGTTAGAGTTGGTGGGGTGAACAGGAGGCTATCACACACACTGACACTTCTTGTGCCACAGCTTGCAGATGCAGCAGCGCTCACAAGCAGATTAAAACTGACACTAATTATAATCTGACTAGTGTTATATAACTTAGATGCTCAGGTGAATCCCCGGCCTGTTCGCCCGCGTTGACAGATCCTGTCACTTTTGTTTAGAGGCTGAATTGTAGAAAGAAAAGAGGCTGTGCCGTACTGCATTCAAGGCCCGCTGCCAAATTGGCTCTGGATTCAGACGTGGCTCTGTCCCTTTTTTATTTAATTGAAGTGCTAATGAGTGTTGGGTCTGCGAGTGCCACTCTCTCATGCAAAAAAAGGGGAAAATACAAAAAATAAAACACAATGCTCAGACCTTTGAGTGCAGTACAGGCCTGGGTTTGGAGAGATAGCAGGTTAACTGCTTGTGCTTTCCTCCTTCACTGAACATAAACAGCACACCTCAATCAAGACACACACACACACACAGACACACACACACCACCTTGTGCACACTCCTCACTCAGGAGTGCATATTTGCTTCAATTTTATTCTTCCTCCTGCCATTGAGCCATTGGGAGCAGACTGACAAAGTGCACTAATGTCCAAAATCTGGAGCTGAATCTGGCACATATTAAGGCCGGAAAGTACATGATAATAACCTGGTCAATCTGCCTACATGGTGACACACACACTCAGGGGACTACACACACACACACACACACACACACACACACACAGATTGGGAAGAAAAAAATAGAAAGAGAATTATACCATTTCAAAGGACAATACTAAACCTGATTTAAGACTTAATGATTATTTAGTAAATGTCATGTGGTTATGAATGTAACTCAAATTGCAAACAGTAAAATAGGAAAAATAAAATTAAATAAATAAAATTTGTAAATAAATAAATAAATAAATAAATAAATAAATAAATTCACTCTGTTGTTGTTAAGTTATGCTGTATGTAATAATACAAACCTTTGTCACCTTTACAGATGTCTGGATTAATTATTGCTGTCATGCCCTTATGTCCAGTTCTGTGTCTGGACTTAACCTACTTTAACCTGTATTAACCCAGGTCAGAACCAATATGTGACATCATCCAGTTTTGCAATGTTGATTATCCGGCTAATGTCTGCTCAGGTTTTACTGTATGACTCTAAGCAGAACACCAAAAGACGGATGTGAAGTAATTTAAACATTATTAGTCATAGAGAAGGAAAAAAAAAAAAGCTGAGGAAGTATTTGGAGCTGAAAGTGAGGATCTTTACATTATCATTACACTTTAAGCTCTCTTTAGCTTCTGATTTAAAGGTGAAGTCCTCCTAATCGACGCCGCAGCAATTACAGGGAAATTGAAGGCATAAAACAAACACCTCCCTTGATATCAGAGACCTTAATTGCAGGACAATTACTGTGTGTCAAACACACATTGAGCAGTTCCCACAATGCAGTAAAGAGGCGACTAAAATAGTGATTACAGTAATGCTCTTAATGCTGACAGGGTAACAGCTCGAGTGAGTCGACTTCCTTGATTTACTTTAAATACTATCAAGAAAAAGAAATGTCCTGTATTCAAGACCCTTGACTGGTGCTCTTTTATTTGAGAAAAGGTTTTTTATTTTCTCAGGGTAACTCAGGTTAGTATCTATCTGAAAAGTTTTGAAATGCTTAATTACTTTATTTTTCTTTAGGTTATTGTTTTATGTAATTTCTTGCAACGATTATACCTTAATACCTTTAAAACCACAGCTGTTTTCAAGCAAAGTTTCTACATCATCCAATTATAGAGTAGGCCATGAAGCTCAATCGATTTATTTGTTAATTTAAAACTAAACTAAACTAAACTAAACTAAACTAAATTAAAATAAAATAAAATAAAATAAAATATAAATAAAGGGGGGCATGGTGGCTTGGTGGTTAGCACGTTTGCATCACACCTCCAGGGTTGGGGATTCGATTCCCACCTCTGCCATGTGTGTGTGTGTGTGTGTGTGTGTGTGTGGAGTTTGCATGTTCTCCCCGTGCCTCAGGGGTTTCCTCCCCCGGTCCAAAGACATGCATTGTAGGTTGATTGGCATCTCTAAATTGTCCGTAGTGTGTGATTGCGTGAGTGAATGAGAGTGTGTGTGTGTTCCCTGTGATGGGTTGGCACTCCGTCCAGGGTGTATCCTGCATTGATGCCCAATGACGCCTGAGATAGGCACAGGCTCCCCGTGACCCGAGAATAGATCGGATAAGCGGTAGACAATGAATGAAAATAAAATAAAATAAAATTGTCTTCAACATGTAAATTCTTAGAAATAAATTAAGCTGTGACCCCATAGTAAGACCTTTTTTTTTTTGCTTTGTTCAGTTTTTTATTGTTATTTTACACTATTTAAATTAATCTGATTCTTAGACATCAAATATAATTAATTGCACAATAAAATATTCATCACCTGCATTTAAACATCAGGTTTTGTATAATCCCCCCATTGTCTGTACCGCTTATCCGATCTATTCTCAGGTCACGGGGAGCCTGTGCCTCTCCTGTGTCTCTCAGGTGTCATCGGGCATCAAGGCAGGATACCCCCTGGACAGAGTGCCAACCCATCGCAGGGCACACACACACACTCATTCACACACTATGGGACACAATTTAGAGTCTCCAATCAGCCTAGAAGCATGTCTTTGGACTGTGGGAGGAAACCGGAGCACCCAGAGGAAACCCACCAAGCACGGGGAGAACATGCAAACTCCACACACACAGTGAGTAGGAGCGAGATTCGAACCCAGGAGGTGTGAAGCAAACGTGCTATCCACTAAGCCACCATGCCGCCATTTTGTATAGTCCAAAAACTTTAAATTTAGGTTCAGCTGGGAGTATATTTTATACAAACCTCCACGTTTTACATTTATATCACCAGTCATATTGAGTTGCAGGTCATTTCCTTCTAAGCTTTAAATTTACGATGACTCACATTTTCATTATTCACAGCTTCAAGCCCATTTCCACTGTCACTACTTTGATGAGAAGTAATGAATTGCAGTATATCATCAAATGAATGGAATGTATGATGAATAAAGGGTTCAACGTAAGGGTTGTTGATTGACAAGTACAGTAACCCGAATCATTTGTGATGGATTCCTAAATAGGCTCTCATCACTCTCCCACAGTTTGGGTGGAAACACCGGAGAGACGCTTTGGGAATGAAAGTCAAGTTCAAGCTGAACAGACACTCAGGACTCTGTGGGTTCCAGAAAGACGATGAGATAGAACAGCCATGTCAGTTCCTCTACAGCAAGGTCATTATTTATTTATACTTATACACCCTGCTTCTATATTGCTAAAGTCAAGCATCTGAGCTTGTCAGGATAGCATTGATGAGTTTTCACCGTGGAGTCTGGGGAGTCCTCAGTGGACATCTACAGAGAGGGCAAATTTTTAAAAGTAACGCAGTTGGGTTTCATAATCCTACAAACAATGTACTGTCTGGCAAAAGAAAAGCTGCTGGATGACTGTGATGTCTACGAGATGCTCGCATCTGCTCAGCATGCAGGATAGTCTTCTGCTTTTGTGACTTGGAAAGTTAGGAACGTCAAATGTGTAGTAAAATTGCAATGATTTACAAAGTAAGTCATTAGTATAATTATGCCTTTGGCACATGGTTAATATTTAAAACTGCTAAAATGGAAAAAAAATTAAAGGTTTTGGCAACAGAAAACTTTAACTGTATGTTTCTCCAGAGTAGGCTAACTGTTTTTTTTATTATTATTTCATTTTATTTTATGTTTTTTGTTATCTGCTCAAGATTGGTACTAAAGGAAATGAAATCATCGGTGAAGCTAGCAGCACTCTGCTCTGTGTAACTGATGGCAACATGTCAGACACCATTTCCATAACTGGGGTTTTTGGGGTGGGGGTGGGTGGGTTTTAGGTTCGGGGGTGGGCGTGGGGTGGGTGGGTGTTTGGTTTTGGGGGTTGGGGGGTCAAAACTTTCTTAAATGTTATGATTATAGCAGTGTGTGCCATCAAAAGGAACATCTGAGTTTTCAAATAAAGCAAATGTAAAAGCAAATTTCATAATAATAGATTAAGAGAAATATTTCTGTAGAGTATTTTATGTCACAAATGGAACATGAAAGAAAGAGCAAAATACAGGTGCAAGTTGTAGATGATGCTGATTAATACTACTTTTATATACTACTATATGTTGTTTTTGTTGTCGTTATTAATTTTTAATCAAATGTCTGATACATTGATATAAATAAATAAATAAATATCATTGCTCACCACTTTTGTTACAGCTGACACAAAGCCATAAAAGGTAACATTTATTGAAGAACTTCCATGTTTGGTTTGACATGTTGGATAATGTGATGATGATGTTGATGATGATGATGATGATGATGATGATGACGATGATGATGATGTTGATGATGATGATGATGATGATGATGATGATGACGACGATGATGATGTTGATGATGATGATGATGATGATGATGATGATGACGATGATGATGTTGATGATGATGATGACGATGATGATGATGATGATGATGATGATGATGACGATGATGATGATGTTGATGATGATGATGACGATGATGATGATGATGATGATGATGATGATGATGATGATGAAGACACATTTATAGCCATTAATGTGAACATTCCAGTTATCACTCAAGCTGCTAGAAAACCAAATAAGCCCCAAGAACTTAATGGCTTATTACTTAAAGTTTGTTCAAATTTGTATTTATTTATTTATTTATTTATTTATTTATTTATTTACTTACTTACTTACTTATTTATTTGTTTGTTTTTTTGTTTATTTGTTTTCTGTTTGTTTGTTTGTTTGTTTATTTATTTATTTATTTATTTATTGTTCAAGTTAATTTTCAGCTTTTTAGGACATTTTCTAAAACACTATTTATTCACAAAGTGTGTGTGTGTGTGTGTGTGTGTGTGTGTGTGTGTGTGTGTGTGTGTGTGTGTGTGTGTAAATTAAACACTTAATTAATGTGTATTATTTGGGAAGAGTGTCTATATTAAAGCTCTGACTCTCTCAGTCACCTGCTGCATTGAGTGATCAGCTGTTGCACCCACTCCATCTTTTCTTGCTTTATCGCAGCCTTAAGCCTCCAGTACAATGGATGAGGTTACAGGTCAAGTCAGTGTCCATGTCTATACTTGATCACAGGGCAGTGCTGAGTGTGCTTGTGTGTGTGTTTGGAAGGAGGAGGATTTCAGCTGTTTGTGCTGCACACTTTCTCAAACACTCATGGGACTACGTGGTGAGCGCATGCAATCAGCCCACTCGAGACCAGCACAGCTGTCAGATAAAAATCAATTGAATTTTAAAGTGCTTTAAAGTAAATATTTAATTCTTGCCTTGGGAACCAATTAAGTGAAGTATGTGAACTTGGAGGCTCTGGTTGAACTGGAGATACACTGGAACCAGCTGGTGAGCCACAGGGATCAAATGAGGAGGGGGGGTTTCTAGAAAAAAAAATGCAAATCTTTGGTGCGAAGTCTCGGTCTCAATTACGTATTGATGTTTTAAAGATGTGCTAAAGTTGGAGTGGCACCGAGAAATTGGAGCACATCCAGGAAGGTGTGTAAGCACAGCAAGCTGCCTGCTCGCTTGTTTACGCTGTGTGTTTGTTGCTATTTGCTTTGTTGCTGATGTAACTCCGAACAGGCATGCTGGGGCATGTTCAGGGTGCAGGGCCCAAACGTGTGTATGTGTGTGTGTATGTGTGTGTGTATGTGTGTGTGTGTGCGTGTGTGTGTGTGTGTGTGTGTGTGTGTGTTTGTGTGTGTGTGTGTGTGTGTGTGTGTGTGTGTTATTTAGTACAACTAAAGTGACCGTTGCTTTTGTCACCTGATGTCTTGAAAGAAAGAAAGAAAGAAAGAAAGAAAGAAAGAAAGAAAGAAAGAAAGAAGAAAAAGAAAGAAAGAAAGAAAGAAACAATTGGTGTGCTAGATAGACGCCTATTTTTGTTTGTTTCTACAAGATGGTGCATGACTCAAATCATATTTTACACAAACCAGCAAACTCCTTTGGGTGCATTTTTGCTTTGTGTTTGTGTGTTTGTGAATTATCAGAACCAAAGTGTCCTGACTATGCAGTAAAGTAACCAGAGATATTACAATTGCTATATCAGAACTAGCAATGTAATTGTGACAACAAATCAAATTCCAATACAATCTATGTGTTTCATTTTTTAACAGCTGAAAGAGTAAAATAATTTTGTGTGATTAAGGTTAGGGAAAGATTAAGGATTATTCATTTATTCATTCACGGCCTTGATTAACCTTCATCCAGATGAAGGTCGAGGACCGTACCAGCAACCATATTGGAGCTATGAGGCAGCGATAGTAGCCACTGCATAGATTTAGGTTTAGATGTAGAAAATTTTTATCACATATACAGTAGGTTGTTATGGGAAGTACATAACACTATAGAGCTGCATCTACACACACACACACACACACACACCTGTGGCCCGTGTCTAGGCATTGTCAGCAACTTAAGTAACCTCCAGCGCTTGAGATGCTTTTATGTCATTCATGGCTTTCAGGACTCTTCTTACACTCCTCCATCTCCTCACTCCAACATTACGCTCCTCTGTACAAGAGACTCTCTCTCTCTCTGTCTATTTATATATAAAGTATATTTGCAGTACATTATATAAAAGCAGATGTGTATATTATGTGTGATTTCTTAGATTTTCAAAAAGCTTAAAAGTCACAACATGGATTAAAAAAAGGATTAAAAGACTATATGTACACACAGAGGCATGTGTTATGATTGGGAGAGATTAGTATCTTTAACACTTCAGGTGTTACGTCCGCCCTCTCTCTCTCTCTCTCTCTCTCTCTCTCTCTCTCTCTCTCTCTCTCTCTCTCTCTCTCTCTCTCCCCCGGACCTGAGGTCATGACACTTTGCTCCAGCAGGATGTCCGTCAGACAAACGCAGCTCCCCAAACATTGACCAGCATTTTTTACTTCCTCATACAGCAGCATTTCCTGTGCCTGTGCCCAGGCCCCTGGTACCTGTTTAACATGAGCAGGAAAAGGAGGAAATGATTGCGCCATCACACCACACCACACCACACACTTGTCTTCCAGTTCCCATCCTCAGTGGAGGCCCAGGATGCTTTAATAAGCATTATTGCAATTAGATTACAACTGAAAGACTTTTCACTGCACATCGACATTACCAACATCTGAGCTCAATATTTTGAGCTCACATTTATATACCCAGGGGTGGCTGGTGGATTGTAGGTAGGCTAAAAGGGCTAAGCCCTGGCAGTCAATGTAAGGTTTCTATTTTTAACCCATTTCCTTCACAATTTGTTCCAATTCCCATGGATGCGACAGGTCAGAGATAAGTGCCTATCTGCCCTCTTCCTCATACATGAGCTCACAGAGGCCAAAGATTGGCTAGTGACAGGGGGAGGAGATCATACTCTCCCTCACTTGTAAAGAGAAAGTGTTAGCTTCAAACTCATAATCTTCAGACAAAAGAGCAATGTATTCTGTGGTGCCATTTAATACATAAGATTTGATTTTTGTCTTTCCAATCAAATTATCTGCTAGTGGAAAATTTCAGACCGTTGTGCAGCACAAGAAAATATAGAAAATTTTAAAAAAAGAACAAAATGATATGAAGAAGTCTAACATTTCTTTCTGCATTATTCATTCCTGCATTATATGATCATGTCATCAACGAGACACTGTTCCTGTTTAATATCACTATCATGATCAGTGCTCCTAGCATTTCTACAGTTTTCACATATTCTGATTCATGTCTCTCATACTATAGACATATACTGTACATTATCAAGGACTTGCGTGTTATACTTGTTATACATGAGCTGACATTCACTACAAAGTATCTTCAAGCACATTCTAAACTGCAAGCAGAGCTCTCTCGTGGTCTAGCCAACAGAATCCAGCAGGTACAACAGAGCAAAAGTTTCAACTTTTCACTTAACAATACCATCAGCATGTCTCAGTATGCCTCTTCTCGCTTAAACTGCTTCTTGATCAGCACTTACAGCTGCCGCCAGGATTATTTCCACCTCTCAGGGAGAGAGAAAAAAAGTGAGAATTTAAAAATCGCCTACTAAAACGTCTGTGCTTCTCTTTATCTGGTTGTCAGGCCAAACTTTGCATCAGGCGTTTTCTGTCAGTTCATGAAAGAAGGAGGATGAATAAGAGAGAGAGAGAGAAAGAGAGAGAGCGAGAGAGAGAGAGAGAGAGAGAGAGAGAGAGAGAGAGAGAGAAATAGAGATAGAGAGAGAGTCTCTTGTACAGAGGAGTGTAATGTCAAAGTGAGGAGATGGAGGAGTGTAAGAAGAGGCCTCAAAGACATGAAAGCACCTCAGGCGCTGGCTGCAAGTTGCTTAAGTGACTGACAATGGCTAGACATGGACCCTAATCTGTGTGTGTGTGTGTGTGTGTGTGTGTGTGTGTGTGTGTGTGTGTGTGTGTGTGTGTAGATGCAGCTCTGTAGTGACAAAACTAGGAAGAATAATAAAGCCAGGAAGGCATTGCTTTGTGGAAAGCAGTGTAAGTGTCACAGAGACTGCAGATAATATAAACAGAGACAAGAGCTCTGAATCTCTCAGTTCCACCACGAAGAACAAAAAAACATCAAACTGTAACACAAATAACAGAAATAAAAAGCTAGTAGGAAATAACACCAACACTCAGAGTGTTCCTAGCATATATACGCTCCGTAGTGATATTATGATAATAAGTCAAAATCAGGTTTGTTGAAGTGTCACGGCACATGACAACAAAATTCGACTAATTTGACAATCATCTTATTATTTTTATTACACCTTAAAGACAGTGTGAGGTGTCTTGAATGTGGAATTAGCATCATCAGCCTGTCATTTGGATGGAGAATTTGTAATTTACCTTCAGGCTAATGATCCTTTTTCTCTCTCTCTATGTGTAAGTGATGCCTTGTTAACAAGATCAACACTCATTATCATTTCTGGGTTTCAGGGGGGGAAAAAATGAATATTTGTTTCAGTGATGATTTTGATGTGAGACCTGTGGAGAGTGTTTATAAAAATGTTTTTTAATTATAAACCAAAATTCTTCTGTGATAAAGCTTCCTGGTGTTAAATGTTATTATTCATAACACATAACCTACAAGAAAGGTTTTGTAATACTGGTATTATTTAGCCTCGGTTCATGTGTTTACATTTTAAGATGAAAAAAAAGGGGAATAAATATCAGTATGAGTCCAATTACAAATCTGTATTGAGGTCAGCACTGTACTTGTCTTTCAAAAAATTTATTTATTTTTTAGATTTAAATATATTGTTACTGAGATCTTTATAAATCTACTATTTTTTATTTTAAGTTGATTTGAACATTTAACCTACTTTTAAAAAATAAAGAGCACTTGTTTGAACAAACATCTTTTTTATTGGTTCAATATAAATCAATAAATCAATAAATCAATAAATCAATGAATGAATTAAAAAAAAATCATACTTTACCTCTAGTGCATTTGTAATTATTGGTCTACAATCATTAACCAAATGACTAAATCATTTTTTAATCTTACTCAAGTGGGCAGCTTGTGTACATCTTTCCCTCAAAATAAACTAAGACAAAATAAAGCTGTATTAAAAATGTGTGTTAATATGCATGAGGTATAAAATCCTGACAGCCTTCTTTGGTTAAAAACGGGGCTCTTCCGCATAGCAGGCCTTGTTAGCTAATATCAGATGGCTGGGTTCTGCCTTATGACAAATTCATTAAACTCCTCCACAGCTCGGCAATATCAGCCGAGACATCTGATAAATATTCCGCAGCCGTGTATTTTTCCTGCATCCGTAATTATCAGCCCACGCTTTTTCACACCGAATCAATTATCGCATTTTGAAGAGCATTTTTGATCCAAAACATTTATTGACATGATCTCCGCAAACTGTGAAACAAACACAACATATCTCTCATCGGAGGATCTGTCAGGCGCTTTGCTTGGGCTTGAAGTCGCACATTAGCGAGCTCCCACACACACACACATACACACACACACACACACACACACATCATTTGGTCGTGTTGCATCGCATTCTCGCCACAACAGATGTTGGCTCCCACAAGCTCTCATAATTCCTTCCCCTGATGCAGACAGATTGGACGCCCGCTTCTTTGTTTTCAGCCACCTCATCTGGCTTGAGGCTGTTATCACAACGAGTCCCTCACCATTTAAAATGATAAAGCCTCCACTAACTTCAGTGACATATGGAGCTCTGAATGTCTAAATATTTCCACTTAATAAACTCAAACTGAGAACATGCGAGAGATGGATGCAGAAGTCTCGATGACCAAAGTCACGTCAAAAATAGCACGGATTGCACGTTTGTGTTATAAATCTGGATGAGAGCGATGGTTTCCCAGGGTGCCATGCCAGATGCAGGAAACAACCAGTGCTGCTCATAACACAGCTGGCAAATGAGAGAAAGAGACAAAGAGAGATTAAAACTAATAATTAGGCCAGCTAAGTGTTTAGGAATATTTCCTTCTTTCTTAGAATAAACAAATTTATTTTCTAAAAGCCATGCTTGGTGTTCAGAACTGGTGATTTGTGTCCAAAATTTCCATCATTATTTATATAGAGAACATTACTTATATTCAGAGTTGGGCACATGTTTGATTACATTTTTTTATTCAGATTATTAAAATATCCTTCTTCTAAGGTTGCCAGGCTTTTCTGGAGACAGGGTTTTTCAAATCTTAAAAAATATTTATATAAAAATAAATAAATAAGTAAATAAATAAATAAAAACATTTTTAAAAATCCAGATAGAATTGAGTATCCAATATATTTTTTATTTGATTTTAATCTAATTAAATTTTAGATTCACTGTCAAAATGTAGCTAATATCATTTATGTTGTTGTTGTTGTTGTTGGTCTTTCGGCTGCTCCCTGTTCGGGGTCGCCACAGTGGATCATTTGGTCTGCATGTTTAGCTAATATCATTTATATTATTATTAATATAATTTATTTTAATATAAAGGAAATAAAAAAAAATAATTTAACTTTAATTAATTAAAGTTAAAATGATATAATTTAATTATACAGTACAGGAATGAAGATGGAAAGCAGTGAAATAAACATTTAATAGAAGATTAGTGTAATACATCAACTGCTGCATATACATTATTATATCAGTTACTACAAATCTGATTGAATTTAAAATAGTGCTTGATCCAGCATAGCTATGTTTAATATTATCTACCAAAAAGTTAATTGTGAGCTACAAAGTTGAGGTTATTAAAATGTATAGTGTGTATTGGATGTAGGCCATTTCGCCATTCAGCTTCACATGTTGTTTTAAGACACTCCTTATGTTATGCTTTTTTTTTTTTAGAGAATCAGTTTTTTATTACACATGATTTTTACACAAGATTTATTTATTTTCACATAATTTATTTAAATTTAAGGTATGTGATTTAATTCCTAAAATGTCATCTTCTCACAATAATATTTTTTATCTCATGCATCACGTACTTTTCATGCGATGTCACGTCTGTACTTGAGCTCCCATAATTTGATGGAATGCACCTTCAGACTTTTATCTACATGTAGTTTAGATATCACAATATGAAATGGTCATATTGTGCCATAAGGGGTTTTTATATGCAAATATATCTTCCTTATTTTCTAGCAACATTTCAGTACTTTGACCTTCAACTGCATGCAAAACTTAAAAAGCAAAGTGTGTTTTTCTCCCTTTCACACTCCTGCCTATCTTAAGCGGTGGGTTATCTGGCAGCGGCGGTGTTTAGTTTACTGGGAGCTGGCCTCAGTGTCGACAGACTGTTACCTGTGTGGGGGGTCTCCATTGTGGCTACATTAGCCCATATGGCCTGAGTTAGTTTCCATTGAAGCCATGGCCTAATTACGAGGCAGCGAGAGAATGTTCGCCGATGACGAGCGGCTCGCCGCGGTGTTTGCGCCTCATCCAACCCCTACGGTGAGTCGCACCTGTTCCCGCTCTTTAAAAGCTCTCTTTCAGTTTAGCTCTTGGCTACAGCCACCAAATGACCTATCCAGGGGGCAATAACGCCTTTGCTGTTTAGCCCCGTCGTCAAGCTACGGAGTCAGCAGGCGCACCCTAATGCTAGACTGGGCCAGAGAATACAGCTGCTTGGCTTTATAGCTTTGAGCACATGCATAGGAATTACGAACTTCACTATGGCTTTAGAAAAAGGACATATTACACAAGCTTTGCATAGATAAAGATTTATCCAAGAATAAAACCCAAAGCACCATACTTTTACAGTTAGGAGTAACAAATTGTCGCTAGAAAATATCATTAAATTAAATGGTTTGTGTTTTGCCTTCTTAAGAACATTTTTAGAAAGCCAGTTCTATGTAGCGCGTCACATTCCTGTGCGATGTAGCATGACAACATTATTCCAACACTCTAAGCCTTTAACCATTTCTCAGCTTTTGGACGTCATTGTTCCTTGTTACAATGAGAGCAAGGTGACGTTCCGTTTCCGACCGCAGCTAACATGTTCATCAAAGGCCTGTTCACGCTCTCTTTTTAGTGTCAGCACTTGTAAGGAAGATCAGTATGGAAATCTCGGTCGGCTGCCATGTCAGAAAACAAACACGAGGTAATTCGAGGGGGCTGCTGTCTTCCTCGTTCTCTTGTCCCCTCACCCCTATTATGTGGGGTGCGAGAGTGATGGTGGCAGCATTCTGTGTTTTATCTGTCAGCTCTCTTCCACAGCGCATCTTCATAGCTCACATGGCAGTTGCTAACATCAAAGGCAGAGCACTCAAGGTTGCTCCTGATATGTGACAATTGTTTTGCTTTTTTTTCTTTTGCATGGTGTGTAAACGTGCAGTGAGAACAGACTTTGACTCACTACTGCTCATGGGTA
The DNA here is from genome assembly GCA_033459395.1 of Hemibagrus guttatus. Lineage (NCBI taxonomy): Eukaryota > Metazoa > Chordata > Actinopteri > Siluriformes > Bagridae > Hemibagrus > Hemibagrus guttatus. Next base: position 18,619,285 of record JAUCMX010000012.1, read on the forward strand.
GAGGCCATACTGTGACAGTGATGTGTGAGAAGCGGGAGAGTAAGAGGCTTCTGTTTTTGTGGGTGTTTTTTGTTAATAAACAACATGCTCCTGATAACATATTTTATAGCAAATTGAGGTAATGTGATCCCTTTAGGATTTCAAAAAATGTTAATGAATTCATAAAGTACATGAAGTTTGCACAGTATAAGACAGATTTAGACGGTTGAACCAAACAAAAAAGTTGCATGATTATCTTTAAAATTATGCAGCAAAAGGAAGGGAATTTATTCAAGGTTTATGTTCTCAGACATATCCTACATTGCTCTGTATTACATTATTACAAAAAAACAATACTGTGTGTGTGTGTCTGTGTGTGTGCATGGGTGTGTAATTAGTCAGCATCAGTGTGTGTGTGTGTGTTTGTCTGTGTGTGTGTGTGTGTGTGTGTGTGTGTGTGTGTGTGTGTGTGTGTGTGTGTGTGTGTGTGTGTGTGTTTGTGAGAGTGCACTTGAAGTGATGTGGATATAAGTGGTTGCGTGGGTGAGTTGCCCAAACATTTCACGCTGCCAAGCATCAGCACACGTGGCGTCTCCCACTGCATTCTGGGAGCACAACAAAAGCTATTGATTGTCTGGGAGGAAGACAACTTTACAAAAAGGCCTCCTGACGAAGGCCCCCAATGAAATAACGCCAAGGGTATAACCACCATTCACACGATCTTAAACGCTCCCCAACAAGTCAACTCAGCCTTCTGATTAGGCCAAGAACACGGCAGCGCTGGCTACTGATGTGGGCTAAAAGAGACACACTCAATGATAACATTTATAAGAGCTGGAAAATGACTTGAATAGCAAATGCTAAATGCCCTGCAACCAAGTTCAGATCTTTGAAACAGCGAGGGAAACAATGTGTATTGTGCTTGTTATATTTATTATTGCATAGTTAGATATTAGCCTATTTCACTGATCATTTGAACCCAATTTATTTAAACTCACAAACTAATAGTTTTTCACAAACTAACTGTTCTACTGATGGAAATTTCAGAAGTCACTATGGCTCCAGGAAATGGCACAAATTAAAATAATGCTAAAAGTATTTAGATGTTTCTATAAAATAAATCTTTGCTAAAAGAGCCTGTGGACTTATTTTAAGGTAAAAGACTCTCAGGCTACAAAAAGTTTAAGAGCTCCAGGTTCTAGTGAATTCTTAGAAAAGTGTTATTAAAATGTCAGGATCTTTGAATATGAAAATCTTGTTCTGAAGAGTTAGCATAGTTTATAAATAGCCAGACTGCTAACAGCTATTGAACTAGCTAACATTTGACACAGAAGGAGGTAAGTATCATTTCTCTGTCTGAGCTCAATTTGCATTTTAGGTCTCAAGCCAAAACATCAAAACTTTTAGCTAACCTAGTTAGATAGCTGTTAACTAGCTTAACTGTTATTAAGGTAGCTCACATATGTCACTATTATATATAAGAAGGTATTCTGTATCTGATTTTTCATATACATGTTTGTGTGTGCGTAGAAAAAAAACAACAGAAAAATCATAAAATCACATTGTTTTGATTCAGAGATTCAGACATACTTTAATAATTTAGTCAGTATGTCTTCTCTTAGCTGTCATTATTTATACTGTACAGTCCAGTGAATGTTACAGTATGTGCTACAGCAAAAAATAGACAGGAATTCCCACTGCCAGAAGGTAGATGATGCAGTATAGTGGGCTTCTTTCAGATTCCGGGCTTTGTCCCCCACACACACGCACACAAACACACAAACTGCCTTGGGCAGAGACCCATCTGTGTGAGGGCGCTGGCCTTGCTACATCTGCAGAGGCCTAGAGAAGGTGAGGGGCCGAGAGAGACAGAGAGAGAGGGAGCAAATTAAAGCTCACGGTGGGAAGCTTGAGCCCCTGGCACTCTTCTTATGCAACAGCTGCACCTACAACAACCATCATTTCACATCCTGACATATACGGCCAGCCGGGTGAGCGTACGGGCCAATGCCAGCGCAGACAGAGGGCGCACAGCGTGCCAGCCTTAAGCAAAACAGGTGTATGACATCCTGTTGCTAGTCTACAGGGGAAGCAGGGGTATGAGGCCGGATTGAGCCCACCGATCCTACTGAGGCCACTGCTGAAAATAACAAAAGGAGGTTAGGGCCGGGTTTGACAAGCTCATTGATAATATTTTAGATGAAGCAGGTCTGCGTGTTGACTGCAAATTGCCTCTAATGTCTTATGGCACGGGCTGCAGGCCACAGCCGAGAACAAAACGGGGCCATTATTTATTATTTCTCAGGGCGGGTGAAGACGCTGGCTCTCGCCACAGAGATACAAGCCAGCCAGGCACACATGGCACCATCACCTCTGCCTGTCGTCCAAAATCGCTGCATCCATATGACAATTTTTGTGAATTGCTAAGATTTTCTTTCTCTCTCTCTCTCTCTCTCTCTCTCTCTCTCTCTCTCCCCATTTATCTTTAAATTAGAGTAATGCTGTATGATAATCTTAAACATGAACACAGAAACCTGACAGGTTGAAATGTTCAAGGTTAAAAAAAGATCCATTTGATCTTTTCTAAAATGTACTTTTTGTGAATGCTTAGCATCCAAAGATAAAAAAAATAGGTTTTTTAAAAAGTCCAAAAATATATCCATTCAGTGACACATCACACTTATGCTTAAGGATAGATAGATAGATAGATAGATAGATAGATAGATAGATAGATAGATAGATAGATAGATAGATAGATAGATAGATAGATAGATAGATAGATAGATAGATAGATAGATAAATAGATAGATAGATAGATAGATAGATAGATAGATAGATAGATAGATAGATAGATAGATAGATAGATAGAAATAGTAATAGAAAATACAAGTAATGTGCACATCTATAATGTCTAACATTTAATATAAGGATCTGTGAAGTAATTAATGTTACAAGGAAATGTACAATGGTCAATATTTTTCAATTGTTTCTATATTTTTCAAATAATTATGTAGAGATTTTTTTTAATCATAGTTTAAGCCATTGTCTCAGAACAAGTGTATTAAGTAGCTAAAAAAAAGTCCAGAATGTTTTTTTTTTTTATATTTCGATTGGCCTCTGATTGGTGAGGCTTATAGCGAAATCTTGTTGAATCACTGTTAGTTTTGAGGGTGGAGCTTTGGGTACATGGTTGGAAATGAGGTCAGGCTCAAGGAGTTAAATAAATCATTCAAATCAAATCTAAAAACTCCATCTATTTAACCATTATAGACCTTTTTATACAAATAAGAAAGTCCATAAGGATAGATCAAAAGGATTATGGGCTATAAATCCTTATTTTCATTCAAAAACTGATGTGTCCGGATTAACATAAATGAACAAGACATTTAAATAGTAGACAGTGCTGTCTTTCTTCACATATTTAGGAACCTGAATGTCTTTCTGTAACTCCCGGGTTCCTCGCCACATCGTGGCTCTTACTTTATCTGACTATTCAGACGCTTCCATGGTGTGAGAGTGTTACTCTGTATTCTCGGTGTGTGACAGTAGGGAGTGTGAGGAGATGGCGGAGGCACAGCGGTGATGAGGGGGTGTACGGAGGGTAAGCTGATGATGATAATTTAGGTGGCAGACGCCAGTTTTTCATCATTAGGCAGCACAGTCCTGCTGCTCAGGTTACGACACGTCCAGAACACATGCTGGCTGTGTCAAATGAGGCAGTTCAAGCCCACCTGATGCACACACATACTTACGTACACACACGCACACACACACAGAGTTACATGACGCACCGCGTCCCTAAGGCCACACTGCCACACACACGCACACCTGGCCCTCTTTTAGCACCTAAACTTCACTTATTAGATTAATAACTAAAGTGGAAGTCGTGGCAGTTTAAGGCTGCTCCGTGGGCTCTCGTAGCTGTGCCAGCTCTTTCTGTGTAATGACACTACTTTATAGATGAGAGCTTCACTGCATTTTAGACTCCTACTTAAATTACCACTTAACCTTAAACTAAACCAAATGAGGAATCCAAATATAGATAAGGTTAAAGCGACCCTCATTTTTCTCTCATAAGCTGGAGCGTTTTAATGCCAGTTTCTCAACTTAAAATTGCAAATCTTCATTTGCTCTGGTTTCTGGAATAAGCTATGCAATTTTACCGTATCAGATTCGCATGCATCAAGTAAAGTGGGATGTATGATAAATCACAAATGTCTAAAGCGTGGATTGGGATTCAGTATCTGTTACATGCATGTAATCTTGATCAGACCGTGGACCTCAGATGGATTTGACGCTTCTTCCTGATGTAGAATATAATTCCAATCCAAAGTAAGGAATAATTGCATCTGCTTTTACAGAACAAGCAGCCAGTAAGATCTGTTTTCAGTCTGATGCATCTGCATCTCCCACACAGATGCAATGAAAGTATATAATAGCATTACAGTTTGCATAAGCAACTTTTCCTCCGATATAAAAGTGAATAAAATGAGAACATACCAACAGATAATGGTATCAGGTATTTCCTTGCTGAAGTAGAAAGGCTGATTACTTCACAATATCAAAGGAAGGCTTAGTGCATTAGCACTTAAGGGACACTGGAGCAGCAGGGTGTAGCGTCAGACTGCTTCATTTAAGAGGACACGAGGTAACTTTAACTTTACAATGCCTTGTTTTGCTAGGATAAGGGGAAATAACAGTCTTTTTAATTCACTGTCCACCTACCAAAGCCACATGCAACTTTCCCTTTAGTCCACAAAACTCCCCATCTGCATATTGAAGCAAATAAACAAAGCTGGAGTAACTACACATCCAATCCAGGATGGCACACTGATGATCCATCTACTCAACACAACTGTTTCTGTCACTCTGTCGTTCACCTATAGGCCCGATAGGACCCCTGTATTTGTAGCAAGATTGGCAGAAAAGTCTCATCTCTTGTGGCGAAATCAAGTCTGCAAAAATGCACACAAGTGGAAAAAGTCATCCAACGTGAAAGCCCAAACTGCCGAATCAGACATGCCAGGCTCGGGTGCTTTTAATACCCTATCACCTAGAGAGAGAAGGACGTCTACCTCTGCTCTGCAAAAGGCAGCTATTTTCCATTTTTTTGTTGTTTACTATGGGAAAGCTGGACACAGAGGAGTGGGCAGATGCAGTTGCCAGCAGTTAGTATTAACATTAGCAGTTTGTACAAGTCAGCCATGAATGATTGGAGATAAGAAGCACTGGCAGATGCTACAAAGATCCCTGATGTAATCTGACTAATACACACAGGCTGGTCGCTCAAAGATATCACTAAATATTATTAATTCTATTTTATAACTTAATAATGTGACATCTCTTAGGCAATTATTAATATGTTTTTTGAGGAATGTTCCTTGTATTCATAGCTGGCTTATACAAGGTGGATTTTTTTATTCATATTATTTGTAATTGTTTCAATTCTTAATAGACGGGAGATTACTGATCCTTCCTGCCTTATGCCCAGTTTTCTTGGAATAGGTTCCAGATCCATCATCTGCTATGGATAAAGATGAAGGAATTACACCATTAATAGTACGCCGACTTCCTATATGCTCCCCTTAAGAAAATTAAATAATTTCCTAATTGTTTACTAATGCTATTTTTATTTCCACATGGTGTGATATCACAATGAAAAGGATAAATATTGTAACAGTGGATCTATGATGTGTTCTAGACACAAGAAGTTGTTTCTTTGGTGTTTTCTGTTTAAATGTTGTTCATTTGTTGTTATAAGCTGCAGCTTTTTGGTGGATCCAGGGCCTTAATTAGTTTATGTAGTATTTATTTCTGTTTTTGTCACAGACATGAAAATCTAAAAAAAAACAATTCCCCAGACCCATTAAAACAGGTTCAATGAAAGTTTCAACAAATGTGACATAGCAGATTCTTATTCTAGGATGTACAGTGGCCTCCAGGGTTGGGGGTTCAATCCCCGCCTCGAATTTTCATCTTCTACCCATGCTTCGGGGTTTTCCTTTGAGTACTCGGGTTTCTTCCCCCAGTTCAAAGACAGGTGCTGGCTGACTGCCATGTCTAAATCGTCCACTGGGTGAGTGAGTGTGTGTATGATTGTGCCCTGAGTCCTCTGGGATAGACTTCAGGTTCCCTGCTACCCTGTATAGGATAAGCGGTACAGAAAATGGATGGATGGAAATTGTTATTCTGATCATGGAATATAGTGAATTTATCTTGTAGCAAGCAATTTTTTTCCACATTAAAATGTGCTAGCTTATACAAATAATGGGCTATACATATTAATTTATAGTGTATAGTTAGCTTTCTTTATAGCATTGTTTTTTTTTCCTTGGGATTAATAGTGTAGTTGTGTTTAGAATATAAAATGTGGTATACAAGCAAGGGAAAGCAAGAGAATCCATACATTACCCATCCTTTCACATTCTTAAGAAGAGATTTGTTATACAAGTAGAGCTTATACACACACTCTCTGTCTCCTTTTTTCTCTTCCCCTCCCACGCTTACACACACACAAACACACACACAAACACACACACACACACACACTCACAAATGTGAGCCAGGTTGTGCTGCTGTACAGAACAGTGGGAGCATGGACAGGGAACAAAGAACAGGCTGGGATAAATTATCACCTTCTGAGTTCGTCAGTAAACAAGTAAATTGCCATGGAACAGGTGTTGGCGAGGGAGCGGGCCCTTGACAATAATCACCTTTTAGGAAGGCATCTGCCTCTCTTTTAAAGCACTAAAGTACTGCGTTGGAAAATAAAAGATTAAAGTAATCAAATAAAACACACGAAAGAGATATTTCACAAGGCAGAATGACATACCACCGGCCCACAGGTGAGCTTTTAAGAAATGCAGACGGGATAATGGTCAAATAAAAGAAAGATATGACACCATTAAAGAGCTGGAAATGACAGAGCCAAAATGCAGATGAAGACGAGGATGATGGGAGTCTTATTACCAACAGGCTTTGCTCTAGATTAGCTCTTTATGAATATTCTCTCTTGGTCCAACCCCTGCACAGAAAACTGTGTACACTTGTACATTTTGAGATGTCAGTACTTTCTGTGTATACTGTATATACCCCATCTGGGATCCACCATCATCTCATTTCATCTCTCTCTCTTCTTCCTATCTGTCTGTCTGTCTGTCTGTCTTTCTCTCTGTATGATTACCCAGAATGCCCCAGGTGTTCTCTTTCCCTCTTGTCCACATGGCCATTGTGGGTTAGTAAATGTCCAGGTGCGCACTCATGTTCTCTCTCTCTCTCATCCCCAGGTGCTTCCATTTACATGTCTGCACATTTGTGTGTTAATGAATGTGTGTGTGTCCAGGTGGATGGGTGTGTGTGTGTGTGTGTGTTTTCTGGCCCATCCATATGGTCATCTGGGGCATCAGGCTTGCCCAGGTGCAGCTCATGACTAGTGCACAGCATCACAGCAGAGAAAAGGCAAGAGGTTTGTGTGTGTGTGTGTGTGTGTGTGTGTGTGTGTGTGTGTGTGTGTGTGTGTGTGTGTGTGTGTGTCATAGTCATTACTTTTAAATTTATGTCTAAGTCCATGAAAGCTAAAAATATTATAAGGAAAGTTTTTGTTAGCTATTTGTTTGTTAATTGTTTAATGGGTACAAGAAGGTTCTAGTTCTTATTAAGATTTAAATTGGGGTCTGCATGGCCGTTTTATAGCTATATGAGCTGTAACTTGTCCAGTAAAATCAAAAAATCATCCTTAATGTCCATGTTATACCTATAAGTTATAGGTTGTCTCAAGTGATGGTAATTTTACTAACATTAAGTCACTAATATTTTAATGTGTTCCATATTCTATAGCAAACTTTATTGCTAAAATGACAGATTTTCTTTTTCTTATATTTTCTTTTTCTTCTTTTTCATATCCTGCAGTTACTATTGGTAACTAATAATATTGGTTATTATTTCATACTGAAAAGTTTGCATAGCAAGGTTGTGTTTATAAGGAATGCTCCCAGTTAATAATTATTGACATTTATTGCATTGACAGTGCAATCATAATTGTACGAAACTAATATATTTTTTGTTTTTATTTTAAATTGTCAAATTTGAGCTTTGTTAAACAAATAACAAGACCTTAATTATCTCCATATAGTGTTCCTTAAAATAATGTGTTACCAAAATTTGTGTTCTTATTAGAATGAGTGACTCATCTTGGGCTTATTAGCTGATAGAGTAGTCACTTCCTGGAAAGTCTTATTGCTAAAGCTAGATATACAGTACTGCTAATTTCAATTCTTGCTTTATCTTTGGTTGTCTCTTCTGCAGTTGTCTTATCAGATGGAGTGGGACATTGGCTTAATCAGCCATGACTCTTGCCACTATTGTTGTGGCATTACTATCTTTCAACTAAGATTATTGGCAAATGTTTCCTAACAGCTAGAAACTCAACATTTGAAGTCCATGCTTTTGATGACAATATGTCCAGGCACAAGAATGTACACAATGGCAGCCCACTGACTTAAATTTTCCTTACAAATGTCTTCAATGTCTCCTTCATAAAACCTGAATATGAATATGGAAGTCTCACTTTATTGTACTATAGGAATAATATAGCCTGTAATAAAGATTTGAAAATGGATTCTATTTTTTTTATCCTTGCACCAAATAGATCTTTGTCCATATAGAATACTTGTAAATGGAGTTTCACTAACAATATTAAAACTCTTACACGTCTGTCTCTGTGGTTTTCGAGACATCCTGAGCGCTTTCAGAGATATCGGATCAGTGAGTGGCAGCTCCTTAATGGCCCAGCAGAATTTCCTCTCAGTCTGAGGTACTGATGGAGCTGTTGGCCTTTCTCACCTCTCTCAGTGCTCGGAAGGTCACATGTCACTGGCACTAGTTGCCCCAGATCAGGGGCAGGAAGGCAAGTGGCTGGTACCCCTGAGAGGTGAATGCCAGTCCAGGAAAGGTCAGTGCGTTGACCCCGACTGCTTTTCCTGGGGAAAACGTGCTGGGGTTTTCAGCGTGTGAATGCTGACAGCAGGGAGGAGGCAGGAAGAGGAGAGATTGTGAGTAAATGCTGATTTATCCATCTGACAGGGAAACCCAGGTATCCAATATCCCACTGACCTGCTATGTGTGCTGTTTATTCAGGCTTCACATGCACAGTTAATAGCTAATTTAATGCTAGCAGGAGTCAAAAGGTAGTAGTAATGAAGTGATGATGGATAGAGTTCAACAGAAAAGAAAAACACAAGATGTATTTGAGACATATTTCTTGATATGTGTTCATTATTTTTTTTACCAAGCAGTTCAATGTAAACATTGAACAGTGAAAAAAAAGGGTGGTGGGGGGAATGAAAGCCAGAGTTGACAGAGGAAAGGGAATGAGAGAGTGAGTGAAAGGAAAGGTGTAGATGGGATTTGGAGGAGAAGATGCCTCAGATGTTGATATCGATGTTGTTTCTTTAGATTTAAAGCGAGGTATTCCCCTGAGTGCCCCTCAGGCTAAGAAATAGCTTTTTTGCCAACTCTTCAACTCCACTCTTCAATTTAGCCAGTTTTCACTGAAATATAGCTTGGAAGTGGATGTCTGTAACTCGATGACTGTTTCAACTGATACACACGGCAAGACAAAAAAACATCACAAAGATTGATTTTTATATCCATTAGTTTCCCCGAGTTTCCGCCCAACACTGTAGGCCATCTTCACTCTCAAAATTACAAGAGGTAAAATAGAAACATTTGAGAGCCCATGAAGGTGTGAAAGATGTTTAGCTGGTGAGAAGATTTGGGAAATGTGTCATTTGAGCTTGTGCAAGGCTGCTGTAATGAGCAGGAAATTTCTATCAACCGTCAGTGCAAGCTGAAGCACGAAGAGGAAGAGGGGCCATGCGCTGCCCAGAGCTCGGCCTGTACGCTTCTGTCAGCTTCGTTCAGGATCAGTGGCCTGATCACTTCATGATGTGGGCTGAGAAGGTCTGCGCTGCAATAACACAACTGCACTGGCCTCCACTGACTGCCTGTGGTGAGATCCGGACCTTTTTATACAATGCAGAAAAAGCTGCTCCTTAATCTAAAATGAAGGGTTTGAGTTTCAATGGGCTTGTATTGGCTTTGATATTAAATATAACAAGGGGAAACTCCACTTACAGAGGCTGTGCAGAAGGCAGTTCCAGTTATAATCAGAGATCAGGAAACGTGGGAAGGAGATACACATCTCCAGGCAGCTGCCATTAGGCAGTAAAACGATAAAGCAGCTTAGACCAGAGCAAGCTTTTCTGTTTCCTCAAGTCTGTATCTACATCAGTATCTGTTCATTTATGTTTTTATCAAAACTGCAACATGGCTGCTCTGTAGATTTTCTTTTTTTTCTATCTGGCAGGGCTTCTTTCCTCTTTTACGGGACAACGTTAGATTTGTCTTTCTTCATTTCTCAGGCATGAGGAGGGACGTGCGCTGTAAACGTAGCGCGTAGGTGGGATGAGATGCACATTCATGACCCCGACATCTCTCAAAGGCACCATCTATTTCTTCCCCATCTCTCGCTCCCTCTCTCACTCTTTATGCTTTAAACGTCCTTGTGGACATCAGACAGTCTCTTCATGTGCTTACGAAGGGTTGTTATCCTCAGGCTGAACTGTTGCTGCTGCAGCCACTGCTGTTGTATCGGGCTGATGTTTTTACCCGCATATCCTCCAGCCTCTTTTCATCGCTCCTATCACAGGCTTCATAAAGAGGATCATGCTCACTGTTTCATGTGCACTGATGGCTAGCAGATGCAGGGTGATGAGAGAGAGAACCCCAGGCCACTCCTGTCCTAACAGCAGGCTAAAGGGGCCTAGACACTGGTATTGGGTGTCAGATGAAGAGTGGAACAGACATTCTGAACACAACAAAGCTTCTCTGCTAGCAGGACAGTTTGTTATCAGCCCTTATCAAAGATAGTGGCTTTGGTTGTTGTGTTGTCAGAGAAATAAATGATTGTAACATATTACTTGGTGGCACAGCAGGTAACTGTGCCACTCCATAGAGTCTGGGATCCTGTTTCGATCCTGTGTGTGTAGGTTTGCAGGTTTACTTCTCCAATTTCTTCCGCGCTCCCAGCATGCACATAGTTGGACTGACTACATTAAACTGCCCCAAGGGGTGAATGAGTATGTGAATGTGTGTACATGATGAACTGCTGTTTTATCCAGGGAAAATTCCAGACACAGTGTTTCTAGTATAGGCTCCAGGAGTCCACCTTGATCAGGATTGAGCATCTATTAAAAATGAATGAATGAATGAATGAATGAATGAATGAATGAATGAATGAATGAATGAAAAGAACTGGACTGCTTTTTTTTTTTTTTTTTTTTTTTACACATGATTGATAATCAACTTATAAACACATAAAAAGGTCAAGTGGAGTCTTTATGTCTTTGAGTGCCACTTCAAAACCTTGTTGTGTCTGTCCCCAAAGCTTTGAAAGATTGACAGCCAATGGAATAGTGGGAACAATGCAGATTTGGGAGGAAATCTTCAATAAACCAGCAAAACTAACGCGCAGCACGTTGAGCGTGTGATAAGGAGGCGAGAGCAGATCTGTGCTTCAAACAGCACTCCCTGAACGCCATGCTGCCAGAGGCGTTTTTGGCCAGGACGTACCCTTGCTACATGCCAAACGCTGTTCGGACGAAAAGAAATAAACACAGCATTCGCAGTAATCCTGCTAGTTCAACCTCATTCCTGTGAAATCTGGAGAAGAATACACACTGCTTACGAAAACCCCCAAGCTTTCCACCATTCAGCCTAAAAAAAAAAAAAAACGTCCCGCCATTTCCCACGTCGCCAGCCGTTTTTGTGCAACTGGACATCTTATGGTGCCCAAAGATACTGAAAGATGGACAGCTTGTCGTGCAGAAGCTTCTCTTTCTCGCTCTCGTTCTCCAGTTTTATGGTGTTTCAGAGCCAGCTGGCTTGCGGAGAAAGAAAACGGGATGTAAGCTCCTTATTGCCGAGTCGTGGTATTTGCTTTCCACCAGGGTTGAGTGTACTCATTATGCGATGTTCGCAAGGCTTCCAGTGCTAATTGGTCTTCCAAAGAACACAGAGAAGACTCTTGAAAAATATGACTGCAGGCGATAGAACATAATTAGGACGATTGCCACCGTAAGGAGCTCAAATCTGGCCCTGCCACTAGCATGAGCAGATAAACATGGCTATCTACAGTGCTTTTTCTGTGAAGTATTTGCATTTGATCAGAAATTGCATAAAACTGAAACATCGAACATATTTACCCAGAATGTAAATATTATATTTTTCCTTTGCTTTTACAGTATTTGTTAATTAAATAGAGGATTAGAGGATTATCTGTATTATAGGCGCTGAATTCTGTAAATGTCGAGCTGAAAATCTTTTTAGACTCGGGCTCTGTTGCAGCATTGCTTTATGACGTGTTACATTAATAACCTTTAGGGGTTTTTTTTCTGTCATGCATATTTGGTCTGTTCTGTTCATCTGTGATAATGTAAAACTCACATGCAGTATAAACCTGTGTTTACTCAACATGACATTTCAGTGACTTTTCTCTAAGTGAAGGGGTAGAACACTGCTCTTGGTGCTCTACAACCTGACAGGCTTGAGTTCAAACTGCGATATAACACAGTCCTGTCTAATAAAGCATGCACTTTGAAAGTATGAACACTACATCTGGCTATGTCAGAGTAGAGATATATAAAAAAAAAAAAACACCTAAAGGTAAAGGACGGGTCTTGTGCTTAGCATTTTGACCGATTATGAGGTAAGGGATGATGAAGTGATTTTAGTTTTATTACTATTTTCTTAAAATATGATTATGATTTTTTTCTATTTTTAACTAGTGACAGCTTTTTCAAAACTCATAAAGACTAGCTTGTATAATTAGAGGAATGTCACATTGCACAAAGCACATGTGTACTGTTCCATTCTTTCTTCATAAGTAACCATTTTATCCTGGTCTTGGTCATTATGGATTTTGTAATATATCCCAGAAAAAAAAAGTAAATAAATAAATAAATAATAATAATAATAACAACAACAATAATAATAATAATAATAATAATAATAATAATAATAATAATAACAATAGGGGGGCACGGTGGCTTAGTGGTTAGCACGTTTGCCTCACACCTCCAGGCTTGGGGGAGTTTGCATGTTCTCCCCGTGCCTCGTGGGTTTCCTCCGGGTACTCCGGTTTCCTACCCCAGTCCAAAGACATGCATGGTAGGTTGATTGGCATCTCTAAATTGTCCGTAGTGTGTGATTGCATGAGTGAATGAGTGTGTGTGTGTGCCCTGCGATGGGTTGGCACTCCGTCCAGGGTGTATCCTGCCTTGATGCCCAATGACGCCTGAGATCCCCGTGACCCAAGAATAGTTCGGATAAGCGGTAGACAATGAATGAATGAATGAATGAATAATAACAATAATAATAATAAGAAAGAAAGAAAGAAAGAAAGAAAGAAAGAAAGAAAGATAGAAAGAAAGAAAGAAAGATAGAAAGAAAGAAAGAAATAACCTAACAAATAAATAAATACTTTTATAATATAATATAATATAATATAATATAATATAATATAATATAATACCATTATTATTATTATTATTATTATTATTAAATATAATGATAATAAATAATCAAATATAATAAAAAATTTATCAAAATAATTTTTTGTTTGTTTGTTTTCTATTATTTCATTACTTAAATTACACCAACCAAACATTTAATCTTAGACTTGCTACCTCTTTTAAACATACCTAATTCAAATATTTGAAATGAAATAGGTTGTAAAAATGCCAAGAATGCTAAGTCTCTTAACTCCACTAAACCTAATCTTAAACTTCATTTCCTTTTAAACACAATTTCCTATGTATTGTGTTTTCTGAATGAGAAAACGCAAAAAAAAAAAAAAAATGGAAAATGCAAAAAAAAAAAGTACATGCAATTCACATCACTCGAATTTGACCATGTCATTGCTGTCGTACTTGTACCCACTGACTTGCAATCACATTTCTTTGTTGCATACATAACAAGATTATTTTTATCCTGCAGTTGTTCTTTTCAGTTCCAGTCTTCTTCCAGCCAGACTCATGTCAAACACTAGTCAACAACACCAAAGCCTGCTTTGGAAATGACAAAAGGATGAAAAATGCAATGTCTTGTGTCTGAACCTTGTGTCTCTGATGGAAATCATGGGGGGAGATCTCATTCATAATGCAGGTAGGCAGAGCCTGGCTCAGACGCACTGGAGGATATCATGGCGAGAGTGACATCGAACAGGCAGTGCCCTCTCTGCCACGCTTGACTGGAGATTCCAGAGAGCCACACCACCCTGCGTCCTCTTACCGCCTGGTCTCAGAGGCCAAACCGAGACCTGGATGACCTCCAGGGGAGGGCTGGAGAGACAAGGATAGGGAGGAGTACAATGTGTGTGTGTGGTTTTGAGAATGTGTAAGAAGGGGACAGGTCTGGGCATCTGCCCGTGAGAGCCAGGGGCTTTTCTGGCAGTGACTACAGGCTGCGGCACATTCTGACAGAACAAGTGTTGCATGAGATGCGACGCTGGGTCTCAGAGATCCAAGAGCAGGTGTTGTTCATCGGCAGCCGCGCTGGAGCGGAGACCCCTGAGCACACCAAACGCCGGGCCAGGACCACTTCGGCATACACACACACGCTCATACATGCACATGCACACGTACCTGCATACTAAGACACCCTAATGATAATGGATTCAAGGCGATTAGGCAGTGAGATACTAACGAATCAGAACACACGAGCACACAGGGAATCACTGAACTGCTGGCTAGAAAACAACACTGAAGGTGGAATCACAGCTTTGTGTTAAAGTTTTTCAGGACTAGTTAAAAGCAAATAAAGTGAACTTGCATGAATTTATAGTGGTTCTTCCATAGCTTTAATGTACACTGTTAGAACAGTTTACAGAGCATAAAATGGTATGCAAGTATAAAGCACTAAAATGTATATTCTTCTTAAAATCCTCATACACATTCCCCTCATTCAGTAGACCTTGCTGGACAAATCTCTTTGATATGGGAGAAATCTTGGCATCCTCAGAGCAGTCATGGCAACGATACATGGCAGAGGGAAACAGTCCAAAGCCCACAGCACCATCCACTAGCCAAAGAATCTGCTAACCTGTGGTTAACCAAACTGTGGTGACAACAACTGTTTCTAACTATGTGAAATTAGGCTACTTTTCTCACTAATGAACACCCACAGGGTGTAAAACTCATGTTTCTCTATGTCATAATTATCATCTTTCTTATGTTAAGTTATACTTAGGTCGCAATACTGCACATTAGAAGTGACTATAATGATTATAACACAAGCAGATCAGTATAGTAGAGTAGAAAAGGTTCCATCCTTCATGATTTTTTTTAAATGTATCTACATTTTATGTCTGTTGTACATTTAGAAATGTATGTATGTATGCTATGTAGGTATCCTGCAACAATGCAAGTCAAAAAACACGGGTAAAAAACAGATTGCCATTACCCTCTCCATCACCAGGACTGATCTGAAGAAGGCTGTGTATGACAGCTTGCAGAGTGAGAACAGATCTGTCAGGAAGAATTTGGAGTGTGTGGGGGGGGCTACAACAGGGCCAATTAATAAGCTGAAAGGATCCAAAAGCTTCTCAGACCGTATAGGAAAGATTGGACACAGTTATAATAGCAAAGGTTAAGCAATTATTAATATTAGTAGTAGTAGTAGTAGTAGTAGTAATAAACATTCACTGAATATTTCTCCCCTTTAGGTTATGCAAACTTTTGCAACCAACTGAATTGCCATAATAATTCAGTAAAACTAAAGAGAATCAACCCTGACTTCTAATCCAGGACACAATATATAATTTTTGACTTCTGAATATAAACTAGATTAATAAGCCAGACTTTGTCTAACTAGTAAAATCGTGTTCATTTCTCCACTTAAAACTTGTGGACCGTAGTATCTAAAAGATGAACTAAAAAAACACAACCATGACTACCATGACTTTTCATGTTCAAGTATAATAAAGGAGGAAAAGTCCAGTTCTATGTAGTCATAACACATATAAAATATTGCTTTTGCTGAGACTTAATGGATGACATGGAGGTGGCACTTATTTAATAGTTGCAATTAAAAGTCAAGACTGTTAGTGTTCAATCATAAAATACACCATAACACTATCATTTCAGATCTATGCTGTGTGCAAGCATTGTACAGATCATACATTTAAAGACCTGTCAATGTCCAGCAAAACCCCAGTCTGAGCTGGTGCCAGTAAGCAAACCTTTAACTAGCCAGAATCTGATCCGGTGGCTGGATTTACAATAGTTCACTATGTTAAGCTTAAGCAAACTTTCTGGTCAGCCATCATTAGTGTGTGCGGTATTGGCAGCCTCGTTATATTTTATAGTCGTGCTCTGTAAAAACTATCAGGACCATAGCTGGACTATATGTCAGAGTAATGGCCAGAAAACCAGGTCTCTCTCTCACTCCCTCTCTCATTCCACCTCTCGGTCTTTCTCTCCTGAGTTTCAGCCTAACCTTCCGGCCCATTACAGCTCATTGTAGGATGGGGGTGAAGAATAATTGCATGGCTGGGTGACAGGCCATCTATCCATGTAGACCCATGCCGTTTCCTTCAGGAGCGCTGCCCAGTAATAGCAACATGCCCTGGAACACAAGCTGGAAAATGTACCTCATACCTGCCTGGATGTTTTTAGGCCATTAAGAATATCCTGCCATCTATATAAACCTGAAGACTGGGGGGGCAGGGGGTGCGGTGTTCATTCACCTTTGCTGTACTGTAAGTGGCCAACATTTTGATAGATCCATGACTAGTCCTCTAAATGCCTGTTTTCTTTCTGTTCCATTTCCAGTCCTTCTCACTTTGTCTCTGTCTCGCCATCGTTTTCTACTGTTATCTTCTCTTTTTTGGTAAGAGGAAGAGGAAGTCATCGTTTAAATTGCCTGTGGAGATGTAGAGAGTGGAAGAGCAGTCACCTGGAGATAAAATCACTATATATCATTAGGCCTGCTGTCATTTTTACTGTGCCAACTGGATTTTGAAGTCACATTCAAATAATCTTGCTATAAGCTCTTAATTTGTCAACATCATTATTTTGGTGATTTTCCTTCCACCAAATAATTCTACCATCTAACAAGAAATATTATGCAGCCCAGCTCAGTCAAAATTGACTCATAGGAAATCTTCGTCTATTATCAATCTGCTTACTGACGATGATGACTTGTGGAGAAAATCTGCAAAGCTCATGAACGAAGCCACAAATACAACACCATTAACCAGTGCAGGCACAACAAGCAAATGTTAAGTTTCACCAATAATACTATTTATAAAATAAGCAATGACAGTCTATAGCATGATTTATTTAGAGTAGCATAAGCAAGAACATATGTGTGCATTGGCCTTTCTACCTGAAGAAGCTTTCTCTTCCTCTGGTGGTCTGGGATGGAAAGGAGGAGAGGAAATAATAACGCAGCCGCCGCAGGTGGAGAGAGTGGGAATCCCGTGGGAATCTCCACCGTGACAACCAATGTTCCCGGGAAAGGGAGGCTTGCTGGAACTTTTCCCTCTAATAGACACAAATGGGCTCACTTTCCTCCTCTTTTATGAGACATTTTGTCTTGAGAGTGGCTGGCTGAATCCTCTGTGACAGCCTCTATTGGAATCTGCAGGAGTGCTATAGATATAGTTTTCTGCACTGCGTAACCAATCCTGCAGACAGCTGATGCATACATATTTTTCTATAATATGGTCTGAAATAGACATCCTGTCTCTCTCCGTCAGGGTATGATTGTCTGATTGCATAAAGATGGGTATGGATGAATAAGGTGAATAAGGACAGAAGAGAGATAGAGAAAGCAAATATCAGATTTATGTCAGAGTAGAACTGGTTCACTGTAGTTAACAAGCACAAAAAAATTCTGGGCTCTTTCACAAGAAAGGAATGGTTCAGACCTTTCACTTGATGACAAGCATCTGAAACACTTGCGTCTTGACTCTTGATGTGTGTGTTTCCCTGGAGAGGCTTTTATGTCACACCTGGTTTGATGTATTGGCTTGACTATGTCTCATGACTAATGCCTTCATTCCAGAGTGCTTAGACTCCAACATTTTACATGTCTTCAGAACAAAATGAAACAATATATTAAACCACAAAATTGTAACTTGTAGCTTTCTTCAGAGCTCCTATGCGTCTGTTTTGTCTGAGGGTTTTTGTGGGGTTTCTTTGGTATGCTTTTTCTTTTGTTGCCCCTCCTGACCTGGTCCATCTCGCTTGTCTGAAGGAGAACAGGCTAGGATCCAGACGTCAGGAGATGGGGGTGGGGGCACTGTGGCCAAACTGACATCAGCTTTCTGTAGCAGACAAGGCCAGACGCCTGCCAAGCAAGAGTAGTAAACAGCCGGGCCCTACCAAGTGGAAAACGAGGAGAGCTGAGTGACTGTGTGAGCAGGCAAGGGGCTGTTATTGGATTTTATGGCCTTGTCCCCTTTGCTTCCATAAGGCCAGAACAATTTGAACCTGCTCACAACATGGCCATCTATTTTAATTGACCCATCACCACTTTTAAAATGACTTTAAACCTGAAACAAGATGCCGAAATCACTGGTACTTGAAGTTTTTTGTTTTGTTTTTTTTTCGTTCCATATCATAGACAGAAAAAAAGTAACTTTTATTGGGTACAGTGTAATACTGTGCAATTTTTTGTCTAATAGTTCAGATTAAACTTAGATCAATTGCGTTAAAAAAACTACAAAAAAAATCAAACATTTTCATAAATTTACAGACAATTATAACATCACTTTCTCCGGGCAAATAAATTTCATTTACTGAAAGATATGTGTAAACAGCTAGAGGGTAAAATCAATGTTGCAGAGAGTCAACATCTTACATGTTAAATAGCAAGGAGTACTTTTTTATTTTTGTTTTGGAAAAGGCAAATGAGTTAGGATCCTTATTGAGCTAACAGTGTGATGACTTTGCATTGCAGGGCTGAAAGATCGAGTTCAGTCTAGCGTAAAGAGTCGGTCAGATTGACAACATCTATTGCTGAAGTCTTAGGTCAAAGCTCACTCAGTTTGACTGGCAAAGCCTTGACGAAAAAAATCTTCACAACCACAGAATGAGAGACAGACACTGAGAGAGAGAGAGAGAGAGAGAGAGAGAGAGAGGGCAGACGCGTAGGCGTTAGGCCCGAAGTCGATCAGTCAGGCAGTCAGTCATGCACTTCCTCAATCAGTTCCCATTTACCAGGCCAGCCCAAGGCTGCTCTCCTCCTGCCCATCAACAAGCACTGACACCAGGGCTGCCATTTATCCTGCTCCAGCACACCACACACACACACACACACACACACACACACACACACACACACACACACCCCCCCCCCACATATGCACACAGTTAAAAATAGCCACAGATAGACAAATTCGACACAGTTAAGAATTCACCATGATCTCTTTGCAGAGCTCTTTGCAGATCTTAGGGCCTTTGCATTTCCACGCTGTCAGACCTGTGCTGTGATAACATATAACATGTAACATTAGTGAGCTTGTGAAGTATTCCCTGGGTGCTGAAATGAATAGAACTAGCCTATTTTTAAGCACATTCACGTCTTTTAGTACTAGGCTCTTAGCATTGGAATTGCGAAAATCATACACACACAGACATCTGATTATTTACAATAGATATACTAACAAGTATTATAGTTATTTTATCAATAAAAATGGACTTTTGCAATTTTTCAATTACATTTTTGCCTGTCCAAAAAAATAAAACAAAAAAAGTAAATAAAAAAAACAGTTTTCCATACTCTAAATCCTTTATATGCTCTCTATTATGAATTAAACCTGAAGTGTTAGCAGTGAATTTTGAACACAGTGCTGAACACTTTATTCTGTATTTTGTAGCATTGTCCTCAAATCTTGTTATTCTTACTGATATTATTTATTTATTTATTTATTTATTTATTTATTTATTTATTTATTTAAATTACTTTTTTATTATTATTTATTCATTTTTTTTTATTTATTTAAACATCAAGAAGTAACCATCTTGCAGACCCTCAGTATCTTCTATTTAGGCCTCTTAAAAGCAAAACTGCTAGACCATTGTTGATGGATTGTTCAGGAATAAAAATAGCACTCACATCCTGAATAAGTAAATAAAATTTGATGTTACATATGGTTTAATAAGCCTCATCTTTATATATGTACATACTTAGCAGTTGGATAGATAGATAGATAGATAGATAGATAGATAGATAGATAGATAGATAGATAGATAGATAGATAGATAGATAGATAGATAGAAAAAAGGGCTTTGCATTCACAATACATTATCCTTGATTCATCTGGCATGAAAGTAAAATTAAACACTTATGAATTTCTTTAAAGTTTGCCATGGATCATCCACGGTCAGTAAGTTTCAATCAAACTTCTCTCATAGTTCCCTTTACGAAAATCTTCATGAACTACATTTCTACTGACAACAGACAATAGAATAGAACAATAGAGCATCTTTGAAGTTCATCAGGGGTATTTAACTTTACCATGATGTATCCAAGCAGGCTCTTGTAAAAACTCCTTCACAGCACTGGGCCACAAAAGACAGCCATCATGTCATCTGGCCATGTCTCCTGTCAATAAAGTTCTTTCCTACTTTAAAAACTGTCTTCAAAGCCAAAATGACAAAGGGGCCATACAGTAAACATGCAGACACCTGAGCACCAGTCGAGACAAAGAATTTGGGGATTTCTTCCTTAGGTGGAGTAATGAAAAGGGATAAAAAGCAACAATTGCATCAAATATTCATTCTGGGGGCATAAGAAGTGGTAAATTATACATACCTCGCCTGTGTATTTAAAAATGTGCCATAATATGATTAGCATAGGTATTTGAGTGCGATGACGAGCAGGTCTCTTGCACACGACGGCAGCGTCTGAAGGAGAGAGACCTGAGCACACGTTTTTTCTTTTTGTTCCCCCCTCCAGCGCTCTGTCATCACCACATCTCATTAAAGTTTAAACGGAGCCCTTTTTTAATTGTCACTATTCTGACAGGTTGATAGGGATGAGGTGGAAATTAAGCTTCCTGTGCCATGCATAATGCAATTTGGGAGTCCATTGTTAGTGCACAGGGAAGACTGGGGCGACGCCGGGTGTCATTTCTCAGCTATTATTGCATTTTTATTTTTAGGCTTTCGCAAAAGTTGGTGTGTTTGGGTCTTGAAAGGCAAGTAGACAGCACACAGCAACACTGCTTTTGTAGGTCACTATACACTTGTATTTTGTGCTGCTTATTATTCTTATCCATATTTATTTTTTTCGATACAGACTTGTGAAAAATGAAAGAAACCTTGGTGGTTCTGCCATTCATTGATTGTTCTGTCACGTCCAAAGTTCATAAAGTTTGTTTTTTTTTCCTTTGGTACCTTTTTTGCACCTTTATCCAACACCAAAACATTTCTATGCAAGAGGTCACTGAATGCTTTAATAAGGATGAAAATGCTATGCTATGGCCCTTCCTAGTCACCAGATCTTAACCAATTTAACACTTATGGGAGATTTTTGGAGCGATGTCTCAAGTAACACTCTGCAACCATCATCGAATCACCAGCTAAATACAATATATTGATATACATATATACTCAATATAAATGGAATATAATTAATGACGAAGCACATTAAAGTATTTTGGTAGCATGTGGTGGCTTAAGAACTTACTGAAAACCTTTTTCTTTTTCATCACCCATAGGTCTAGTCAAGTCAACTGAAGCTAAGAAGCTTTTATTGTCATTTCAACTATATATAGCTGACACAGTACACTGTGAAATTAAACAATGTTTCTCCAGGACCCTGGTGCTACATAAAACAACACAGAGCTAAGGACTAAAAGTAGGTTGTCCTAGCCACATAAAATGCATCGTGTGCAGCCTAGCGCAAACAGTACAATTTATAACAAAACAGTACAAGACAGATACACAAAATACATAAAATAGCACATACCATACATTCTGTATAATATACAGTACAATGTGCAAACATTAGAGAACTGTAAACAAAGAGGGTTCTTGAAAACATATACACTTCTGTAATAGCATCAGTTGGTGGCAGTTTGAAATGTGCGCAAATCAGCAATTGAACAAATGTGAAAAAACAGCATGTAAACGGTTATAATATGGGTGGTGCTGGAAATTTTATTTCTAAGAATGGCTTAGCTAAAAGAACTCCTTTAGTCCTAAACTGAGTACTCTCCGATTAGCCTAAAGTCTTCTGACACTGATTGAACAGATGGAAATCATGCAATGGCAAGAATGTCATGGGTTTTGCTCCAGGTGGTTGTTAAACAGCCTAAAGAGGTTCCCAATGAACACTGTGGTTTCACGGAGTTCCACGGTGTGAGGCCATAGAACTTAACCACACTATTTAAGACTGCTCATTCCTCAGAGTCTGCTCTCTCTCTCTCTCTCTCTCTCTCTCTCTCTCTCTCTCTCTCTCTCTCTCTCTCTCTCTCTCTTTCTCTTTCTCTCTCTCTCTATCACTGTCTCTCTCTCTCTGATGGCTTGCCCTTCGTCGTGTTCACTTTGGCTTCAAAGATCTACCCCACATACATGCCTGGGGCTTGCTCTGTCTCACCCTCCCTGCTCTGATGCCTTCCGACTCCTCTGCATTCTCCTGTTTATGAATCTTTAATAGATGACAGATCTGTTTTATAAGCACACCAAGGGCTGGGCCTCCTCAGTGTCACTTTTGACATCGATGCCACGGGGGGAGTGACATTCGGACTACTGTAACCTCCCCCCCTCCCTTCCAATCTCCTACTTCTACTATATTGTGATGTTTGGACTACAGTTTAAATTTAAGGTGCGGAGTGAATTTGTGTCAAAGACATGTAAGATTTTGAATCCTTGTATTTATTTAAAGATAATTCTCAGGCAAACTCTGAGGGTGAATTCAAACAGAACATCTTTGTGTCTTGCCTGTTAATGTAAAAGTGCAGCATTCATTAAAAACCTCCATAGAAATACATAGAAATGTGTTCAACTCACACTTTCTATGTATTATTTTAAAAAACCTGCACTTCTCAGCTTTGGTTGCAGTTTGTTTTGCATGTCTTATGTCCACCTCAGGTTTTCTCTGAATTTCAACTCCCATTAACATGACAGTAGGTGAACTGGAGACTCTAAACTGCCCCTAGGTGTAGAAGGGTGTGTGCATGATGCAATTCAATGGATCGGCATCTCATACAGGATGTATTCCTGCTATGCACACAATGTTTCTGGGAAAGGCTCCAAATACATTCCAGATCCTGAACAGGATAAAAGCAGTCACTGATGAATGAATGAATGAATGAATGAATGAATGAATGAATGAATGAATGAATGAATGAATGAATGAATGAGTTCATTCTCTGTGTTGGTGTTGTTTGTAAAAGCATTAGTCAACTTCAGAAAAAGAAATGTTCAATTTGGATTGGATGAAAGGTTGCTAACACAAGCATTTAAGCCAAAATTTTGCACAGCCATAATACTGTCACGATGAACACACAGCCGTGTCATTTAAGGACATTTAATGTGTTTAATTGTCATTTGATGACATTTAGTTGTCATAGTAATAGAAATATATATGATTTAATACATGTTATGATATTAGGAATACCATTAGTAAAATTATATCAGTTCAATCAACTGGAGAATGTGACATTTTTCTTCAATCCTGAGAGGAATTTTCTCCAACTCTGCAACAACTTTGATTTTCCTCCTTAACCTCGGCATTGAAGTTAACAGACACATGTAAGGATAAAGCAATTAGGAAAGTGTAAAACAAACTCCCTCCAGTTTGACTGAGTGCACTGTGGAAGCCTGAGCGCATATGAGTGCGCATCTCTGATGTGTTCACATAGCATAGTGACACAGAGTATAACAGCAGTGCCAGTTCACTGTACACCCTGTTCACCCATCTTTCTAGACTACTCTTAGACAGAGATCATGAGCTACAGCAAAGCCAAGAGCAATATGTCTCCTTCATGCTCTTAATCACTTTATTGTGAGATGAAGTGAACTTGACGGACCAGGCTATTGGAACACTGCCTCTGTAAGTTGCAGTTGGGTTGATGCCCCCTCGGGACCAAGTCAGGCCACTGACAGCTAATTGTTAATTGTTGGAGGGGCATCCTGGCAAAACGTTTGATGTGCCAACTCACATCCTGTAGAAGCATCCGTTTTGTGCTCTCTCTCTCTCTCTCTCTCTCTCTCTCTCTCTCTCTCTCTCTCTCTCTCTCTCTCTCTCTCTCTTTCTTACACACACACACTCTCTTGCTAACATCCAGTTTGTGTTTTTTTTCCCACTTACTCTTCCTACACACATAGTGGTAAAATAACTTATAATAAGGCTATATTTGCAGGAGGTGTTTGTGTCATTTGTCTATTCAAGTTTTATTAAAACATGAGATCCCTACGCCTGATGTATTTTTAACGGTGTTAATGCATCTCTTGCATGTCACCCGCTGACAGCGCCACCATACTTGGTAGTCAGCCACCAGGGAAATTTACATGCATTTGAATTTGCACTGGCAAGGCCTGCCATCACCCCCTGACAGCCCATTTAACGGGTGATGAGTTAATCTGAGCGCGCCTCCGAGACTGCTGATCTCCTGCCTCACACCACTGCACTGTGCAACAACAGGCCTGAGCTTTAACTTCTGGAGAGAGACTCCTCCCATTGTTTAGAGTTTTAAAAAGTGATAGAGATAACAAAAAAAATTGAACATATTTGGATTTTATGACATGATATGATATGTTATTAAAATAAACACTAATATGACATCAAAAGTTAAATATATTAGTTTTTTTTTATTGACAGTGACATAGCAAAGCCATTATTATTATTATTATTATTATTATTATTATTATTATTATTATTATTATTAATTTATTTATTTATTCTTGTTTGTTTGTTTGTTTGTTTGTTTTTTTTGTTTGTTGGTGAGGTGTTATGGTGGAATCGCTGCTTTTTTAAATGAAACTTCTAAATACATAACCTATGAGCTGACTAGGGCAGCATGGTGGCAAGTGGATAACCCTGCTGCTGGCATTACAGTTATTGTGTCCCCCAGAGTTTTAGCAATATGCTGACCAGGATAAAGTGCTTACTGTAGGTTGTGGGTTCGAGTCCTGTCGCTGCACTGTATGTGCGGAGTTTGTATGTTCTTGCCATGTTTTGCAGGTTTCCTTCCAGGATAAGCCGTACAGGAAATGGATAAATAAATAAATGGGTGGATGGATGTCTCATGTACTTATCTCTCTAAACTATTAAATTGTCCATCAATTATTCATTATAAAGTCTATTATTCTACTACTATGAGTTATCCGTCTGTCTGTCTAGAGGGGGAAAAAAAATCTGTTTTTGTAATTAAACCGTTTTCTGCATTCTGTGAAATTGAATTAATCAGTAGTGTCATTACCAGTTCCAATTATGCGCAAGGAGGTCAGCTGGATCACAGATTTTAATTGAACCAGGTTATCTCTGGCATCATGTCAGAGGGCCTTATGGCCATATCTGTCAGATCTGAAACCAAAAACAGAAAAACAGATGTTGTTTTTAATGATTCCCTTTCATTCTACATAACTACGGAGGAGTTGTTTCTCCTGAAGGCTACAGAAGCAACTCCAAAGTGCTGATCCAAAGTCAGTTTCAGGTATGACTGGGAACTGATACACTATTTAATGCTCCATTTAATAATTAAAAAATGTTATAGCTGGTAGAACTTTATATATACTTGCCAATTAACTGATATTGATATGGCAATTCGTGAATCAGATATGTGTCAACATCCTGAATATGTCACCCACAAACCACTGAGTCTACTGACTGCTGGATTTTGAGGGGACAAACCAGATTGAAAGTGGCATTCTTTAACACATTATCCATTCCCATGGCCCTGGGAGGCCAAATAAATGAATCAAGTTTCCTAAAGATCATATGGCAACAGCAACAAGGAGACACTAATAGAGGGCAGGGGAGGGAAGAGAGAAAGGTTACATGAGTCTCTGTTTCATGTGCTGAGGACAACACGAAAACAGACTTGTTACAAAAGCTTAAGTTATGGTTAGATGTGAAATTTCCAACTTTGATCTGTGGGATTTTATATCTCTGCAACTATATAACTGATGTATGGAAGGATCTCATACTAAATACTGATCTTACACGTCAACTTATTTTTTTCTTTGCTTTTGGCTAAAAAGAAAGGAAGCCCAAATAACAGTGAAGCAGACAGAGGAAAACAGGAAAACTGGATGCATAATGAGAATAGTGAGAAGAGGAAAAGACAGAACGAGGAGGAAAGGAGAAAGGTGATGAGTTTTGTCGGCGGCGTCTGGCCTATGTCCTGTAGCGTCTGGATTTGAGCAGCAAAGGTGTTGGGGAGACTGATTCCAGAGGGACTCTGTGACCCCACAAATAGTCAGGGATCAAAGGTCAGAGTCAGCAAGGTCACTGCTGAGGTGTGGAGGTCATACACTTCCCTGACACAGCAAATAAGAAACATACCCCACCTCAATGAAGTCATGCAGAGAGATAGGGAGAAAGAGAACCTGATCTCACACAATATTTATTTGGGGCCGTAGGACAAGGACGTAAACTGTGGTGGAAATTTGTATGAATGATGCTTGTACAAACAATATCATTTCAGGACAGTCAATAAATCATCAAATGTCAATCAGTAATTTGGTGTCTTTTTGATATCTTTGTGACTGTAAATTTGTAGTTTAAAGCAACAATTAAAAAAACTAGCAGCTTTCTTTCTTAGGACTATTAACATTCTACACCTTTTCAGAACTTTTATTGTACAGAATTTACTGTAAACATTCATTTCTATTCAATTTAATTTAATTAATTTGTATAGCACTTTTAACAATGGATATTGTCTCAAAGCAGCTTTACAGAAATATAGAAACATAGAATAAAAATGATAAATTTTAAAGTTATGTTACTATTTATTCCTAACATTAAAGTAAGTAATATGTCTTATTATTTATTTTTATTTATTTATTATTTTATTATGTTTACATTATCAACCCATGTTCACAAATAGTGCTCTTTTATCTGTCTTTTTACTATACTATATATAAAAATTTAAACATCAAAATAAAAAAAACTGTATAATTTATCCTTCAGTTGAAGGGAATGAGCATGTGCTTTTAGTGTGGAAATGCTGATTGTCCTACTGGGGAAGCCTTATAATTTCCATCAAAGAGCATTTCTCTATCAGACACGGTTTAAAGTCTTTTTTTTTTGTTATTTAACAAGCTTGCTCACTCAGTCCCTCACAGGGCATCATTCAAACGCATTCCCAAACTCCTTCACAGCTATGGGAAACTTATCTTAGCCAATCCATCTACTAGTATGTGTTTGGGAGGTGGGAGGAAACCAGAGATCCCTCAGGAAACCAATGTAACCTGATCTCACAATCATTAGCCACAGTGCTGCTTCTATAGAACTCTTGAAGAACACTGACCAAGCATTGACTGTATTTTCAGCCTTAAATCCTCTGTTTACATCTGATGCAGTTTGTACACTTTTCTGGCCATAAGCTTCAGCATCTTAAAGGTCACAGTCTGATTGGCTCTCTGCAGTTCCACTTTCATTGAGCACTAACTAAATAAATAAATATTATAATTAAATAAATAATCAGTTGAACACCATGACACAGTGAGCTATTTGGTGTAATATGTAGTCATTTGATTGGGGGAAAAAAAGTTTCACAGAACCCCGTCTCTAAAAGTAATAGAGAAAATTTACTTGAAGTAGAAAGTTTTATGTTTAAATACCCTTATTGCTGTGTGGGAGTTGCCAAACTATATTTTGTTGTATACAATGACAATAAAGTACTTTACCTTACCTTACCTTACCTTACCTTACCTTACCTTACCTTACCTTACCTTAGTGTTTTATTTTAAGTTAATGCAGTGTTTCCATTCTAAACCACACGAAAGTGCTACTTGTTTCCACTTGTTTAATTAATTGTTGGTTTTCTAATGATAATGTTTGTCTTGCATTTGGGTGGGACTGCAGACTGCTGAGCTAAAGACTCCTGGGCTATGGGACAGGTTCTGTGATTGGTAGTATGTCAAACAGTTTCTCTAGATGAAAGTGGCAGTTCATGACCACATTTCTTGATGAAACATACCAGACTGCCTAGTGAATGTTAAAAGGTTGGCCTTGTGAGACTATTGGCAAGTGTATGTATTATTGCTCGCGATGAGTTGGCACCCTGTCAAGGGTGTCCCCTGCCTTGTACTCTGAGTCCCCTATGACCCTGTGTAGGTTATGAGGTACAAAAATAGATGGATTGATGAATGGATGGATTTATTGATGGATCATTACAACACTTAAAACACAGTTTGTATCTGCATTCATTTATTCATTTGTTCATTTGTTTTATTTCCTGCTGGTGGTAATGGTGGCAGCATTCTTAGAAGGTTAGTCCAGACTTCTCTATCCCCAGCTAGAGCTACTCTCCTGCTTTTCCTGAGGAATCCTAACATATTAATCTCACCAGCAGCTCTTGGGGCTGGCTTGATGTTTCTTAAGAGCCAAGCAGGAGTATCCTTTTAAGGGATCCAAACAAATGTCTCCTCTCACTTCCAAAAAGTGGTTACTCTACACAAAGGTTTTCCCAGATTGTCGCGCTTATCACCAGAAGGCATGCCCAATAACACCATGGGTCAGGATAGTGTACACTTTAAATCGCTTGTGTCTCCTTCCCTCCAATGATCTATGTCAGCATGTCATTTGGAGAGTATTTATACTGTTTGTAGGAGTGTGATATAGTTGCATTGCATGTGAATACTCACAGTACTCTATATATCCCTATAGTTATGACAACAAAACTTGAACTTGAACTTTTGAAATCTCATGAGAGATGAAGACAGAGTGAGCAAGAGAGTGAGAAAGAAAGGGCGAGAAGAAGAGAGAGACAGAGAGAGAGAGAGAGAGAGAGACAGAGAGACAGAGACAGAGAGAGAGAGAGAGAGAGTAATCCAGAGAATCAGACAGCAAAACTTTGCTTTTGCTTCCTCACTGAGCTATATCTCTTTCTGTGCTCAATATACACTACAGTAAGACACATAAAGGCTCGTTTTGTGAGGTTAACTAAACACAGACTCACCACTGCGTTTTTCAGCGCTTGTCAGCGTGCAGTGGCCAGGAACGGTGGCGAGTTCTTCTTCGATAAACGTCGGTGAGATGCCGGTTGGACAGAAAACCTCATGAGACGCAGCATTTCATCTTTCTAAAGTTAAAGTACAATTTGGTCCGCCTGCCTGCACACATATGTGTGTGCAAATATGTGTGTGTGTGTGTGTGTGTGTGTGTGTGTGTGTGTGTGTGTGTGTGTGTGTGTGTGTGTGTGTGTGTGTATGTGTGTGTGTGTGTGTGTGAGAGGAAGCTGTTGCAGAAGTGTTTAACACACCAGTGCCCCAGTGAGAGAGACAGGAGCATGAAAAGAAATCAATTAGGAGTAACAAGCAGCTCCTAAAAAAGCCCGACGCTCACAGGCCAGTGGAGAAGAAAAGCAGGAAGAGGAGATGGATGCTGAGGCTACATCATTCACCCTTCACAGTGATGCCTCACCCTGCCTACACACTTTAGATCTGCTCTGTGTTTCCACCAGCTGCTCTGCTTTCCACAGTAGGCTTTTTATTCTTTGCTGCTAAATTACTAGCGCTGATAAAATCCCACCATAAATGGCAGCTATTTGTGTAAGGTGAAAGTATTTGAATAATTCATAGACCTTGTGGGTATGAGAAAACATGCCGTGAGTGTGCTTTCATTTAATCATTTTCCATTTCCATTGTTACAGGAAGTAAATAATATTTCCATGGATTTTCTATAGGGTATCAGATCCTCTTTGCCTGACTCTCTCTTACTACTTCTCCCTCATTCTCTCTCTTTCCCTGTCTCTCTTCTCTTGTCTCCTGAGCTGGGTTACATCTCCAGGCACTTGTTGAGGAGGAGCAGAGGTTCTGAACCAGCTGTTCTGGCCTACGTCCCACATGACACATCACAGCCAGTCTCTAAAAGATCTTTTCCCTTCTGGAGGGAAAGAGAGAGAGTGAGAGAGAGAAAGAAAAATCTGCTGTGCAGAATGAATGATGATGCGGCTGTAAGATGGGACACAGCAGTGCTGATATTCCAGTGAAGAGGTAGAGTATCTGATGCTGATATAGAAAAATTAACAATAATCTGGTGGAGGGGATTATTTTCATATAACAACACATATCAAAGTGTTTTATTGGTATATTGGTGTTTTAACACACCAATATGCCATTAATTGTTGTTTTTAGTCCATTTTCATAATTCTAACTTGTAGGTACTTATATTTAAATTTAATGTTGGAAAAGGTGACTTTGTCAAATATCCAAATTCACTTCCTGTAATCGTTTACTTTATAGCAGCTATAAACTCACCACCATCTCTCTCTCTCTCGTTCTCTCTCTCTCTCTCTCTCACTCTCTCTCTCTCTCTCTCTCTCTCTCTCTCTCTTTCTCTCTGAGTTAATAACACAAAAACCTGGTTACTTGGTTACATGTTACTTGTGACTTTTACTTATTTTAGAAGCAAAACTTACTGGACAGAGAGTCTTGAGCATTAATCCATAGTTATATGCTCATTTGTGTGGCACACAACAAAGTATACAGGCTTGGCACTGCAACTCATATTTATTCATCTATATTACATATTTATTATACATCTAAAATTGTTAGACCAAATTAAAATTATTAGAATTCTATTTGTGTAATATATATTCTATTGATGTAATAGGAAAAACCCTGAAGAATTAAGAATCACTAAACCTGAGTCAGCATTATTTAATTATGTGCATAAGTTCTGATAAAATTGTTGTTTTGTCTTGTTTGCTAATTTGGAGGAAATTAGAAAGCTTGGCATCTCTTAGTCAAAACAATAAGATAAAAGAGCATGTGATGGATGAGTAAGAGAGAGAGAGAGAGAGAGAGAGAGAGAGAGAGAGGGACTAAAGAAACACCGACAGAAAGCAAGAGACAAGCAAAAAGAAGGAGAGAGAGAGAGAGAGAGAGAGAGAGAGAGAGAGAGAGAGAATGAGCAGCTGAGTTGATTTGATGCGCAGGTGTCTGGAGAGCTGCAGTTGCCCCGGGGGCCGATGCTGGGGCGGTTTTCTGCCAAACCCCACGGGTAGTTGCTGCTCTTCTCACTGCCATTAGCCCCTTCTCCAATGGAACTCATTACAGCTGATCAATATGGGCCAGTGCAGCCACGACTGGCGCTCAACCCCCTGCCCTTGTTCGTGGCCTGGAGAAATACACGCTCTCTATCTCTTTATTCTTTCTCCATCCCTCTGTCCTGTCCTTCATAGTCTCTTGCAGTCTCTTACAGCTCCTCAGTTTCTGTCTGTTTTTCTTCATTAATTTTCTCATATTCCCTTCCATTCCTAGAAATTAACAGCATTAATATTCAGATGGTGAAAGCAAAAGATGAATGAATGGAGCTCATTGACTTCGAAGGGGTCCTTACATGAATATACACATACGCCATCCGTTCATCCGCTCATCTCTTGAGAAAGAGCGAAGGGGGCTAGAGAGACGAAGACGGAGTGTGTGTGTGTGCATGAAAAAGAGGGAGGCTGAGAGTGATGAAAGTATATGGATATGTACAGCACAGTATGAATGTAAAATGACCATTTGTCACTCTGTATAATATAATCAATCTGGGAGATATTTCCTCGGCACAGGCAGCCAAACTCGGCATAATGAGGCTGATTTAATAGATAGATATTAAGTCCACTTGCCAGTAAATAATGCAGCAGTATAGGGAATAAAAGCTCTTGTCACGTTCAATAACGCAGAGAGCAATTTGATCACCAAAGCCAAGACAGATTGTGCCCAGTTACATTATGCACACATATCGTACATATGCACGCGTATACAACCTCATGAAAAATACAGATCTCCAGGCATCTCTGCTATTGACTGGCAATCAAGTCTCAAAGCTCAGGGGGTATTTGGTGGAGCCTGGCTATTATGTGCTTTTTGTTAGGCTACAAGCATTTATTTATTTATTCATTTATTCACTTTCTCCTTGCCTCTGTGTCGCAGAAATTTACACATAACACATAAAGAATTATAGTACATATTGTGCATGTTCATGCACTGCCTGTGTGTGTACACCTAGCAAAAAAAATCTCTCTCTCTCTCTCTCTCTCTCTCTCTCTCTCTCTCTCTCTCACACACAAACACACACACACACACACACACACACACACACACACACACACAGTGATGTGTGATTAAAAAAAAGCGTGACTGGGAGCAGGGCAAACAAATTGAATACAAGCATGGTAAATTAGACACATTAGACGAAGAGAATAAATGCACCTCTAACGCTGGCTGTGTATTTGTAGTAGCTCTGACCCCATCTCTGTAGGAGGCCAACACGTCCCATTCACACACGCAGAAAGTTAAATCATTAAGATGTTGCTCATTAAGATGAGGCTGAGGAGGGATGGAGCGAGAGACTCCCAGATGCTGGGAAACGACAGCAAGCATTCTTCCTTTAAGGGGAGTCTTTTAATCTCAGCAGAACAAAATGAGGAGCAGATCGTTTCCCAATTTATTTGCTTTTAAATTGGGGCTTTGGATAAAATCACAGAGAACAAAAAGGAGAGAGAGAGAGAGAGAGAGAGAGAGAGAGAGAGAGAGAGAGAGAGAGAGAGAGAGAGAGAGAGAGAGAGAGAGAGAGAGAGAGAGAAAAACAGGGAGAGGGTGAGAGAGAGGCAGAAGTGGGGAAAATGACCTCCTGTAGCAGTAGTTTGTAGCTGGAAGGTAAGTCCTGCTTATATTGAAGCAAAGTTCTGAAAATAAGCAAAGAACAGATTTATTGATTTTTGGTAGAGTCTGGGTGTAGAAAAGAGAAAGAATAAAGAAGTGCTCTTTGCCCGATATGTCCAAATGACATCCCATGGGAGCTGCTTAATGGTGGGGGAGGGGAGGGGGGGCAGGTGCCGCTCTCGTCTCGTGGATAGAAGTGCCCTAAGGCTAGGGCTAATGGCATTGGCTGAGCCTGCTATAAGAAGCTCTTTTCTAATAGCCAACTTTGTGTGTGCCAGAAGACAGACAGATATTGATTGGTCCAAATGCCCTTGAGTTGGCAACATCTGAAATGAAAATCCACCAGGCAAGCACAAACTTTGGGCAAGTTATGTTTCAGGAATGCATTGTGGAAAAAATGGGGGGAGGACAGGGTGCGAAAGGGTGTTGGAGGAAAAAAAAATAAGGTCCTTTTCCTACCTTTTTTTCATGTCATTTTTTATAAACATATCTGTTTTTGTGTAGAGCAACAATTTTCCATTTTTCTCTCCTTTCCATGTCCCAGTGATAATCTCATTGGCATTTCAAATATTTCATTTTATTTTTTTAATGCACGTGAGTGAGTGAGTGAGTGAGTGAGTGAGTGAGTGAGTGAGTGAGTGAGTGAGTGAGTGAGTGTACTAGTGTACTAGTGTACTAGTGTACTGAGCTCTGTCTCTTTGGCATGATGCCTTGGCATGAAAACACAGCACGCCAAAATGAGACATCCAGGATTTATTTATTTATTTATTTATTTTTACAAATAAATCATAGACGCTTAACCTGAGACAGCAGATTCTGCATGTAAATTCACTAGATATAATTTTAGTGTGAATCAGGAATTATTCTTCCTGGAGCACATGGCTGTCTAAATATAAGTGCAGACAGTTTGAGTAGTCATGTTCCTCTAAATAACATCATGGCATGACCTAGCAGGTGCATGTGAATTTCCTGTACGTTTACAAGAACACATAAAATCACAGGTTCTCAACCATTTACATTACTCTCAACAATCAAAAGCACTTGATTAATTTAATTAGCTGATCAGTAAGTCAGGTGTATACTATCCCACAATGTTGGTGTAACATTTTTACTTGTTACTTCTGCCATGAACTGGGAAAGTGAGGATCAGAAGCACTAATCTTTGGTTTGAGGAAATTTTGTTGCCTAATGTAAGTAAACGATTAAGCTTTTGAAAAATGAGCTTCATTTTTGGTGGGAACATGATCAGTGATGAGCATGTTTGCTTCACACCTCCAGGGTCTTCCCTGTGCTCTAGGGGTTTCCCTGGGGTACTCTGGTTTCCTCCCCCAGTCCCAAGACATGCATTGTAGGCTGACTGGAATCCAAAACCTGTCCATGGTGTGTGAATAGGTGTGTGTGTGTGTGTGTGTGTGTGTGTGTGTGTGTGTGTGTGTGTGTGTGTGTGTGTGTGTGTGTGTGTGTGTGTGTGTGTGTGTGAACTGGCACCACGTCCAGGGCAAATCAATGTAATATAAGAAGTACTGAAAATGGACTGATAGATTCACATTAGATTGCCATTAACAACAACAACTTTCCAATGACTAATTACAGTGGAACCTCAACATACAAATTTAGTTTGTTCTGGAGGCGAGTTCTTAAAGTGAAAATCTGTATTGTGAAACGAATTTTGCCATATTAAATAATGTAAATGCAAATAATCCATTCCAGCCACCCAAAAATATTACCAATATTACCAATACGAAGCATATGTAAACTGTATGGCTGCTTACAAAGAACTGACCAAGTTCCATGTCAAGGCTCCTCACAGGAAGTCATGCCACCAAGCTTGGGCTAAAAATAGAACAGACTACCCACACCCCCAGTCTGTCAACAAAAAAATGTGCACGTAGCTTTTAAACACATGGCACCGTATCATTTTGCTCACCATTTAAGATCTATAACCATAATCATTACCAATGTTTCATTACCAAGAATCATTTCCAAGAATCATCTTTGGAGTCAACTCTTAGTTATCAATGCCTAGAAATGTGACTCTTTTTTTTTGAATTGATTTCCCGTACCTTTAATTTGAACTGAAAGCAGGATGGAATGATGTTGTGTTAAAGAAGGAAATGATTAAGCACTTACTAATTACAAAAGCTAAATAGTATAACTACTTAGAAGCCATTTGAGTCAAATATTTTCTTTAAGCTTAGATGATTCAATACATTTTTGTAGTGATTCACAAGTTTCACTCAATCCTGTTACCAGAATACATTCAACACTCTGGAATATCTGGAATATTCCCGAAGTCACATGTTAAACAGGAAGTTTTATCCTCCAAGTAATATTTCCACAGCAGGAAGAAAAGCAAGTTCTCTCATTCATTTTTTTTTCTTCCTTTTTCAATTATAATATGATATTGACTGATGAGGTCACTTTGAAAGTAGAACTCATTTAAATTGTTATTCCAATTGAAAGTCACTAAATTAATGAATTCAAATGTTAACTAATTAATAGAATGTCTCTAATATCCTAATGTCATTAGCATGGACGCTAGTTAACCATATTTTGTGTGTTTGAAGTTCTATGATAAAAACCTTAGCCATGACTCATTTTAAGGCAAAATGCAGCTATTTTCCAACAACAAGAAATTATTGTTGTCAGGGATGTGTTAACCTTCATGTTGAGGAATATTAGAGCTAAATGACACCCTATTTGTGGAATCAGCTTTTTTGCAAATAGTACCATTTAGTGTCTATGGTTAAACTGTAGAATAATTAGACAATAAAGCACGGTTCCATATTTTTGGTTGTTTTTTTTTTTAAAGATATTTTAAATGTATTCAGAATATGTCGATTTTTATGCATTGCAGGCAATCATAATGCTGACTCCATTTAAAAAGACATATTCAGCATTCTGGTGAACACTGATCGCATTAATGGGTAGTTGAAAGTGTCTAATTTCTAAAACCCAACAACTTTACACAATCCTCACAGAGACAAACAGAATCATCTCTCTAAATCAACAACACAGGTCATACAGGACCACCGCACAGCCCCAGTCCAATGAGAAAGCACTCTCCTTCCTCTCTTGTTTTCAAGGAAATAAATGAAAAGTGGTCAAAGCGCAGGATGGAAAGGCTATAGTGTGGAGCTGTGACAATATGACAAACAATAGATACGTTCTTCAAAATCCAGACAAAGCCACCAGCCTCACGGTGAGTTCAACATTAATCCAAACTCCGCTCAAAACTCGATTTTTGTGGCTATTACTCGGCACCGGTGAAAAGCTATTTCCTATGATTCATGTACATATGATGTGGAAAGTTGTAAGAAAAATGACATACTCACACTCTTTTTAGGGGCAGTCACTACCGTTTATTTTCCCTCTGAATTGTACATCCATCTTACAACTAATACCAGCAAAGAAAATGTGAAATTACCAAGGGACAGGGATCTTTATAAGGTCACCATCTAATAGCCCTCACAGCCTATGAATGGTGTCAATAATAGATGTTTGGACTAATATGTGGACTGATTGTCTGGATCAGTGGTGAACAATCCATAAATTCCCAGCACTCTATAGTATAAGCAGCAGTCTATGTCTATATTCTTATTTAGATTTATTTTTTAATTGTTTGATTTACATCTATAGATTTCCAAGCATAGGGCTTCCCACTCTGCAAAAGATCCTTAATGAAATATTGAGTTTAAAGACTCATGGACCACACAGGGAAAAAGTGTGTGTGTGTGTGTGTGTGTGTGTGTGTGTGTGTGTTAGAATGGATTGAGAAAGTCCAAGGCAACACAAATCTTCAGCCAGAAAACCAGATTACTGCTAGTAAGATTAGCTATACGTACAGCCTGCACAGCCAAAAACACAATTTACTCTCAAAAGCGCTGCTTATTTTAAAATCAAATCAATAGCTCGGTGCCTTTTTGTGACAAATGCATACTTTAAAGACAATCCTGTTTCCTGAGGAAAGGGAATAAGAGGCACTTGTGTAACATATAGCTGCAATTTACACATCATTGCAGGAGTGTCACTGGGAAGTTAGCACCGATATCCAGCCGATTGTCTTACTACAGTGTCAGCCCCTCGGACTGGGGTTATTTTTATCTGCACGGTGTGTCTCTGTGGCCCCAAAACCCTCGCCTTCGAGCGAGGTGAAAGGAGATTTTAAATGCAACTGTGTCACTCTCTCTTCCACAATCGCAGGCTTAAAATGAAGTGATGGGCTTTAACATGTAGTCCTGTCACTCACATGTTTCCCCAAGACTCTCTCAAGACAGCATAGAGACACATATAATAGGGTCAGATTTATTTATTTTATATTGCTATTTTATCTTATTTAAGGCGTTATTTTTCTAATTTGACTAAGGAACAGACTTATTCTGATAAATTCTGTAATGTAATTTTATAGGAATGTTGTCCTTATTATTGAACTAATCTAAAAATATTTCACTGAATATTTGATTATTTAACAAATAATTAAAGCTGTTGTATTTACAGTAAATATTATTGCACCCCTAATTATTGACCTAAAAAAGTTCTCTTGTAGTGCATTGATAATAATAATAATAATAATAATAATAATAATAATAATAATAATAATAATAATAATAATAATAATAATAGGAGTAGGAGTAGGAGTAGTAAAATAAATAAATGTAAGTAGTAAATAAATAAATAAACTATATTATTAAACTGTACTTCTTGAAAGCATTTCAGTCTAGTGCAAAAAAAAATGGAAAAATAGGACACAGAGTTTTGCAGTCTTTGTGCCTTGTCAAGACAAGAAAGGGGAAAAAAGGAAGACAGGAAAGAGGAAAAGCGAGTATTCTCCTGATGATTGAGAGTAAAAATCCTTAAAATGGTAAAAGGCTGCAATACATCACTTAAATGTGGGCACGTTGAGCAGTTACCGAACTCTGATTTGGTTTGCACTAAGATGTTTCTGCACAAAGCCCGGGCCTTGGGGAGCTGGATTTTCCGCTCAGTCTCTTTTGACAACACTGAGAGCCGGAGTCAGCCTGAGCCACAGCAAGACCTCCTCATCTGGTATCGGTCATCAGCAGGTGAGGAAAGGGGGGAATCGTACTCTCATTCAGCCTAATGTGCATATCTTCATGATTCTAACGGCCGTGCTCAGACCCCTGTGTAACGTCTCTTGAAAACCCCACTCCATTCTGAGTAAGAGAAAGGAGGGGGCAGCAGGGCAGAAAAGAGTGGGGCTGGTGGGGGAGAACTTGGCTGAAGCACCCTGGGAATGTCGAGGGACTCCCAAACAGCATTTAGCACTTTACTGACCTTGAGCCTACCTTTTTTTCTGCAAATGTCCTGGTGGAGCGAAGATTTTTTCCAGTCATTTTCGTAGCATTTCCTCTGCCTCTAGAGATCCGAGCACTTGATTGACCAGCAACTTTTAGACCACGTTCATGTCGAAGAGGAAAAAAATGTACAGTGTTTTGCGGAGACATATTTAAAAGTTCCAGAAAGAGACGTGGGTTCGACTTTGTGCAATCAAAATGGGATATTTCACAGCAGGCCTGAGATCTGAGAGCAGGAATCTCAGGAGATGGAACAAACAACGTATAAAAGTTGCCAAGAGTAAATGTCTAGACACGTTGAATATATCCTCTTATTGTTTTTGTTGTTGTTGTATATATATATATACACTTCCTCTCTAAATGAAAACTAAGTTATAATGTTTTGGTTTTATGTGTCTCATTTCTGTAAGATTTATTGTAAATGAAAGAAGCTGTATGAACATCACAAACCAGATATACACACCATAACAGGTTATTTTCTTAACAAATCACCGGCAAACTGTTAGGTAAAATGTACAAATGGTGAGGAAATATAGTCAGCATAGTGGTCTAGTGTTTAGGGACAGACCTCCATTAAATATGAATGTGACAAAGTTTTATCATTTATATACGCTGCTTGGTAAGATGTGATGAAATTAGAAGAAATCGTGATAAAAGTTGAGCAAGCATGTCCACACACACTGCACCACTCTGAAGTGAGAACTGTTCATTATGATAGCTCTTTAAGCGATATCGCGCTCCAGTTCCGATTAGGATTAAATATGTTTTTGTGCTGGTGGAGGCTGTTGGGGGATTTCTCCAGTGCTGGGCTCTACGAGCTCTCCGAGCAATAGGAGTAAATTAGTGTGCACCTGTTCTTGTGTTCTGATAATACCTCTCCCAGGGCTTGCGTTGGGAATAAAATAAAAAAAAATAATAAATAAATAAGTAAATAAAAAAAGTACAGAAAAAAAAAAACCCGAATATTACAGCTTTGCAATAGCAAGGCAAATATCCCTGTTGAGGTGGAAGAAGCATAGGTTTTGTTTAGTGTAATATCTGTAGACTTCACCCTTCTGGATTTTACCCAGTGGATTTTATTTTCAACATTTCAACAGGAGTCTCTTTAAATACACAATATATTATGTTCCCAAAGTGCAAAAAAAAAAAAAATATATATATATAAAATATATATATATATATATATATATATATATATATATATATATATTTTTTTTTTTTTTTTTTTTTTTTTTATTATTATTATTCATTTAATTTTTTTTTCCAGAATTGTATTTAACTAAACATCATATTATTATACATTACCTAAAAAGGAACTACATTAGTTATTAGTATATATTATATATTATAATATATTTATTTATAATATAATAGATTATA
>JAUCMX010000012.1:18663855-18696355 GCA_033459395.1 Hemibagrus guttatus
TGTGTTTATCTCCAAAGCTCATAAAACATGTTCATTAGCAAATTGCCATCAGTTTGGAAGCAGTTCAGCAATCGACTCTTTCTTCTGCATGGCAGAACAGCAGGACACACTTTTCTTCTTTTCATTCCCAAAATAAAAAAATATGAAATGCTGCTGTGACATGGTTGGATCAGGGAATGTGATGAAAAAAATGTATATGCACCCAGCAGGTCAGGAGATGAAACGGTCTGGTAATGACTTCCCAAATCTTAGCATGTCATCCTTCATCAGAACTTTCTAGTCATCCGGTTTATTTGAGTCGATCGTCTGTGGAAGATAGTTACAGGGGCCCCTGACTGCTACCACCCCCCTTTATTGACATTAGGACACACGTACACACACTCAGAACTTTCAGGCACACACATGGGTTCTCTCAATGGGGTATTTTAACAGTCATATGATGAGAGATGATTATGCTAGCCTCTAATTAAGGATTGTAGTCAGTGGAATAGCTTACACTAAAGCCCAGCTGGTATAAAAAAGGGTCTGGAAAAAATTCATCCCTTCCCCTCCCTATTACCCACAAGCCACCTTGCCACCCGTGTTGCCCACCGCCCTAGTCTTAGACCTTTCACTAGGTCCCATTTTATTCTTTTTCTAAACTTCTCCTCACACCCGGTGCATACCTGGGTGCCCCACGTGGCTGCTTTTGATCAGCTCGGACCTTGCTAGATAATCAAAAGGGGCATGTGAGGCATCCGGGGTGCATAGGGCAAGGAAAGATGTTTAGGGAGGGGTTTAAGGGCAGAGATGATGTGGGAGGTGGGGACTCCCCTGTGAGACACTCTTCTGATGATCTCGGTCGGAGTGGCATTTGACAGCATGGTGTCCACAGACTCCGCTGGAATCAGAGGCCTGGCATGCTGACAGGAGAGAGAATAACAAGCGCCGGTCTAATCAGAGTGATGAGAAGGGAAGGGAAGGGAAGGGAAGGGAAGGGAAGGGAAGGGAAGGGAAGGGAAGGGAAGGAACGGCTCATAGAGAAATGGAACACACACTCTTACAGGATTAGACTGACAGCCAGAGACGCTATATGTGATGCCTGCCGATCAAGTGAGCATAAAGTTCTGTGGCCATCTGTGTATAAATGCTGACTCCCACAGGTAGAAAAGTCAGGGAGTCAGACCTGTGTGTGTGTGTGTGTGTGTGTGTGTGTGTGTGTGTGTGTGTGTGTGTGTGTGTGTGTGTGTGTGTGTGTGTGTGTGTGTGTGTGAATCCACTATTTATGATCTGTGGGTACCCTTGACTTAATGTTTGCTCTTTAAAGGGTCTGAGGTTAAACCATCCCTGCAACCCATTTCCCTGGGCAGTTCGACACAAAGATTACTTCACAAGCATACAAGCGGCTTCTGTTCCTTGAAATTCTTGGGGTGCTGGATATTAGTAGTATGACACTGCCAAAAAAATGTCTGCTTTTACATGGGCATCCCTGTTAAATCAATATTGCACTTAAACAAATTCAATTTAGAAAAATGTGCAAAATGTTGACCTTCCGGTAAATGTAGTCAATCAGTCAAGGCATGTCAGGTGTGTGAAGTTTACCTTCAGGCTTCTAGCTTGGCGCTACAAGTGAGTAACACTTATATCTACCAGTTTATCATCATGTCTAAGGAATACCACACTCGCCTTATTCATTCACTTGTTCATTCATTATCAGTAACTGCTTTATCCTGTTAAAACTCAGGGTGGTACAGGAGTTTTTGTCTGTGCCTGCCAGTGATATTTTCTAATGTAGCTTAATTTTCCAAAATATAAATAAACTAGTAAATAAACCACAGTGACCATGGCCGTCTAGTTATTAAGGATCGCTATTCAGTTATGTTAATGTAGTTTTAACATGTTTTTAAACTCAAAAGTTAAAGTCTTCTCTACAACATGGTGGTCTCATATCTGCAGTTCAATCAGAGAGAGAGAGAGAGAGAGAGAGAGAGAGAGAGAGAGGAGAGAGAGAGACTGACTAATTCATCTTTTAGTCTATGGTATTAGTGCTAGATAGTATGTTGTGCAATTTGCATTTTTTTTTAAACTTTTGTAGCCTCTTGTGATTCGAGATAAAGAAAAAACTAGTGGGACTGATTAAGGTTAAATCTTTATTACAGTTCACATAATGTAAGCAGTATTTTACAAATAGCTTTTTATTATGGATTCTGTTGAATGTATTGTTCAATACATAGATGTATCAAATGGAGAGCCTCATATTGAACGATACATACAGATCACCTTTTGCCTGATTGACTACGTTTGCAGTAAGGGATAAACTGTGTACAGTGAGCCAAGCAGCTGATAGATTTTAGCGAGTATTTTCTGTTCCCTGTGTGAATCTACCTTTGTACAGAGAAGTCTCCGTGAGGTGTAGGACTCCTGCATTGTCTCCCAGGTGGAGAGAGCTCAGGTCGGGAGGATGTGGAGGATCATCCAGGAGAAAGATCCCTCAGAGACGGACAGAGCTCCTGCATGATGTTGGGCCTGAGCTGTCCCTGAGAACATGGCTGCCATACCTCCCACAGCTGCTGTAATGAGTTTTATCAGCAGCTTAAGCTCCCCAGCCGGGCTCTCCAGCAGGTGATGAGGGCAGGGAGAGCTCAGAGCTCAGCAGCCACGCATGCTACGGTACTGAACAGAGAGGAAAAGCTGCGCATCCCAACCAGGAGTGTGTCACCTGAGAGAGACTGTTCTGAACTCCTCAAACGCCTCACATCTATCCTCAGAGTATTTTACTTTCTTGCTGTGAGGTCTTTTTCTACCTTCCGCTTCCCCCTGTGGGTGTTTATAAACCAGGATTTGAATCTATGAAATGTATTCACTTTGGATGACGGCTTGAGTGATTTTTATCTTCACAGCTCCACAATGTTGAAGTCTTCTGTCTGATTGGTCAGAAGCTGTTGATTCGTTTTCTACAGATTTATATAAAAGTTCCAAATTGTCCACATACACAGTATGTTCCATCTAAACAGATAAAACATTTTGAATTGTTCATATGTTGAAGTTTTCAGTGAAGATACTTTTTTAGCATTACTGGAAGGAGTCTCCAACGGTAGCACTCAGAGTTTTTGAGTTAAACAGAGTTAAAGCTGTAAAGTTTTCTTACATAAGAAAGTCTTGAGGACAGAGGAGTTCATAGTTTCTCATGTACAAACATTACAGGCTGATTATTTTAATGTATTGTACTTTTAAGAACTGGTTTGAAAGAGAATGGCTGTTTGAAGCTGCTATAATGTAAGTTATAACAGGAATTCATTATAAAAATAAACAAATAATGTGAACATGTCCTTCCTCAAAATATAAAAATGTTATCATTAACAAAATGTTGTGGTATAAGAGGAATAAACTTCTTGAGGACATGAGCTTATTGGAAACTGATCAACTTCAGGCCATCACATCACCCTGCTGATTATTTTTCTTTAACTGTATGATATGTTCTGTTTTCTTTTTTATATAACCTCCATTAATTCAGCAAATTTATGAATTTTTTTTATTATTTATTTATTTATTTATTTATTTATTTATTTATTTATTTATTTATTTATTTACTTATTTATTTATTTAATTCTGGGGCTTTTTTTTCCTAACTAAAAGCATTATACTAAAGTTATTTTTTTCCTCTATAGTTTCAGAAAGTTTTTTTTATTTTCTGTGAGATTTATTTTTATTTTAGAAAGATATAAAAACACTTCTTGTTGTCCCACTTTACACTTAGTACACATCCATTTGTGTAATGCATCATCTGCCTCCTCAGCCCTCATTTATTGTTTTGCCATGTGCTTGAAAATGTGTAAAAAATATTTGACCCTATATTATATGTATTTACTGTGTAAAATCATCTCTTCGTCTTATAAAATATGTGTATTTTTTATTTACATGATTACATTTGTAAATAC
Source organism: Hemibagrus guttatus (assembly GCA_033459395.1). NCBI lineage: Eukaryota > Metazoa > Chordata > Actinopteri > Siluriformes > Bagridae > Hemibagrus > Hemibagrus guttatus. The sequence continues at coordinate 18,667,773 of JAUCMX010000012.1, forward strand.
ACATTCTGTGTCATGTTAGCAAATATTAAATCCAACTTAGATGAGCAGAAAAGCAATCTTTGATGAAGGTTTAGCAGCTGGGTAGGCCCAAATTTCAACAGGAACTACAATTACATCACTTCCTGTGAGCTATTTTTTAAACCACTCCTTGAACAAGCTTTGCATTTTCCTTCTGAGATTCCTTCTGTAGACTTTAATGCAAATTGTGAAATAAAAAAAATGCTAAATTATTATTAAAAATGATAAAGATTATGAAATATCAGGTTGTATTTTGCTTGCATTGATTCCTTTACATTTAGCATAAACTACAGGATAGCTATCTATTTTTTCTAGAGTAATCTTCTTTTCTTTTTCACTGTTTTCCTCTCTTCCCACCTAAAGTCTCCTTCTCCTTTACTTCATCTCCTTCCCCCTCTCTGTCTCTTTTCCATCATAATATGAGGACACTTGAATAAATCTGTGCAGGGTCAGGGCTCTGCACTCTACTCTCTATTTCTGTGCGTGAGCTTATATAAAAGCCCTTCACGTCACCTTACATAAGACACCATCATTTATATATGCAAATGCAACCATCTCAAACTCCTGAACAGAGTTAAGAGTGCAGAGGGCAACGGAAATGGCGCTCCTTAACAAAATACATTCCTTCGCTCTGATCCTACCTAACACACACACACACATACACATACACATGCTCACTTAGAGCTGGCTTCATCAAAACCAGGCCACTCATCTATATTTCACTTTAGCTTGTTCTTTCAAGCACTTTGCTGGCACGCTTTGATCACAGAAGACAAAAGCGTTCATATCTTTGTGAGCAGTTTGCAGGTTAGTTCGCGATGAGGGGGGTTCACACCCTCAGAGACACATTTTCAGCCTCAAAATTAAACCTCTGTCTCTATTAAGTTTCCAGTCCATCTCACCAGGAGTGAGATTTTTATGAGGTTTAAATAGGTTCAGAAGGGGAAAAGAACATACGTCTGGGTGAAAAGTTAAAATCCTAGATGGAGATACATAGGCGGAGGTTACGTTGTTGTACTTTTACATTCATCTCTTATGTGCAGCCTTGTCGTATTCAATTCAGCTGTGTTTGAAAAACAGACTTTGCACAAAGCAGCTTTACAGAAATCTGGGTGTAGATTTAGGTGTTTAATCAGAAAACCAGAGAAAAAGGAAAAATTCCCTGAGAAAGAAATCTTGAGAGGATGCAGATTTTTTTTTTTTTTTTTTAAAAGGGAACTCATCCTCTTCTAAGTGACAATGCAGAATGAGATTAGAAATCATTACTCTTAAAAACTGTAAAGTGTATACTATAAAGTACAATCAGTACTGTGTGTATTGGATGATGGTGAATAAGTATCCTGACATGAGCACCAAACAGTGTTTATGAATACATCAGCAGATCTTAGATACAAATTTACAGCATCCATAAAGATAATCCACTGAAGTATGGATGAGACATGGACATGAGCAGAGTGACTCTTTCACATCTTCAGGGTATCTCTGTGGGATGATTCACATACACAACCATACACAGTACAACAGACAGTGAAATATAATTTATTTATTTATTTACTTACTTACTTACTTATATTTTACTGTCTTGGACATAACATAGAAATAGAATAAAATAGAATTTTATTAGAAATAATCACATACATATATACACATATACACACACATACAATATATATATATATATATATATATATATAGAGAGAGAGAGAGAGAGAGAGAGAGAGAGAGAGAGAGAGAGAGAGAGGAAAATTAACACAATATGAGTGTATTATGAACAAAATGCAGATGTGTGCAGATGTTTGTGCAATATATTCAGTGTGCTGTATATACATATATATGCAGTGTGTATTTGTAGTGTACATATAGTTACAGAATTGTAAGCATTTAACACCTAAAACACTGTAAATGCCACATCGTGACCTGATCACTCAATCAACAGCAATGTGGCTAAATTTAGTTTACTCAATTAATTATTAAGAATAGATCACTAACTGCTCCCCTAACCTTAGTCCTCAAACCTTTTAATATGAGTAACACAAATCCTTACATATCCCTGAGACATGAGACATGAATTTGACTGGAATTTGGTGATACAGACAGACCGAAAACCAGGTTTATGATTGTTCTCTGTTTCTAAGTCCATATAAATGTTCTTCTATCTACAGTGACATGGTCAACATGAGAAATGAAGAGACACATGCAGCAGAGGGATGGGGTGGGGTGGGGTGTGGAGGGGTGGATTTATGGTTTTGGTCTGCAGACTCATTGTTTAAGTGAGTGTACTTGACCTTCTGTCCGTTTGGAAGATCTGGAACATGTTATTGACTCCCATTTTCCCTTTCCAGCTCCGGTCCAATCCTACCGCCTCCTCTCACAATTACCCTCTCTCCCACGGCTCCCCATCAGATTTAACTAAAGGTCAACATCTTTTCTGGCCCTCTCAGCCTAACAGAGCCACTTCCTCACATTTCAATGGCGGAAATACTTCTGACTTTGAAAGTTGTTTGACTGTGCTGCACATCGTGCTGATTCTAGAGAGGTCTATTCAGAATGCACATGCTCCCTCTCAGTCCTGTCAGTATGGTGTAATGTCAAAGCATTATCAGGTATTCATACAAACATATGGAATTTATGTATTAACACATGCCAGATTTCTTCTTGGACACAGACAGGGCAGAAACAGGGGTGAAGCTTTTCATAAAAATCCACTGTGCTGGATCAGTGAAATAAGTCAGAAAGAGTAACTCTGAACACTTGGATCTTTTGTAGATTCGTAGCTTAAGATTGCCATCCTGTGGTCATAGAAAGAAGTGAAGTTTCAGCAAAGGGGCTACTTTTTGTTGGCTGTTCTGATTTTTAAGGTTGTTTAACAGTGTTACATTTTAAGCAAAGCTTTGGAAATTGATGTTCACGTTTTTTTGTGTGTTTAGCAAGGATTATAAACATGACTAAGATCAATATTTATCTATCTTAACCATTTTTGACTGCTGACAATTTATTTTAACATTTAGAAGTATTTAAATTTTACAGTAAGACAGTGCATAATGTTTTATAAATTTATATATTATTAATTTTAATAGTACAAGTAGTGATAATAATATCATCATCATTTTTATTTATTTAGTATATTTAGTTGCCATAGATTTTAGGGGCATTGGTGGCTCAGTGGTAGGTTTCTTGCCTATCATGGGGAAGGCCAGGGTGCAATCCCCAGCCACTGGATGCAGTGCCGATCCCAAGCCCGGAAAAATGGGAGGGTTGCGTCAGGAAGGGCATCCGGCGTAAAACATTTGCCAAGTTGTTGTGCGGACCAGTTGGTCCGCTGTGGCGACCCCGACCAGGGAGCAGCCGAAAGCAACCTCTAGTTGGCGTAGCATTTAGTGTTGTTCCAAAATCTGTTTCTTTGTTTTTGGTTTTTTTATCCTTAACTGGAAAAGTTTTTCAAAATGCATTAGAAAATCATCTTTATTTTGAATGTTGTGGCTCCATATTGTCTTAAATCTTTTTTAAATGATTATTTCCAAAGACTACACTGATATATGAAAAAAAAATATATAAGAGCATATATGAGAACACTGAAATCATATGAAACATCTACAATTAAGTAATTTTCCAGTGAAGTAAGAATGCTTTATTTTTGTTTGTTTTCGTTTTGTTTTGTTTTTTCATCATCATCTCCATTAAACCCTCTTGTAATAATAAACGTGCTATTTCCTAACAAAGTACTAATCCGGGTAAAAGGTGATAATGTTCGGTGTGTTTGCTCAAGTCTAGTTATTTACACTTGCTAAGCTACTATTTTTAAGCACTGCTTTTTCTAAGGATTGATGCTAGAATACTCTCAGGAGGACAGACAGGTGTCTATAGTCCAATGTAGGGCAGAGTAAAAGCTGTTCGGATAAAATCTAACCTGTCTGCGTGTAGCAGAAAAGAGAGAGTCTAAAGATCACCTGCCTGCCTTTTTCAAGTTAAAAAGTCTAAAATGAAAGCCACAGCAGACCTGTTTAAATTAGCCTTTCCCCCCTGGTGCCTTTAAATCAAATAAAACACAACAGTCTGAGTCCAAACAAGTTAAAAGAACGTCCTTGCGGGTTTTATCCACTAAAGCAATAGTAACTAGAGCAACCTTCTCAAAGGCTAAAGCGTCCCTGCGGCCCAACACTCAATAAAGATTTGGCTACTTAAGAAGGTCGAAACAGCAAGCCATTAAAGGGCTTGACATGGACCCAGCTAGCACACTGCTTTTGCCATCACTCACAGCCAGCTAATGCAATTTCTCACTGATGGTCTGTCTCATCCAAGCCACTGATAGGTTTAGCCTGATGCATGATGCAAATGACACAGCAGTTGAGATGTAGACCTATGTATATATCTTCATCACCTGCAGGTTCTCTCTGCGTGGTCCTCATCCCTCGAGACTTCCTCTTATTCACTTTCACTCCATCCTTTCTCCTTCTGAATGACAGCCTGATTTTCAGCTAAAAGCTCGATGTTGAGATCTTGCAGTAGGTCCACTGAGATTCGATCTATTCAAAAAGCAGGGGTACACCAGATGCTAAGCACTCATGTGTTTTTCCTGTTTAATATTAGGTGGTTAATGATTGCATTTTCTCCTGAAAATAGTTTGAAATAGTTTCAAATCGGTCTTTGATCCAAATTTTGCTGCTAGCTTGTAATTTCCAGCTCCATGAACTCAAAATTCAGCATGACTGCGCCCACATTATTGGACTATTAGTTAATTAAAAGTTGCTTTATGCCAATAATGACTCATTATAGAGACTCATTTTTAATTCATGGGGCTCTGGGAGTAAAACTTCTCTGCTCTGTTAACTGTCAGAGCTCTGTCTTGTCAGATATGAGTCAGTTTGGAGTGACTGTGCCACTTCAAACGTCCAGCTTTAATTAAGGATGAAAGGCGACGGGTTTGAGAGCAGACCAGACATTTTTCTTTTCCCTCAATCGCTTCGCAGCCAAAGCAGCATCTAATTTCACCTTATATAACCAAAATTCAGAAAGCTGGAGTAGTGCATTTAAAAAGTCCAGCCAAGAAACTTGATATAACTTATCCTGCCTTATTCCATAGTGCGGTTCAGTTCTTGACACTGTGTTCATTCAGTTTCTATGACATCAATAAAAGTCCTGTTCTAATATATTACTGTTTCTATAACAACTGCTAAGTTTGTAAAGTGGACACTTCAAATAAAGACTAACAGAAAAAAAATACACATTTTTAATTAGCCAAAGAAAAAGGAAATGGTTGAAATTGTTGAGGAAATTGTGAAGCTTTTTGTGAAGAGATTTTTATTAATAAGAACACTCGTGAAGGAGTCTCCAGTGTCAGCACTTTATACCAGACAATAAGCTTATAGAGTCTGTAGGATGGATTTCCAGTTTCCTGGTATGATATAAACCAATAAAAAATGATGTGTAAGGTACTTTTGTTTATTTTTTTATATATATATTTATATTAATATATATTATATATAACAAATAATATATATTTGTTGACTAATTCTTTAGTGTTATAAGAGAAATAAAACTCTTATAGGAAAATGAGAAATAAGAAAAACCCCAGTCTATCGGAAATTCTTTTATGTTACTAACATGTTCATTACATTGAGTATATTAGCTTACTTTGGGTTTGATTGTAGAGATCAGGCAAAAAAAAAAAGTAAAAGAAAAAAAATGGAAATGTATGAGAGTCGTGATATACCGATATAAACTTTATTTGAAATTCTTTTTTTTTGTCACTTCATCAACATTGTCTTATACATGCAAATTTGTAAGTTTTTATAAAGGTTTGCAGTAGAAATGGTGATTTTTATTACAAAATCCAAAAGATCAAAATCTCAATTTTCTGTCATAAAAATAAAATCAATGTTACATGCATGATTCAATGAAAAAAAAAAAAGGAAAATGTGCAATTAAACTGTGATGAGACGATCATTACACATTTAATCTTTAAACATCAAATGTTCATTTTCAATTCATAAGAAGAGTAATTAATAAATTATTAGACACACATTAGACTTGGCCTTACTTTCATTTTTCCAAAGAAAATAAAAATGATAGCAGTAATGTGTCAGAGAAAGTGTTATGCTTTGCCTGTCTTTGTGTGCTTCATCTACAATTGCACTTATTTAAAACTGTCTCTCAGCTGCTATTTACTTGTTGTTTGATTTCATTTCAGCAGGAGCAGCAAATCTACAGAACAAAGAGACAATTATTTCCTCCTTGTAGACACAGACACGACTTTTACAGTGTTCACTTTTGAAGTGCTGTTCGCTGGCATTGGCCCCTGTTTTTATATTTTGTTTGTTTTCCCACTTTTGACTGACAAGCTTTTGTTTGCTGTTTGTCAGGCCGCAATCAAGGCTGCAGCTCCACGATTACAAGCTTACATCAAAGTTCCTCTTTCCCTCCACATCCTCTGCCCTGGTGGCTCCCAGAGGAGCTGTCTGCTCAGACGTGTGACAGAGAGAGAGAGAGAGAAAGAGAGAGAGAGAGAGAGAGAGAGAGAGAGAGAGAGAGAGAGAGAGAGAGAGAGAGAGAGAGAGAGAGAGAGAGCAAGGCTGTGGGTTCTACAGGTTCTGCTTCATGGCCCTGAGTATTAGCACTGTTCTCTTTGTTGCCGCTGTCATGCGTAAGGAGATAAAGTTGAGGAGGGGCCCCGATGTGGAGTCTTCTAGGGCCGACATCGCTAATCTGCTCTTCCACTCAATCCTCTTCTCCCCTCTCCAGCTGCACTGCCAGTCCCTGCGCTAAATCCGCCATATCTCCCTCCAAGGACCTCAGCTCTTGTGTTTGAACAATGCCCTCTTAGCAGGGCCTGGACAGCAGCCCAAGAGTCTCTCTCTTTCTCAGTCTCTTTCTTTCTCCTCCTTACCAGGATTCTGCAAGTGCACAGTGTCAGGAGTGACTAAGAAAACAACCTGGTGGCCTTTTATTTATTTATTTGTTTGTTTGTTTGTTTGTTTGTTTGTTTGTTTATACATATACTCTAATATAACAGATCCAGTCTTTTGCGGCATGTGATGATTTTGTGTGATTTCAGAGCTTAACCTCCTTGCACTATTTTTAACTTTTAATTGTAAGATATATTAAAATAATGTTGGATTTAACAAAGTAGATAAACAAAAGAAAGAAAGAAAGAAAGAAAGAAAGAAAGAAAGAAAGAAAGAAAGAAAGAAAGAAAGAAAGAAAGAAAGAAAGAAAGAAAGTCAGAAAATGTACTTGAGAGTCATTTTGCAAGCAAAGCATGATTATTTTCTTAAATAAAGTATAAGGAAAGAGAAATTATAAAAAGACAGTCTACTGTGTGTGTGTGTGTGTGTGTGTGTGTGTGTGTGTGTGTGTGTGTGTGTGGGTGTGCAGACAGGACAGTCGTGGGAATACGAAGCGCTCTGTCGGATGCCAGCCTCCCGTCTTCTCCTCTGTCAAGTTGAGTCCTCAAATCTAATTTGAATGCTAATTATTTTGGTCAGTTTATAAACTATAGATCAACCCAGTGTCTTGGTTTTTCCCATCTCTCTTTCTCTCTCTTCATCTCTGTGAATCCTGGAGCACAGCCCCCTGAGGATCAGAATCACCTTGCCTTCCAACTTGTCTCCTGTCTCGGCTTCTTTCATTATACAACACATGACCTATCACATATTCCTCTTTTACCACCATTCAGGCCTTGTTGCCAGCCATCAGTGAAGGGGGAAAAAGCACTCTACTCGTTTCATCTTTCCTCTCTCTCTCTCTCTCTCTCTCTCTCTCTGTCTCTCTCTCTCTCTCTCTCTCTCTCTCTCTCTGAAAGATCTCTTGCCAATTGCGTTCTCTGCTTTTCCCCTGTGGAACAAGCTGCATCTTCAGAGCTGACAATTCGTACTTCTTTTATTGTAACATTTTTCCCCTTCTTCTTCTTTTTCTTCTTCTTTTCACTCAATGGAAACTGCAGAAAGCCACACCAAAACCACATCTGCGCAGCTTCTAAAAGAGACACAGCTCGAAGTCTGAAGTGTCTGAAGCTGTCATATATGAAACAAAGAGCTCCAGATGCTCTGTATCAGTTAGTCAGCGATTCATTTCAACTCTACTCTGATTTTACTATCACTTCCGTTGGAAGTATGGATGGATGGACATATTGATGGATATATGCATGAATGGATGGATGGGTATATAGATTGATGGACAGATATACAGATGGTTATAAGGATGGATAGATGCATAAATGGATCACAGGATGTATGGAAGCATGTATCAATGGGTGGATGGATGGATGGATGGACGGACGGACGGACAGACGAACCGACCGACAGACAGAGATGGATGGATGGATGGATGGATGGATGGACAAATAAATGATAGATAGATAGATAGATAGATAGATAGATAGATAGATAGATAGATAGATAGATAGATAGATAGATAGATAGGATGGATGGATGGATGGATGGATGGATGGATGGATGGATGGATGGATGGACAGATAAATGGAAGGATGCAGGGATAGCTTTTAAATAAAATCCACTCTGCTCTCTAATAAAATTAAAGACACCGTGTCATTCAACATGTTTACAACACTGTCCAGAAAGATATTCGAAATCCCTCCTCTGTTGTCAAACACCACAAAGGAGTTTATCTTTTCATGGAAAAAGTGTGAAGATACTATTCACTGGGTCAAATAAAAGTCTGACCTTTCTGTGTGTGTGGTGTGTTACAGACACTTGTATAAAGGGTTTGAGTGTAATCGAAGGCTGCAGCCTCCCTCGCTCAAGGTCTGGGGAGAGTTTCCTCTTGCTCCCAACACCTTTATCTCACTCAGCTGGTGCTGGAGGGAGCCCAGGGATGAGGAGAAAGTCATTCTATATGAGCTTTTGTTCCTTTTAATTGTAGTCAGACTTAGAGATAAGTGTGTACAGCGTGATGCAGGAAAATCAGTGAGGCTGGAATCCCACGTCCCTTAATATAAACACAAACACACACACACTCACACACACATACACTTATGCTCATCAGCAATGCCCTGCATCATTAACAATGCAGAAGGAGGGTGAAGTGTGAGTGTGTGTGTGTCTGAGTGAGTGTGTGTCAGTGATGGGGGAGGTTCACAATGCAAAAGCACTTGACACTTTGCCATCAGAATTAGTGGCTTCCTTTCTTATTTGTTTTGATGGGCAAATCACAAGGCTTTCATCTCTGCATATTTAAAGATGACACCCCAAACCGGCAGCTTGTGCTATTGTTCTTTCCCTCAGCTTATTCAACATACTTTACATTGTCACCACTCAAAGGAAGGGCTGCTCCTAATTTAAAGGTATTTATTAAAATTCAGACTAGCCATTACACTGCTGCACAAGAGAGGAAACAGCAAAGAAGAGAGAGAGAGAGAGAGAGAGAGAGAGAGAGAGAGAGAGAGAGAGAGAGAGAGAGAGAGAGAGAGATTGGGAGGGGGAAAAAACAGAACAAGCTGCTTAATCAAAAGTTAATTGTACAATTTTCATGCAGATGAGCACCGCATATACGTGATTCCCAGCTCTGTGATTATTAAAATAAAGAAATGAGCGTTATAGAAAATGTGGTGGGACTCCACGGCCTGTAAACAATCAGGGCAAGTTTAATTTGTGGTAAACAAAATGGAGATACACAAGGGGTCTGGGAAGGAGAGGATAAGGTTAAATTAAATTTGCAAATGTACAGACACAAGGCGTTTTGTGTTGGAGTGCAGCAATTACAGGCATGCTTTAATGAAGCAGGGTCTGGCAGCAGGGGACACATTCAGCCGGCACACGACCTACAAGCAAAACCTCCTACTGAACACCAAATTATAGCAGCAACTTAATAGACTGGATGAGATGAGTTCGGTGAAGCCTTTCTCTCTCACACAAACACAGAGAGGAAGGCACAGGATTATGCTTTTACCTGACTAAATAATAATTACATATAGTGTGTGCTGCAAACAGTGCACTTACCTGTATCTGGGTCATGTGATTTCGACTGCAGGCACAAGAAACATACAGTGATGGGACCACAATCAAACAATTTGTTAGATTTATTATGTTTATCATTTATTATTTGAGTTCTTGAATCAGACTGGTGTTTAGGTATTAGCTACATTTTCTGTAGCAGCAGCTCGGACAGGAGTTCCGGCTGTAATTCAATTCACAGGGTGACATTAATGAGCTCATTCTAATTTGTTTCTATGTTTTTATTGCTACAGCTAATTTATAGGTACTCGTTTCCTTTTGGGTCTGGGTTCTTCGTAATATCGTCTCAGGGAGATTTTTCTAGCCACCTTCACCTCTGGCTTAATCATTAGAATGAAATATGAGCTAAAATTTTAAACTTTATCATTTTTATTCTGATTTTTTTTTTGTTCATCAATAAAAGTGCTATACAAATAAAATTGGATTGAGTTGAATTGCAGCTATTAATAAGCTTGTAACTACAGTAATAGCTCATTCACAGGGACTTATACTGTACACACGCTATATAATCTAAGGACAGAAGTCATTTGTAGCACTAGGATGTGTATTAGACAGTGATAAAAATGTATTATTGTTGGCATGGTGAAGCTTTCTGTATTTAGTGAGATCTTGTAAGTCAGAGATTTCAGCATTGCTTAACTTTTACACCATGGCTCTTGAAGTGATCTTGGAGTGGTAATATCACCCCACCATGTTGCTGATTATTAATATACTATAAGAGCAGCATGTTTTTCTCCTTATGTATTAGTAATGTGTTGTCCTTAATGGTTGTTATGTGGTTAGAGTTCTTTAACTGGGCTTTCAGGAAAGGCCATTAGTACTCTGCTTTGTGTTTAGGTTAAATTCTGCAGTCAGTCCCTAAAAGTAAAAAGACGATGTTTGTGTACACCCTGTTTGTGTTTTGTTACAAAGAGAACTCAATCAGAAGCAGCAGTTATATTAGTTCATAAGTACACTTGCTTATGACCTGATTTGATTGTTGTTCCTGTTTGTAAATGGTGCTGTCAGAGCCTTGTCTCAAATGCACAGTTTCATTAGGATGAGCGTGGGAATGAATCCATGTTTTCATCTTAACCTCCTGCAAGGTTTAATACTTTTGTATGAAATTAGAAAGCCCCAAAATCATTTGTCTTGATCACATGTAGTTCATACGGTTCATGCTTTTATGGTTGCACCTTGACTTCATAATGTGCAAGTTTATTTTTAGTGAAAATGCTGATTCTGGAATAAAAATAAATAAATAAATAAATAAATAAATAAATAAATAAATAAATAAATAAATAAATAAATAAATGATTTACTCAGTATTATTATTATTATTATTATTGTTATTATTATTATTATTATTATTATTAGTATTATTATTATTATTATTATTATTATTATTATTATTATTATTATTATTATTGGAGGTAATATTAATATTATTTAAAAATAGATTTGAATAAGGTTTGATGTGGTTAAAATTAAATAAAGTTTGAGGAAGACAAGCAATGACTGCACAAACTGTAGAGCGGTCTAATGATGATCTCAACTCAATACTGACACCTAGTGGTGAACTTACAAGGTTGCAAGAAGAAAGTTAAACTGACGTTTATTTCTGCTCTTTCCAGTTGTGGAGGTTGTGGAGGTTGAGGTGCTCTAGAGGCTCTAGTTTGTATAATGCACACATTACATAACTAGACCAGGTCTCATTAACTGCCCTCCATCCTGGAGCACAGTTTGGTGATTTTAGCTACAACAATGAATTTTCACCCATTCTGACTGAGTAACTGAGTAACCTTACTCTATAAATGAACTGCCTCAAGTAATATCTTATTTAACAAGCTATGCTTCAGAAAAAAACTTTGCTAAGTAGCTTAGCTGATTTCTTTGAGTATGACTTTGAGTGTCACTGGTAATAAAAAACATTACTTTTAAAGCAGCTGAATAAAACTTCTATACAGACACTCACATGGGAAATTTCTTGCTACAGCACTAAACCAGGATTGTAGTCTTAGCATTTTTATTAACTGCCAATGATTTTCTGAGCCAGTGAATTGATTTCTCAAAGACAATCTCACATATCTAACGTTACATGAATCTGTTCCCTAACAAATTACAATATCTGAAAATAAAAAGTTAGCATGACCTAAATTAGCTAAATTATGTCTGGATTCTTGGCAGCCCTACAGCATTAGGTTCATCAACAACATGTTTGTCTAATTTACTTATATTTAACAATTGAATATATGCTTTCTGAAGAGTTTTATTCATTTGGTTCATTTGACTGGATTCTACTGACAACAGATCTTAGAGGATGAGGCCTTGCACAAAGAAAGCTATACCCAAGTGTTCACCAATCTGTAAGTCAGAGACATGAGACATGATTTTATTTCAAAGGTAACAATCATGTTAGCTAGCTATCAAAGTCACTCAATCAATCACTTTAAATGGAAAACAGATATCTAAGCCTGCCAGCTATGTGAACTCTAAACTAAAGGGAAATTCCAGTATCTACAAACATTTGAAGTGGTATTAAGAAGGAAATATGACAACATACGACAAGAAGAACTTTTAACCCTGAATGTAACTCTAGACACACTGACCTTGTGAATATTTGTGTCTCGTTAATTGCTAAACACCTTAAGAGTGAAAATTGGTTGTATTTTTTATATCACTGAACACAGTTTCCTGATCAAGGTTTGTACTTGTTTTCAAACTTTTGCTCATATTTATTTGGAATAATGCAAGCTAATAAGGAGCTGAATATAATTTTAAAGTGTAGATAGATAGATAGATAGATAGATAGATAGATAGATAGATAGATAGATAGATAGATAGATAGATAGATAGATAGATAGATAGATAGATAGGGAGATTGTTTATCTATTATATATTTTCTATTCTATCTACATATATTCTTTTTATTACTAATATATATAAGTAGAAAGAAGAAAAGGTCCAATTCAGGTGTATCCAAACACAAGATCTGGTACGAAACACCAACAGGACAACTTGAGTAATCTTTGTTCATTAAAGAAAAAAATTAAAAAGCCACACAATTCGCAATGTGAGTTATTCATACTTGGTCACATTTTTCACAATGCTAAACCTTTAATTTTCACTGTGAGTAGGGAATAAAACATAATGTGTCATGTTATTATTAGATAAACCATCAATTCCAGGATTGTGTGATGCCATATCCTATTTTTTTATCCATTTATATTTACATTTAGTATCAAGGAACAACCATGAAACTAGCTAGTTCCTTTTCTCACTCACATTATAGCAGCTATAAACAGGCTCTGTCATCAGCTTCTTCTTTTTTTCCTTGATGTCAACACACACACACACACACACACACAAACGTTATATTCCCAAGAAACCAGAAAGTGCGTAATCTGGGTTGAGTCTCTTACAAACTGTTAACACTGGAGTCTAAAGCTTAAATATATATTTCCTAACAGAACAATTTATAGTATCAACATGTTAAACAATGTATATTTATTCATTCATTGTCTACCGCTTATCCGATCTATTCTCGGGTCACGGGGAGCCTGTGCCTATCTCAGGCGTCATTGGGCATCAAGGCAGGATACACCCTGGACGAAGTGCCAACCCATCGCAGGGCACACACACACTCTCATTGACTCACACAATCACACACTACGGACAATTTAGAGATGCCAATCAACCTACAATGCATGTCTTTGGACTGGGGGAGGAAACCCCCGAGGCATGGGGAGAACATACAAACTCCACACACACGGCAGAGGCGGGAATCGAACACGCAACCCTGGAGGTGTGAGGCAAACGTGCTAACCATTAAGCCCCAACCAAGCCCCAACCAAGCCCCAACCAAGCCCCAACCAAGCCCCAACCAAGCCCCAACCAAGCCCCAACCAAGCCCCAACCAAGCCCCAACCAAGCCCCAACCAAGCCCCAACCAAGCCCCAACCAAGCCCCAACCAAGCCCCAACCAAGCCCCAACCAAGCATGTGTATTTATTTCTTTGTTATTTATAAGTATCTATGAAAGCTGTGAATATGTTGTTATTACAGAAAGGATAATGTATTGCAAGTACACATATGACATCAGTAGAAACCTGTACAACCGACAGAGCTGCTGTTATAGAAAATCAATCACCACCGTCTGACCAGTCAGATTTGAGAATTTCACAGAGCTGTGGTTTAACTAAAATCCCGTAATAACTGAGAGTTCATTTGTAAATTAAAATCGAGGCATTTTTAATGTATGTTTAATGTCATTCCAAAGGAGGAAATGTATCTTTACGAGTTTGAGTTTCGCAGTACAAGTGAAGTAATTCCTCTTTTTCTAATTTCTTAAAAAAGGAACTTCTCTAAAACCTTCGTGTGCTGTGACTACTGTTGTAACAGCCTCAGAAAGAAAGGAAAAAAAAGTCACACAGAGGAAATTGTATATATCATTCTTTAATAACCCATTTCATTTGTATATCCTTGGCATTGTGCAATGATCTCTAATCAATGTGCTTTAAAAAGCCCATGCAGCTTTCCCAACCTTCAGCTTTGCTGTTTACAAAACCATCAGTTCTGTTTCAGAAACGCTGCTGATGCTGCCGCTTTCCGGGTGCGAATGAAAAATGGGCGGGTTCCTATCTCACCGAGTGTGAAATCATTCAGATACAAATTCTGATACAAAATCTGTCTTTTTTTTTTTTTTTTTTCACAAGATAGACTCACTGAGTTTTGAAGGTATTCGTTGAAACTTATACATGGCTGCGATTGTTAGATTTTTAAAGTTAAAGAAAAAGAACATTAAAAAAAGGATGCTACTGATGATGCCAGTTGTCTTAATATGTACGACATCACGTCTAAATAAATAAAAGTTCAAACATCAACATAAAAATTTTAAAATATGTAAGAATGGACTGTAAGCAATAATACATAAATACATTTACAATACCTACAGCTTTACAAATTTTACACAGGTTAAAAAATCGAAACTGTTACGTCATTAAGACCCAGGATTAGGCAAAATCAAAACTGTGTTTAAAACATCTTGATGGAATGATACGACGAAGTGTGAAAGACCTTACATACTTACAGATACAAACCTTTCTGTAGCTTTTAGTATATGACATTGTATTACAGATAGATATGATCTTTAGAGGACAAGTGCATAGCAAAATAGAAGCAAATTTTATCCGTTTATGGGCGTAAATTCCTGACCGACTGGTATAAAAACACTGAACAGAAACATTTAAGGCAAATCTGATCATTTGAAATTGGCATAGTCTGAGAAAATGTCGACAAAGTCCTGTACCACTCTGTAGCAGAAGTCATACTGTTCCTACAAAGAAAGAAAGAATAATAAAGAACATTAAATAATGAATCTCAGAGACGCAATCACAGCATGTTCAGACCTACAGAACATTTTGGACACAAATTCAGGAAAATACGTATCATGCTATAATCAGTTTTCCAAAGTAAATGCTAGGTAAAGATTTTTCTTAAAATCTATTCATGGAACTGCTGAGCAGGATCTAGCTAAGAGGAAGGGCGATGTTGACCGTTGTTATGGATGGTGCCATGTTGCATGACTAATAGCAACAATAGTCTGATGTGGCAGTCAATAACGCTCAATAAAGAAATAAAAAATGTGTTACTGATCTGATACACAACCCCAGAATATCAAAGACTGTATATGGTTTTTTATTTTTTTTTGGTGAAGTAGTATTTCATATATAGTTATATTAACAGGAGTACTGAATTTTCGTATCAGCCACACATTTACTTTTTCTTATATTTATTCTTTTTTTATTGAGATTTGACATTTCTGAGTTTATTTGACTTCTGGTCTACATCAAGGTTTTCACAATTCAGCTGTAAAATTATTGAAATTCAATTAAATTTATTACATTCAAATGAACAGACGATACTAGAATTCACAGAAACATTTTTAACAGCTTTTCCTAAAGGGTGATTGTTTGTGAATCTGGTCACGGGAGGTTTAATACATACCACAGTCTGCACCATGTGTGGCCGCTGCATTCGCAAACTCTTCACAGTCTGAAAGACGTCCAGCAGGCCCTCTGCCTTCACACGCTCCAGAATATTACTGAGGGCAATAAACGTACCGGTCCGACCCGCTCCAGCACTACACACACACACACACACACAAATTGAGAATGAATGCATTCAGAGTTATAAACACATCCAGCTTTCATTCATTCATTCATTGTCTACCGCTTATCCGAACTATTCTCGGGTCACGGGGAGCCTGTGCCTATCTCAGGCGTCATTGGGCATCAAGGCAGGATACACCCTGGACGGAGTGCCAACCCATCACAGGGCACACACACACACACTCTCATTCACTCACACAATCACACTCTACGGACAATTTTAGAGAGGCCAATCAACCTACAATGCATGTTTTTGGACTGGGGGAGGAAACCGGAGTGCCCAGAGGAAACCCCCGAGGCACGGGAAGAACATGCAAACTCCACACACACGGCGGAGGCGAGAATCGAACCACCAACCCTGGAGGTGTGAAGCAAATGTGCTAACCACTAAGCCACCGTGCCCCCCCCTCCAGCTTTCATTGTTTTATTTATTTATTTATTTCATTTGACGAATAAAATTTCACTTGACACATTCCCTCAACTCAGAAACACAGGAAGATCTCCTCAACTCTGAGTTCAGCAAGTAACATCAAATCAACATGGCTACTCAGTGCACAGTAAGCAAAGCACTTCCTTACTTTTACATATATCATGCTGAGCTATTATTTCCTTTAGAGCAATCCACCTACCGGCAAAATAGCTTTGTAAATCATTCTGACTCTACATATGTACAGGAGGGAAATCTACATCACTCATCTCAGTTAGCTTGCTAGCTTGTCGCTAACAGAAATATGAACATGGAGGTGTCTATGTGTTTGACTGCAACTCAAACAAAAATATATATATATATATATAAAATTATGAGTTACATAATAAAGTCTAGAAAGGTAACCACCACCAAAAAACACAGCAAAAAAAATAGATTTATCTTTGGTGAGTAGTTCTACAATTGTTATGGGTGGCAGGTCCGATGTGGACCACTAGGGGGGGTTTCCAAAAGGGATTGTGTTGTATTGTTGTTTTTGTATGTCATGTGCTTGTTGTAGCCCCGCCTTATTGCTAATTGTTCCTGTCTTGAGTCATCTGTTCCTAATGTGTCCTTAATTATGTTTTCTATTTATAGTGGGGTTTGTGCTTAGTTTTCTTTGCTAGTCCTCGTCGGTATGTAACGCGTCTGAATGTTCTTCGTCTGTGTCTTCGTGGATATATTTTTCTTTATTTTCAATAAATCCCTGTCTGCCGTCTATCTCCGCATTGGGTCTGATGCATTTAAACCGGTACAACCAGCGTTATGTGACAACAATGTTAGCTATGTTTATTTCTAAGCATAAAAAAATCAAATACATTACGCATGCATGACTTTTTTATTCATCCACTGCAACGTCTACATCATAATACTTCTCTCTACTTTGTTCTTTTATTAATTTTTGTTCATCTCTACACTGCCCTGTGTAGCATGCAGCTGTATTGTTGTGTCCTGCACAAACAACATTTAGTTCCAATGTAACTAAGTTATATGGAGGAATGACAATAAAATCCACTTGACCTAAATTACACAAGTGACAAGAGCTATGCTGAAGAAAAACTTGGCAAGTTCATGAACCATGATTTCATGCAGGTCATTTGAACAATTTGTATAAAATGCACAGAAATTCAAGTGAAGCATTGACTATGCACAAGCCTGAACACAGATAATGTTTCCGTATTTGGCAAAAGTGGCCATCTTCAGTCATCAGTTCTAGTTATGGCCTTATTTACATGATTTTCCCAGTAGGATAATGTGCCATATTATAAAACACACACCTGTCATTCTAGTTTAATGAGTTAGTATGTATTTTTAAGTATGTATATAAGTATGTATGTTTTAAGTATGTATGTGTATGTGTGTGTGTGTGTGTGTGTGTGTGTGTGTTACCTGCAGTGTACGACAATTGGGTGGTTTCCTGATTGCTGTTGCTGTTTCTGCACCGCAGCAATGATGTCGATCATTCCCTTCCCCTCCGCCGGAATTCCAATCTCCGGCCAGCCGTGAAAGTGGAAGTGACGGACCAATCGTGTCTCCTTCTCCTGCTCCACACAAAACTCACATTAGAGCTGAGATGAAATTAAACATCTCTATACTATAATATCTGTATGATGTTATTGGCTATGTAGTATTGAGGTATACACTCACTGAGTACTTTATTAAGAACACTATAATAATACTGGGTAAGGCCTCACTTGGTGTGGATTC
The DNA here is from genome assembly GCA_033459395.1 of Hemibagrus guttatus. NCBI lineage: Eukaryota > Metazoa > Chordata > Actinopteri > Siluriformes > Bagridae > Hemibagrus > Hemibagrus guttatus. Next base: position 18,686,080 of record JAUCMX010000012.1, read on the forward strand.
TACAAGATGTTGGAAATATTCCTTTCAGATTCTGGTCCATGATGATATGATATGAATCACACAATTCCTGCAGATTTGTAAGAACACTTTCATGCTGTGAATTTGTTCTACCTCATCTCAACTGTGTTCTACTGGATCTAGATTTAGTGGCTGGGAAGGCTAATGAAAAACATTGAACTCATTGTCATGTTCATGAAACTGGTTTAAGATGACTTTTCTTTTGTCACATGGTGCATTATCAGCTGGAAGAAGCCATTAGAAGATGGTAAATGGTGGCCATGAAGAGATGCACATGATACAACAAAACTCAAATAGCCTGTGGCATTCAGGTGATGATTGATTGGTCCAAAGTGTGCCAAGAAAACATTCCCTGCACCATTACACCACCTCCTCTATCTTGGCCTGTTGAGTCAGGTTGGGTCCATGGATTCATGTTTTTTGCACCAAATTCTGACCCACCATCTGTAAGCCTCAGCAGAAATCTAAATTCATCAGACCAGGTTACGTTTTTCCAGTCTTTGGTGAGTCTGTGCCCAATGTAACCTCAGCTTACTGTTCTTGGCTTATTCTAAAGAGGAACCTTATCTGATCTTCTGCTGTTGTAGTCCATCCACCTCAAGGTTAGACATGTTGTGCATTCTGAGATGCTTTTCTGCTCAACACATTTGTACAGAGTTGTTATCTGAGTTACTGTAACCTTTCTCTGAGCACAAACCAGTCTAGCCATTTTCCGTTGATCCCACTCATCAACAACGTGTTACAGTCCACAGAACTGCTGCTCATTGTTTTTTTTTCTTTATTGCACAATTTTGAGTAAACTCTAGAGATTGTTGTGTGTGAAAATCACAGGAGATTAGTAGTTCTGGAAATACTCATATCAGCCCATCTGGCACCAGCAATCATGCCACGGTCAAAATCAGTGAGATTAGATTTTTTCCCCATTCTAGTAGTTGATGTGAGCATTACTCAAATCTGCTGGAACGTATCTGCATAATTTTATGCACTGCACTGCTGCTACATGATTGGATGATTAGATATTTGCATAAATGAGTAGGTGTACAGGTTTTTCTTAATAAAGTGCTCAGTGTGTGTTTATGATGCATACATTTTCAATGAATCAACTGTATTGATATACAACTTTCCACTTTCTTTTCTATAAATACAAGTTAAAAAACACATACACACACACGCACACGCACACACACAGACACACACACACTCACCGGGTCATATGTGAGTACCAGATCTCTGAGACTAAAAGTGTCATCACACTGAGTATCAGCTTTGATTTCCACTGTGTAGTCTCCATATTTCACTGAGTCTTCTGTAGGCCAGTATTGACAACACTTATCCTACACAAGACACACAGACACAGACACACACACAGACACACACACAAAATAATATTTAATATTACATTTGTAGAAAAGACTACACATTTATTAAAGAAATATCTGACCTTGTTTCGAACTTCTGAGAACATCCCCAAAATAGTCCCAAAAAGGAAAACTTGAACTATTTATTTATTTATTTATTTGTTTGTTTGTTTGTTTGTTTGTTTGTTTGTTTATAAAACTAGCAACTTTTTTACTCAGGTTAAAGTTTAGGTTAGATTTAGTTCTATCATAGCATTAATTAGCATATGTCAGAGGTACAGCTTCAGAAGATCCAAAGAAAGTGTGTGTGTGTGTGTGTGTGTGTGTGTGTGTGTGTGTGTGTGTGTGTGTGTGTGTACCTGTTCTCTTTCTTGGAGTTCTGTCAGCATGACTATGGAATGACATTTCCATTCCCAAACCATCCTCCAGAAATCTTCCACCGTGTGGGGTAAAGGACCTTGTGTCGCTATGAAGTAGTCTTTTTGCCTGTAGCCCTGTCACATCCGAACAAAACAATTCAACACACACAGACACAAACATATACACAGACGAAATCAGTACACAGTAATGTACACAGTAAATGTACTGGAAAGTATGAAAGCTTGTTTCAGCCTAGTATCAAAATGTTTAGATTTTAGCAAGTTGTGTAGATATTAGCAAGTTGCTATTGTGAGAACAAAAAAAACACAGAACTTCTCAATGAACACATATTTGCAAGATAAATCAGTACAATTATTTAGAATCAGGCCTCCAAAGTTATAGGTTATTAGTTAAATGATATATCCTATATTCTATAACTTACATAGTTACATACATTTGATTCACTTATTCATTAACTGAATCAATTATTCATTGATTCATTGATTAAAATATTTTTCATCAACAATAACAGTTGCATAATGCAAATACAAGAAAACCTCAAGAATCATTCATTAATAAACAATTAGAACAAAAAAAGGACTCACGTCAATAAAAGATGCATTAATGTAGTCAGTGAATTCCTGCCCTCTCCTCATGGATAGGATCACCCTGTTAAAATCATCTGCAATGAAGAACACTTAGCATTTAGCAACACTGTTCATTTATTAGCAATATTGTTCTACTTATTAGCATTGCTCTAGAACTTGAGCAGTGTTCAAGTTCTAGCTATTAGCAACACTGTTCTATTTCTTAGCACTGTTCTAGCTAGCGCTGTTCAAGTTTTAGTTATTAGCAACACTATTCTAGAGATTTTACTACACTGTTTTACTGTATTTGCAACATTTTTCTAGTTCTTAGAAACACTGTTCAAGCTATCAGAATTGTGTCTAACTATTCGCAACAGTTTCCAGTTCTAGTCATTAGCAACACTGTTCTAGTTAATAGCAACACTGTTGCTAATAGCTGGAAGAGTGTTGCTACATATGATGCATATGACTGTGCCACTGAATAATAGTGTAATAATATGTGTAAGCTCACAGCCTGTTAACTCCATTTGACTTAGCATGAGCTTCTCACTGCTGGTGTGCATTAGTGTGGCAGGAAGGACTTTAATGGGTGAGGAAAGGAAGTGTGATTTCAGATTCACTTCCCTGTAAACAACACACACATGTTGCTCTTAGATACCAGCAAGCACGAGGTAGTAATGCAGCAGAGTGTCTGCTATGGTGATTTTCAGTTTATCAGAACAAACAAGAATATTTTTTACAGCAAATATAAATATAACACATTGTGGTAGAGATGCTAAGCTGTAAATTGTAAGATATGTAAAGTGCAAATGAAGTCTATACTTTGATCTGAGAAAAACAAGTGTTTGAAAATGTTAATCCTAGTTGTAACATAGCAGGGCTTGTATCAATTACATTAATAATGTGTTTGTTGTGTACGAGTCTAAACAGACATACAGTAATTTATGCACTGTGTACATGCATAACGTCTCATTACTGTTTCTTATGTATTTACATATCCATTACCTAATTTTCAACTGTCTCTTTTTGTATTGAAAATTTTCTGGGGGGGTTTTCCATAGCAATGTATGGCAAGATATTTTTCCATATTGTTTTGTGCAACCTCATATTTATACCCCAGAGAAACAGAACATGAAAAACAACCATTTGTCACATTCTTATGATCAGATGATAGATAGATAGATAGATAGATAGATAGATAGATAGATAGATAGATAGATAGATAGATAGATGGATGGATGGATGGATGGATGGATGGATGGATGGATGGATAGATAGATAGATAGATAGATAGATAGATAGATAGATAGATAGATAGATAGATAGATAGATAGATAGATAGATATGTATTAGATGAATTATTGAGTATAATGTTTATTTGTATACAATCATTTTGATGAAGGGTGCCAACCATTCTGGAGAGCGCTGTATGTATATATGTATGCAGGGCATTTGAGGATTGCACAAAAAGTGTAGAAAAATGATTTTTATTAAAAACTGGGAAATCAGTAAGTTGGGAATCTAATAGAATTTCATCTGTGTGCATGCTCTCCTCACTGTTTATTTGTTCTGATAATAAAATCTTCATGTAATAAGAAATGCATTTTATTACAACTTGCACTTCTTTGATGTTATGTGACTGACCCTTTCCACTTGTGAACTGCAGCCTGTGGTTCCCACAAAGCAAGCAATCCAGTGTGAGAAAATGTGAAAAAGCTACAGGTTTAGTTAACTGAAGGTTAATTTTCTATACGACGTGAGACCATATTGTGGCTACATCAAGTTGCACTTTGCTCAAGCTGCATTCTCACAGGTCTTCACGTTTGCCTCTTAGTATCTTGTTGCTTTGATTACAGAATATTGTCATATTCCAGATTATTTTCTATGGCTTTTTAAAAACCCTTTCCAGGCAAAATCCTTACATGGAATAATCTGGAGCACTCGGTTCTTCTTCATATTCGCCGGTAGATTTCCCGTTCTCATGTTTTCCTTCATAATCCGCATGTTGGTCAGCTTCTGCAAACAGGAGAAGTGAAGCATTCATCTGTGAAACTGATAAATATGGACACTTCATGAAATGCTTTGATGGACTATTTTCAAAGCCACATTTGTAAATGGGATTCATTGTGTCACCGTGTTGTGTTTCAGCTGTTGGTTTCAGTTCCTCTTCCACCACAGAGGCATTGTACTCACCTTAAACTCTTCTTCGAGCCCTAGACGGTCGAGCGGTGCACAGGTGTTGTGCAGTTTGTCCAGATGTCCCTCTAAGGAGGACACATCCAGCTCGGTGTCCCCATACAGGAAGTACTCTAGCAGGGCCTGGTAGATGAACGAGTACTGCATCTGCACATATACATAAACATACACATACCCACACACACCGCAGTTAGAGGAACTGGGAGGGGAAAATCCTACTAAGATGCATGCATGTATAATTAGAATGGTCACTGGGGATTTCCCAAGACACCATCGTTTGTATTTTTATAGCAAATGAACATTACAAGATTTTATCATGAAGTATAATAGACGATGGTCAGTGTTTTTCTTATGATTACCAAGGATTCTTATAAAACTTACTGCATTGTCACATCTACAGTATTGTTTCTTTATTTATTTATTAGGAATAATAGCAGTAACACTTTATTAAAGGTAATAGACAAAACAAGCAATCAAAAAAATAAAAGCTTTTACTTAGCTAGCATTCAACTAGCTGTTATTTGCCTTGGCAAATAATATATTATTTATTCATATTATTTGATATTATTTTTTCATTATATATTTACACTCCATATTAAAAATTATAATAGAAAAAAATAAATTAAATTAATATAATATAAAACAATAAGTATAATATACAATTATTTTATATATTTATGAAACAAATATTAATTATTATTTATTGTCTATATATTATTTGCATATTGTATTACTTTATCGATGTAAATAAAACATTAAGCACTTTCAGCTGCATTTTAAATGTGTTATATAAATAAATCTTATTAATATAATAATAATAATAATAATAATAATAATAATAATAATAATATTATTATTATTATTATTATTATTATTATTATTATTATTATATATTTATTTATATGACACATTTAAATGCAGCTGAAAGTGCTTAATGTTTTATTTAAAAACACAAAAACAACAACAACAATAATAACAATAATAATGATTAATTATTATTGTTGTTAATAATAATAATAATAATAATAATAATAATTTTAGATCGTTTTATATCCAATGTGTTCTCAAAATGTTTTTGCTTTAGCTAGTATTTCACCCTCATATTAATAACTTTGACTAGAATGGACCATGGCTATAATTTATATAATTATATGTTATAAATTTACTCAAATTGTCAACACTTACAAATATCCTATTTCATTAAAAAAAATATTTGGTAGTTATAGTCACTCTACTTGGCCAAGAGCTCTCTACTTGTGTATCTCTTTTAGACTGACAAAGAAATGTGTAAATGCAGAGGTGTGAATAAACAATGACCTTGTTATTCCCAACATTCTGGTAGTCATGAGCAGCAAAGTGTTATAGTACAAGAGAAGGCCCTGAGGCTAAAATTAATACCTCTATTTTTTTATTTTTTTATTTATCTCTGATATGTGTTAGATGTACTATTAATGTTATTGTGTAGTTAGCAGGACATTTCATTTCAGTAATTTCAGCCAAAGGGAGAACAAAACTAGAAGATGGCACACTTACATCTGTCTGTACAAGTTGTGATCGCTGGTCTCTGATTTTAGACACGAACCCAAATACATCAATCTTTTGCTCCTCGTACATCATGTCAATCATTGCGTCAATAACGATGAAGGTACCTGTCCTTCCAACCCCAGCACTGAGAGAATACACACACACACACATACATTTTATTATATATATATATATATATATATATATATATATATATATATAATGTATGGGTGTGTGTGTGTGTGTGTGTGTGTGTGTGTGTGTGCAAAGGCTTTAGAATAAATAGATACACAAAATCACACTTGTGAATTCCCTCTCTCAGCTGTTTTTTGCTGGTGTTCTTGTATAAGATTATAGACCATTATACTTTGTTGATTTTTGCCACCTTTTACTTGGTCATTAGATTTCCCTAAATAAACAACAAACCAATTTTACATACTTCTGAACCTTCACATACTGTATGTTACAAGAACTGTGTAGATTAACCGACAACATTATAAAATTCATTGTAACGAACTGATTAAATATTTTATATTACAGTTTGTGATCTTAGAAATGAATAACAGATATAATATAAAGGTCCAAATTTTATTAAAAAACAGTATGTATAGAGTTGATGTGTATATTATTCATAAATATGGACAAACATAAAAACTGTCAAAATGAGCAAAATGCACATAAGAGAAATAAGGGCATTGTACTTATCCTTGAAACACTGTCTTTTGTATAGGTATGCAATGCAACTTCCTGAAAATCAGGTTAGTTAAGCAATGATATCTGTCAACATGTTTCTTATAAGAGTTGATTTTTAAAGTAAAGTAAAGGTTTAGCTCAGTTCCTGTTCAAGTTTGTTTTCTTTTTTTCTAAAACATCCCAGCCCAGGAAATGTATCATCAGCATAATCAAACGAAACTATAAAACCTTTGCACAAACACAATATCATTACAAAAAGAAAAAAATTTGGACATCAGTCACTAGTAAACAAATATGTTTAAATACTTGAATGTTGCCATTCATCAGCATAGCAAGTGTGTGTGTGTGTGTGTGTGTGTGTGTGTGTGTGTGTGTGTGAGTGGGACTGTGTAAAACACAGTAAAGATCATAGTGTCAGAGTTACAACATACACACTCCTGCGACACTGGAACATGACACACAACTAGATCAGAGGCTGCTTGATCAAACTCTCAGACTCTGACCTACATATTTCGGAGTTTTTTTCCTAACTACACAACATCGTGAATAGCCCTGAGTTCGCCTAATTCAAATTATATGGTAATCGCTTTGAATAATGCATCATTGTCTGCTAAAATAAATTATACATGCATGACGGATACCTTCCAAATGACACCGGGGGGGTCCGCAAGGTCTTCCGAATAATGGTTATGCAAAAATTGGCCTTTTTCCAAGAGTATAACATAACTGTCTACTTTCATAGTTAGTGTTAATAAGGTTGTTTGAACATTGTTAAAAAAATATAAATAAATCAGTGAAAATAATAATAATAATAATAATAATAATAATAATAATAATAATAATAATAATAATAATAATAATAATAGTTTTCTTTTCAGCTTGAGATTTAAGAATCTGCAAGTGTGATCTGGTATTAAAATTTATAATAATTTTTATTTATTTATTTATTTATCAATATAATACTGTTACAAATTTATAATAAGTTACGATAAAAATATTTATTAATAATTTATATATATGATTGAAATATTCATTCATTCATTCATTGTCTACCGCTTATCCGATCTATTCTCAGGTCACGGGGAGCCTGTGCCTGTAGGTTGTGCCAATCAACCTACAATGCATGTCTTTGGACTGGGGGAGGAAACCAGAGTACCCGGAGGAAACCCCCGAGGCACGGGGAGAACATGCAAACTCCACACACACATGGCGGAGGCAGGAATCGAAACCCCAACCCTGGAGGTGTGAGGCAAACATGCTAACCACCAAGCCACCGTGCCCCCCTGATTGAAATATTTATTTCTCTAATATATTAGTTAAACAGTCATACTGATTGTGCAAGTTTTTTTTTCCTTTCTTCACATACCCTATGCATAAAGACATGTGACTTTTTCCTGTTACATCAGTTTATCTGTCATTTGCCACTTCAGTAGCCCAAATATAAATGGTAAGAGATGGAATTTTGGTGGTTTGCTTTTAAGAATCTCTGTGTTGATCTGCGCTGTTCATTTTTTTTCACATTTCCTGCTACTGTGAGATACTTCAGCTATTAGACTGCTTTTTTTTAAACCTGCTGTATTTACTCCACAGCTGAGATCATTACCCAATTCTGACTAACACAATATTCTAAGGAACTTGTTTAGCAAAAAGAGCAGAAGTTAAATTAGAATTTGGATTAAACCTGCACAAAAGGCCACATGTTAAGCAGCAGGATTAAGTCTCTGTGTTGTTCGTGTAAGGTTGCGTACCTGCAGTGCACCACGATGGGACCTGCATATGAAGGGTTCACCTGCTTGACTTTCTTGAGGAACTTGAGCATGCCAATGGGCGAGAAGGGCACGCCGAAGTCTGGCCAGCTGGTGAAGTGCAGCTGTGTGACCAGACGAGGGGTTTTAGAGCCATCACTAGCTTGCTGAGGGGGACAGAGAAAAAGATTTTTTTTTATTTAATAAAGCCTACAATAATTAATTTTTCTAAACTAGCAGAATGACCTACAGTTATCTCTTAAGAACTCTGTGTGACCTTCTCTTCCCTACTAATTAGATTAAAATCCTCATGTAATTTGTCATGTTTTATAATATAACAACTATCAGGAGAAAGCCCTGAGCACGGTTCACAGAATTACAATCTGCGATGATGAATTCTCAAACCTCACTGGTCAGAAAGCTTTGATTAACTTTTTATAACAGCAGCTTTGACAGGAGCGTTGGCTGTAATTCACATGTTCATATTAATGCTATTGTTCTAATCCATTATCTTTCTATAGTAACACCTTCTACATAAAAAACATGTGTAACTGATCATTTATTTAAGCTTTAAAACACTTTTTAAACATTTTTAGAAAGAGACTCTAGTGTGAGGTAAAGCTGTACTAATGTTTTCTGATGGCAACAGCTTCACCAGCAGTGGTGTTTTGTGTGTTTTTTGTCACTCTAGTGAAGGATAAGTGGAATTAATTTGATTTGCAGACATTCTGCAGCATTAAAAGTAACTATACATGGATAAAAATTGTGCCTCATTCTGTAATGGCTTAATAACTGTAGTAGCTGAGATGTGGTAGCTTAGTAGTTAAGGTGTTGGACTACTGATAGGAAGGTTGTGAGTTTAAATCCCAGGTACACCAAGCTGCCACTGCTGGGCCCCTGAGCAAGACCATTAACCCTCAACTGCTCAGTTATGTAAAATAGAAGAGATAAAATTGTTAGTCGCTCTGTACAAGAGTGTCTGCCAAATGCCAGAAATGTAATGTAATAGGTTTTGGAACATTAATTGCTATCAGAGAACTAAAGCACTATGGGGAGGTGCTTTTATAGGAATATGATTACCTTTATCCACTCTATCATTTTTCCGATTTCCTATTACAGTTTACCCAGTCTTACAATTTTTGTTGTGGACACTGGAGACAATGGACATGCCTACTGACTTTACATATCCAACTACTACATTGAATATTGTACAAACATTTTTACACAGTGTATTTATGACTTATTTATGACCTCCCTGACCAACATTTTTATACAGTTAATCCATACAGAGACCCAGTTTCATGTTTGTAAAAGACTTAAGAGCTATGTAGACGTACATTCATACTTTCCTTCGTGTTATTTGTGAGTATTTGTGAGTATTGTGCTGCTCTTGTGTTAAGTCGCTGTTGTTCATGTGTTGTGGCACTTAGAGCAATGTGCTCTGTCTACAATAGCATATTATAACATAAAAGGATAGAATGATAGAGCTACAGTATAAAAGCTGCTTTTGCTTTAAAAGGTTTCCAAAATCATGAAGAATGATTATTTTCTATAATTTTCCAAATATTCAATGACGTTTGGTTGCTTTTGATGTCACACACTTGAGACTCACATATTGCACACAGAATTTGCGTATCGTGTAATCAACCAGCACGGTGATGTCCTCCACAGCGACTCGCATGTTCCCATATGTCCAGCACCCCTTGTCAGGCCAGTACTGGTAACACTTGTCCTAGATTGAAGAGCAAATTGAACAAATTTGTACTCTAAGGTGAACAACATTGTACACAAAACT
>JAUCMX010000012.1:18698855-18903855 GCA_033459395.1 Hemibagrus guttatus
GTGAACGTGAAAAGAGTGTGTTGTGTATAAGTAAAAGTGCATCCGCAGCTAAATCATACACAGTGTAGATATCACCTGAAGTTTAAAGGTATTTAAGGAACTGCAATTCAGAAGTAGAGAACAATTTGACTTTTTGTTATATATAGATATATAACATAACACAGTACTATAATTTGTGGCAGTTAGTAACGGTTAGGTGTGCAGCTCTAGACATTTCTTGCTTTTGTGCAACTTTCACAACATCGAACGTGTTGGTTGATAAGTCTAATATTCAAATGACCTTCTGAAAACAAATTATTCATATCAAGGTGATGGAATAGGATTTATAAATAGTACTCCTGCTTTGCATGTGTTAGTTGAAGTAAAACTTTTACAGGTTTTTTTTGGAGTTAGCACACTCTAAATGTGCGGATGACTAATTGAAATGCAAAAGATAAAGAGAAGTAAAAAAAACCTGTTCACTATGATTGCTATGCAGAAACATGACAGGTTGGTATGCCTCAACACAGAGACAGGAAATACACAGAAACAGAAAACCACAAACAACATCGGCTCTGTGTAAGACCGTGAACTGAGTGCATAGCAGCTGACTATCTGAAGAGAAGGAGTAAGAAAGAGAAAGATAGACAGAAAAAAAACACTCACATGGGAGAATATTGGGATATCTGTTCTTCTCTTTGTTATCATCTTTGTTTGCCTCTTCGTATGTGCCTTGTGGGTTTCCGCCTGGTAACGACTACAACGGCACAGAATAAACATAGTATGTAGTAAAAAGGATGTAGTAAAAATGTTTTGCAAAGTGCAAATGCTCAAGATGAGCTGTTGTCCTACTCAATTTATTGTTTAAATGTAAATGAATGCTATAGTGGCCAAAATTATTGGCACCTGCCTAAAATGTTTATGAATTAATACATGCTGTCCTCTATATAAAGACTATACAACAAGTAATGTTTTTTTTATTTGCAAATATGGAAGCATTATATCGTTTTACTCATTTTTTTTTCTTTCAGCATTCTTACATATAATATGCTGGCTCTGGAGGAAATAACAGCTACCGAGTCTCTTTGTGTAATATCTAGCAAGGTCCAGTGATCTTAGTCCACTCCATCATGCAGAATATTTAAGCTCATTGATGTTTGTGCATTTTTTCTTCAATTCACACCACAAGTTTACAGTTGGATTCAAATCTGGAAATTTTCTGATTTGTTTTAACCATATCTGTAGAGATTTGGGTTAGATTTTATAGATTTTCCTTCAATGATGATATCATTCGAACAGAACTTCAACAGAAGGTTGTCTACTGGAATATATTTTTGTTAGAACAACAGTACGGAATTGTTTGACTGTTCTGAATTATTATGGGTCATGTTTATTTAGATCACTAACTAATTCTTAAGGGCATTCTTCATGTGCTTTGTTTAGCATGTACAGCTACTTCCTGTTTGGTGCAGACAGCTTAAGTATCCATTAAGACTGCAGGACATAAACATCCTTTCCATGAGACTTGGAATTCATTCATAAAGTATGTGGTGGCTGAATCACCAGCCAATGATTCAATTAAGATGACTATGGAATGACTCTTGAATCATCTGCCTTAAATTGTAAATTGGGTAATTCTTCAGTGAATCACCAGTGAGTGAACCAATGTCAAATGATTCCCATCCATCAAAATTACATTTTAACATTGTGGGAAGCAAATGCTTCTAAATTTCTACTGAATGTTCTGGTTGTTCGTGTCTAGCTATATTTATAATCAGGTGACAATTTTCATAATATGAAGTTGTTCTGTTTACTGACGACGTATTCAACTCTGTAAAAAACATTAGCGTTTCTGTTTACTTTGTTGCTACCAAATAAAGTCAATGAGGAGGAAAGTCATCACATGTAAACCTGGCATTGAGAGACCCTCTCTTAATGATTTTTTCAGACACTATGATCTTCTTTAATCAGCACAAAAGAAATAGAGAACTCACATTGTATTCTTCTCGTAAGAGTTTCCCATCATCGGCCGACCGGACGCGGTACACGTCCTCCAGGTTGTCTACGGGTATGGGGAAATAGGTTTTGGATGTGGAGGGTGATCTCTGCAACAAAACCACTGTCTGTGCCTCTGTAACAAAATGAGAGGAGAACATTAAAGTCTAAGACTTTGGATATAGAACCAGTTCAGAGTTTGTTTATTCATTCATTCTTCTTAAGTAAGCAATTCTGGTCAGGGTTCCAGTAGATTCTAAGCCTATCACAGTTGCATTCAGTGCTAGATGAGAAAACACTAGATGGGAAATCGGTCAACCACAGGGTTTCTCTCTCTCTCTCTCTCTCTCTCTCTCTCTCTCTCTCTCGTCTCTCTCTCTCTCTCTCTCTCCCTCCCCTCTCTCTCTCTCTCACACACACACACACACACACCTGGAGAACTTGAAGAAAACCCACATGGAGAGTAACCTCAAGATCAAACAAGCACACAAACACTACCTGCTGCGCCTGCTCCCCTAAGTATATTATTTTGGCATTTGTTGTTATATTAGTATTTGTTATGTTTTAATCATTGCACATGTTGTCAATAAAAATATTCCATTCTTTTCAACATGGTTACTATTCTATAATAAACCACCAAACAAAAATACAACATTAATAAAGAACAGTTTAGGTCATCTATATTCAAAATATCTTCATTTTCTATAATCAGAATATCCAGTGTCATCCAGATGAGGAAGAATTCCCTTTTTGAGTCTGGTTCCTCTGAAGGTTTCTTATTCATATCATCTCAGGGAGTTTTTCCTTCTCACCATCACCTCTGGCTTGCTCATTATGGATAAATATACATTTTAAATTTATTATTTATATCCTGAATTTACACTACATTCCGAAGTTTGGGATCACATGGAAATTTCCTTGTTTTCCAGTTGTGCACCTTAATGATTATAACAGTTTTCAGCTGTGCTAGCACAATTACAAAATGGTTCTCTAATAATCAATCAACCATATAAAATGATTAACTAGTAACTGATGGCTGCTTATAATGGGCCTCTGTGCGACAATGAAGATCTTTCTTTAAAAATCATCTGATTAATTTTATGTTTTTGAAATGGATAAAAATGAGTTTTTCTTCGGAAAACAAGGACATTTCCAAGTAATCTCAAACATTGTGACAACGTCCGCTTTAAAAGGTGCTATACATATAAAATTGAATTGAACTGAACCGTCCGTAACTGTCTGCTAAATCTTTGTAAATATCAGATTTACTTTAAAGTTATTGCAGCTTTCTTTTCTGCATGTAACATCACTGAATATGATAACATATGACACGTAGCCCACAGCACTGATGTGTTAGTACAAAATCGCAAACACTTAACCGTCAGAGGTACTTTTTTTGGGTACAAGGACTGAATAATAAAACTTTTAATTGATTAAATGATCTCGTGCACAAGTCAGACACTCAAACTGTAAAGAGATAAAAAATAGAAAATCTTTGTTGAATACTGTATAATCAAAACACAATGGCAAAAAAGTGCGTCTTTGTATTGCATGGATTAACAACTGTGATTTTATTTCAAGGTTAAGCTCAGACTTCTTAATTTAAATTGTATGCTAAATTATTCCTAAATTATTAAGCAATATATAACATTTGATTATTTCACACCATCACAGGTTAGGATTCACGAACCATAAGATCAACAAATGACTCTAGATACTAAGAGCAAATTGAGTAGAAATTAAAAACCTCTAAAATTAGTTTACATTCAGGGAAGCACTAGTCATTTTAATTAAAGTGAGCCTGCAGGAATTATTGAATTTTCTGAGCGATAAAACACTGCATGATAACACCCATTACTTGTTACACGCTTGTTAACATAGAGAGCACAACACAATCCCAGTCCAAATAAGAACACACAGTCACAAGAATACGACAGAAACCTGCGTGAAGAGAAAGACCCAGAAACGCAAAAAAAACTTAAAGAACCATTTTGTCTTGAATGATTTTTTTCTTAGACAGGGCTCTACTGATGGGATCCCTGATTAAAGTGACTGACGTCATGCAATTCATCTTCTAGAACAGTTAAAAATACTGTTTAGACGACAAATACATCATACATCATTCACATCTATTAAAAAATCGGTGTCTTAAAGCCTGTATTTCCTTCAGTTTTGTCACGGTTTGGTTTTCACACCTTGACACTATAATTATCTGTGAGATATTAAGTGAGAAATGCTGGACACGCATTGCATTTAGCAGATAAAGCATGTTTTATATAGAAAAAGGGGCAAAAAAATGCCAGGCCGAGTGACCAGTAAAGACTTTTGAAGCAGAGTGAACAGAGTGATTTGCAAGTTATTTAGAGAGATCTACTTCATTATTTGGAGAGTTTCTTTTTAAAAACTCCATCTACGGAATCATAAAAGTAGGAATCGGGAATGAACGAGAGTCATGAGAACTGTGAGTCATGTGGTTAGTACTTGCGCATAGGCTTAAGGGAATTCATTTGTCTGACTCAATAAAATGGGTCGTTTAAATGAAATACTTCATTTCTTAATCATGAACAAGGTTAGCATTACTTACTTGGAGAGGACCGATGTCATATAGCATAGCTATAATCATTTTAAGTTGAGTAATCTTAAACGCTACTTATTATATAAAGTGTTTATCTAGATATAAATACTAAACACGGAAACTTGCACAATTGTCAACTCGGATAATAGGCACAGACTTGGAACTGAGTGTTAAATAGGCAGTTGCCCTGCTGGATATGAGTGGAATTATTCATAGCTTCAACTAAGAGTGTTTCTGATTGCTCCTATTTCAGGATTCAAGAAACATATGCACAATGAGAAATAAAATAAAATGAGAAATTCATGCCAAATACAGCCTAGGGCAAGTAGCAGGAATAATGTACAGGTTACAAATGATCACCCTATTAAAAGTCAGTCATTACTGTAGAATATATAAATGTCTCAAATTATCAAAATCGAGCTAATCGAAATGTATATATTTACGTTAGGAGTTCTTGAGCATTAGCGGATTACACGTCAGGTTTCCCAAGACTGGGAGCAGATATATTTGAGATTTGCACAAATAAGATCCAAAATGTTTGCACACTCACTAAAGATTGTGCAAAAACTGCCCACAGCTAACCCTTTTTTGTTTGCATTCTTGGAAATGTTCATCCGTGCAACTTCATGACATCAACTTGGTGAAATTGCACACACAAAACTTCTGGGTAATCTTTTAATGAGTACTATGATAATAATTCCAAAATCATCTCAAAACTTCTTTTTTTCTTCTTCTTTTATTACAAACTCCTCTAAAAGTGTTGTTAGGAGGTTTTCTTAAAGATTCTTGAGGATTTCTTAACTAATCTTTAGCCAATCATTTTCCCCAAAACATCCTTGTCGTCATAGAACTTCATAGAACTTGAGTTGAAACATAGAGAGAAAATTACACTTGTGTACACTTAGTGTTTCTCAACTAAAATACGCAAATAGTCACAAGCTATAATGTGGTCAGTGCTGGAGAAATATTCAATAGTCAATAATTCAAACAATATTCGAGTCAGTATTAATTCACTGCTAATTACAGATACATGATATCATGGGGGTGGGGTGGGGCGGAGGGGTAGCAGTATAATTTTGTATTAGTACCAGTTTGGCACTTGCTACTTAAGTGGATTTTATGCTAGCTTCATTAGCTGAGTGATGAAAGCCATAAAGAAAGACAATATTATAATTTTCCAATATTATAGTTAATTTGAACACGCTTCACACACAAGTATTATTACATAATCCAACAGGATAGAAATAACAATTACATTTTACCAGATTTCTCTTTTAAAATGTTGTATATCTAAATTTTTGATATTCTTTGAGTAAAATTTTAACCCACACGCTCCCTTGAAAAGATTTTACAGTATGCATGCTGTATTTAATGGCCTGCCAGATTTTGCAGGTATACAACTGCACACTTTCAATTTGTTTCACTACAATGCTTAATGCTGCTGTTTGGCCACATTCATTGCCTTTAAGAAACATGGGAAAATCTCACTGAATAATCTCACACAGACAATATAACACCAGTTTATCAATTTGTGCCTTTATAATTTCTCAATTTCTTGATAAGGTTGAAAAGAAAGCTGAAAAATGTAGAAAGTACAATCAGTCTAGGTGTTACGGTACTTTTGATAGATGTAATAATTTCACTGTAGTTACTGAATAAAGAATTTCTTAAATTGTCCGTCAACCTATGACGCTTTACGTAATACTGTACAGGGTTCCTTAGTTAAAAGGTATTGAGACATGTAGGATTCCCATGCATGAAAAAAAATAGGAAATGGTACCTGAGCTACAAAAACTACCTAATGACAGTGAAGAGAAAAAAGGAATCTAATAGGCAAGGCTAAGAAAAATAACAACTTGATGACAAGACACACTTCTTTCATTTTCTTTAAATCTCTCAGATCTCCACTAATTAAACCAACACATTTAATCAAACGCTCACTCCTTACAGCATTTGTCATGTCTAATTATAGCTTTACTGCAAACTATCTCAGCATCCTGGACAAATAAGACTCAGAAATATTTAACAAACCCCAAAGGAAAAGACTTGATTTGAATGAGCTGTTGATCTCATTCTAAGTCAGAGCTTCTTGTTCATCAGTCTGAAGCGAACGCCAGCGCATTACATCCGGTTCTGAATGCACATAAACAGTGAGCTACTGAGAAACCACATGTCACATTCTCATCTCATTGTGCTTCCACAGACTTGATACAAAAGTGTATATGACAACTACTAATATCTTTCAACTCTTTTCAGTAGTGTGTGGTTGAGATAGAAGTTTAAATGACAGCTCACAGTACCTTGTTCTTCCAGAATGCCATTTGGTATCTTCTTGTCGACTACAGTGATGTCGGCTTTTTGGCGGTTTTTGAACCTAGGCACATAAAAACAACAATAATTAAGAACCCTATAGAAAAAGTCAGCTGTCATATAAATCATACAAGTAATCATATCAAATCAAAACCTGCTCTGCAAACTGTTCAAACAAGAAAAAAACTTTTTTTTTTCTTACCATCGGAAACTAAGGCTGTTCTTTCTCATCAGAGGTTGAGTTTTGGCGCTTATACTCAACACAACACGCTTTTCAACCCAGATAGCCTACAACTCTAACCTTAGCCTTGTCTCTGACTGTGTGTGTGTGTGCGTGTGTGTGTGAGTTCCTATGTGTTACTTTCAGTTCCTGCCTACATGAAGTGGGTGGAGTGTCTGGAAATGATGTAACATTCAGTATGTATGTGGATGAGTGTGTGTGTGTGTGTGTGTGTGTGTGTGTGTGTGTGTGTGTGTGTGTGTGTGTGTGAGAGAGACAGAGAGAGAGAGAGAGAGAGAGAGAGGGAATGTTATAAAGGATGCATGTGAATTGTATGTGAGTGGCTGTGTGAGTTTGTGCGAGTGTATGTAAGGATGGTTGTGTGTGTAGGCGTCTGTGTGGGTTTGTGTGTGTATGTATGGGTGGTTGTGTGTGTGTAGGTGTCTATGTGGGTTTGTGTGTGTGTGGTACCTGAGGCAGTAGCACGTTACCAGAGCCAAGATGAGCACTAGCAGTGAGAGTACAAGCAGTATGGGCAGGATAAGAGAGTTGGAGAGCTCTGGGTTCTTGCCTAAAGGAAGAAGGAGAGGCAGTCAAAAGCATTGCAAACAAAGGAACAGGAAGCTGAGCCCCCACTGAGCTGCACAAGCTGGAATGGAAGTTCTGGGTGAGCTGATCCTGCCCTCAGCTGCCACCTAAACTCATTATGCCTGATGTAATAAACTGCTTCGTGTGTTGTTTTGACGGCACTGGTAAATCCCAGTCATTTACCTAACAGCGGGTTGTGACATTAAACCCAGCACACAGTATTTTAAAGCAGTCTGGCTATCAACAACCACTCTGATATTATAACTCATTTTAAGCCACAGCAGACTCAGCATGGCTGCATGGAGTGAAGATGACACTTAAATAAACGTCACAGCATGCCTGGACTAGCAGTTACGTACAATATGTACATACAAAGCTGCAGGTCTTAAAGGTATTTATTTAGTTTATATAAAATCTCATTGAGTAAAATGTCAAAAGGTGCTTCCCATTAGGACATAAGGAACTGAAAATCTCATTGAGCGTGTGTTACTGAGTCATAAATGTTAAGAGCCAATCATGTTTCAGTATGCAAATATACACCATATAACATTACCACATTACATTACATCCTTTCTAAATTTCTTGATAAGGATTAAACAAAGGCCAAACTGAATTTTCTTCACCACACAGGAAAAGGATGTAATTAGGAAACTTCAGGCTCTCGGGTTATTTTCAATGGAACATGGCTGCGTAATATATTCTAGCAACACAGTTTGGCCGTAAGTGATATTAAGGAAATAATGAAAAGTCTATTACTTTATACTACAAGCATATCTTCATTTGTAGGTTAAATCTTATCTACAAGAATTTAGCATGAAGTGAAATTAACCTTTTTTGTCACACATTTCCCACTTTTTTTTTTTTTTTTGGTATTGTTGTTGCCAAGGCAACTTTTGTTCATGTTTCGTTCTCCAGGCTAATGTTTTTGGGCCTTCATCTCTCTTGTACTTTGTGGTACAGCAACATGTCACTCATTTTGAGTGAAAAATCACAGGCCTTTTTGCCTTTACAGCCTGTTATGATTCATTTTAAAAATGTGATTTAATGAGGATCAGCTCAGAAATGTTCAGAACTTTTGAGGTTGTATTTTAAGGAATGTATGTCAGGAAAATAAAATATCTATATCAGGCGTGTACAGATGTATCATGAAAACAACATGTGGTATTTCATATCAGTCATGCAGAAACCCACCATATACACCTGACACTATTCATGAAACAAGATGAATCTGGTGAACATTTGACCTACTTCCAGCAAAGGCCAAATGCCACAATGAGAACACAGATCTCTATAAAGATAGTAGCTCATTCAGTTGAATTGTATCTTAGCGTGTATTCGCCATCTGACAGATCATAGCTGTGTATATCTGGGTATATCTTGTGAATTTAAAGTTAGAAAAAGGAAATAATAGTTAGACTTCACTTTATCTTAGTTCACAATGGATGGTTATTATTTATTATTATAAAAAATGTAATGTAAACTTCTTCAAAAATCGTTAAAGTAGCTGTTTTTTAACAATTCAAGGCTCCTTAATCGTATTTAATCAGGCTAGAACATAAAAATCTGTCTCAACCAAGACACAAGCAACTAATAAACTAATTATTGTGAATACACAAGACTGCACAGTGCTGAGTACAAAGGTTTTGTATAATGTAAGACAAAATAAAAGCATAATCTAAATAGTTTAATGATTTCTTTTTCTTTGGTTTTTTTTTTTTTTTAAACTTACCATTTGTGCCGTTTGCACTGGTTGCACTGGTTGGAATGGAGGTTGTCGCTGTTACCAAAAGCAGAACTGGGACCATTATGGCTTGGAGAGAGAGAGGGAGGGGGGTATTAGGATAGGAAGCTTAAGACATACATAAACTGATGAACAGTATATAAAGCGTTACTGAATGAAAAAAAAGCTTTTATTAACAAAAAAAAACAGTTAAAAATGTCAACAGAAAAAAAAAAACATCATCAGGAGTCTTGTGTGCATAAAGATAGAAAGATAGAGTGTTCATAAAAGATAAATTGCAATCGTGTTACACAAAACGAACGAATAAAGCGAGCTTTAATAGATGAGTGTAATAGTGTGAATGCACCACTAGATGGCGAGCTTGTCATTCATTTACAATCTGGTCATCAGAAATTAAGAATAAAATAATGTACCAATATCAAATTCATTCTTCTAATTGGCACATATAATTAATCATTTGTTTGATTTTGCTAGGAGTGACTGTTGTGGTAAGCCATGTTTTTTCAAGCTTTTAAGTAATAATGTCACTGTAACAGAGTCACCATGAATCCAGAGCCTGACACAAGGTAAGTCTACGCCCAGGATGAGACACTAATCTGTCAGAGGGCATCGGAAACACACCTCTGAGCAATTTACATGCTCTGGTCTATCCATCAGGTAAACCATCGCCTTGTTACTGTGCCATGCCAGACTTAATAAGGTCTGTGACATTTCCAGATGATCTAGCCTGTCTGCCAGCACTTCTGTCTGGGTCATAAATTGTTGTACTGTCTGATTAAAATGTGCGAGGATGGAAGCTGCTTATTGTCCAGGTCCTTTTCCCTCCCTGTGCTGTTGTATGCCTAATCCGTTCAGCCTCCAGTAGGCATGTAACAATTAGAAAGGGAAAGAGAAGGCCCTTGGATGGGATGTCAGTCCATCACATGGCACAATACACACCCACATTCATGCACTCATTCACATCTAGGGGCAATTTAGCATGTCCAATCTACCTAGCAGCATATTTCTGGGAGGTGAGAAGCATGAAATGCACATCAGTTCTTTCTTCCTGAGAAATGACAAAAAAAAAAACACTATATACATTTATAAAGGCTTATTCCAACAGACAAATGCTGTCTTAAAGGGCTGAGTAAGAAGCATAGATTTCTAATGGCATAAAGAGTGTTGCTATAATATATTTCAGTGGGCATATAAAATTTCTGTAGTTTTGTGTCAGTTGTTATGAAAGGCTTATGTAGGTGTCATGGAGCTCTCTGGACAATGGCACAATTAAGCCTATAGTGTCAAAAAATGCTACCATAGTAAGTGAATAAAAACTTGAATACAATCAGTTAGCTGGAATTTCCTATTCTAAGCTTGCAATAAACCATCTGTAAGATTATTAAAGCTATCTTTTTTTTCTGGAAGGAATTGCTATAATCAATACTATACGCAACACTTGCCAAGGCGCCATTTTTTCCACACTAGAATTTTAATAATTTACGTGCCATGGAGAGAATTTACACTTGTCTTATTTAGCACATAATAAAAACAAGTAAGTCATTGTTCCAGAAAGCGAACAGAATTATAGACACATGCAAGTCTGCCTGCTAGTATTTAGTCAAAATAAGAATCTCATTGAAAGTCAGATGTATCCTGTATATATACACAGTGCACAAAGCAAGAGAAACAGCCCTATTCACAGCCAGCACAGCAGTAACAAGCCTAATGCCTGGATAATGAGCAGTGATTAGTGATGAGCAGAAACAGACTGTTTCACCTCTGTGGAATGCCGGTGCTGTCAGTAAGTCTGTCCTCTCGCTCCTCCACTGAGCCTCTGGTAGTGAGCTATAAGCTTTAGGCCATTAACACACACTGTACACTCCTCCTTTCTGTGTAATGGTCAATACTACATCTCATAGCTATTAATAAACCTACTGTCTCACCCCTGTGATTGACTGATGGGGGATTTCTAATGAGAACTGTAGAAACAGGAGCAATACTACATTTCATCACATACATACACACACACACACACACACACACACACACACACACACACACACGATTCCATCTGATTTTGATTCAGGTTACCAAGAGACAAAACCATTCTTGCTGATTTAATAAAGGCACATTAAGTGTAAATTTGATTACTGTGCTGTAAAAACAAAAAATTTCAAGAGACACAATGAATCTAAAAATCAATATTTTCAGTATTTGCTCAATTCCCTTACTCCTGCTATCCCTCAGCTTTTGACCTGACAAGCTGCCACTGCAGCTGCTGAAACCTTAAACAAGACCCTTAAAGGCACGATTTCCTTCAAGGCTGAGAAACACAACGAAGAATTTTAATTTTAATTCAGTATTATTTTATTTGTATAGCACTTTTAACAATGGACATTAAACCAGCTTTAAAGAAATATAAAAATGCAGGATACTCAGTATAAATATGTGTGTATATATCTACACGAATCAGATCTCAGGGCTATCTCTCATCTCTCTTTCAGAAATATTTCCTGTTTAATTACTTCACAGAGATCCCGAAGCTTCACTTTAGTCCCTTTGGTCCTGCAGTCTGAAATCATGAAGTGCCTGTGTGGCTTTTTGCCAACACCCCACAGGGGATCGTGGACGTAACTAGGCCATGTCTGTAATTCACTATTACCCAAAGTGGAGTTTAGACAATGGAGCTTCAGACTATTCTGTAGAAATGATTTATTATAAAAGTATAAAAGTCTGTTTTGCACCTTCAGTGTATTGCAAGTTCTGATGTTTAACCAATGCTGTTTCCATGCTTTTCCTCCATTAAGAAATGAATTAGCCATGTCCCTGTGTTTGCTGTTGCCTCTGGCCTGACTGTGTGGGTCAGTTCAGAAAGACATTGTTGTAAATAGGTCATGGGATAAGCTTGTGCGTGGGCATCTCTTTATGGGAAAGACGCTCACACGTCGCCTTTGGTAAGGCTTTGGGGAACGCACTTTTAGCCATTATGTCCCTGACTGGATTTATCTGCGAGAGAGTGTGTGAGAGAGGAAAAAAATGTCTATCTGTCCACTGTCCAAAGTATGTAATCACGCAACACTAATAGATGAGTCTTCTTTTCCTTCCCTTCAATCAAGCCCATTCCCTTGAATAAAACTACACATGTCGCATAAGTAACCTTTTAAGGAAAAAATTACAAAGCAAACACAATCTGCGTGACTCGCCACTGATTACTTTCATGTAATCACTAGGGAGTGAAGGTCAACCTTACAAATTCATCTCAAATTAACAGCAAGAAGTCCTTGGCTATTTATTATATGACACAGCCTGTGCTGTCTCTCGCTAGTGGCTTTGTTTTTACTTGACATGTGTGTAAATTTGGGTCACTTGCAGCAGTGAAAATCAAAAGCTGAAAGCTAACGTGATAACTAATGCCAGCTTCACCAGACTCTCAGCTTATTGTGTTGCTTATGTAGATAATAAAAAAATGCTTGAAATGTTATACTGTTTACTGGAAAATAAAATAAATAGTATGATTCGAGGCAAAGCTTGAAACTAATCTGACAGCTTAAAAATTATTAGTATGATATTCACTATATGGCCAAAACTGTGTGGACCGAAACACACACCATATTCACTCCCTCTCTGCTGTTACAATAAGCTCCACTTTTCTGAGAAGGATTTCCTCTAGATCTTCAAGCACAGCTGTGGGGATTTGTCCATTCAGCCACATGAGGTCAGAGGTCACCATTGTTGGGAGATGAGGTCTGGAGTTCAGATGATGTTTCAGTTCATCCCAAAGGTGTTTAATGGGGTTGAGGTCAGGGCTCTGTGTAGGACAATTGAGTTCTTACAGTTCAACCGTGGCAAACATGGACGTGGCTTTGTGCACAGGGTCATTATAATGCTGGAATATTTTTCAGACTCTTAGCTCCAGTAAAGGGAAATCTTAATGCTACAACACACAAAGACATTCTGTATAATTGTGTGCTTCCAAGTTTGTGCAACAGTTTGGGGAAGAACTACATCTGGCTGTTATGGTCAGGGCTCCACAAACTTTTAGTCATATAGTGTATTTACTTATTCATAGTAAGAAAGCACTGAAATGAAATTCCTTTATCCAACAAATCAATTAATCAGTCTTGAGCAGTGTAAATAATAAAGTCTGTCCTGCAAGAAAAAACTAAACCTGTATTTGGGCTTCAGAAATCATAACCACGTGCTGAAATTTTACAAATAATATATTTGATTAAATAAATCAGTTGCCTTTGTAGTTTTTTGCCTGATTTCCTTAGACTAGTTTGGAACTGACAAGGGTTTTTGCATCAGATAGATCAGCACAAAGATGCATTTTGACATCATGTCACAAATCCTCTCCTATGTGTTAGTGGTTCCCATGGTGACAGGCACCATGTGCTCATGTTTGTTTTGGTGTCTGTTCTGGTCCCGTCATCTACTTCAACCTCCCTGGAAACAGTGAGGCCTTTCCTTTTGGAGTCTTTCCTCTCCAAATATTTCTGGCACATCTCTGAGCTTGCAGCAAGAGTAAAAATGCCTCCAAAAAGTGTTTAATAGCCAGTGTATGTACATAGAAAATATGGATTGAGAGAAAGAGTATTAGGAAGAATTATTGGGAAGGATCCTGTCTCCGATGTGTGTTACTTTGGGGAAAAAAATTGTCTTCCAAATATATAAATGTAAATGTGTGTACGTGTGAGAAGGAGTGGTGGTGTGTGAGAAGTGTGTGATAGTGATAATGAAGCAATAATAAAGAGTGATAACAATGAGCCATGTTACACAAGGTCTTCTCCAGAAATGCAGAAGTGGGCATTATGTACAGTACACCACTCATTAAACCCTTCAAATCATAAGAGGTTATTTAGAAGTTGGAGGTTTTGTAAAAAATCTGTCAGTGGATGCTCTGCTGCAAAAACAGGGTTTTAGGTACTAATGTCCATCTGCCATAGTTGCACAGTGGTGTGGCCTTGATAAAAGTGAATTTGAAACGAAACCACAGACACATATAAACCACAATAGCACAGGACCACATGAAAACATACACACATACACACACACACACACACACACACATTTTGGCACAAACTTTCTACTGGTGGTGAGGGATGTCTCATTATGTGTCAAGAGATATAGTTTTGCTCACAGAGGTGATGCATTAAAAAAAAAATTGAAAATACTAAAAATATTTTTTTATTTATAAGAATAATTTTACAGCTTACACTGTGTGTAATTTATCTATTTTTTTTTCAATATTTTGCAATATTGACTATTAAGCTACTTCCAATGAGTTTCTAAAACATTTTTTTAATTAATACCATGAGATTTATGATGAGAATTTATCATGAGTTTAATATAATATTTTCATCTTGCTCTACACACACTTCACAGCACGCAGTCCTTTGCTCAGTATGTGCTTCATGTCTATAATTAGGATTTGGTTACAGAAATCTTACACTGACTCAAATTAAAAGATGATAAATGAGAGGCGCGTGTTTGTGTGTGTGTGTGTGTGTGTGTGTGTGTGTGTGTGTGTGTGTGTCACAGCAAGAGATGACAGCATACAAAAATTTCTCTCCCTGCTTTTTTCTTTGCTTCACCAAGGCGAATAGTCCTCAGCAGGGCCCAATGGGCTGTAGCAGATTTACTAAGGGGGTTTTCCAAGCAGCCCCAGTGCTCTGGTTGTCCTGGTTACGCCAGGCTGCAGGGGAAGCTGGGAAATGGGAGGAGGCAGATTCTGGTCTGCCGGGGGTAAACCTCTGGCCCGGAGAGATGTCTCACAGTAATAACTACACTCCTCAGTGACAGAGTCGGCGAGGCATTCATTAAAGAGGCCCTACATCAGGCCAACAGAACAGTGCCTCTTTTTTTTAGCTCAAAGTCCTCCTTTTTTATCTTTCTCTCACATTCCTTGTCTGTGTTTCGCTCTCTATGTACTTTTTCTGTGACACTTTAAAGCATTTAAGCACTATTTTTCTTAAAACTTTCTCTTTAAAATGTTCTATATTCTATATTCCTGTATAGTGCTCTAGGGGTATAACACAAAAATATCATTTCAAAATACATTCTCAATACACCATTTCACAATATATAGGTTTGGTAACAGAGGAAATCACTAAGGCAACCATTGTTTTTCGGTATAAACATGAGGCAAGATGCATATCTCAATCACACATGAAATCCTATTACTTTAAATTTTTTAGAGTTACCTTCAAAAATAAAAGAGAAAACCCCATTTCAAGATTTCTGTCTGTTGTGCAGGAGCATCGCAGACATTTGGACAGCCAGGAATCTGATTACAAGCTGCATTGATTTGCTGTGGCGTGTAGCTACCCGAAAACTTGCAATAATCAACACCTGACGTTCATTCTGTCAGGAAATTTGGGGATGTGGTAGCTTAGTGGTTAAGGCATTGGACTACCGATCGGAAGGTTGTGTGTTCAAATTCCAGGTCCACCAAGCTGCAACTACTGGGCCCCTGAGCAAGGCCCTTAACCCCAAAAAAATGCTCAGTTGTATTAAAAAATGAGATGAAAATGTAAGTCGCTCTGGATAAGGGTGTCTGCTAAATGTCGTAAATGTAATGTAAATTTCACTTAGTGTGCAAAGTTTTAGACAGACCGCGTGTTAGGCCGACTGACTGAACATACTGCTGTTTGGTAAACTAGCTCCATGATCTTGACCATGACCAAGGCAAAGACTGACAACTAAAAGAATTTCCACATCATTTCTTAATTTTATTCTTTCTTTCACATCATCGTATACTTTTTACATTTGTGGTTGAAGTCTTTCATAGGCATAACAAAACAATAATCTATTTTGGCCCAAACCCAAATCTCTTTGAGGTATTTGCTGGAATTCCTCCACAGTGACATCCAGTGGGTCATCATCTAGCCAGCTATTTTCTGCTGATACTGATTAAATTACAGAGGGTATTGAAGTAAGAACAATATTAAAGTAATCTTCAAGTAATCTTTCCTAGTGTAATTTATCGTCCAGTCTTTGTACCTGTGTCACCTTCTGGCTCCCCCTTTTAGTTATGCTGTCATGGCTAGTCTTGCCGGAGTCCCTGCTTGAACTGTGTACACAATGTACATTGTCCTCAAGCCTTACATGATAACAAGATAACAAGCCTAATATTCAGTATTCAATATTCTCTCTCTCTCTCTCTCTCTCTCTCTCTCTCTCTCTCTCTCTCTCTCTCTCTCTCTCTCTCTCTCTCTCTTTCCCACTGATCCACACATCTTCTGTTCTATGGACCTGCCTGATCCTTGATGATACTCTACTTCCTGTGGAGTCTCATCACTTGGAGGCTCGTTGCTGCTGAGAATGTCTCCACATGGACAGCCAGGAGGCACATGGGATTGCTGTGGATGGTACCACTCTGAAATAATGAACGTGGCTTTGGATTGCAATTGCCACAAACAGTGTTGCACTCAAGTCTCCATCGATGATTCAGTTCAACAAGACAGACTTCATGTTATAATTAGAATCAATCTTCTAGTTAAGCAAATGCACTTTTTGCTCATATAGTACAGAGTTATTGAAGGGAAATTATTTACAATCATGGTGATCAGGGGTTTTTCACGGGACTTTTGCACTCCACAGCACTGAGCCTGGTGTTTAGTGTCTTTTGGTGTCTTTTAAGTGACTTAGTGCTGAAGATATCTTCTGAAGAATTATCTGACTGCAATAAAACCAAGTTTTGCTCCTTCTCATTCAAGCCTAAAGAGTCTTTAGTGTTTATTAAGCTGTTCAGTTTTGCAAGTAAATAGTAAGTAATAGGTAATTGGAGAAGACCCTGGACCACCCTGTGTCCACTCAGAAGGGGACATGAGTTCTGACATGACCCAATAGAGGACTGGTTCCCTTTTAAGTCTGGTTCCTTTCGAAGTTTCTTCCTCATATACTCTCACCTCTGGCATTAAGGATCAATTTAAATGTTTAATCTACTTAAATGTTAAAAGGTATCATTTATATGCTGAATTTACATTAAAGCTGCTTTGCGGCAATGTCTATTGTTAAAAGCACTCTACAGATAAAATGGAATTTAATTGAACTGAGCCAAATGTTTAACCTTTTAAAATCTCATGAGCCTTCAGAGTCTACACTTTTATAACTATTTACCTTTCCTTTTGGTTTAACACACACAGCACACACAGTGCACTCACATCACTAGCTTCTATATGCAGTATAGTTTAAAGGAAACAAAATGACAACTATAATAAGCAGCTTCATTTTATGAAAAGAAGATTTTATCCTAGTTAAAATAAATGGGTGTACTCGTCCTTTTAAAGTCATATTTGATTCGACAATCATATCTAATCAGACTTGTCTGAGAGCACATTAGTGTCACTTTAGTTTGTCTTTCTGAGCTGTCTGGTGATTTTCTCAAAACGTTTCGCAAAATTGATGCCCAAAATTTCAGCAGACTTTTACAAAGGCTCCGGCACCTTTTATGAAAAATGTCATCATAAAATGAAAAACTGTCCTGTGAAAACTAAACACTAAAAGAAATTTGAAGCTAGAGTTTTATAAAGACATCTTAGGAAGTTCAGGATCAAATATAATTGGGTACTAGAGAGTCACACTGCATCATAGTGTGATAGTAAATATTACTTAATGCTTCTGAGAGATTGGGGCATTGTCGCGTTTCCGGCATACAGAGCAAGATGAATCAGACCCAAACGCGGGGATAGACAGCAGACAGGGGTTTATTTTGAAATAATAAACATCCACGAAGACACCACATAAAGACGAGCACTAGCAAAGGAACATAAGCACAACTGCCACTTTAAATAAGGAACATAATTGGTGGGCACATTAGGAACAGGTGAGTCAAGGCGGGAACACATTAGGATAGGGTAAGGCTAATACAAACACATGGCAAATATAAACAAAACAAACATGACAAAACACAACCCCTGCTGAAGGCCCCCTAGTGGTCCTATGGGGGACTTGCCACCCGTAACAGGCATTTGGTGTATATTTTTTAAAAAAATTAAAATTTTCATATCAGATTTAATCTAATATCTAATTAGACCCATATGTTCAATTTAATTCATTACTGACCCCTTAAGGAGTCAGACTGTTTACTCCACCATATGCACAACTATGCACAAGCATTTATTTCTAATTGAAATTATTTTGCTGTTGCACAACATTGCAGTCAGGTTTTGGTTTTGTAGATTTTTTTTTTCTTTGAGGTACTAAGCTCAGGTACCGGTCCTGCTTTCTGTTACTATTATAGGCCTCAGTATTCATTTTCAGTATGCAGCCATTTCTTCTGCTGCTGTCTTTGGCTTTCTAAAGTTAGCATATCACCTCCTTCCACAGCGCACTCCAGCTCTCTATGGTAATCAATCAGGATCTCCCGGCTGTGAGTGCTCACACTCGAGCGTGATAAGTGACCTTGGGGCTTGCAGAGATGCCGTTTCTCATCTCTTCATGGAGCTTGTGCACAGAGGCAGGAACCGGTGACACTAACGTACAGCACACATGCCATGTTGAGTCACGCGTATGGAGGAGGAAAAGAAAAAAGCAGTGTGATAATACTTTATGGCTTTGAAGCCTGCTCTTGTAAGAAGATTCAGAAAGCTGTGATATTACTCTGACAAGCGTGGAACAGCTACAAGCAAAGACCTTACGCTTATACTGCAGCTCATATCTGTTAACATTCTGCAACACAGTAAATCATATTCTGGCTTTAAGAACTTTTGCGATTTAAGAAATTAAAATAAATGTAAGCGCCTGCACAAAGCCCAAAGTGGATGTAACTAAAGTTTTGTGCTTTTTGCCTCATTGCATATCCATTTCAGGGAGTTATTCTCTCAAAGGGCAAATTCTCCTGAGGAGATTAATTGATTTATTCGGGCTGTTATTAATTACAGATAATAGTGCACAAAACTACAGAGTCAGCATGTTCAAACAATATACATTTAATAAAATATGTTTCCAAAATGCTTTTATGTTCAATGAGAGAAATAGAAATATATTTTTTTTTGTATCTATCTGTAGAAATATCTTTTGCAATCATATAATTCTGAATGTACAGAAAAGGATGAACAGTCTGTTCATTCCTAGCACTTAGGGTTGGGTAACAAACTTTGTGCTTTTAAGGGTACCGATCAAATAACGTTGGTACTACAGAGTACCGATTCACATTAAATTAATCGTTGACAAATTTTGGTACCTGAGAACACATCTGGTCACCGCGTGAGCGTACGTTAGAAACCTGTTCAAACACAACAATGGCCAACCCGAAAACGGACGCAAGTGTGGTTGCATTTTACAAAATTAGATGCAGACAATGCTATTTGCA
This sequence comes from Hemibagrus guttatus, assembly GCA_033459395.1. Lineage (NCBI taxonomy): Eukaryota > Metazoa > Chordata > Actinopteri > Siluriformes > Bagridae > Hemibagrus > Hemibagrus guttatus. The sequence goes on from JAUCMX010000012.1 coordinate 18,718,561, forward strand.
ATATTTGTAAATTCTAAATGCAAGGCTGGCCATGGCAACATATATAGCCTCATTAGGAAGCACCTGATCAAACACAACAAGTATTTAAAATCTCAAGAGTGTACTGTATTTGGTAGCCTGATCTTTTGCAGCAAAATAGCAAAACTAGCTGCAGCTAACACACCTGCTGACGTTGAACCCCTGGACGAGGACAACAAAACATTAAGTGAGGCATGGACGTCAACTTCAACATTTTCAGGTAATTAATTAACCTAACTAATTTGATAAGTTGTTGTTGGAGAAAATGACATTTTCACGTTGATGGTTGCCGTCAACATAGCATTTTTCTAGCATCAGTTAACACTTCTAGTTAATGGACCGAAATTCCCTGCCGTGCTATTTATGTTTAACAAATAGTAACATAATGAAACCACTAGTAGTAGCCTACTGTTTATGGGTTAATTCATTCATTCATTGTCTACTGCTTATCCAAACTATTCTCGGGTCACGGGGAGCCTGTGCCTATCTCAGGCTTCATTGGGCATCAAGGCAGGATACACCCTGGATGGAGGGCACACACACACTCTCATTCACTCATGCAATCACACACTACGGACAATTTAGAGATGCCAATCAACCTGCAATGCATGTCTTTGGACTGGGGGAGAAAACCGGAGTACCTGGAGGAAACCCCTGAGGCACAGGGAGAACATGCAAACTCCACACACACAGCGGAGGAACCCGGGAATCGAACCCCCAACCCTGGAGGTATGAGGCAAATGTGCTAACCACCAAGCCACCATGCCCCCCTTATGGGTTAATATTTTCGGTAAAGTACTGGTACTGTTACCAGTAAAAATATGAACAGTACCCAACCCTACTAGCACTAAATCTACATTGTGAGCTAAATGTCTGTTTAGATAGCTAGCTATAACACAAGCCTGTTTTAGGGTATAGGGATCTCTTAGCGCTCAACTTTGTTTAAGGCTGATACTAATGAACTAACTAGCAGTGTGAAAAACAAAATTCTGTCTGCTTTATATTTCAAAATCTGATCAGATTTGCATTCTCATGGATTTCATTTTGCTATTAGTTTGTGAAATATCAATCCCACCTCCATCATGAGTAATGTCTGATTAAAAACATACATATGACTGACAAAAATGTACCTAAAAACATCATATGATGCCACTATAGACAGTTTGGAACTTTGCTTTCAACTCGATCTTATACTTATTGTGTATTTTACAATCAAACACACTTCAATAAAAGAAAAACAAACATGTAATATTTATTAATCCAACATATTTAAATATTAAGCATAATTATATCATAATCAATTAATAATAAAGCTGTACTTTTATGTAGAACTACTCCTAAACCATCAAATAAAATGAAAATGTCATGTAGGTGATGATGAAAATGAGAAAAAAAGAGCAAAATGAAGCGCCACAGTAAATTTTTAACTTAAGCAAAGTGAACATGGAGAGGTCTTCATTTATTACAATTATTTAGATAGAACGCCCACAAATATCTACAAGACAAAAAAAGCTTGTCATTTCACCAAAAAAACAAAAACAAAACTGTAAACTTTTCTGCACACGTCTCTGCATACTAAGAATGACAGCTCTGACATCTGGGTTTTGCTAAATAACACATCTACATCTGGCTGTTATTATTAGATTAGATGGCATGTCCACTAAACAAAACCCTGTCTTAGCTGTTACTCTAGAAACATTAATAGTATGTGTATGAGAATAGTATGTGTAATATGTCAGTTAAAGCTAGTTAAATTGGTTGTTCACAAAGTGGAAATTTGTCTTTGGCTTCACCACATAGTATAAATAAGGACAACAACACAACAACCTAGAAACAGTAAAACTTGTTTTAGGGTAAAATAGTCTTTATCTTTAAATATAAAGACGTCATCTGTGTTATAGTCAGAACTACAGCAACTACAGCCTGAGCCAAGTGCACACAACTGAACCTAGTACAAGCAGATTAGTAACCTGGAAACTTAAATCAGTGACAATTTGTAAATTTAGTCTTGGATTTAAATCCAAATTTATTAGAATCCATTTTAATTTGTGTTTTCTGTATAACTTTGTTGTGGTATATCAGCTGCAGGACTCAGTACTCATGTGAGTCACCGTTCTGTCACTAACACACCATTACAAAACCAAACACAAGTTACCAGGCCACCATTACAATGATGCCGGTCTCAGAAAAACACAACGCTTCTGTTTTTACCACATTGAAATGACAAGCAGAAAATTACAGAGTGAAAAAGAATCACAATAGCGATTATGACACAGGTTGTGTTAAACGTAAGCTAGGTGAATGTGCTTTAGTCACCCAGAGAGCTGTTTGTATTGCTGAACCAACCAAGCATGTTATTATTGAATAAATATTGACTGAAAATTGTGGCTTGCATTTGCTGACACCAAGCAAGCACTGACGTCATGCATGTGCTTGTGGATGATGTGTAGTGAATAACGACCATCTTTAGAGTTACACCATAAAGGGAATAAACACACCTCATGGTGAACTCTGAGATGCACCCAGATGTTATCTCTCGAAGAAATCTTTGCACACGCTTAAGCATCAGTACAGCAAACCTGCCTGCATAGGAGACTAACAAGATGAACTTAAAATCCAGGTACATGTTAATCCATTAAGTATCATCATTATTATCTATCCTGTACAGGGTAAAAATAGACAAATTCATCATTTAGAAAATCATTAAATAAAAAAAAACATTTGTAATTATATATATATATATATATATATATATATATATATATATATATATATATATATATATACGCACTGTACCACACTCCCTCTGATCTACCAGCACTGCTCAACTGGTCCCACCATCTCAAGAAGTAGGTCATATACTTTAGGACTCTTTTCTGTTTGGGCACCAAGGTGGTGGAATGAACTTCCCCACTTCCTGTAGATGTCCGAATGTGGGAACAGTTTGGGGATGGCCCCTTCCTGTTCCAACATGACTGCACACCAGCGCACAACGCAAAGCCCTTAAAGACATGGATGAGTGAGTTGGTGTGGAGGAACTTCAGAGTCCTGACCTCAACCTCATAGAACACCTCTGGGATGAATTAGAGCGGAGACTGCGAGCCAGGCCAAAACAGGGATGTCTGCCTTTACATGCACATGAATGTAATATGGAGTTGTCCGGCCCATTGCAGCTATAACAGCTTTAACTCTTCTGGGAAGGCTTTCCACAAGGTTTAGGAGTGTGTTTATGGGAATTTTTGACAATTCCACTAGAAGTACATTTGTGAGGTCAGGCACTGATGTTGGATGAGAAAGCCTGGCTCGCAGTCTCTTCTCTAATTCATCCCAAAGGTGTTGTATGAGGTTGAGGTCAGGACTCTGTGAAGTTCCTTCACACCAACTCACTCATCCATGTCTTTATGGGCTTTGCATTGTGCACTGGTGTGCAGTCATGTTGGAACAGGAAGGGGTCATCCCCAAACTGTTCCCACAAAGTTGGGAGCATGAAATTGTCCAAAATGTCTTGGTATGCTGAAGCGTTAAGAGTTTCTTTCACTGGAACTAAGGGGCCAAGCCCAACCCCTGAATTCAATGATTTGGAGGGGTGTCCCAAAACATTTGGCAATACAGTGTAGTTAACCAGTATTGATGTATTCACTGATAGAGACTTCAAAGCACTTTTGTACATCACTCTGGATAAGGACACTATTAATGAAGAGCATGCCATAGAGTCCATGGCTTTTATTATTATTATTATTAAGCGCACTAACACACACACCGCAACTAATACATCAGCTTAGAAGGTCGTCCTCATGCTAAACATTTCGCCCGACGGAAATTCCTTTGAGTTCATCTCATTATGTTTCAAAATACTGAAAGAACTACACGTTATAGAAGTAAAAACCATTTGACTGAGGAGTAAAACTGTTATGATTTTCTTGTCAGATTATGTGTGCACAAAAAAATACAGTAAAAGAAATTAAAAGAAAATGTTTTTCAAATCAGGATTGCATTTGATACAGTTTCTACAAAGGAACAGAGGAATTATAAAGTGCTTTATTTAGAACTATTACAAATACACATAGCCAGCTGTGTGGGTGTGGAAAAGGGGGCAGTGCTAATTTGTTCACACATTAATTTGACTGACTGCTTCCTACGACCATAACCTACTGTACTACATGTGCAGTCTTCAGTGCAATATTAGTGGAGTTACTTTGACCTCTTTACTGTGTTCACATACAGTTTGATTGTACAAACAATTCAGAGAGTTTCAGAGACATGGCCTCCCAGCCAGCAGAGGTCACCGTGACTCAAATACTGGGTGTACACAGCATACACCTGCACTAATCACCCATGCTGTTTAAATTGAATGTCTTCTAAATATATGTGCACATCATATAAAAGCCATGTTGGTGATTATGATTATATAAAACCTCAGTGTACACTTTCAAAGCCAAGTGTCTTTCAGTTGTGTTGTGTATTCCTGATTTTTGTTGTTTGACTTTGATTTTCAAATCAGTTTTGATTTGCTTGTTGACACAAAGATCCCAGTTTGTGATTGAAAAACACTACATTTGTTAATCTTCATACATCTGTATTTATATTTATGGCATTTCAGCAGATGTGCTTATCCAGAAAGACTTACAGTTGTGCTTATGAAGTCTTTATAAATGAAGACATAAGCACTAAGAATGACATCAGTCTAAAGCTCTGTTGGGAGGAAATACAAAGAGCACACAGGCAAATAATTCTTTATTTTTATGTATTTCAGGAGGAGGTAGGTCTATAAATGTAGTTCTTGAACAATGTTAGTATTGTAGGAACACTCAGAACCAAAGGCATCTGCTATGGGGAAGTGGTAGCTCAGTGGTTAAGGGCTACATTTACATTTCTGGCATTTGGCAGAAACCCCTTATCCAGAGTGACTTACATTTATCTCTTCTATACAACTGAGCAATTGAGGGTTAAGGGCCTTGCTCAGGGGCCCAGCAGTGGCAGCTTGGTGGACCTGGGATTAAAACCTTCCTATGATTTGTTCAACACCTTAACCACTAAGCTACCACTTCCCTGATGGGAAGGTTGAGAGCTCGAATCCAGTACCACCAAGCTGCCACTGCTGTACCTTTGAGCAAGGCCCTAAACCCTCAAGTGCTCAGTTGTATAAATTAGATAAATCACTCTGAATAATGGGGTGTGCCAAATGCTGTAAAATTCCCAAAATTTTAACAATTGAAAGGTGCAACATGAACAAAATTTCCCAAAATGTAGAATTATTAGCTACATTATTGGCTATTACATTTGTCTCATTTTGTATTTCTGACATTAAGAGGTATTTATGAGTATTGGCTTTGTGTACCAACTATATATATATATATATATATATATATATATATATATATATATATATATATATATATATTATATATATATATAATGTTGGATCCACTTACCCTCTCCCATCACAGACACTTACGATTTTAATTTTCATAGTTTTCATCATATTAAGAGTTGTTATCTGATGGTTTTCATTTCCAAACCTATGGTGGATTTTTTCCAGCCAATGTAGCCAGACACACTTAACTGTCTCACTGTCAAGATGGTAAACACTGTTAGAAAGTAGTTCTCAAACACTGAGACTGTGTAGGCTGTCAGCCAGGATAACTTCTCACATTCCCTCTTTACTTGAGTTTAAGTGGCATCTGAGGAATAAGCTTTCTCTTTTGCTGGAAATAAGATCAGATTCCTAAAAGTTAGCACTATGGGACAGCCTCACTCCTCTTACTGCATGATTAAAGTAGGAAATATTATCCACATGATGGGAGCCGTGTGGGACAGATGAGATGAAAGTGAGGGGAGGGGAGGGGAAAAGTGGGGCAGGGGATAATGTGGGGAAGTAACAGGATCATCCAGAATACCCACGGAAATGGAATGAGTGATCGTTTTAGGTCAAATTAAAGCAAAACTCTTTTTTTGGTTACAAAAAGCTTTTTTTTTCTTATCCAATACTCTATTGGTTGCTCATTAGAAGATCGTTAAAATTAAGCCTTAACTTTTCAAAAAGAAAGCAAGAAAGAAAGAAAGAAAGAAAGAAAGAAAGAAAGAAAGAAAGAAAAATAAATAAATAAATAAATAAATAAATAAATAAATAAATAAACAAACAAACAAACAAACAAACAAATAAATAAATAAATAACAAGGTTTAATTAAATAGTGTGTAAGTGCAAACCAAATATAAAAAGGAAATGAGGCAATTTTAAAATTGTCATTTTACATTTTAAATAGTCTTAACAAAAATATGCCACTAAAATGTTGATTTCTGCTCTTATTGTTTTTTTTTCTTCAACATTTGATGTTCAAAATGTAATGCAGACTATCATTCTAAATTTATATATTTTCATTTTTTCAAATTTTCATTTTTATCTTTTCTCCACTTAATATTTTCTTCTTTTTATTTTAAATAAATAAAATATTATGTCGTATTTTAATTTATGCCTATCAGAACTATTAGGTCAGCCATGCTGTCCCTGTTTTCACTGCTGTGGATTGTCATTGCTAATTTTTGTCACAGTTGCATTGTGGGTTTGTTGTAACCTTATTGCTGTTTGTGATCGTTGTGGATCGAACTCACGAGTGTTATAGCATGATGCTGGACCACACAAATAAACATCGCTCCAAAAACACGTTGGCTCATTTGCCCACGACCAGAATGTGCCAGTCAGTCTGGATCATTTTCACAGATAAACACTGGAGTGTTCCAGGACTGTGGAATTCCATAAATGAATCTCGGATCTCTGGGGGAGGAAAGACGTGCTCGCTTGCTCCAAACAATAGAAATACCACTGAAATATGCAACGGCACCCATCAGGCGAGCGGGCTGAATAAAGCCATTCACACACTAGAGGGTAAACTCGTCAGTTTTGACTCTAAAGGTCTGCACAAACAACAAATATAGACGCCTCGGAACAGTTTCATAAAAATCAGTTCAAAAGTTCAAATGTAGGACAACTACATAACTCCTTCAGCTTCCAGGCCTCAGCTGTTCGTTTGACTGCAGTTACAGAATAACTTGCTTTAAAATAAATAACAAAATGAAATGCTGAGGTTTTAGCAAATTAGCATGTGCACTTATAGCACACTGATATAGAATTCTCAATTCTGATTGGTCAGAAGGTGTTAAGTTATTTTCTTTATACAACAGCAAGGTTGACTTCTCAAATCAGAAGGTGTTGATCTATAACAGCATGGCTCTGACGGTCATTCCGGCTGTAAACAGGTTGTGTTTGGATTTAGTGACAGATCGTTCAGAGGAACTGGTAAGATGGATGTTCCCCATAATCAGCGGTTAATAATAAAACACATTAAAAGCTCATCATTGGTGAAGTTTCCATTCACCCATTTTCTGTAGAACTTATCCTACACAGGGTCACACTGGAGCCTTTCTCATAAGACCCAGGGGACACCATGGACACAAACACACACTCACACTACAGACAATTTAGAGATGCAAATCAGCCTATAACACATGTCTGTGGATGAGGAGGAAACCGGAGTACCTGGATGAAACCCCTAAAGCATGGGGATTTATAGAAGGAGTCTCAGGTGTCAGCTTTGTTAGTAAGTCGGTAAGTTTCCCAACACAAAACTAACAACAAGCGCTATTCTGGTGTCACAGTCACATGATTATAATCAAAGCAATATCAGGAACTAACTTGTCGCACAGATGGATCATAGCATTAAATTTCACTGTCAGTTAAAAAGTGCAGTGTTTCCTCATTAATAAATTAAATATTGTAATTATTGGCAATATATAAGGAATTAGACACTTTGGGCATACTGCTACAGAAAATGAATCCACTTCAGAAATTGATGAAATTTTGTTTATTTAAGGGTTTTACTGCAAGAATTACATAATTTTATTAATATACCAAAGAATGTATGTTTTCTTTTTTGTTCTTTTTTATGTGTATGATCATACACAAGCCACAAGATGTTTTTTTAGCAGAAGAAAAGCCTAAAATGTGTGAACTGGATGACTCTGTGTGTGTGTGTGTGTGTGTGTGTGTGTGTGTGTGTGTGCGTGTGCGTGTGTGTGTGTGTGTGTGTGTGTGTGTGTGTTTCTGCAGTGTAAGCACATGCTGTCCTGCATCTGGTGTTTGATAAAGGCAGCTTCCTTTCCTGAGCAGCCAGCCTTCCTGTTCCACTCTTACACGGAAATCACACTCTCACACACACTCACACTCACACACACACACACACACACACACACACATACACACACACACACACACAATTTTATAGTCAAGTCCAGACATACAAACAAACCTCTTTTTCCACCTAAGACACGGAAGATTAATGTCTTTTCTATAGCACTGAAACTTCAAATCTATCAGAATGACAGACATCTTTTATTTTTCCCCTCCATCAAAACTACCTCCTTTACTTAATAGTACAGACAGACCCACAGACACACTCACAAAACGTGTGTGTATAGATACAACAGGCCAAAATATTACCACTATGTTGTCCTTAGCACACACCTTATCTATTTATTCATTTATTAACTTATTTATTAGAATAATTCATCATAAAAGCAACAGTCAAAAGAGCAACACACAGTTAAAAGAACATCTGCATCAGTCTGCATCCTCACTGTATTGTTAATAGAGCAGCAATGATAACTAAGAACAATGGCGTTATTTAAAGCTTTGAGAAACTCAAGCCAACTAAACCACCTCCATGTCTCTAATGATGAAAAACACCAAAATGAGTCACTACCTAAAACCAAGGCTGTGGTCAAATGTCGATCACTGGCAAGTGTTAAACTTTGACCTGTATACAGACAGAAGGACAAACGAAACTCAAATTCAAACTGTGAGTGAAGTGCGTTTGTGACATCTTTAACTGAGGCAAATGGAGAACTGTGAAAAATGTGAACGTTCTAAAATGTTCAGAACAATAAGTCCCCAAGATTTAATATCATTTATCAATAACTGCTTTAACTCTTTATAACCAGAGGTCGATAATAGAAATTGTGCCTGTTTTGTTAAGCCTATGTTCTATATTTCTTTGTTACGCCACATTCTACAATGGTGGTTAATGGCTCATAGGAAATTAGGTACTCAGGGATTTAGAAATTTTTAGTTTATCATAAGTATTTCTGTTGTTAGCTGGCCCACTAAGACAATATTTATAGAAAAGTTTAAAAAAAAAAGAAAGAAAGCAAAAAACAGGAAGTTTCCTTTAACACATTCATCGTCTACCGCTTATCCGATCTACACTTGGGTCACGGGGAGCCTGTGCCTATCTCAGGTGTCATTGGGCATCAAGGCAGGATACACCCTGGATGGAGTGCCAACCCATCACAGGGCACACACACACACACACACACACACAATATGGACAATTTAGAGATGCCAATCAACCTACCATGCATGTCTTTGGACTGGGGGAGGAAATCGGAGTAAACCCCCGGGGCACGGGGAGAACATGCAAACTCCACACACACGGCAGAGGCGGGAATCGAACCCCCAACCCTGGAGGTGTGAGGCAAACGTGCTAACCACTAAGCCACTAAGCCACCATGCCCCCTCCTTTAACACATTTGTTTTTTTAAATGTTGATAGCATTATTTGCAACCACTAAAATTAAAAGGTTATCCAACAAAGGGAAAAACACATGTCTCACACTGAAAGCCAACAGAGTCCTGACTCATTTTATATCAGACTTGGTTCTATCAGACCCAGATGGGACACCAGTCCATCGTTGCACTTTATGCACACACACTTTCACAGACTCGTTCACATCTAGGGCCAATTTAGGATGGCAGGTCTGCTTAGCTATCTGTTTTTTGGGATGAGAGAACCTAGGGGAAACCCACACAAACACAAAGAGACAGTAATACACTGTGCATATTACCATTTAAGTGCAAATTGTTTGGCATGTAAGAGACAAGATCAGCATAAAAATATTTCAAAGATATGATAGGATTTATGGGCCAGTCCAACAGAATTCTACTCTCTACTAGATTCAATTAAATCTACTTTCCCAACATTGCTCTTTGTTACTCCAAATTAACTAAAGGTTTGTACACAACAGTGTTTGTAACTACACATTAAATACACACTACATAATCAGTCCAAAATTGTGTATTGATTTTCCCAGCAGATAAATGGTCATGTTTTGAAATTGACAATAAGCTGTGTCTATGCTTTGCTCGGTTAAATTCTCATTTCTTTGCCTACTTACATGCAGAAACAGAAAAAAAAAATGTTTGTCATGAGTTCATAAATAAACTAAAAATGTGACATGCTGACTTGACTCAAGTTCTTTTACAGGCCACATAGTTGCAAAAATCTTGTTTCACATCAGTACTTAGTTTCCTTCTTTCAATGCATGTGTGTATAAAAAACTATGGTAGCTGACCACAGACTTGCTGCATGAATCACACTCTCACACAACCATCACATGTGCACACACACATGCACACTAGATGTGAAAGTGTGTATGGTGCTCTGACATGGACTGGCAAAAAATGGACTGGCATAAAGACACCATAGCTATAAGAATGATTAGCTATGTTAATTCTTGAGAATGAATGGAAGAATATTCACTGACAGAAATACCAGTGGTTAAAGCCTGCTAGACACCTGACCATCACACCCAGATGTGCATGTGTTGAACATCCCATTCCAGATTCAATCCTCCTTTACTGTTATAATAACCTCCACTCTTCTATGAAGGCTTTTGAAAACTATGGCGCGTAGCTGTAGAGGATTGTGTTCATTCAGCCACAAGAATATTACTGAGATCAGGATGTTGGGTGAGGAGGTCTGGGGTGCAGTCAGAGTTCCAGTTAATCCTAAAGGTGTTCAGTGGGGTTGAGTCAGGGCTCTGTGTGGTACTCTTGAGCTCTTCCCCTTCATCTTTGGCAAACATCGTATTCCATCATGCTTTTCATCGTGCTTACTTTGTGCATTGTCATGCTGGAACCCTGCAGGTTTGGGTCTCTTCAAGTTCAAGCAAAAGGAAGTTGCATGGGTATGGCTGTCATGTGTCCACAAACTTTTGGCCACATTATATACAAAAGAAGAAGCTCTTTATAGGTTGATTCAGTGAAAATAGCGGAACCTGTCAACTCTGAGCTAGAAATAGTGCAGCTCTACATTTCTTTTATATGCTGCTGTTTGCTTGATGCTTTTTTATCTTCTAAAAACACATGGTAATAATGGACATGTACTTTGTGCATTTTATTTTTCCCTTAATCATGTCACATAATTTTTAAGAACTGACAGAAACACATTCATTCACAATTTTTCCCAGAAATGTAAAGACCACTGAAAAGGAACCCAGCTATATTTACATCTTTATTGACACTAGATAATGGAATAGGACTTTACCTGATAAAATGGAGAATTAGCCAGTGCATTCAGCTGTCCATCATAGCTGGGGTTCTGCTGGACAAGACCAACTGTCACATCTTTTCTCCACCTCTTTCCTCTCCAGTCTGCTCTTGCTTTCCTCTTTTTTTTCTTTTCTTAGTCTGTCCTTTCTTAGTTTCCAGAATAGGTTTGGCACAGCAGCAGTCGCAGTTCTTATAGTAGCACTTTACCACCTGGGAGACGGACAGAGTCAGCGACAGGTTAGATATTATTCATTATTTAATCTTTTGAAGTGTTTAAAAATTGCAGCGGAGAAGCAAAACCCACAAGTAATGGGTATGCATACACAAAACTATAATAAACACAGACGGCTGAGAGCTTTGTGCATTGGTTTTACCAGTTACACATCAGCCATGACGACTTTCCAGCACATTTCCATGAACAAGAGCAGGAAGTGACCTGGTAACAGTAAAAGTGTGTGGATAGAATGAAAACTTTGTAAGTTCAAAACAGAACACTGAAAAAAAACAGACAACACCCCATTTACCTTAAGAAGCATATATCAAGATCATATCAATCCCTGCTCTGCACCATACTCCCTTCGATCCACCAACACGGCTTGATTTGTCCTGACCAGACCCATTATCATTCAAGCTCCAAGGAAGACATGCATGAATATTTTTCTCTGCACTGTTAACCAAGGGTTCGAATGAATTTCTCTTGGTTGTCACTTTCTCTCTTCAAATGAAGACTGAATACCTGCTTCTTCACCACACACTGAAAAATTCTTGACTTGCCTGTTTTCTTTCTGTAGTGACTTCCCTCTAAAAGGGTTTACACTTAATATCAATCTTATTCCCTGACCTATTGAACTTTCATGAGGATGTGTTTATGTGAGAGACTAAAAAGCACTTCTCTAAGGTGCTCAGGATATGGACGTCCGCTAAACATCGTAAATGTGATGTAATGAATTCAATTATTTTTAAATCCTCTTTTTATCGGATAAAAAAATTCAGTCTGTTGTATTAATAATAATGCTCTGTGAATTATACATAAGGATTTACCCTGCTAGGGATAACTTTACAGTAACTGCAAAGCCGCATATTCCTCACACAACCCCAGTGATTTGCGAACACTTACAAATTTATTCATGAACACTACATCCTGCTTTATAACCATTTAAAGTGACATTTAATGTAATCTACAAGAAGTTAAATCCTGTTGTCACTTTTATTTTATGTTATTACAGCTATAAGCATGCATCCCCTCGTCTTTTTTTAATAATACAAAGTAAAAGAAACCTGAGATTTTACCGAGTGAATAGCGCTCATATCGGAAGAATTACTGACCATTACAAAGCTATGGCACCCTAAACTCCTTCCATGAATGTTAAATAAACATCCTCTTGCAAAAAAATGCTTTACTTTTCTATCATATATCAGTGCGTATATGTTTAATATAAAATAACAACATGTTTTATAAAATCTGTTTATTATTAGACTTGGATTAAGTGGAGTGTCCAGCATCCAAGTCCCTGTGAATGCAGTGTTACTATAGAAACGGTAAGATACATATAAGAAAGAGGACAGACATCAGTCATTTGAATTAGAGCCAGAACTGATGTCAGAGCTGCTGTTATAGAATCAGCACCTTCTGACAATCAGGTTTGAGAATTTAATAAAGCTGTGATATCAAATGAATTATGATCAGAGCAATTATTATCACAACGAATAGGACGTCAAATTGACCAGAACAAAAACAAAACTGCAATTTTCCAGAATTTTCATCAGAGATCAGTGACTATTTCTGGGAAGGATGGCAGTTTTGAAACCTGTGTAGTCTTGTGAGATTAATATCTTTTTCATTTTATGAGACAGATGTGACACTATTACGTGTTTATTATCTTTACTAGCTTAAATAAAACAGTTTAATGCTACACCACATTTTATATAAAAGACAAAAAGATTTGAACTCCAATGTTTACACATTCTATTTACCTGAATTACCCACCATGATGTAAGGCAAGAAAAAACCCCGCAGAAAAGATCATATATGCATTCACATGAGCGTGACTAGGGAGAGACAGAGACGCAGGGGGTGTGTGTAAGAAGGGAGTTAGCAGGAAAGCTATATACCTGGGAAAATAGCAAGGCTTATAGGGGGAAAAAAACATTGCAAGTACATGCCACGCTGTTGCTATGGCGATGGTCTCATTTAGCTGCCAGACGGAGCAGGGGGTTATAGGCTCATTATTTTTTTCTTCTCATCCTTTACATGGCATCGTGGGTAAGGTGGCTGCATTCCGTCAAGGTGTCAGTAGCGTAATGGATCCCGGTGTCCTCATATCAGTGTGGGAAAATGAAATGTCTTTCTGTGACAGATACAAAATGACCCAAATGAAAGTTGATACTGAGGTTTACTTCCTGACAGGTTACGGAGGTATTGCTGACTATTGCTCGGAAAAAATCAGGCTGCATAATGACGAGCATATTAGCATTTGTCATGACGAAATTTAAAATAGAGCTAGCTGCATGATTTAAGAGCTCTGTATTGATTCAAATCCTAAACATGTTGCTTTCATTTCATCCAATAATGCCGAATTTTAACGTTCAAATACAACACCACAGAAGCATGACTTTCTCTGAATACTTACCCATTTTTGTTCCAGCTCTATGCACAACATGAGGTATAGAACACAACCGTAAGCATTCTGCAATGCATTCTATATCAATGACTGTTATGCAGAAAGATTAGACAAACAAAGCAAAACTGTCTGCCTTGATTCAAGCATTTCCATCTGAATTAATCAATCTAATCAATGAAGACATGCATCTTTTATCTTCCCAGCATGCTCTCCGCCTCAGCGCCATGGAAAGGTGGGCTGAGGTGACCTTTAGAGTGCCAGATGAAAAGAACCGTGCAGCGACCGATGACTAGCAGAGCGTAAAATCTAGTTATAGCCCTTTTAAACGTGTAGGACAAGTGCCCAGTCAATTGTGGTGCTCACCTTTGCTCTATGCTACCCTGCTTGAACATGTGTGTCACGGCACTCCAGCTGTGCAGAGGTTGGTGTGGGTAAAGTGCATACGGTTTCTGAGAAGATTTACGAGAGGGATGAGGGAGAAAGTACGGAGAAACTACAAAGATTAAGTATTATGTGAATTTTATATAGAAAATGGGTGAAGGCTGCATCAATGTGCTGATCAAAAGGAACATTGTAATAAGTAACAAAAAAACCTTTGCAGTGACATTTGTGCAAGGGTCATTTTATAAGAAAATTGATTGAAATTTATTTCTATGTCGCTAATTTCTTTTTTTATATACAGTGCAGTGCTGCGTAGGAAAGCAAGCTCATGGCTGCTAGAAACGAGTCTAATCTCTGCAAGAATCACAAGCATTAATTGAACTCCTACTGAGTTATCTCTGCCCCTACAGGGCTGCATTTGATATAATTTATCTCCATGTGGGAAAATTAGAGATGAGAGGAATAGATTTTGAAAAGAACAACTGTGAGTCAGCTTTCAAAAATTATAGCTTACAGTAATAATGCAGAATGGTTTCATGATAAATAACACATTCAGACTGATTACGCTGCAGGTTTACTTGGGAATACTTATAGAATATGGAGCTGAAATGTGGCAAACTGGAGACACTGGCAGACCTGGATTGACATCATGCTGCTTATTTATGTATTATTGTTTGGCTCCTTCTGCCCAAACCCCTGAGCAATGAGTAGGAAGTAGCACACTCTGAACCAGACCAAGTCCCCTTTGCCTTCTCACTGCATCTCAAAATATCAGAGCCAGTCACATGTCATGTTTCTGTCCCAAAAAGACCTAATTTCTGTGCTCCAGTTTCAATCAATCTGTCAAAAGAGAGGCCCGTTTTTTAATAATAGACCTTTTCTCATGCCAGTTTTGTCAATGTGTCTATATAAAATGAGGGGAAAAACAACTATGTTTCATTTGCATAGTAGATTATTTATTAAGCAATGATTTACACTCACAGCATTTGGCGGACGCTCTTATCAAGAGCAACCGACATGTATCTCATTAACCCTCAACCAAGCAGTTGAGGGTTAAGTACCTTGCTTACGGGTCCAGCAGTGGCAGCTTGGTGGCCCTGGGAGTTGAATTCACAACCTTCCGAGCAGTAGTCCAACATCTTAGTCCGACCATTGAGCTACCACTTCCTTATTGATATGTTTATTATATTTTCCTCTCATTTATTTTGCTGTCCTATTTTTAAAAAAAATATCTAATTAAAATGCATTGGTAAAAAAAAAAATTGCTGGATAAAACAGCAGATTTATAATTGCTGTATGAATTTTATGGTTTTTAAAAAGAAAAAGAGAAGAAAAATGAAACACAGGCCAGTACACCTGTACGTTGCTGAATGTTTAAATAAATCCACAGAAAAACAGAACACAAAATAATATTCCATCTAGAACTGGTAATATGATGATAATTGATATTGATATTATATGTTGCAGTATACTTTCTGAGATACTGATATACTTTTTATATCCATTACAAGCTCTGTTTGGAAGCAGTTTATCTGATGCTATTGATTGATGTAGGCCTGCTAAATCTAGGAACCTGAAGTGGTCTTCTGCATTCTGAGAAGCTTTTCTACTCACCCCGGTTGTAAAGGTTGTAGAGAAGTTATTTGACTTCCTCATACCAGTCTCCTCTAGCCTCTCTCATCAGCAAGGCGGTTAAGCCACAAAACTGTTGCTCGCTGCATGCTTTTTTTGTAGTTGGTGTTTTTTACACACAACTCTGTGCAAATTCTGTACATTGTGTGTAAATTCCTGTAACTTCAGCAATTTCTGAAATATTTAAAAATCGGTTTATCTGGAAACAGTGAAGTCACTGTGGTAACTTTTTCCTTATTCTGAAATTCGATGTGAACATTAACTGAAGCGCTGGACCTGTATCTGTAAGACTTTATGCATTGCTGCCCCATGTATATTGTCATAAATATTGTGTAGCTATTGGTCACCCCTAATTTAAGATAATACTCAGTCTGATGTAGCGGACATTATTATACATGTCCCACTGTCTCCAGAATTAGCCACATATCTGAATTTGATATATGTATGTTCATAATTAGGTCAAGGAAATGTAATTGCTTTTACTATACTACATTTAGCTTGTATATTCTTTAATTAGATTACAACAAAGCAAATATAAGTTCATTAAACCTATTTCTAGCCATTTCTAGAATAATTTTAAGCTTGAAATAATTTTGTTCTATTGGCAGATCATTTATTCTAATTTATTTCTAGAAAGATGCAAAATTATCTGCCAATGGAATAAGAAAATGTAAAGATTGAAATGAGTACGTGGATCTAGAAATATGTTTACTAATCATATTTTGTTTATTTTCATCTCATAAAAAAGAATATACTAGCTACATTTGACTATAGTTAAGATATTTTCATTTGCTACGCTGCCATTTTTGTAATGTACAATTCCTTTTGTATTCCTTCCATTAAAAAGGACTGGGAATAAATTCTTTCTTCCTTACTCATCATCCTCCAGGAAGAATCTTCCTGTGTTGTGTTGATTAAAATATAAGGAAGCTCGCAATTTTACAACCGTGTAAATCCACCACCATTCACACACCTGCATCCAGTACAGGGACTTCCCTAATTTGCCTGGTGTTGCTATCAGAGTGCTTTGGCTGAACTTTCTCTGCTTTATCACTCATTTCCTCTCTTCCGCTGTCTTTTCTCCCTCAGCTGGTCCCTGTGTGCAGTCACACACTCAGATAGTCCCGAGCAGAAGAAAGGTGGGCATTGTGGCAGGAGCCTGCACCTGGTCCACTGTGCCCATGCCCAGTCCTGAGTCAGAAAGCTGAAAGTGTACACTTCGGCTGATATCCGATAAGTGTCCCTAGGCGCAGTTCTGGTGTTTCTGGTGCTTTTCATCATTTTCATGATTTTTTTTTTGCATTTGGGTTCCTAAAAGCCTGAAATATAAGTATTTGTATGACATCTCTGACAGCCGATTAGGATAAAAGTAGCTATGCAGTACTTCTGGAAACTGTACTAGCTGACATTTTGAGCAATAGGTTTAATTTGTCTTGGCTTAAGGAAAGAGAACTAGAAAAGGGGGCAAAAGAACAGGATCTGAATCTCACTGACAGGACAGCAGCTCATAAATCAGCAGCTTTCTGCACCCTGTGTTCTGTTCAGCTCAGTGCTATATAGAGTATATATCTTAGATATTTTTTTACCTTGAGGTTAAAAATAGCTATCCTTGTGTGTGCTCTCTCAAATGTGAGAACACACCCCACACACACACACACACACCCACACCTTCTACCTATTCTTTTCTGTAGACTCTCTGTATTGCTCTTATTCTTATTTGTCAACTAAGCATCCTTAATGTTATGTGGCTTCAGGGTTCGGTCTATAAGATTAGAGAATTATGGCAGCTTCTATCAGAGAAGATGAAAGTCTTGTTAAAGGCAAATGTTCCTATGCCACTATTCATTAAATGTGGGTATATTCATAACAAAAACACCATGTGTTTTATTACATTATCACAATATGTAATATGTATCATACTGTATAGTATATGCTAGGTTTTGCTTGCAAAAACACAAACACAAGTAATGGCATATTATGAAAATTAAGTCAAATATTACTAAAACATTCAACAAGAAAGTAGAGAATAAATGCAACAGCTTGTACTAAAAAAAATTAGCATCCAATCAATTGCATGTTACCAGGATGAGGACTTATCAATAATATCAATACCGATGTCAATGTCACTCAATAATTATTCATAATAGCCATGAAATGCCAACTGTTATTTTTCTATCATCAGTCGTACAATTTTGGAGAGCTGGTGCCCAATGTAGCTTCAGATTCCTGTTCTTGGCTGAAAGGAGTAAGACGTGATATGCTTTTTTGCTCACTATGTTCGTAAAGAGGGATTATTTGCATTATCATAGTCTTCCTGTGAGCTCATACCAGCCTGGCCATTCTCCTCAAGGAAGACCTCTCATCAAGGAAGCAAAGACACAGGCATGTACAGCTTTTGTTGTGTTAAAATGTCAGGAAATCAGAAGTTTCTGATAATGATGCCACAGTCAAAGTCACTGAGACGTTTGATGGGAACATTCAAGCTCTTGACTTGACATGATTTTATGCATTGTGATGCCACTGCATGATTAGCTGATTGGATAACACTGTCCACAACATCCATCATTGCTTATACTTTACCATCCAACACCATGTATCTTTTCAGCCAAATGTCATCTTTTGACACATTTTATTTTCCCCTTGGGGTCAGATTTCCAAACATAACAATATTTCTCATTATTGTACCAATCCAGGACTAAATATTGGTATCAGGTTTGATACTTCCTAGGATTGATCAGATAAGATTTGGTGTATTTTTGTATTTTATGTGGCGTTGTACAATATTCAGTATACTCTGAGCTCTGGTGTCTATATCATATCATGAGAGTGAAAAAAAATTTATCAGTTCACTAAAAATCAAATTTGGTCCTTAATCAGTGTCCACTCCACATGAAGTATTCCTCCATAAGTCCATACTACTACTATTTATCTCTATGAACTACTGAAGTAATCCAAATTCTGAATCATTCATTCAAATACATTCATTGTCTACCGCTTATTCGATCTATACTCAGGTCACGGGGAGCCTGTGCCTATCTCAGGCATCATCGGGCATCAAGGCAGGATACACCCTGGACAGAGTGCCAACCCATCACAGGGCACACACACTCTCTCATTCACTCACGCAATCACACACTACGGACAATTTAGAGATGCCAATCAACCTACAATGCATGTCTTTGGACTGGGGGAGGAAACCGGAGCACCCGGAGGAAACCCCCGAGGGTTTCCTCACGGGGAGAACATGCAAACTCCACACACACGGCGGAGGCGGGAATGAAACCCCCAACCCTGGAGGTGTAAGGCAAACGTGCTAACCACTAAGCCACCTAGTAATTTAATACATTCTGTCAAATTGTCATAACATGCTGATATTATAACACCACTGAGAAAATTTCCCTTCCGTAATTATTCTTCCACTTTATATTTGTTAACTCAAATGCTGAAAAAGCTTAGCTGATGAATCCACTTCCTGGAGATGTTAAGCATTTAATCAGGCGGGTATCTGATGAGGCCAAGTGAGAGTTATTAATCAGAAGAGGCTTTGAAAGAGCAGCACCAGACAGCTGATGTAGCTAAGCTGAATTTGGATAAATGATGTTTACCGACAGCTAAGTCCCTGGGTTCAAGAAGAAGAGCAGGACAAGAAGAAATGATGTGAAAGGAAAACGAGGAGGAAAACAATGAGAACAGACATTCGAGCCACTCCTCAAAGTTCATTTGGGCAGGAATAAGACATGACATTTTCTTTGTTGTCTGTTTCTCTTTCTTTCTTCCTCTCTATCTTTCTTTCTTTCTCTCACTCTTGTCCTTTTCTCTCTATCCTGTGACTCATTCAGGCTGTATGATGGCCTGAAGCCAAACTAAGCAGAAAGTTTGCTGATAACATCAGACTTTTGAGAAACATTGGAATTTACCTACTGAGCTCTCTCTTGAATCTAGGAAAGAGGAAGTCATATCTGCAGGCTTTTTCTTATTTTCTCTCTTCCAATGCTCTCTTCTAGAGTTTGTTTTGACTTTAATAAGTGGACATTACAGCATTTAAGAGACAGACCACATTGAGATCATTTGAAAAATGAGAAGAATACGCAAGTATATTAACCCACTTCAAACCCACATTATAGCCAGTGGTTTGTAATAGCAAATGAGCAAGCGGTAAATTGAACAAAACGTACAAACCGAACCAAGAAAACACTTCCAATGAATAATAAACACTTCAGCACATGATTACAGAGGTCAAGGTTAAACCTTTTTTAGTGGCATACCTCCTGATGTTAAATATTTATAGAGATACTGCTCTAGCATGAAAATTTTCACACAAAATGCACAGACAAACAGAGTTTAAAAGAAAAGCTCTTATTGGCTAACAATGCATGTACCTCAATTAAATTGGCATCCTGAGTCCTGTCTGCAAGAGCTCCTGAAATCCAAAAAGCCTGCTATGTTTACAGAGCAGAAGAGAGATTTAATAGTCTAGGATCAGCAGAGCCGGGCAGCTGTTGTCATTTTCAGCTTGAGGCATTTGAAGATATGCCAGATCTCTCTGATGAGGCAGAAAAACTGAAACGCATGACATTACTTCCTATGTGGAAGCTGGGTGTTTGCGGTCTATAAGCGTGTAAATTTAGCTTGGTTGAGAACTTCTTACATTCAGAGACACAGCATAAAACAATCTTTCTCACATTAGAAAACAACAGTACAATACTGTCTTTCTCTTAATGGCATACTGAACATGGAACCTGGAATCAACTAGGTTTCAGTGGTAAGCAGCTGAGTTTCAGTGACCTACAGATTAAACATCAAGCTATTGTTCACAGGAAATCATCTTGCTTCCCATGATGCTTAAAGAACCGCCAGTAGGTTAAGCCAAGTTCCCTGACACGGTGTGTCCTGTGGAAAAAAGGTTTACTTGTGATCTTCACACAAAAACTGCCAATTTGTTCTAGAGCCTTGACACCAAATCAGGCTTTCAGGGAATAGTTATGTATCTGCCAGGAAAGCATTAAGTTAGAAGGATGAATGGTGTCCTTGAAGCTGATAAGATATTAGGCCAGACTAGAGTCAGAGGAACTGTATGGTGGATATGAGAACTATTTCCTGAGTCAGGCAAGGCTGTCGGGAACACAGGTTTGTAGAATACTTTCACACTAGTTTCATTTGAGATCTAGGCCATGTTTAATCATTATACACTTCAAGGATGTACGATGGACCTGGACATTGCATCTACAGCATGCGCTACTTATACCAAATTCTGCCACTTAACAAAATCCTCACTTTGATTCATTTTACAAGGTTGATTAACAGGTCAGAATCATAAAAAGTGGTTTAAACAGTTAAGGTACTGGGTTATTGATCAGATGGTCGCACGTTCAAGCCCCAGCACCACTAAGCTACCACTGTTGGGCCCTTGAACAAGGCCCTTAACCCCCTGTGCTCCACAGATGGTGTACCATGGCTGACCCTGTGACTCTTGGCTCTTCCTAAACTGTGATATGTGAAGAAAACAAATTTCACTGAAATGTATATATGACAAGCAACGGCTTCTTCATCTTCCCATATATGCGGAAACAGTGAAGAAATTGAGTAGATTTCACAGCAAAGTGGCCTTATTATAACTCTCCTATGTACAGTCTCCTAGGCAAAGACACCACTTAATAAGATCTATAAGATCTGTCATACAAGGACACACTTCATAATCAAAAAATTAGCCAATGACTTCCTGATGTAGCAAAGTGATGCACAATCATGTACTCCTTCGTTCTGCTTAGTTCTCTTATATTTAAAACTTGCAATTGAACAAGCTTAATTTTAATTACTTATGTTATTACTTTATATACTTCAAGATATCACTTTTTAGCCTAGTCACTTAGGATTCCAGGTAACCAAAACATAGAAGTGGCCATCACACCAAAGTTTTCAATTGTCCAGTGGGCTATCTAATGTATTTATGATTTGTGCACTGCTGTAAACAGCATTTTTTTTCATCTCGGCATATAACAGTATTACTGCCACCATCCCTGGACCTTTAAATGTAAAGTATTGTATGTGGAAAGTGAATGAGGGTGCATTAATAAACAGAATCTAAATATATCCTCAAGTGATGTCTGGGTGAGGTCTCGTTCTAATACTCTACAGACAGCACATGTGGTTGCAAACATGGCATCTGGTCAAAACAGCATTCTGGATGTGCATCATATGTAAAATAGACACATATGAAGTCTGACATAGCATTAATTTCCTGTGTGTGAGAAATTCCTCACCTTCCAATGTTTCCATGTAGCTTAGCAACCCCAGTGCCATGGTTACTCTTACCGCTCACTGTTCGTATATATTTCTGCTTGATTAATCTTACAGGTTAGCTGAAGGAGTGCTGGGGAAGCAGGTGTCTGTCTCTTCATGATGCAAGGACACTTTTTTAAAATGATACTTGTATTTGCTTGCCTGCTTTGTAGCTAGACTAAAACACAAGCCTTAATCATCTACAATCGCACTGCAAAAAAGATCTGACCCTTAAGTTTTGAGAGGTTTTATTTCCTATACAAGATTCTGCTTTCAGAAAGCTTGATCATATCTAGCCTTTATAAAATTTGCAAATGATCAAGTTCTCCTTTCACTGTTTTTTTCAGGAAGCTTTTCTGCTCCTTCTTCCCTTTTGACTACTCTGAACCTCAGAACGCCTGAAAGCTGTAAAGGCAGCCTTTGTTTGGATGTTATTTATTCAGTCCTGGAAGGAGTGCAGCTTCCACCTCCGCATCCTGGAGACAACAAACCCTCATCTGATCCTTCCTGATAATAAAGCACAATTCAGCAAGTCTGCACAGCTTCCACCTAAGGCCTTCCACATAGCCTCATAGCATCTAGACATGAATATGTGGAGAGAGAGAGAGAGAGAGAGAGAGAGAGAGAGAGAGAGAGAGAGAGAGAGAGAGAGAGAGAGAGAGAGAGAGAGAGAGAGAGGCGACCATGCAAATGCAGCCAGCCAATCGAAACATGCAGTAATTGCATTCTTCAGTAACCTTGTTTATTATCTGCTTGATGCCGCCAAGCTGCCCATTTTGATTAGCTCAAAAGCACTATATGCTCTTTCTACTCTGGTTTTCCAAATGCATTTGAAGTCACCTTAAAGTGGAAGTTTGTCATATTTGGAGCCCTCTTCTGCCTGTGAGGCAAATTACATTTGTTTTTAAAGAATGCAAATCTTCTAACTATGGAGTGGTTCAGCTTCAGGGCCAGACAAAAAAAATGTAATCAAAAGCCTAAAATAAATTCAGCTAGATGCAATGCATGGCACTACTGCGAATCATTTTTTAAAACATGTCTTAAATTGGCATGATTACAACAGGTCTACACACACTGTTAAATATTATAAACTGCACCATTAACCAAACTTTCAAAATAATGCCCATTTTTTTATTCGTCAAATATACTCTAGAAGTCATAAAAATCTTCTTGTGACTCGCAGGTTCATCTGAATACACTCATAACTGAAAGTCAGTCATTTCACTTACTTTATAGTTCGGAAAATAAATTAAACAAAATCTGTGAACACACATTTAGTGGTAAAACCACTGCATTAACATGCAACAGCTGTGGTAAAATTCTCACTTGTACTCTCCTACATGTCTTTTTAATGCTTAGTGCCACAAACAGCAGGCCAAATATAGTCAAATCTTCATTTATTTCCAACTGAGAGGGTGGAAAAATGTCTATAACTTCCATCATCCCTATTTAATTTCTATACCTCAATAGACACTAGAATTTTCTAACAAACCTGAAAGTCCCATTTAAAAAAAAAAAAGCAGCATTAGAGCTTGAATACTGGAGTTTTACACCAACTGTATTCTCATTAATTGAGTTGCAAAGAGAAAAGCAAAATGCAACAATCTGGACGCCACACTTTCCTCTGAGCAGAGGTCAGAAATGCCTCTCAGATTAGACCCTCATTAATTCAGAAGCAGGATTATGGAAATCCTGAAGCGAGCCAGATTATTACAGCAGCTGCCACAGGAAAGTGCCAAAAACAATGAAGATTGTTGTTGGTTTGTGATGACAGGACGGGAGGCTAACAATGAAGCTCTCTATCCCAGCACACTCACAGGAGATTAGAGGCTATGCTGAGGCCGCAGAGCTCTACAGAATCAGGGTTGTGCAGATTAGGACTCTACAAACAATCATTAGCCTATTACAGGCTTCTTAACTTTATCCTCAGTGAAGAAGGAGAAACCTGGCTTTGTACAATGCATTTCTTTCATTTTTTTTATTTTTTTTTTAACTCTGGTCACTGGAGTTGGTACAGTGGAGCAGTGGGTAGCCTTGACACCTCACAGCTTCATTTCAGGAGTTTCGGTACATGCGTGCACATGGGTTTCAACTGGGCCCTTGAGTAAACTCCGTCCTCCAAAAAACAGGCCAGTAGGTGGACTGCACTAAATTGCCCCAAGATGTGAATGTGTAAACCTGTGTGTGTGTGTGTGTGTGTGTGTGTGTGTGTGTGTGTGTGTGTGTGTGTGTGTGTGTGTGTGTGAGATGCCCTGTAATAAACTCCCATTCAAGCTGTATTCCTGCCCAGTGTTCCAGGATCTAGCACAAACCTGACCAGGGTAAAGTGCTTACTGATGTATCTTTGTGATTTTTGTATGATGAATCTTTGTAAATGATTTTTTTGTCTTTAAAGCCCTCAAGCAGGACATGAAATGTCATAGTCCTGCTTTGCAATTAGATCATCTGCGAGTGATAAACACAGGCTGGTGGCTATTTTTTTAGCTTAATAGTCTCCAATCAGTATACAGCACCAGCAGGACTAAGCAATGTTACAGCTGTTGTGTTTACACCTGTTTCTATATTTATAGTTTTTTTTTTTTTACAACTGCCTATAAAGTTTATTCGCTAAAGATTTCATTTTTCCAAAACTCTTCACTTCTGTACAAACACAGATAAGCATATCAATTCAGGTCGTGACCTAAACCGAAAAAAAGCCTTTAATCAAAACACTAGCACTACTTCTGTTCCAACAAAAGCACTGTGAAACCAAGCAATGGCCTTTTTTGCCTTCCGTTTGTTTGGGACTGTAATAAAGGTCCATAAAGGTCATCAAAATAAAAAATTCAGGAACTGTGGTGTGATTTCTCTGCATACACACACACACACACACACACACACACACACAAACAGTGCAGTTGGTATCTCTGTGAATCCCATCATACACTGTGGTCCTGTTTAGGGTTTAATTTAGTTCATTATACTATTTGTTACTTAGCTATTTACCTACAATTTAAAGTTATACCTAATACCTAATATTTGCTTATGTTGCATATATATATACATGTATAACCTACATGATTTGGTTTTGAACTTGAATGTAATTCAATGAAAGTAATTTTGACATAAAGAAAGTTCTGGCTCAGTGGTTGAGGTTCTGGGTTACTAGGTTCAAGCCCCAGCACTGCCAAGCTGCCACGGGGGACTTTTAAAGCTACCTGATCCAGGAATGGAGCAGGGAAGGGGCAGTAAAATGTGCTTTGACCCCAACTCCCAGCGATATGTGAAGAAAAGTATTTCACTGTACTGTAATGTGCAGTATATATGAAAAATAAAGGCCTTCTACACTCTACAAGTACATAAACATTTGTAAATTGTATATACTGTGTACTGTGTATGTAAAGATAAATATAGTTTTGCAGGTGGTAGAAAATCAGTGAAAATGTACACAGTGATTATGAAGAATGTCTTTTGTAAAAAAAAAAAAGAAAAGGAAAAAGAAGAAGAAGAAGAAGAAGAAGAATCCATTTTCTCTCATTTTATCTAAACATGTCACAGTGCACACCATTAGACTTTAGGAATCAGGTCAGGCTGATTCTGATCAGGACACCAGCACATCAGAGAGCATGGAAATGTTTAATGTTGTGGATCTCAGTGCAGTGTATATAAGGTGCTGGGTTGTTGATCAGACACTCAGTCACTCTTGGGCCCTTGAACAAGGCCCTTAACCTTCTCTGCTCCAGAGATGCTATATCATGGATGACCCTGCGCTCTGACCTTCCTACTTCCTAAAATGGGATATGCAAAGAAAAAAATTTCACTGTGCTGGATTGTGTATGTGACAAATAAGGACTTCTACTAGATTACCAACAATGACAGGGATGTCCAAGGATTAGTCCCAGAGCCAAGCATTATCTGACAGTGGCATCAGGCTTATCTGTCACTACATATATCAAGTGATACCCTGCTGTAGGTATTCCACTAAAATTTAATTCACTGTGCTGCATTTTGATGGTATTGCTGTTTTTATGTGATGTAATCTGGCTCCAAAAGTTTAAATGTCCCTAAACAATGTGATCACCATGGAAGCTACACAACATGCTTCAGTTTGCAGGAGACAAGTCTTGTCTCGTTGAGCGCTTAATTAGCACTGTGGTGTGCTTTTTTTTAATGTCAGCTACATGGGTGATGTAATTTGCAACTTGCCACACGTAATGAATTTGGGACTATGAATTGCTTTCCTTCAAAGACTCTATTAGCGCTATACACACTTTAACCGCTGGGTTGCAGCCAAAAACGCACACAAAGAACCAAATACAAGATGCGCATCTTTAACAATCTTGCTCCATCAAAGTGATTTCACACATCAATGGTTTGGTGTAAATTAATTTAAAGTCTTTAAAGAGAATCCATTTAACATAGAGAAATTAAATGTAATTGAGTTAGTTGCTGAGATAGGGCATCTAAATGAAAATGAGATCCATTACGATGAAAAAGATGGCAGAGGCATTTGTACTGAAAACTGTTTTCAGACATTAGGTTATCTAGAATGTCGTCTGTGGCCATATCTGGCTACTGTTTGGCCTTTTGGTCAGAAAAAACTGAGTAATATGAGAAAGACTGTAGGGGGGGCAGCGCTCAATGTCACGATAGGATAGACTGATAGAAGGTTTTACTGTACCATCTTTTCTGAACCCGGCTCCGTTTCTCCCCTAAATAAGGAATTTGAGACGTAAACAAGTACTGGCAGGAGCAGGAAAGCATGGTTATCATCTGTCTGAGCGTGCATGTGTGTATAGGGTGGAGGTCAGAGGGTCTTCCTTCCCCGCAGGCAGCTTGATCTATTGGCCTGAACGAAGATGACAGAAAATCATTTGGAATCTGGAGAGCTTAGAAAGGTCAGGAGTTGAGTCTCTTTTTCTCAGATGCTTCAAGGCCACTGTTTCTTTAGAAGCCATGTTTAAAATCATCCTGTCATCTCACCCCTGGGAGAGGTTCATAATAACAACTTCTGACATTTTAAACGCTGACAGAAAGAAACAATGCATCAAGCTGATATCTTTCTTCTGGGGTTATTGAACGCTTACATTCAGTGTTTGTTGCTATGTGTTGCCTATTTATTTTTTTAATATTGCATTCAGATTTTAATTACATTTAGTAATTAGAGGAATTAGATAAATATCCTTATTTTCTTCAATATTTCTAATGCTACCTCCATGTAAAAATGTATTAATTTATTATTGTTGAATTTATTAAATTAGCACGGTTTAATAAATAAATAATAATTAGTTAAGTTAATAATAATAATTAATAATAAGTTAATAAATTAACATTATTAAACCAATTTTATCAAAGATAGACCAAATCTCAAATTGCTTCCTATTCACTTTAAATGCTCACTACTTGCTGTATAGAATAATGGTGCTGTAACAACTACACAGTACAGTGTATGCAAAATAGATTACCATTTGTAAAACTATAAAGTTTTATATTTACTTTATATACTTTATATTTACTTTATATACTATATTTGTAGCTATAAAGTTTAAGAAATGTGAGTCACCAGCTACACTCGCCAGCTGTTTTATTAGTAACACCATTCTGTTACTGGGCAGCACCACAAATTTATCTCTAAACAGCTTCATTTCTTTGTAGCATGGATTCTAAAGAAAGTGTTGTAAACATTTGAAATTCTGGTTCATGATCTGATTGCATCACACAGTTGCAGCAGATTTCTTAACTATCATGTTCTCTTAATTATCAAGGTTTTTCTGCCTGCAAAAAAATTCCGCTATATGGATTTTTTTTTGTTTTTAACGCCATTCTGTGGAAGCACAAGATGTGTAAAAATCCCAGGAGATGATCAATTTCTGAAAAACTCAAACCTGCCCATCTGGCATCATTAACCATGCTACAATCAAAAATGACTAAAATCACATGAACTGACCTGTATCTGAATGACTTTATAAATTGCCCTTTTGCCACATGATAGTATGAATCAGCAGGTGTACCATTATTAGTAGCATGGCCGGTAAGTTCATATCCTTTTATATGATCTCATTTTATTGATCCAGTGCTCCAGTTTCTCCTGGAATAAAAAAACTTAAAACCACCGTGAGATGTTCCAAGGCAACAGTATCATGGCAGATGGAATGTGAGGCTTAGTCTTACTGTAGTAATCACAGTAAATAGAGTATTAGACGCATAGTGAATAATAATGCAAAGGAAAACCATATGTAAATGATTTCTCATTACATCCTGTAAGTGCACAGGCAGCAAAAGTGCAATGTGCAGTGACAAATTTACAAAGACCCTTCATTTCTGCTGAGGATGCTAAAACGGACAGCACACAAACACACGCATGCACACACACACACACGCACACACACACACACCCCTACAGAGACTCATACTTCAACATGTCCTCGTGTAGATCAATGATATCTACATACTTCACGCACTCATCACATAAACAACCGTTTAAAGATTTGCAGTGACTACAGTGTGGACAAGAGGCAGTGCTGTTCCAGGCTGTTATTTCGGCACCCAGTGAAGATCACTAAAGCCTTAACTGACAAGCTCTGCATACAAAACACATCATTAAACCAGAGACACAGCCCTAGCAGACAGCATATGTATTGCCAGGTTCTATTGCGTTTGGAACCAACAAGATATGCTAAAACGTCTTTTTCATGGCTCTTGAAATTGATTGCAATTCTCTCCATTGAAGTGTAGTGATGTGATAAATGTTTTACATAGCTTGTGGTTGCACTTCATGCAAGCAAGGGACATTCTTTGCTAAGTTTGTTTCTACGCAATAAAGGAAATGAGTGTGTAATCGAGGCTGACAAGCATTAGCGAGGTTTTGCAAGCATTCAGTCTAGCCTTGGATTAACTATGAATCAATTCCTTTCATGCCACGAGCTGTTCCTTAATCTTAGAGTCGGCTCAGATTGATAAGCGCTCACTGAACAGTGATTAGGAGCTTGAAGTGAAGTCGTCTGTATCTTTACGGATCGGTGAAGGGTGAGACCAGACCAAAACCTTTTTTTTCTTTTTCTTTTTTCCTCTATCTGCTTCTCAAGTACCAAAGCAGCTCATATCCATGAATAATGCAAACATTAACGCATAATACAGGCACTGTTTGTTGTCCAGTTATAGAGGAAAAAGTGCAAAGAATCTGTTTAATGCTGATAATTCATGTTTTTGCATTAGACTGGACTTCCAAAACAAATCAGTGAAACATCATCCTCTATGAATCGTTTGGTCTGAATTACTTACCATTGCGCCAGCCTTGAACAAGGGTCACAATGAGAATGATTGTTAGAATGGCCTCTCCTAGAGCATGTGACATGGCTTGATATTGCTCAGTGTAAGATCCACACTTGGACGAGCTATGAGGTACATACTGGTGCTGTTGTGATTAAAAAAAAAATAATAATAATAATCCTTTTTAGGTAGCAGATTCTCGGAAGTTTTTAACTGCTGCACTTTTAGTTTACATTTCATAATATCTCAGGACAGCAAACAATTTGTGCTTCTGATTTTCAGAGTTGTATGGCTAATTTTTTCAATAATTTATTACAGGAAATTATAAAGGGGGTTGTACAGTGGTGCAGCGCACAGCGTTGCACATAGAGTTGCCTCCGCACAGCTACACAAGCCTTAGATCAGGTTACTGTCTATGTTACTGCCATGTTCTTCCCTGTGTCCTCCAGTTTCCCAAAAACCAGCCAGTATGTGGACTGGCTAAGATAAATTGCCCCTAAGAGTGATGTTTGTGTGCATTCATGCCTCATGCCAAGTGTATCCCTCACCAGAATCGAGTGTTTGCTGAAGATTAAAAAATAGACAAAAAAGTATAAAGGCAGATACTTTTAATTTATACACTGTAATACCAAACTGCATCTCAGCACACATATACTGTAGAAAGTGTGTGTATGTTGGAGATATACGTTTTTGCATTTATTGACTGTTTATTCTTGTTTACACAGAATAATATTAATAGGCAGAAATAATTCATATCTGAGTTTAGTGTTCACTCAGTCAATTGCTTACATGACATCCAAAATTGTCATCTAGAGCAAAGATCAACATAAAAGATGGAGGCATTGATGAAGCCACACCCATCAAGATAGACATCATGCCTTTTATAAGATTCAATCTGAGTGAGGAAGTGTTTTGAAATCTGGAGCATGAAAGTTTTGATATCATACCTAGCAAGACTCCAAGGTACTGAAATCTAAATTTAAATACAGCTCCCAACAGGCTACACTTTCAGGTTACTAGAAATTTACATTTTCAAAATTCTGCTACAATTATAAACTAGATTTTTGCACTCAGGCCTTACACAGATAAAACCTTATTCATCTGTTGGCTCAAATACTTTTACTGGCTGACTGCTAAACCAATTTTCTGTTGGAATAAATGACGAATAAATCGTATGTAAGCAGAGGAAAACATTTTAAGCCATTGGGACCACATTATGATCATCAGTAAGGTGTAATTTTCTGAATGTGGTCTCAAAGAATGCAGGCTTTTAATTTCCAAAGCTTTAATTATCATACATTCATTGTCTACCACTTATCTGATCTATTCTCAGGTCACAGGGAGCCTGTGCCTATCTCAGGCATCATTGGGCATCAAGGCAGGATACACCCTGGACCGAGTGCCAACCCATCGCAGGGCGCACACACACACACACACTCTCATACACTACGGACAATTTAGAGATGCCAATCAACCTATCACGCATGTTTTTGGACCGGGGGAGGAAACCGGAGTACCCGGAGGAAACCCTCGAGGCACGGGGAGAACATGCAAACTCCACACACACAGCGGAGGCGGGAATCGAACCCCCAACCCTGGAGATGTGAGGCAAACATGCTAACCACTAAGCCACCGTGTCCCCTAATTATCATACAGTGAATACCAGAAACAAATCTACTGTTTTACACCTACTCCTCAAGAAAAGCATCTACAGTTATACTTCTTTCTACTCTGGCAGTATTTCCCTTATACAGAGGTTTCGGGTTTGCTCCGTTCCATCAGTGTGTAAATAAAACATGCATATTGATTGGCCATGGCCGCCTATATTGCACATTCCTGGATGATGACTGACTGGAAAATGAGTTTAGAGCTTTTTTCAAATATTATACCAAAGGCCTTGTGAAATAAAAAATAATAACATTAATAATAATACCATCAAGAGAATAAAATATCCCTCAGTAATTAAGTTAACTAATTTTCGAACAAAATGTACCGTATAATACTACGGTCATGAAATAACAAAATAACAACAACTCTAGCAGTACCACAAGAGTTACAGCTATATCATTTATGGGAACCACTAACAGCTATACCGAAAACCCCACCCCTTCCACCATGTTGCCACTTTGCCCCAAACACCATGGAATCTGAAATGAGGCTAATTGGGCCCATGCAAATGAAAGATAATTTAAAAACAAACAAATTCCTCCTTCATTTTGTGGGAATGATCTCTGGCAGTGGGGCGCCAGTGGGTGCCTGCGTTTTCATCTCACCATTTAGGAGATATGGGCACTGAAATTGTACACACCCCCAAAACCACGCACCATTCCCCTCAAACCATGAAGACAACACACAATTAGAAATCCACTCGTGTGGCCTCATTTGCGCTCGGCTACACCATGCTGAGTGCAGCCCCCCATACTGTTTTACACGTGACAGCGAGTGGTGCTCACTGTGAGAATAAAAGACATACAGACCCTTCAGTGACACCAGCCCACAAAAAAACCCACATCCCAAACCCCTACCCCCTTTTCAGGAAGTGTCTACTATAATGCCATCTTTCCAGAGGAGAAGGAAAAAGACTGAAAAGCATCTGCAAGCTTTTGATACAAGGCTTCCAGTCTGGATAGTCGAGTGCCTGCTTGCCTGGTAGACTGAAGCAAATTACACAAAAGCTAAAAAGGATTGAAATGGAACATTGATAACAAGTGACCCTGTGAAGAAGGCTTCATTTGCATGTTTGGCATAAGCGAGGCTTACTCTGGTTAACGGAGCGACTAATAGAACTCCTGTATAGGCTCAGATGCTGAGTGTGACAGCGCAGGAGGGAGCTCAGCAAACACACAGAGCAGCTCTTCTCCAATCTCACTCCTCCTCCAGCCAGGAAACACTGTAGATTCAGTCCATGCTTTGTTTTATGTTGATGTAGGAGTATAAAGCCATCACACTTACTGTATACATATCTATTTCTGTTTAGTGATACATCTATTCAACTTATTCATATCGGTATATCTGTGGTTTTGACCAGAAATGCTTTTTTGGCTTAAATATGACCCAAGAAACACAATAGAAAAACCTCCAGGAAGTAGTGAAAGCATTGTTAGTATGGTCTGTTAATTCTGTCTATGAAAGTTCCTCAACCTCAGCTACCTCACTCAGTTCATAAAAGATTGCAATTATTCTTTTTTTTTTTTTTTTTACTTACCTACAGTATTTTCTTATGCATTGAGTTGGTTCTAGTCCCCAAAATATAAACAAAATAATGTAGCTGGAGTTATGCAAGCAACGGTATATACTCAAGTTAACAACAAGTGCTCTTTTTCTATCTCACAAGATTCTTATCTGGTGCCTACAGCAAACTAAGAACCTCCCACACCTCTAATCTCAATCATGTATACGTTTTTCATCTTGTGAGTGAAAAAACAACAAGTTTCCTAACATCCATTAATACATGTGTCAAATGTTTCCAAAGCAGATGCACTACTCTGGATACTGAAGATTATGACCCATGAAAGGTTTACTACAGCTTTCCTTCGCCTACTGGAACATGCCTAATATGCTGCTCATCACATCTAAGAAGGTTTGGGGTGTGTCCTTTGCTCAGGAAGTGAGATTTTATCCTTTCTCTTTCCTTCCTGCTAGTACCTTTTCATGAAGAGTTCAGCTATACTGTAAATATCTTACACTTTTCACTCTTGTATATTATGAATAAGGAACACATCTTGAATACAAAGCTAAGCCATGAATGTGTATAAAAAAAATACTTAGAATGCCTTCACGGGTCTGATTCTAACTTGCCTGTATAATTTATGTTTACGTTCATATTATCTTCACAGTGTCCTATTCATCCAGTGTCTATTCAATGCTGAAATTATTCTCCTGTGTTGTTATTTCACAGAAGGCAGTAAAAATTTTACTCGAGGGGAGACATTTTTATTACCTTACCCTCCTTCCTTATTCCATCTAAGGATGCTTTTTTGCCACTGTGGCCTCTGACTAATCCATTTCTTATCTAGATCTACAGGTCTATTTTTAAAAGCTCCGTTAACTGAGTTAAGAGAACATAAAATGGCATACACTACATATTTTGAGAATATAACAATAAGAAACATCAGGAAACGTTAGTCATATTTCCAGCCGGCTAATGCAGTGGGATGAAACATCCTTTGAGACTAGCCTTTTCCTGACATTTCAGTTGGTTCCTGATGTCATAATGTTCCATCAGGGATCCTCAAACTATTATTGACCAGTCACCATTAAGTAGTGACCTTTTAATGTCAGCATTTCCTGAAGAATGGAGTGGACAAATGGCTTATAATGTCAGGCAAGAATTATAACTGAACCATGCTATGTTATATTTTAGTGTTGAATCATAGATATGCCTTGTTATGTTGTCTTAAATGTTTAGCTACAGAAGACAACCAGCTTCACACTACGGTTTTTACCTTAACTGCAAGGTTTGTACACAGCTAAAGAACATCAGGAGATCCATTATTGCTTTAATCTTTTTCTAATTAGCATTACAGTTAAAGTCATTTGCAACCTGTAAGATTTTATACTTGTTTATCTTTCAGCAGAAAACTTCCACTTTGAGTATTTTGAATGATTTTTTGAATGGTATCATTAATAAAATGTCGTTAACTGACTTTCAGTATATACGTCTCTCGTGTTAGCTAAGTCAAACATACCACGGTATACCGATTCACTGATTTTATTTCACATTATTTAACTTCAAACCTTCTTTCTTTACCTTAAGAAAATTGAAAGCTCTGAAACAGGACATCTTTCAAGCAAAACAATCAAGAGGAGATGAGATGGGGCATTTGTATAGATTTCCCTCATATACACCTTTGTAACTCTCAATCGTTCTGTAATCTAGATTCATGTGCCTGTGAGCTTATCTGACATTTTTACCGGGGGAGAGATAAGTCTGTCTTTCTGCATATTTTTGAATGATAAATCACAGTAGCCTACTCCAGTCTTCATACACACTCTGCATTTCTTAGGATTTAGTTATCAGAAGTAAGATTCCAATGAAATATGCTATCGCTTGTGTGTATTTACTTTTTCTTTTTCTTTCTTTTAATTAGATATCTGCTCACTGACAATTATTTGTCTCAGCACCAGATGTGCAGAGCAGAACAAAGATGCTATGCTGAACAAATAGCAGGTTTTTTAGAGGAGATTTCTACCTCCTCCTTCCCACAGAGAAGAAAATCAGATGGAGGCCTGAACCCAGATTATTACTGTGATTGTGATATTTCTCTGGAACGTCACAGCTACTTCTACTTATCAACAGGGTTAGATAGAGACTCAAAGTGGTGCACATTTACTCCCAAGCATTGCATCTGTACTATCAATAAGAGGAGAGGAAGGAATATGAAGACGGTTTGAGCAAGGTAAATACAAATGAAGTGTTTCCAAGGGCCAGCATCCATCCTGCATTGGAATATGAAAGACTGCGCAGTTTATTTTCAGAAGCTTCAGTTTAAATCATAGCAGCTTACAGAAACAGAGCCAGGGGTATATTTAAAAAGAAAATGGACCAGGATTGGATGACTTGTATGCTTACTTCCACATTCCATGGCATTTCTTCACCTGAAAGCAATTTGATGCTATCACTCCAGATGCTGTTAGATCTTTGTTCAACAATCATAAAGCAAGGGAACTCAATTCTCCTGGAGTGCTGCACTGTTGCAGGATTTATTTCTCCCCCCAACTTACACACCTGTATCTGATCCAACTTCCTCAGCATCTTAATGTGCTGAAGGACACAGGCCTGTGTCGGAGTGGAATAAATGTGTACGTGCCATATAACACAACAGAACGAGGACAGATTCATTTAAGGATGGACTCTGAATTAATGGTCATTTCAGTTAGAAAATTAAAGATTTGGAGGGTGTATTTCCATTTTGCACTAAGGGTTTCTGGGATATTCTTCAGATCCACCATGACCCTGGGCAGGATAAAACCAGCGAGTGAGTTAATCAGTGCCATAGGAACTGCAGTGAAGTTTACTGCAGTGAAATTTATAGCATCAGCCAGTACAGTGGAAAGTATGCCACATGAGGTGATAAATGTGAAGACCTGATCTCGTTGAAAAATCTGTAGGAAGTCAGATATGCAAGGAAGGGTTTTTTTTTTTTTAAATTTATACAGTTTATGTTGTAAAAAAATGTATGAATGCTAACCCTGTCCCTAACTTGAATAAAAACAAGACATACATTTGCATGCGTCTAACTTTAGCTCTCTTTTTTTTTTACTTTCTCTGTCACAGCATCAGGAAGAGTAGCTTGTATGATGCTGGTGCATCAATGATCTTATTGTTCAGAGTACTCAAAGCAGATCTGAGGCAAATATGTCAGTTGATTTAGCTGCTGGACAAGCACAATAAAAGAGCATCATGGCACTTATTTTTATCCCAACTCACTCCTCACACATACATTTCTTACTGCATTTTACTTCACAAACTGCAGCTGGAGCATAACTGTTCATAACTGTTTAATACAAGTTTGCTCTTTTTAGAAATTTAAGATCATGGTCTCAGAGATCAGTCTCTGTACAAGCTACAGTGAAGGCGGAATAATATGTGATATTCCTGGTGGAGTGAATCTAGCACCCGGCTATACAAGCCAATATCTGATTCAGTTCATCCCACCTTAAACACAGGTCACAACCTACCACAGTATCAAATTATTTCTTCTCATTTTTAAAATAAAATAACAGTAAATGTCATATAAGACAGCAACAGCATTACAGCTATATACCAGATATGGGTATCAAAGCCAATACGGGTCTGAAATGCAGGATCAGAGTCAGGATGATGAACAATCCGATCCACTAATGTTTTCATAGTGTGGACACGTGGTGCTGACCGACACAACACAGATCATGCATGTGAACAGAGAAAATTAGCTCAGTGCTTAACTTCCCTTCTTCCCGCAGGCCATCTGAGATCTCAACCAGTACAATACCTAAAACCTGGTCTCACTGACTCAACAAACTGCACATTTCTTTCTATTATTGTAGATATTTTGCACTGCATGTATTCATATGCTGCATTCATATATACATTTCTTCCATATATTCTTCCCTTTCACATCTTTATAGTTAATTCTATTTCCTAATTCCATTCAAAATATATTCTTCTTCTTCTTCTTCTTCTTCTTTCGGCTTTTCCCTTCAGGGGTCGCCACAGCGAATCATCTCTCTCCACCTATTCCTATCTTCTGCATCCTCAACACTTGCACCCACTAGCTTCATATCCTCCTCTTTGCCTTCCTCTTTGCCTCCTGCCTGGCAGCTCCATGTCCAACATTCTCCTACCAATATACTCACTCTCCCTCCTCTGAACATGTCCAAACCATCTTAATCTGGCCTCCCTAACTTTGTCCCCTAAACGTCCAACATGAGCTGTCCCTCTGATGTACTCATTCCTAATCCTGTCCAATCTTGTCACTCCCAAAGAGAACCTCAACATCTTCAGCTCGGCTACCTCTAGCTCTGACTCCTGTCTCTGCCCCAGTGACACTGTCTCTAAACAATACAGCATGGCCGGTCTCACCACTGTCCTGTACACCTTCCCCTTGATTCTCGCTGATATTTTCTGATCACACAGAACTCCTGACATCTTTCTCCACCCATTCCAACCTGCCTGCACTCGCTTCTTTACCTCTTTCCCACACTCTCCATTACTCTGGACTGTTGACCCCAAGTACTTAAACTCCTGTACCTTCTTCACCTCTTCACCCTGTAACCTTACTGCTCCACTTCCCTCCATTTCATTCACACACATGTACTCAGTCTTACTACGACTGACTTTCATTCCTCTTCTCTTCAGCGCAAACCTCCACCTCTCCAGGTTTTCCTCCACCTGCTCCCTGCTCTCACTACAGATCACAATATCATCTGCAAACATCATTGTCCAAGGAGACTCCTGTCTGACCTCCTCTGACAACTGGTCCATCACTATAGCAAACAGGAAGGGGCTCAGAGCCCATCCCTGATGCAGTCCCACCTCCAGATTGAACTCCTCTGTCTGACCTACAGCACACCTCACCACTGTCCTGCTCCTCTCATACATGTCCTGCACCACTCTGACATACTTCTCCGCTACTCCTGACTTCCTCATACAGTACCACAGCTCTTCTCTTGGCACCCTGTCATACGCTTTCTCCAAGTCTACAAACACGCAGTGCAACTCCCTCTGACCATCCCTATACTTCTCCATCAAAATTCTCAGAGCAAAAATTGCATCTGTTGTGCTCTTTCTGGGCATGAAGCCATACTGCTGCTCACAAATTTCCACTACCTTCCTTAACCTAGCTTCCACTACTTTTTCCCACAGCTTCATTGTATGGCTCATCAACTTTATCCCCCTATAGTTGCTGCAACTCTGCACGTCACCCTTATTCTTAAAGAAAATATATTATTATTATTATTCTTTTTTTTTCTAATTATTATTATTATTGATTATATTTTTATGATGCATGCAGTCGAAAAGCCCTTAAATGAACACATCATACTGTGTATGGTTGTATATATGGCAAATTAAAATGTGAATTTGAATAAACATGCAGGTCAGGGGTATCCTATTCCCTTTATCATGCACTAGTTAGGCAGTTTTGTCACTTTATGTAGATAATATATGGAAGCATACTATAGAATACCCAGAACCCTTTTGGTATCCCAAATTGCAGCAAATTGGTTAGTCCACAAACAATGCAATCTAATAAATACTGTACGGAACAGCCGTAATGCACTTTGCACTCTGTAGGAAATATGAAGTAGGGTGCTATTTCCGATATGGGCTAGGACTGGGTAGGAACCACCCTGTTAAAGAAATGACTGCAAGAGATTTTAGATATTGAGCATTTCTTAGCCGGAAATGTCAGCCATATTTAAAGACGTTTAATGTGTTGGTGATGGAGGATAACAAGCCATGCTGACAAAATAAACTTTTATAAATAGCCAAATATTTTGTTTACCACTAATCAAGTAAATAACTGAGGTGCAGTAATGCAGTCTTGATTGTTATATTTTATATATTTTGTATATTATAGTCTGTGTTCCTGTGTGTTCCTGTGTGTGTGTGTGTGTGTGTGAGTGTGTGTCTGTGTGTGGGCTTAAGCTACAACACCATAAACATAAATCTGCTATGAAATGAAGATATGAGTGGGAGCACCCATTGAAGGACAATCCCATCACTTCACACTTACAAGGGATAAACAGCGCATGAGTGATGTTCCCTCTGTCTGTCTGTCTGTCTGTCTCTCTCTCTCTCTCTCTCTCTCTCTCTCACTCTCTCTCACTCTCTCTCACTCTCTCTCTCTCTCTCTCTCTATCTCTCTGTCTCTGTGTGTCCTGACTACTGTAGCATACTATTAATGGCCACAGTGATTGCATCACCATCTCAGCAATGGAGAGTCACAATTCATTTGTCAATTCAGCAAAAATCCCAACGCTTTGGTAACTAAAGCATATATATTATGTTCAAAAAAGATGGTATAGCCAGGCTCAATGGAATAGAGCAAACAAAGAATGCTGAAAACGCAGTATGGATACTATGGATTTACTAACAGAGAGCATGTACATATTGCTGATGCAGTATAAAAAAACTAACCAGCAGCCATTGTCTGTTTGAAAATGAATTAAAGTCCAGTTCTAATAATTCTAATAATAGTAAGAAAGGGCGAACTACGCAAGCTACTAAATACAGGACACTCATAATGCACTTTGCATTCTGTAGGAAATATGGTGTAGGGTGATATTTTACATGGCATGACATGGGCAAGTTCCAGGTTGGGAACCACACCATTAAAGAAACAATTACAATCTATTACAATCTATTGTAATTGATATATTATTTCAAGGTGTTGCTCTTCGCCTGCCTTAAAAAGCAGAGCCATTTTCCTACACATCTGCATAATAGCATCATGGTGGAAGATGGTAGTGAAGAACATGTATATATATCTGATGCAGTGTAAAAAAAAAACAAAAAAAACTAACCATCAGCCATTGTCCATTTTTAATAGATTATAAAAGTTATAAAGACCCGCTCTATTAATTGTAAGAGAGGATAAGCCTGTTTTCATATATAATGCAAGAGCTGGAAATTAGCATTGGCAAAAACAGGTATTATTCATTGGACAACACCATGAAGCTGCCCCAAATGTACCAATAAAGATGATCTCTCTTTCATTCCTTGCCTTTTTCTGTCTTTCTCATTAGTCTATACTCTAGACTACTTCATAACTTAAATATTAGAAATAAAACACAGAGGGAACAGACAGCACAGTGAACCATGATGCATTGCTAAACAATCTATCCAAATATTAGAGCAGAAGTAAAGAAATGAATATTAAATGTCAAGCAAAATGTAAAAAAAAACAAACAAAAAAAAAAACAGTGATGGTAAAGAGGTGGTAAAGGCACGATGAATGGAGCGTACCAAAGTGGAAATTGGTCATAAGAAACCGTAACTCAGCAGTGGCAGTTCCCTTGATGTTTCACACGGCTGAAAATTGTGTTAGAGGGTTGCAAGGGGACAGCTGGAGGGCTTCAAAGTAGAGGAGAATTATGAGCGCTGTAATGTTTCCTGACATCTGCAAATCACAGAAGATAATGCAAAGCAAAAAAGCGTTACAAAATGCGGCTATCTATCAGCAAGGACTGTTTATAGCCATTGTTATATAAGTGATGGTCAAAAGTACAACAATAAAGTCTAACTGTAATCACTGGCAAATTGCAGTCATTTACAAAAAAAAACAAAAAAACATGATAGAGTGTTGTTGATGGAGTGGTGTTAAAAGAAATGACCCGAAATGTAGAGGAGTTACTTTTACCACAGAGGAGTGGATTATTTTTTAGCAAATCCTTTAATATTTAACTCCCTTTATATTACAGACATTTGTTAAGGATTACAACTTTTCATTTATAAAAGAACGACACATTTTATTTTAACCTTTTGCACCACACACAGAAGTCTAAAGGTTATTACAAAAGATCATTTTTGGTTTAAATGCTTCCAAGAAAAACAGAAACCTTTAAGGGATGAAGCAGTTTCCTTATGACTGAAATACAGCTGAAGCCTGACCACACAGCGGTCAATTCTTTGGTGCAATAATGTGAACTGTACGCTTTTGTTGTTGTTGTTGTTTTTTGTCACAAACAGATTAAAATAATCCTCATGTATATAAGCTTTCATTTCCAGACACATACTTCAGTCCAGATATTAATTTATGAGCTATTACAGCCATTCACAAGACTTTGAAATCTTTTTAAAAAGTTTTTTTTTTTTTTTATGTACATCTCACACCCTAGGCATTCTACACAAAAAGTACCATCTATTTACTTCTTTTTGGGAATCCATATCTAGCTACATTACATGTGTACTTTTTAAGCCTTTGGAAGACACCCTTATGCAGAGCAGCTTACATTCATCTCACTTATACAGCTAAGTAGTTGATGGATAATGGCCCAGCAGTGGCAGCTTAGTTGTCCTGGCACTTGAACTCACAACCTTTGGATCAGGAGTACAATGTCTAGGGAGGAGATGTTTCATATTTATAGATCTGTGAGACTTGGGTGGTGTTTGCAGAATGCACTTTAAACACCATCTTCCACCCAGCAGCAACACGGGTCACTGCACAGGGCTGAGCTGCACCAAACAAATTCACACACATTTCCTAGCACTTACCTCACCCACAAAGTGTCACTTACTCTAAAATACCTAACTATTTAAGCTTCACTCAAAAATATACAACCCTCACACATATACACAAAGGAATCCTCAGACCTCATACAGCCACTGAGGGTCATTTTCCTGGCAAAGCCTATCCATTTAGTCTTCACTGAATAATGCAAAACCCACCGACGCACACACACATAAACACACACACACATCCCCACACCCTGACCGCAGTCTCAGCAGTGCACTGAGATCATCCCGCTATCCCATTTCAAAGGTGCAGTCGCCTACAGCGTTCTCTCCTGTAAGAGCCTAACACGGCACTGCACTGTAGCAGCTAAGTGGAGCTCTTTGTCTGTTGAAGAATGCTCTTCAAGCCTGCTCCTTCAGAAGTATCTCAGTGTTAAGATCATCATCACTGTTCAAAGTGACACCAGCATCTATAGAGTTTCAGCAATAGCTCTTGTGCACCAGCACTTTTGGGAAAGAAGCCTGTTTAGCTCTGATGTCTCTCACATGTTGTGGAGTTATGCAGAATTTCCAGCTCGCTTACAGTACATCCCGCCACACACCAATACAAAAATACAGCAAACACAGATGACTAACAACATATCCTTTTTCAGATAATCACCAGATGTTGTTAACCTAAACCTCATAAAACCCCTAGAGGTGTCTGAAAGCATTCTCATTTCTAGCCAGTTATTTTTAAGTTTCGGCTCCGTGAGAGGGAGAGAGACGTTGACGTCTATGAGAAAAAAATGCATTAAAACAATGTGTGAGGAGATTAATTCTCTCCATATTGTTTCTGGGCAGCCACTCGATATGACATCATCTGCCCTTCCCTGTCACCACTGATTCAAACCACATCTCCTTCACTTCAGTTTCATTCTGAGAGGATAAAGCAATGTTTTTCGGAACATTATTGTCAGTGCTGTAACAGCTGTGTGTGTGTGTGTGTGTGTGTGTGTAAGATATATGCATGAGAGCCACATGAGAGTCATGGAAAGTTCAATACATACACCATAGTCCATGCCAGTTGCAGAACCAGCATTTGAGTGGACTGAAAAGTGTACTTGAAATAATACAGCAGCAGAGCCAAAAACATATGAAAAAACAGGCTGTAAATTATTGCCAAGTCAACCAATCATGGCCATATTGAAGCAGAGCCGATTAATGTATGAAAAAGAAACTGGACGCAATTTTTGCAAGTCTATCTATTGTGGTTTCTGCAGCAAATTGTCTGTTAGGATTTATCCAATTGCATGAATTTACAGGCTTTACCATTTTTTTGTTGTTGTTGTTTTTGCTGTACAATAAAAACATCTATGGTTTGAGATCAAAACATGAATATGAGACACCAGATCAGTGCTTCATCTTTCATTTCCTGATAGTTACACCTAGATGTCTTAGACAACTTAGAACATGGCACTTTTTGTTGAAATCCCTATTTATCAAATAATCAAACAAACTGGAAAATTCTAGTTAGCCAGACATGCCCTGTTAGATTGACTGCTTAATAAGTTAATAGCACTGAATGTTGACTCTTGGGTTCAGTCCAGGGTTTTGCCTGAGAAGACTGCATTTGTTGATAAAAAAGATAAATCAAAGTAAAGACCTGAAGCTGAAAAAAGAGGGACAATCATTGCTCAATCATTGGACATAACCAATACAACAACCTGGAATGTCCTGAATGAGAAAGAAACCACTGGTGCACTGAGCAACCAGACATCGAACTGGTCAGCCAAGGAAAACAGGTGATGAAAGCAACAGTCAGTGACATCACCAACAACCTCCACAAGGCAGGGGTAAAGGTGTCACAATCCAACATTCAAAGAAGACATTGAGAGCAGGAATACAGAAGCCATTCATTAGCAGTAAGAATCAGAAAGCCAAAGTGATGGAAAAGCCAAAGTGTGGAGAAAAAAAAGATCTGCTCATGATCTAGAACAGCGCATCTGTGAAAAGATAACATTCTCACTACTATCTTTACAGATGACGGAACTCATCAGCAGAATAAACAAACGCAAATATTCTGTCTACCAATTTACAGAGAAATACATCCAATCTTATTGGGAGGAACTTCATCATGCAGCAAGAAAATGACCCAAAACATTTCCATTTCATCCTGAGGACTTCATCGGGAGAAAACAGTGAAAGGTTTTAGACTTCAATCACATGACCTTATCCCGATTGGGCAGCATTTCACTTCATGAAGAGAAGACTGAAGGGAGAAACTCCTAGAAAAGCATCATACAAGAATAATGCAACAGATTGGCATTGTCAGTGTGTCACCAGCTTGATGCAGCTATGGAATATAAGGAATACACAAGAAAATATTAGTGTTATTTGCTTTAATTTACTTGAAGACTATCTGTTCCAGGGGGGCACGGTTGCTTGGTGGTTTGCCTCACACCTCCAGGGTTGGGGGTTCAATTCCTGCTGCCGCCATATATGTGTGTGGAGTTTGCATGTTCTCCCCGTGCCTCAGGGGTTTCCTCCGGGTACTCCGGTTTCCTCCCCCGTTCCAAAGACATGCATTGTAGGTTGATTGGCATCTCTAAATTGTCCGTAGCATGTGATTGCATGAGAGTGTGTGTGTGCCCTGCGATGGGTTGGCACTCTGTCCAGGGTGTATCCTGCCTTGATGCCAGATGACACCTGAGATAGGCACAGGCTCCCCGTGACCCAAGAATAGATCGGATAAGCAGTAGACAATGGAAATGGACTATCTGTTCCTATACTTTTGCTCACCAAAATATTGGGTGATTTGCTGCCAAATGTGCATAAGTCGTTTATCACATCCAGATGCAAATATCAGGAAATAAAACCTGAAATTTTAATTTATCATCTTATACACGTCTTTTGATCTAAAACTGAAATGTCATTTGTGTGTAGCAAGAGTAAAAGAATTGGTCTTGCTGTTCCAATACTTTCAGAATTACACAACTAAAGTAAGCTCACTGGATCAGATTCAGAGACATTTGTTCAAAACTGTAAAAGTTTTCACATACTTTCATAGATGCTTTATTTTATTTACCCTACCTGATCTGATTAGGGAATGACCAAGATATGTTTTTAAAAAATCAACATTAAAATCAGAATGCTTAAGGATAAATAGACAAAGAAGCATACATTTATTTATTTTTTGTCAAAACAGATGTTTCCTCCAGCCATAAATGAATGAGGTCATGTATAGACCTATGTAAGCAAGGAATTTTACCACTGGACCTTTACAAATTTGACTTGAATAACTCTGCTCTAGAGGAAGATCAGGATAAATGGAGAAATGTCAGAACGTCTAAACTTCCTAAATTCCTCTAATATACTATATTAGATTGCTCAACATGTGTTTAGCTTAAACCTTCTCTTTTTCCACTTCAGCACACGGCATGTGGTTCCCATACTTCAAGTGTTCTGTTGCTTCAAACATCACACAGTAATGTTAGGCCTCTTTAAAT
Organism: Hemibagrus guttatus; assembly: GCA_033459395.1. Classification (NCBI taxonomy): domain Eukaryota; kingdom Metazoa; phylum Chordata; class Actinopteri; order Siluriformes; family Bagridae; genus Hemibagrus; species Hemibagrus guttatus. The sequence goes on from JAUCMX010000012.1 coordinate 18,763,270, forward strand.
CCTTCCCACAAATGGCCTTCAGTTGTGATGACAGAAGGAAGCAAAATTCCTAACAGCACAGCTGTGTATCACAGGTAAACAACTTTGGAGGAGCAACTGGTGCAGGTTAAAATTTCACATAATAATGATGGTATGGAAACCGTCCTAGTTTACAAAGACAGGCCATGTGTCTAAACCTAGAGAAAATGCTTTATTTTAACATGTAGTGTTGTCTAGATGTGTGTCAGGTCCTTCATGACCTTCATGTATTGAATTACCTGGATACACAAATATCTTCAGGACTGGAGTCTAACACCCCTGATCCAGATGAATAACCTCAGTTCATCCACTGGCTATAACTAAAACAACACTTTTGCATGGTATTTACACAGTGCGCATGTTAGAAGTGTTCTCGTGAAGCTGTATGCTATCTGGAAGCAAGTCAAGGTGGAGGTTTCAAGGCAGAGTTCAAGTCTCACATTTGTGTGTTCTGGGTGACAGAGGAGGCTGTTACTCAGCTGTGCAAACACAATCGCCATTATGCCGAGCACATGGCTTTTCTACACGAGACCACACCTCTTCTGACACACAGCTCTAACCACACTAACAGCACCATTTAATCTTAACGGCCCAAATACTTCAAAGTTTCGTACAATTAAATCTGATCATAAATGCACACATGCAAAGATTTTTATGTTTGGTGCATCTGTAGGATCAAACTCACATCTGTGTGCATGTTAGTTAGTTTGAGAATACCTCTGTAACACCCTGCATTTAAATAATTAGAAAAATCAGCAAGAAGTCTAGTATGAGTAATAACAATGAAAAAAGAAAATAACAGTGATATTAGAATTGTGCATGATGACCCTCGTACCAAAATACAGGCAGGCAATAGCCTTGCATTCCTGGGATGAGGTTATTACGTATTTTTTGTTAACACAAAGCAATTTTATTCCTTTTGGTGTTGGATTACTTAGTTTCAGTGCTTCATTTACTAAAAATAAGGATTTGTTTATCACACTCATGTTCTGTAATATCCTGTCTCCATAAGCTATTCTTTTCAGCACTTCCTCAGTTAGAAACGTGCGGCACCTCGAAGCTGTGCCTGCTGGGGGTTTAGGGTGGGAACTTGTCTATAAATACAGCTTTAATTAAATCCAAATTCATTTCAATCCGAGAGCGATCTAAAATATATAAAAACAGCTGTGAATGGAGCAGGTGAAGCTTGGAAAGCAGTTTGGATGTGTAGCACCAGTGCTATCCACTGTACACTCAGACACAACAATTACCACCACAACTAGCACTAAAGTTCACAATTTTTAGACCATGTTTGTGAACTTTAGTGCTAGTTGTGGTGGTGATGGTGAAGGGGGTGGGGTTTCAGGGGTAGGGTTTCGGGGGGGCAGAGTGTCTATGGTGGTTTTTTGATCAACAACAGGAAATGAACAGCTGGCCACCAAGAGTTTTTTTATACTGTACTTTCCTGTATATTTTTAATCAATTTTAGCATACTGACATAACCCATGATCTTTAGATACACAAGATTACACCACATACAATATCTATTACTATGTTGTGTATGGACTGTCAATATGTACTGGGTGATATAGCAAAATAATGTACATTTTCTATTTGAGATATCATTAAAGCACTGATATTGTCAGTCATGGGTGGACCTTATAATGTTTTTGTGCCCATGTTTCCCCATTTCTTATTCTTATTTAATTGTTTTTGTTGCTATGTTAAATAATAGCTTTTACAATTTTATTCTTAGTGACCACTACCGTTTTTCTGTTTAGGAAACCTATATATTGTAATACATAAATCAAAATATACTATATCGCATGGTTATATTTAAACATATGGTGTATCATGACAGTGTGCAGAAGTATCATAATTTTCTTATCCTTGGTGCAACAATATTCAAATCTCCAAATAATCCTATAGGAATGTGGAGGCCTTTTCTTAATATGAATAAAAGTGAATATTAGATTGGTCCTCCAACACATTACATAAATACGTTATTCCAGGCTTTCTAAGAAATGTCAATAATATTTCAATAAAGTCAAGGAGAAACTCCGACAATGAGGCACCAGGAGAGCATAATCATGGCTTCATATGAGCTCTGATTGATTTATGTGCCAGAATATTGATCAGCCTCTTATAACAGCCAAGCAGCTTCATATCATTTTTTTTCTCCACTCACCAACATGCATGCGCAGTCATAATAGCGCAAAATGTCTGCTGGAATGGAAAGCTTTTTTTTTTTAGCAGAAAGCAGTTAATCTTAAACATGTTTAAATAAACATCAGCTCTGATACAGGTTCCTTTGCCCAATTCAGCTATATCTTTTAATTTCTCCATTGTTCCAGGCCAGAGAATGAAGTTTTTAATGGAAGTCTGTGTAAATCAGTTACATATCCTAAACTGCTTTTAAACCAGTTAAATCACTCATTTCTACACCCACACACATAGACATGTGCTTCAAAGAGAATGTTGAATGCACAAACACCTCAGACGACACAGCGCAGCAGAAAAGTCAGCAGGGGACTGGAGTCATGAGCCTCGCCCTAAATTAGGATGAACATTTTTACTATCTGAACATGCAATTCCAGGAATTTTTCACTCCAAACACTCAGATGACTGTTCAGCGCTATATTCATAATGACGTGGACAGACCTGCCCACTTGGCCACTACTAAAGGAAACGTCACTGGTTATAGTAAACAACCCAAAGGAGATAAACAGGATTTTGACACATGAGAATGACATGCAAGCAAGAGGGAGTAGGCTGTAACATCCTGTAGCCATTGGTTTGCTTATAAATGAAACTAATCTGAGGAACAAATGCAAGTATTTTGAATGTATTGTAATCTACACCACCCAGCATAATCCTGAGAAATACATTATTTAATTAGTGCCGCATAAGGGAATGTTCTTAGTGTGACACTGAACCTTGTGAGACTTCTGAAATCTGCTCATTCATTCAAAGTGGAAGATGTTTAAATGAAAATGCTGTGAAGATACAAATTTAAGGAGCTCAGTTTGTCTAGAATGACCCAAAGATGAAAGATCCCAAAATGCTTCAACTCAACAGGGATCTGTAGCAATAGTAGTAATATTCAGAAATACACAAACCAGGCATATCTTTCTGGATCGTGGTTGCTGGTTGTGGTTACTTGATCTGACAAAAATTAAGCAGCCTCCTCCACTCGAGCATCAACACTTTCCATGAAATACAACACAGCAAATTGCAGAAAAGCAGATTACTATACTTAAAGCACATGTTATGCTCTCATTTTGTTATCACAAACACCCCATGATCAAAGTTCTTACATTTATGATTAAGTTCTTATAGTCTTTAGTCTGCTTGACTGTTCACTGGAATTGAATAAGTTTAATCAAAACCTCAATAACTGGGGGGAAAAAAGGCCTGGAAATAATATCACCTTCAATTTGTTCTGAGTTGAAGGTTCAGACATACAAAGCTACATGGCTTTAATAAATCACCAAAGCATAACATTTTGCAACCTGGCTTTGATGGTTGAAGAGCTGGGATACATTCTGAGCTGGAATTTATTTTACGGATAAAGAGGAACCTCGCTGCAAAAAAAATAAAAATAAAAAAAAAGTTTGTGAACAAGTAACAAAGTGTATTAAATCTAAATAACTTTTTTTCTCTAAATGTGTATATTATTAATGTATGACAGCCTTATTTGTATTAAATTCAGATGCCATGCTGTTTATTTGGCACAAATATAATAAATAGAGCAGATACTCTGTGGGGGAGTGATTTCTAATTGTATAGAGTTAGATTTTCAGCTTTAATGCTTGTTCCACTAACCCACATTCCCACTTTAAACTGTTCTGAACCCCAGACTGGGCGCTTCCATAAGAAACGGATATACAGCAGGATACAGTGTAGGCAATCCAACACTGTGTGTAGATATTTCACAGGCTGCTATACAATGATTGGTCCCAAACCTCATAAATTACTAAGGTTTTAATCCATATATAACGCCAAGACTGTCATTCTGGCGGGCTACGTCCAAATCCGCATACTATCCCATACTATCCAGTACAGTAATGTGTGGGTTGGGACGCAGCCCTGATTCCGCGTAGACAGTTAAAGCCACCTTACGTTTATTTTAAATGAGAAATAAAATCATCCAGAAGCTTACCGTAGAGATACGCGGAGTTCCGCGCGTCCGGTTGCGGAAAGCACGCAGTGGATCCGGTGCGCACGCGTTCCCGGATCTGAGGACGGAGTTGCAGTTGACGGAAAGGAGGAGAATTCCTGCTCCTGCGCGGATTTACTCCTCCGTTATCAGCGCGGTTCAGGGTTTCAGCCCTGGGAACAAGCGCCCCCTGGCGGAAATACATGCGCACAATGGAGGTATGTGATGGAGATGGGGATAGAAGTGGAGTTTCAATCACAGTAGATTGTTCATTCTTTCTTTTGGTCTGTCATTGTCAGGACCACTGGTGGCTTAGTGGTTAAGGTCAGATGGTTGTGGGTTCAAGCCCCCAAACTCCCAAGCTGCCACTGTTGAGCTCTTGAACAAAACCCTCTCTGCTCCACTATCATGGCTGATCCTGAGCCTTGACCCCAGCTTCCTAACAAGCTGAGATATGCAAAGAAAGAATTTCACTGTACTGTAACATTTATGTCATAGATAAATAAAGACTTTTTTTCTTTGTGGTGCTGGAATAAACCCTGGATGGGACAACATTCCATCTCAGGGTAGTTATAATAAATAAGAAAATTATGATTAGTAGTAAGTAATAATAATAATAATAATAATAATAATAATAATAATAATAATAATAATAATAATAACAATAATAATAATATTAATAATAATAATAATAATAATAATAATAATAATAATAATAATAATAATGACAACAACAACAACAACAACAACAATAATAATAATAATAATAATATTGTCCAAGGATAGACTCCAAACCAAAACTCTGATCAGGATATAGCAGCTAAAGTTGAATGAATGAGCGGATAATGGTGATAATGGTGATGATGATGATGATCTTTGCAGTGCATCTGGAACCTATTCAGGGAAGACTTAGTGCAAGTTGGGAATGGATGGGAGACCAGTCACAGGGCATAACACATGTAGATCAGACAGACAGACAGACAGACAGACAGACAGACAGACAGACAGACAGACAGACAGACAGACAGACAGACAGACAGACAGACAGACAGACAGACAGACAGACAGACAGACAGACAGACAATTTTTATTGGAAGAACCTAGAGGAAACCCACACTCATAGTAACCTGAGCTCAGGATAAAACCAGGGAGGATGATGATGCTGATCCTGATGGTAAGAAGAAGAAGAATTTTTGTTGTTGTAATTTTTGTTGTTGTATCACAGAGATTGTGGTGTTACAATAGCATGAATACACAATACACAATAATATGCAACTGAGTTTTTATGTTTCTCAGATGTGTCATTAGTAGTTTTTAATCATTAGTACTGCTCACATGTTTCCTCTTATGAATCCTCTGTACAGCTTTAACATCAGCAGTAATATTTGCCTCTCGTTCTTCCTAACATACAAGTTAAAACACATTCAGATTTCTTGGTCTAGCCTTGTCCATCCATTCTTCTTGAGATTTCTGTAATAAATCCGTCAAGATGTAACATTTTAAATCAGCTCTGGGGAATGAGAAGGTCATGGCAAAAAAGGCTTGTTCCTTCTGATTCTTTTCAAACTATAATTTCCATTTACGGGACAAAAGATTGTTTTCAAAACAAATTGTGCAATGAGTCCAGTGATTGGAATGAAGCTCTCTTACCCGTGTTGCCATTCAAATGAGTGAAAAGTGACACCCTCTGGACATGATGAGCACACACACTTTCTTTCAGCCATTTATTGTCCTATTGTCCATAAATAGTTATAGTACTCTCTCTCTCTCTCTCTCTCTCTCTCTCTCTCTCTCTCTCTCTCTCTCTCTCTCTCTCTCTCTCTCTCTCTCTCTCTTTTACATAAAATTAGATTACAGTATTCAGTTCACTTCCAGCTATGACTTTAGGATGTGAGTGCAACACTGACACAAACAGAACCATCCAGGGAGAATACAAGAAACTACACAATGCAAGCAACTCGAACACAGGACCCAGCCCAAGACTATGTAATATTAACACTAACTGCTGCATCGATATCCACCTTTGTATTATAAAAGCTACAAAAAAAGCACACTAAAGCCATACACATCTGACAGTTTCTGGCCATGGTGCAAACACACCGCCTTTCCTGGGCCATAAATGTGTCTGGTTTATCACCATGGGGATTTATAGATCATTAAAATGGCACAGGACTTTGGACCAGCAGATGCAGATCTGGATCACTACATCTAAAAACCATTTCTATAATTATCGCTTAGTACACAATGGTGTCGGTTTTAAACATATAGAAGTATAACATCTAAAGCCAAAGCAGAACCTCACAGATAAAATGTTTATAGGTAGAACTGAAACTATGTTAGTTGGTTCAATATCCAAACACTGATTAAATCCACAACAATAAAGCTATCAGAAAATATGCATCTTATCCACGTCATGTGTTTTTGCCATGACACAAGGGAATGACATGGAACCTGTATCATTCCCTTTTATCGTGTTTATAAAGCGAAATAAAAATTCCATGGCAACTGCAATTACTCCCTGACCAAAGGTCTGATTTTCTTTATTGCACTTTAAAAGGAAAGGCTGTATTTCCTTTTGCAACTGACCTCGAAACAGATTCCTTGCTCTTAATCCTGTTATTATGCATTCGGAGAGAACCACTAAACAGGTCTGGGATCAGAAAACGTAACAATCTAGCATTAATGATGACGCACAATGACTCTTGTCCTCTGCCTCTACTCCACCCAGTGCTGTAGTTCCCTGTTACAAGTGCTAGGAATAGGAAGTCTTTTTTCTTTTCTCTGTGCATCTGGGAAACAGGTCTGGACTACTACACTGGGAGAAATATTTAAGACTGAGAACTGAGAAAATACACAGCAGAACCATGCCATCAGCTGAGAAGATGTTGTACTTCCTGTCCAGCGCGTTGTTAACTGTAATCGGTGTGGCCGTCCTCGGTTATGGGATGTCGACAGAGTGGTCCTCCTCCACCATGGCCTGTTCACCTCCAGAAAACAATTTCTTTAATGGATCTGCAACCATTCGCATGGGCCTGTTTGAAGGCAAGGAGTCCCACAAAGCCTGTCCTAGGTTTACCTTAGATGAAAATAAAGTCTTAGGTAAGTTAATGAGGTTAAATAACAAATTAACTTAAAAAAAAAAAGGTCAGATATCTGTGACAATATTAGTGTTCTATATTAAAAAAAACTGTGTTAAATAATATAATATATAATAAAGCATAGCATGTAAATTGTTTATTGTGTTAATTGTTTCAATATTAAAATACCAGATTTTTTAGGATAAATATATATAGTTTTATATATTATCTGACTGTAAACATTAATCATGATTGTTTTAGAGTTTAGATTCAGAATTCAGCTGCTCTCTTCCTTTTTTTCTGTTTTCTTTACTTTTATTTTTGGAAAAACAGTGAGTGACTGTAAACATCCTTGTATGTTTAGACCTATTTTTATTATATTATACATTTATTATCATATTTATTACTCTAACTTATCAGATATCATAGTGAGTGTACTAAGGGTGTGCAAATCTTTCCTACTAACTTCTAGTAAAATATCACATATTTCCATGGTTTTCCCACTCAGCACGGTCTGACAGCTCCCACTGTCTTTGAGTCCATAACCTTGTGGTGTGTAATGCTTTGTTTGGTTTTTTTGTGTGTGTCACTGAAGCTGTTCTGGATATTTGTTTTGAAACCACATTGATATTTACCATTAATATAAAATCTTCTCTGTGACAGTGTTTGAAAGGTTGGGTGAGGTAGGAGGTGCTGGAGAAGGCTTGCATGTCATGGTTGTTGTGCTCTTGGTCTTTGCTCTGGTGGCCTCTGCAGGTAGCATACTCATCACTCTCTACAACACCATCAGTAATCCATATGAAACCTATATGGGTCCCATTGGACTGTATGTCTGCAGTGGATTAAGTGGTGAGATATAACACACACACACACACACACACACACACACACACACACACACACACACACACACACACACACACACACACACACACACACACACACACACACTGGATTTAATAGAACCTCTCAAAAAAAATCTTTTTCATAAGTAAAGAACAAAAATATCAGGATCAAGTTTGATTTGACATACACCAATCAGACATAACATTATGACCACCTGCCTAATATTGTGTTGGCCCCCCTTTTGCTGCCAAAACAGCCCTGACCCATAAGGGTGACACCTTTCTGTCAGAACCAGCATTAACTTCTTCAGCAATTTGAGCAACAGTAGCTCGTCTGTTGGATCGGATCACACGGGCCAGCCTTCACTCCCCACGTGCATTAATGAGCCTTGTGTAACGGAGGCCAGCGGTAAGTGCTGTGCAGGTAAAAACCTCACTCCTCTGATCTCAAGAGGTGCGTTAGTGACTGAAGCTAGTGGCTGCAGTCTTTAACCTCCTTGGTAGCGTGCCCGACCCCCATACCGGCGACCTGGGTTCGAGACCTGCTTGGTGTGGTTGCAAGTAGGACCTGGGATGTTACACTTCATGACCCTGAAGTGTAACAGGCCACCCATGACCCTGTCACCTGTTCACCACTGTTCCTTCCTTGGACAACTTTTGATAGATACTGACCACTGCAGACCGGGAACACCCCACAAGAGCTGCAGTTTTGGAGATGCTCTGATCCAGTTGTCTAGCCATCACAATTTGGCCCTTGTCAAACTCACTCAAATCCTTACGCTTGCCCATTTTTCCTGCTTCGAACACATCAACTTTGAGGACAAAATGTTCACTTGCTGCCTAATATATCCCACCCACTAACAGGTGCCATGATGAGGAGATAATCAGTCTTATTCACTTCACCTGTCACTGCTCATAATGTTATGCCTGATCGGTGTATACCACAGCAATTTACCAGCACTAACAATTTATTATTTAATAAAGTTTATAGTTACCTTTTGTGATGTGGAACGTCCATGAAAAAAAGTTAGTTCCTGTTAACACCAGTCATTTGCTCACCAGATCTCATTGTCTCTTCAGTGAAGTTAATAAGGCAAATATAATTTGTTACTGAGAACTACAAAATACCTTTTTAACACCTTGCCATGTCAGAACTACTGACTGTTACAAAGCACTGACACAGGAGACTGGAGACTCCTATCAAAAATGCTAAATAACTGTATTAAAAGAAAAAGAAAAGAAAAAAACTTAAACCAGTACACAGTTTTGAAATCCATTTATTTGGACACTGTGTTTCTGTGGAAGGTTTCTATAGACATGATAAAATATTAGAGCAAGCGCGTTAAAAAAAATAATATATAAATAATGTACTTTGATTTAAAGCTGCCATTATATCAGAGCTGTTGTTCCTGACTTGTTTAATGTTCAGTCTTCTTCTTCTTTCGGCTTCTCCCTTCAGGGGTCGCCACAGCGAATCATCTCTCTCCACCTATCCCTATCTTCTGCATCCTCAACACTTGCACCCACTAGCTTCATATCCTCATTAATTACATCCATATACCTCCTCTTTGGCCTTCCTCTTTGCCTCCTGCCTGGCAGCTTCATGTCCAACATTCTCCTACCAATATACTCACTGTCCCTCCTCTGAACATGTCCAAACCATCTTAATCTGGCCTCCCTAACTTTGTCCCCCAAACGTCCAACATGAGCTGTCCCTCTGATTTACTCGTTCCTAATCCTGTCCAATCTTGTCACTCCCAAAGAGAACCTCAACATCTTCAGCTCTGCTACCTCTAGCTCTGACTCCTGTCTCTTCCTCAGTGACACTGTCTCTAAACCATACAGCATGGCCGGTCTCACCACTGTCCTGTACACCTTCCCCTTGATTCTCGCTGATATTTTCTGATCACACAGAAACTTGTTTAATGTTCAGTGCTAAGCAGTATTAAACTATTATAAAGTCTGTATGAATTCATCTCATTATCTCATTTTTCTTTTCTATAGCATGCTTGGCATTTCTGGCAATGGTCCTGTACTTTCTTAATCTGGTTTCGGTCAACATAACAAAGAACATGCTGCTTGCAAATATAAAACAGAGCGTAATTCTGAAGGACACAGACGTGAGATTCCTGACTGGCTTTTTTATGATTCTGCCATACATTATCGTTGACCTACTCGCCATTTTCCTGGTGTATCTGTACGCGCACATGGCCTACAGACAACGCATGGAACAGCAGAGACCCACGGAGGATGCGCCCAAAGAGATTCTGATGTACTAAAGTGTAAAGGAGTCTATCCATAAGACTATGTGATCACGGACATGCACTGACGATAGGAGCAACACAGATGTTTTGGATGAAAAGCAACACAAAATTCATTTGATTCTGCTTGTGTGTTTTTCCTAAAAATATTAAAAATAAGTGTTGTTATATTGTTTTCTGCCCTAAGAATTTGACAAAACTGAATGTCCTCTGAATATGCTCAGAAATGATTGAAGCAGACTGTACATTTATATGTGTGAAGTGCAGCTAATATGTACATTTATACTGTACATATTAACACCACTTCACACATATCAGCTTGTAAATATAGCCATAATTATTTATTGGTACCAAAGATCTCACTCTGATTATTTCCTTCCAGCTATCATTGTTGCTTAATATGAACCCTTTCATGACCTGTTGGATGCTAACACATTAGCAAAACACATTTAAGCACCTACATTCCTGTCATTTTATGAAACTGGCGACTCAAAAGATCTGTAAGAGATTTCAGAATTCCAGGGATTTGGAACTTTCAAATATAGGGATCAGAAAGTGGACTCTTTATGGATTTGTCTTGTAGTTTTACTTATTAGTGAAACTTATTGAACAGTTTTTTAAATGGTCATTACTGTTCTTTTTGATCTGTTTGACCTTCTCCTCTTTTCTGACTGTGAAATAACTGTGACATTACTTATTTCTATGTAAATCTAAGTAAATTATTTCGCTGTATTTAAACAAATAAACTGTATCAGATTTACAAGCTTTCATTCAACACTGGACTGTCATATGTCCAGCATTCATAGAAATTCAAAAACACATTGGACTGCTGATCAGAAGGTCATAAGATCAAATCTTGAACTGTTGTATAAAATATGAGACAAATGTAAGTCACTTTATATCTGGATAAATGCCATAAATGTAAATTCACCACAATATTTAGAAAAAGACCTATAGGTGACTTTTACAAGCAAGACTTTTTTAATCATTTAAAATATAAAACATCTAGAAACAACACCACAATACATTTTCTCAAGGATTGTTGTACTTGTGTTGTTTCATAGTAAGATATTATTTTCTTATGGCATGTTCTACACCAGTGAAGTTGTTGAGCTATATACCTTCTCTTTTGGTGTAAAATTCTAAATTAATTATCCATTAGCACCAGAAATGTGTACAGCAGTGAGAGAGAGGAGTGTGTTTTGTCACTAGGTGGCAGAAGTGTGTTTTGTTTGTCTTTCTCATCTCATGTAGTCTCTGTGAGTGTTTCAGTTACTGTCCTGGGATTCCTCTGTGCATTTGTGTCTTCTAAGATATGTGACATTCTAAGACATTCACTTTTTGGGAGTTGTAATCAGTGGTGAGCACATAATCAGCTAAAATGCATGCTAAAAAAACACAGTTGCTTAGGATCGCCACAGCAGACCAACTGGTCCACACAACAATTTGGCACAGGTTTTACACTGGATGCCCTTCCTGACACAACCCTCCCATTTTTTCTTGGGATCAGCACTGCATCTAGTGGCTGGGAATTGAACCCAGGCCTTCCACATGGTAGGTGAGAAACCTACCACTGAGCCACCAATGCTGCTGTGGCTTAAAATAAAGAAAATAAATGTAAACAAATAAATAAATAAATAAAAAATAAGTAATTACAGTAATTTACAAAATCCTCTCTTATGAATCCAGGTCAAGTCAAGAAGCCTTTAATGTCATTTCAACTATATATAGCTGGTGCAGTACACAGAAAAATGAAACACCGCTCCTCAAGGACACTGCTATATAAAAAAACTAAGCACACTAAAGTTTATGAACAGCATTTGTACATATGTGTCTCCATATCTCCATACATTTTGTTCCAAGCTGTGTATCCTTGGCCCACACCATGAACACTCAAAAAACTTGATAAATTTTTGCCTTTTTTCGAGCTAGATGCCTGATTAGCATATACTCGACAAGCATCCTGTATGAAGACTTGACTGATAAAGTGAAAATGCTTCTGTCTGACGTTCTTTTTAAAACTGAACAAAGTTTTCCATCACAAATGATATTACCGGCAATAATGTGAAGAGAATGTAGAATCTTAGAAAAATGCACATGAGTATTTTGGTACGTCTCCTACTTTTCTTTAATAACAGTGTACACTCATGATGACCTGTACTCCACAAGTCTCTGTAAAACCTGACGATCCGTGATAGATCAAATCCATCTGTGTGTCTTCTGTACATGTGCTTCAGTAGAAAGGATGAGACTCATGGAATATCTGGCATTTTGTACAAAGCAGTAAACACACTCAATATTAGAGATTTGATTTAAAAACTGAAATTCTTTAACATTTTGAATATTGAAAAGTGAAAATTTTGCCCCTTTTTTTTTAGAATGTTTTAAAATACTAAAATGTTCTGTTTATTTCTAGTTTTATCAGTTTTATCTAGTTTTATCCCAGATTTTAAATGTGTTTAAACTCTTCGATAAATATGCTAAAATGTAATTGAGAAGTCTTGCATAAAACATGCAGTACATTTCTAGAATTTATGAAAGGGACAGAGAATGAGAGTTTATTTTTATTTTTAAACACCGATCAATATTTATACTTACTGTATGTTCTATAACATCTGAATGCACTGTGATTGTACGTGATTTTATGCTGTGTAGATTGGAGGTTTTGGAGGGGAGCAGCCTTGAAATGTGCATTTTGATTGTAAGAAATGTTCAATTTTGTTGTTGTTGTTGTTGTTGTTGTTTTGTATGTTTTGTGTGCTGAAGAGGAGTACTAGTGCTCAGTTTTATGGTGAAGAATAGAATAGAATAAATTGTAAAAAATCAATCAATAAATAAATAAAATTAATTAATTGATTGAGTGACATGTTCTCCCCGTGCCTCGGGGGTTTCCTCCGGGTATTCCGGTTTCCTCCCCCGGTCCAAAGACATGCATTGTAGGTTGACTGGCATCTCTAAATTGTCCATAGTGTGTGATTGCGTGAGTGAATGAGAGTGTGTGTGCCCTGCGATGGGTTGGCACTCCGTCCAGGGTGTATCCTGCCTTGATGCCCGATGACGCCTGAGAGCACAGGCTCCCCGTGACCCAAGAATAGATCAGATAAGCGGTAGACAATGATTGAATGATTGATTGGTATAATATAAATTGATTGAATAATAATAATAATAATAATAATAATAATAATAATAATAATAATAATAATAATAATAATAATAATAATAATAATAATAAGGCATATTGATACTAAGGCTAATATAATAATAATAATAATAATAATAATAATAATAATAATAATAATAATAATAATAATAATAATAAAGAAAAACATAATAAAGTGTTGAAATATTTTGCCATTTATCCAAATAGGTGTTCTTATTATAGTGGCCTTTTTATACAATTTATGTTGTCAAATGTACATTTGTGAGTACTTTATCTGTAAGCTTAGTTCATGTGTTTACCTTTATATAAAGAACACATTTCCCATTTAGTCTAAAAAGCCTTGCATGTAAGAGGTGATTAAATACAAACATTCATGTAGTTTTCTACTTAGAAATAGTGATGTGAATTCAGAGCAAGCAAAACTACTGAGAGAGCTTTCATCTGGATGCAGGTATAACAGCACAGAATTATCACACCAAAGCAAACCAATCTAACATCTGCTAGCGTAAAATGAGATTAAGAATAACATTTAGTGTTCCAGTCAAGTGATGTTTACATGTTTATCATTTATTATTCTTAAAAATCTTCTAATTATTAATGGGATTTATAATTTTATTACTTTTGATAAACTGCATAGTCCCTGTCCTCAACAGTGTGTGTGTGTGTGTGTGTGTGTGTGTGTGTGTGTGTGTGTGTGTGTGTGTGTGTGCGTGTTTGCATGTTTGCATGTTTGCTTTACATACATCTGCATCCTCACACACACTAAACCCCCATCAGTGTCTAAATGTTTCTCAAACACTCAGACACACTACAGTGAACATCTTATACCACGACGTTGCTGAATTCTCAATTCTAATTGTTCAGTAGAATTTAGACAACAGCAGCTGTGACAGTATTATTGCTTTCCAGAGAATAACAGCTGTTTATATCTACAGTAACATAGGTGATAATAGAAACTAATTTGTTTCATGGCTCTTACATGTTAATTAAATTCAAATTAAACATAAACATAAATGGATAAAAAGTGTAAGATTGTTCTTCAATAAAGCTAACAGTAATGTTGGAAAATTCTGGGGGGGGGGAGTGTGGTGTTATATGAAAATATAAACTTCAGGGTGGTAACAGGAACTTTGCTTCATGTCAGACCACCTTGTTGAAGAAGAAGAAGAAGAAGAAGAAGAAGAAGAAGAAGAAGAAGAAGAAGAAGAAGAAGAAGAAGAAGAAGAACAAGAAGAAGAAGAAGAACAAGAAGAAGAACAAGAACAAGGAGAAGAAGAAGAAGAAGAAGAAGAAGAAGAAGAAGAAGAAGAAGAAGAAGAACAAGAACAAGAACAAGAACAAGAAGAACAAGAAGAACAAGAACAAGAAGAACAAGAAGAAGAAGAAGAAGAACAAGAAGAACAAGAAGAACAAGAAGGAGAAGAAGAAGAAAACAAAGAAGAAGAAGAAAACAAAGAAGAAGAAGAAAACAAAGAAGAAGAAGAAGAAGAAGAAGAAGAAGAAGAAGAAGAAGAAGAAGAAGAAGAAGAAGAAAACAAAGAAGAAGAAGGAGAAGAAGAAGAAAACAAAGAAGAAGAAGAAGAAGAAGAAGAAAACGAAGAAGAAGAAGAAGAAGAAGAAGAAGAAGAAGAAGAAGAAGAAGAAGAAAACGAAGAAGAAGAAGAAGAAGAAGAAGAAGAAGAAGAAGAAGAAGAAGAAAACAAAGAAGAAGAAGGAGAAGAAGAAGAAGAAAACAAAGAAGAAGAAGAAGAAGAAGAAGAAGAAGAAGAAGAAGAAGAAGAAGAAGAAGAAGAAGGCTTTATTATTGTCACATATAAGATATGTCAAATTCTTTCGTTGTATATCAGGTTTCAGAGCACAGGGTCAGCCATGGTACATTGCCCCTGGGGCAGAGAGGTTTAAGGGCCTTGCTCAGGGGCCCAATAGTGGAAGCTTGAACCCTGATCTTCATCAACAACCAAGACCCTTAACCACTTGAGCTACAACTGCTAAGAAGATTCAAGATTATTATGTCACAGGCATAGTTATATACAGTTTGCAATTTGCAGTGAAATGAGAATCCTGCTGCTCCTTCTAGACTGTGCATACAAATAAACAAATAGAAAAGCATAAAAAAAAAAGAATAAAACTAATAATAATAAAAAGAGGAAAAAGAATAAATGTGCAATATGTTCACATGTTACATGTAGCAGCATGATGTGCAATTATGTTACATGTAGGACTTTGCAGTGTCAATAAGAATCAATTGAAAAAGTCTCTCTCTCTCTCTCTCTCTCTCTCTCTCTCTCTCCTCTCTCTCTCTCTCTCTCTCTCTCCCCCCCCCCTCCCCCCCCCATCTCTCTCCCCCCCCTCTCCCCCCCATCTCTCTCTCTCCCCCCTCTCCCCCCCATCTCTCTCTCTCCCCCCTCCCCCCCCCCATCTCTCTCTCTCTCCCCCCTCTCCCCCCCCATCTCTCTCTCTCTCCCCCCTCTCCCCCCCATCTCTCTCTCTCTCCCCCCTCTCCCCCCCATCTCTCTCTCTCTCTCTCTCCCTCTCTCTCTCTCTCTCTCTCTCTCTTTCTCTCTTTCTTTCTCTCTCTCTCTCTCTCTCTCTCTCTCTCTCTCTCTCTCTCTCTCTCTCTCTCTCTCTCTCTCTCTCTCTCTCTCTCTCTTTTGATGAAGGTGGATTAAGCCGGAGCCCTGGGTTCAGGACACTGGGATTGTGTGATAGGATTAAGGAAACGCTATGACTCCTGCAGCGTGCATCACAGAACTCTATGAAACACACACCTGTAGCTGCAGGGTATGGATGCTCTCACACACAAGATAAGATAACACACAGGGCAGTGTATACACATGATGCCTGACACTCAGCCTTGCTTGTTCTCTCAGGTCTCAGTTTCAAGCTTTATTTAAAAGAGGAGCCGAATACTAAGTCAGGAATGATGAAATTCTTACTCTCATTTGCTTCCTGTGCATATACATGAGCCCAGGGCAAAATCTGTGCAAGCCTTCACGGATTCATTTTACAAATCAGTTTAAGTGATACAAACACAGGTAATTAGAATTCATTATATTCCAAATTTGATTAAAATGCATTTCTATAAATTCTACTGAAATGCAAAAATGTCATATTTTTACCCAAAATAAGGTTAATATTATTCATTTTTTTCATCATTAGCACTATGAGAAAATTTAAAGAACAGACATAGTATTACATACTATAGGGCAATATGTACAATAATATTTAAAGTTTGAGTTCAATTTAAAAAAAGTTGGCATCCCCAAATGATTTCACTGTCTAAAAAAATGTACATATTAATGCAGGTTAATTATATATTAATAGGTTCAAAATCATACTGAGATCACTTCCATACTGAGATCATCCAGACGCCTTTATAACCTTTCTGTTTATCAGCATGGAAAGAAATGGAGTCAAAATCATGCCTAGAAATTGCAGAAGGTTAGCGATACAGTCTGACATATAGAATTAGACGAAATAGAAGGTGATCAATTATAACTCAGGATTAAAAAGTAAAAGAGCTGTAAGTGTGTTCGAATATTAAACTGTAGGCAAATGTTTATTAGTGAAATCAGAAAAGGCAATGCAAAGATTTTAAATATCATGGCAGTATTTTGTTTACTATTATTATCTTAACATACACTATTTTTTGCAGCTTGGGATTATACAAATACATCTTTAAGTTTATCCTAGTAAATGTACCGGTTTAAATTGTCCTATTATTTTATATTCAACTGTATTTGAGCTTCTTACGTGCAAACTAGCTGCTCTAATAGTTAATGCTTTCGGCTGCTCCCTGTTCGGGGTCGCCACAGCGGACCAACTGGTCTGCACAACAACTTGGCAAATGTTTTACGCCAGATGCCCTTCCTGACGCAACCCTCCCATTTTTCCGGGCTTGGGACCGGCACTGCATCCAGTGGCTGGGGTTGAGGCATTGGCTGGGAATCGAACCCGGGCCTTCCACATGATAGGTGAGAAACCTACCACTGAGCCACCAATGCCCCCAAACTAGCTGTTCTAATAAAAATTTATAATTTCTAAATAATTAGTCTTACATAAATAATATGATTTCATATGAATAGTTTAATTAAAGCTGCAGTTCAATTCAATTTGCCATGATTTACAATTTTGTTAATCTTTAGATTAGATAATGGAAGAGATCAGTCAATTAGGTTTATGGTTCTGGCTTCACAACATGTGAGAATCACAGCTACAGTGTGAAATTCTGCAGAGAAGCAGGAATCTTTGTGTGAATCTTTGCTGCTCTCCGTCCACCCAGCCCCAGGCTTTGATAAAGATCTACCATTTAGTGACCTGTCAAATCCTCTAAATCCAGCACAACAAGAGCAGTGATTTAGATTCCGCGATTTACTCTGCAAGTATGAAAAGCAATTCTCAGTAATGAATATAATCAACAATTTTCTTCTACTCATTTTGTCATGTTTGAGACTTTATGCTCTGTCATGAAGCAGTTGATCACTATCATGCTCTCAACATTTTGGGAAAAAAAGAAGTACGTCATTAAAGTTTATTAGTGTCACGGCACCTTGCTTTGATTTTTTTTGTCTCTTGTCAGCTAGATGTAGCATGAAATTGCTCCGGACATTTGTAGACAGTTAAAACGTAACCTAGAGTCAACTCCTAACGTGCAAAAGAAACGTAAACTCATTATCACATTAATTCATGAGTTTGTGGCTTTGGGGCTCTTGTGTGATACGTGTACTTGTAGGTGTCACTTAAATGTGGTTTATCTCCCATTTATCTCCATTTTCTTTATATCTTTTACAGCATTTGCATATTTATATTATTTATTTAATTGTCATCTTTCTTGTTCTGTGATTTTTTTTATGACGCTTAGGTTGTTCTGTTATGGCCATTTGCAGCACAACAAATTATTGTAAACTTTTTTGAACTGTTAAGCTTGACTTACACATAAACACAAATCATGTATACAGCATGCACTAAAACCATTCATAAAGGCTACAGAATAAAGGTGAATTTGATAACAAAGAAACGTCTAAATGTTTAGGTTCTATAACTTCTCAAAAATTGTGCGCTTGACTGTTTAATTAATAGCATCTGCACTTCAGCACAACACACACTAACACACAATACCATAGCATATTAGAGTTGTGTTTTGAGCTCCTGGCTGTTCTCACATGCTGAAGATGTACCTGTGTGCAGGACAGACAGGGAGGAGCCAAAACTTTATCTCCATCATTTATCTTAATTTGTCAGTGAAGGCAGAGGGTGGAGAGGAGTTGAGGGAAAGAGGGATGGGGGGGCAGAGAGGGTGTAATTGCACCCCCGCTGCTCCATTAAGGTGTCATTCCTCAGTTAACATCAGATAAGATCTTCTCTAAAACACCTGCAGCTATTCCTCCACTTTAGCAAGTCCTCCCTCTCTCACACACATTCACCTCAAGGGATTGATAGATTCCAGTGTGAGCACCTCTGAATCCGCTGCTGGACAGCAGTGATGGAGCACATAACCCAAGACTAAAAGCTAAGATGCTGTCACGCTCTGCTAACTCTTGTGTCCAAGGCATCTCCAGAACTCTTCTCGTTATCATATTCCTTACTTTGACTCTCTGAGCTGAGACCAGGGCACAGTGTGTGCTTCTTCCTCTTTACCTTTATCACAGGGTCATTCTGTCCCTGACCAGACCACTGTCCCCTTTGGCAGGCCGGGGAGATGGAGGCGTCACCCATCACTGCTGGATTGACGGATAGAGCGGATCGAGTCTGAGCACTTTCTCTGCGCAAAGCCTCACGTCAAAGCCGCTGATGGATGAAACATGGCCAAAAGACAAGGCAGGACAGGCCAAACTAGAACAGAGCTCTTTAACCCCTCTGACACATGAGCGCATGAGGCTACAGTCCGTCACTCACTTAGACTTGGATGAATAAAAGCACATGCTTTTCTTAAGGAGGAAGTGAGGATGTAACTAAATATAAATACATTATTTAGAATGATCAGCTGATGTGGTAGCTGCAAATTCAAATAAAAAATTGGATCCAATCCAATCTGATACTTCTTTCTAAACCCCTCCACTCTGCTCAGAGTCCAGTTGTGCTCTCCCTAATTTAAACTTTATTATGAAGCATAGATGCGAGTAATTCAGACAGATCTCAGGTTCAGAGAGACAGGACTATAGGTTTGCACTCACTAAACAACACTGAACATCAACATCCCCAAAATGTGTGTTGTTTAACCCCTCTGATACATGAGCGCATGAGGCTACAGTCCGGTCACTCACTTAGACTTGGATGAATAAAAGCACATGCTTTCTTAAGGAGGAAGTGAGGATGTAACTAAATATAAATGCATTATTTAGAATGATCAGCTGATGTGGTAGCTGCAAATTCAAATAAAAATTGGATCCAATCCAATCTGATACTTCTTTCTAAACCCCTCCACTCTGCTCAGAGTCCAGTTGTGCTCTCCCTAATTTAAACTTTATTATGAAGCATAGATGCGAGTAATCCCAGACAGATCTCAGGTTCAGAGAGACAGGACTATAGGTTTGCATTCACTAGACAACATGCAACAGTCTATGCAGTGGCACAATCGGACCTACACTTACACACCATACACACACTACAGACAATTTAGAGATGCCAATTAGCCTACAACTGGGAGAGGAAACCCGAATACCCAGAGGAAACCCTGAGGCATGGGTTCAATGATATTCAAATGCCACCCAGACATGCTGGAAGCAGGAATTGAACCCCCAACCCTGGAGGTGTGAGACAAGCCATATTCATATCCATATTCTGAATATTTTGGTATATTCAGTTATTCAAATAATATAAAATTAGAACTAATGTTATAAAAACATTAGTTATGTTATGTTTAGTGTATAGTTCTATCTGTTACTTCTGCATAGCACATCTGTAGACTTCTCAGCCTCTCTCTCTCTCTCTTTCTCTCTCTGCTTTAGTCAAAGGTAACTGAAGCAGTTAGGTGAGAAGATGAAAGCAGAGGAAGCAACTGGAGCGAGACAGACCTGGAAAGATCAGAGATTGAAGTCTGAAACCGAGCCCTGGACTCAGAGTGCATCCAAGCTGCTCAAACCTGCAAATGGCCATAAAACAGAGGAGAATCCCAGACAGCAGACAGCTGCGATCATTTGTTGTGTCGCAGTAGGTATCAGGCTGATATCACGCAGGCCATTTATAATTCATTTCAGCAGTTCCATCATCATACGCCTCCTCAGTTGTTCACCGAGTGACAGGGCGGTGAAATATTCTCCTGCACAGAACAAAACACTGAAGAAGCTGGATTATCTAGCGGAGGCTCGGGCTATAAAATATATCAGCACCGTGTGATGTTTCAATGCGATGTAGTCAGAGTGGGAGTGCTGAGTGCATAAGTATGAAGCATGAATAAAGGACTGTTTTTGAAAAAGACAACAGAGGAAAAAAACAGACAAGTTTGAAAGCCTTTTTTAAAATTATACACTTTTCACACACTTCTAATGTTAACTTTAAACCTTTACATAGCTATGTTATATCTTACTTAACATTTGATCATTTGAGCTTTTAATGTCTTTAACAAGTACAAATAGGTAGGTATTGAGGCACACTTAAATCATTTAACTAGAGTGCATATATTAAGTGCACATTTTTTAAGCAGGCATAATTGTTGGGATAACCTATTTAGGAAAACTACATGAAGTAATCTTTTGAGAGAGAATTATATACTTTTATGATTACTTTAAAATAACTCTGGCAACCATATTACTATCAAATCAAAATAATTCCCTGGGACAACAGTTCAAACATTGCTATACCCCGTCACTCCCGTCAGTCATCGTCTCATCCTCCACTGCAAAAAGGCACACATGTGCTATAAAAGCATCAGCTCCTTCCTCTGTTGACTAAGTCTCCACCTCACCGCCTCTTTCTGTCACACACATGCCACAGGCTCACAATTATGTTCCGACAGCACTACAAATTAGCACCCCATTCCAGGGCCTTTTTACAGCCATCCATAGGAACGGTGTTTGGGAATTTGATACCAGTCCTCCTCAAAGGCTCTTTCTACAGAATGAGGTCAGGACTTTTAGCAACATGGATTGGATGTCATGCCTCAATGTTTTAATTCACATTATAGTCATGAGTCATTATAAGGCTAGTAGTGTTTTGTATAAACCAATGGATTTTGTTTAAGCAAAGCACAAAAGAGGAGTAGAAGAAAAAACAAGATGTGTGTATAAAAATATATTATGAATATCACAGAAGTGGACTGAGCCAAATGTTGTTTGTGAGGGCAAAAACCTTCAGTACATTTTGTGGCAATTCATCACCAGCTGATGGTTTCAGAGGAAGAGGCTGAAGAGAGTGATGAAGACAGAAAGACAGCATGAGAAAAATACGGAAGGATCACTTTGCGTCCGGCATTGTCTGTGCACTTAAGCTCCAGTCAACAGGTAGGTGTGACGGCCAAGCCCGGGGGCGGCACTCAGTTCGCAACTTTTGTCATTTCTCTATCCTTCTCTATCCTCTGCTCAGATATTCGCCTGGAGCATCGACACTTCCTGCATGTTCTGGCCTTTAACACTAAGCAGAATAGAAGAAGGATGAGTTTAAGAGGTTGTGTTAGGATACATATTAGACTTGGACAGAAGATTAATCAGACCTTCAACAGATAGAAAGAACAGAAAGTTCTTTTCAAACATAAAATAAATTAAATTTGTGTGTCTGTGAAATACAGTGATTATAATTGATACTGATCTAAAAAGTGATACCAGTAACACCTTATCTTGCAGCACAGTAAATATGTTGTATTTAATACCCAAATATATGCTAATTTCTGGAACATTTTAACATAATTGATTTTAAGTTACATAATATCTTATGTGAAAAGTAGCAGGTTTGTACAGCACAACTCAGAGCTACAAAACGTACATGGGAATGATAATGTAGTAGTTGTACACTGTGCATCTTGCTTTAATAGTGAAATAGTACATCCTGTATTGTAGAAAATACTTAAGTATGATTAGAGGTACAATAACAATGATAAGACCAAGCATATTGCTGTAGTAAATACATGACAATTTGACCAAATGTGTTAGGGATGTAGAAATGTACAAATTAAGATGTGTACAAATATTACAAATAAAAATAGTATAAAGATAATGCCTTGTAATGGATATTTTTCTATTTACTGACATTTCCAACCTGCAAAGTGTGCAACTGTTTGTAACAACCACATATTTATCCAGTACAAATAATTCTAGAGCCAAGTACTCTTAGAAACCTAATAGGTTTAACTAATACTTTTAACTCATTAAACAAATAAATAATATAAAAAGCATACAAGAACAGTTTACAGTATGTAAAACATCATATCGAATTATTCTGCACTTAATTTGTAATACTTTGCATACAACAATTAAAATATACATTTCAACAATTAAGATATACAATTAAAATTAAGTACAATTTTTTTAAACCTAGAAGAAATATTATTCTCATTGTTTATCTTAAAGGAAAAATCCACCACAAATGACTTGCATATCTGTTTTTAACATTTGATTGTTATTTTTGTATTTTTTAAGATTAGATTCCTTTCATTGGCAAACTGGTTTATTAGTTTATTTTCAGTTTCCTACATCCTCACACTGATGTATGACTACCTGCTCATAGTGGGGATAATGGGATTCAGCCCTTGCTTCACTTCTGCCTTAACAGAAAACAGAAAAATGCAGCAGTGCTTTAATCCTTTAGTCTGTCAAGATCTCTCACCTCCTTATGTGTACACTCTGCTCAAACAACTTTCATTTCAATGCTAATACGCCCATCAGGGCCATTGTGCTCATCTTCATGTAGATCAAACTAGCCGCAATCATAACTCAACTATATCTGAGTTATATATTCATACGTATGCACTGCATTCTGAAACTTTTTTTCTTGACTCCTATATTAGATTTCTCATTAATATCACATTGAATGTTGCTGGAAAGTAGTGAGTAAGAAAATAAGCTTTTCCTCTTTTGTTTTCCAGAACTAACAGTGAACCCTGACTTTTATCCCTTATGCTTGAGATTGTTAGACGTTTTCTCATGTTATCTGCACTAGCAGTGTCCCCCTCTGACATCATCGCAGTATATGGCAGAAAACCTTTCACGGGAATAATAAAAACACACAGAATCACAAAATACATCACAGATATTTCAATATGCACAGCTTTAATGTGTTCGTGTTTAATGTCTTCTTTTAAAAGCCTCACAGAGCCAGGGCACAACACATTGCCACACATCTACACATATTCACACCTAGTCACTGTGATCTATGAGCAGGGTAACATGAGCTGGGAGAGAAATGGGAGAAGAGAACCGGCCCTTCACAGTTCCTCTGAGCTCTATAGGGGCCACGGGTATTCACTACAAACATGCCAGTCAATTCAATAGTGATTAATCACCTAATACACTATGACAACTACACAACTAACTTTGGCTGGGAATTTATGTATATCCATTTATGTATTGTATCTTAAATAAGATTCAAAGATTTTTTTTTAAATAAAGATGACACAAGTATCTTTTTTTTTTGTTTAGAAATAGTGTTTAGCATATTTGCCTAGCGCCTCTGAGGTTGTGGGTTGGATTTTTGCCTCCTGTGTGTATGGCACTTGCATGTTCTCCCCATGCTTCAGGGTTTTTCTACGAGTATCCCGGCTAACTCCACAGTCCAAAACATGCTTTGTAGAGTGACTGTCATCTTTAAATTGCCTATAGGGTTTAAATAGGTGTAGGCATGTGTGTGATTGTGCCCTGTAATGGGTTGACACCTGTCTAGACCTTCTAGACCGTCTCAATTCACCTGGTAAAGCTACCAGGTTCTTCACAACCAGTGAAGGATAAACAGTACAAAAAATGAAAGGCTGGATGGCTGGCTGGATGGATGGATGGATGGCTGAAACACATTATATACTGTATAACTCAGTTTCATTATCAACTTTATTAACTGTGTGGTTTTATTTGAACTTTAATTTGTACACCATTTTGTTCTGCATTTGTTGTTTTTTGGTGTGCTTTACAAATAAACTTGACTTGTCTTGATATATTTGTCACATTATATACAATCCTTTTTTCTGTAGCTTTTAATAAATATATGTTTTTTATATATCTTTTTTTACCTTTTGCTTGGCTAAATACTGAGTTTGAATGCATCTACTTTTATCAGGAGATCTAACCGATTTTTGGATTTAGATTTTTTTTATTTTGAAATCATTCTCCTAGCAATTTCAAAATAATAACAAAATAGATAAAATAATTATAACTAAATTCTTCTTCTTCTTCTTTCGGCTTTTCCCTTCAGGGGTCGCCACAGCGAATCATCTCTCTCCACCTATCCCTATCTTCTGCATCCTCAACACTTGCACCCACTAGCTTCATATCCTCATTAATTCCATCCATATACCTCCTCTTTGGCCTTCCTCTTTGCCTCCTGCCTAGCAGCTCCATGTCCAACATTCTCCTACCAATATACTCACTCTCCGTCCTCTGAACATGTCCAAACCATCTTAATCTGGCCTCCCTAACTTTGTCCCCCAAACGTCCAACATGAGCTGTTCCTCTGATGTACTCGTTCCTAATCCAGTCCAATCTTGTCACTCCCAAAGAGAACCTCAACATCTTAATTATAACTAAATTAAAAATTTTAAATAATTTATATAAAATAAAATGATCAAATATAAAATTATTAAAAACGCCACAAAAAATCATTTTATTTAACGTGACAGGTATAAATAATTCAAATATATAAAATTCACCTCTGGCTTACTCATTAGAAATCTAAATCTATGTCCATGTTTCCGTAAAGCTTATTTGTGACAAACAGAAATGAACTGAACATAGAGTTCAATATAGTGTGATGTCTGAAATTTGTCAGGGTCTTAAACATGCACATTTGCAGCACATTTTGCATGACAGCAGTCTTTTTAATGTTAGGGTTAGGGTGAACGATTGAGGTTTTTGTTTGTTTGTTTGTTTGTTTGTTTGTTTGTCTTGGTCCATTTTCTATGATTTCATGTAAAATCATAAAAATCCAATTAACATCACCCACTTTTTTAATGAATAGGAATTCTTTATGAGATCAGGTTGCCAATACTCTATCTGCCTATGTTCACAGACAAGGATAATAGAAATTCTACATGAATTCCACATACAGGTCACTTAGTAAGCAATAGCCTAAAGTGATCAACAGATGTCCTCATTGAGCTCACTGTCCCACAGCCAGAAACAGTATGAGTGGCAGGATCAGTAAAGGAATATTATTCCTGGAGAAATTTCAAAACACTGTAAAACCAGAGATGTATGGGAACTATCATTTTTTAAAGCATAGGTCTGATTTATCTCATCATGCCAGTACAGTGAGAGGCCAATCAAAACAAAACAAGTCTTCTGTGAAATCCTGTTCCTACAAATGATACTTCAATATGTGTTTTGTTTTGTTTTTTACAAACTCCAACATTTATATTGGTGTCAGTCAAAATCACAGTTTAAAATGAACACACTCCTAATAAAGATTTTGTCACTGCTTATGTGCATTGCCAGTGTTTTTTGCCTCATATGGCTCTGAAGAGGTTAGTCATGTTAGTTTCAGTGGTCGATTTCTAACATTATTCCTTGTGATCTTTAATCCTTTAAGTTGACACAAACACTTTGCTGTGGAATGCCATGCTGCTGTGGCCAGCTTTGCCTTTAGGGAAACCAGATCTTGTTGTCAGATCAAATCAGATGAGTTTAAAAGCCCTCCGGCTCAGGACTATAATGCCTGCACATACTGTATAGCTTACAACTTACCATAGTTTGTTATCAATAATGGCTGTGCTGGTTTTGTAAACAGGACTTAAATTTTATTACAATTATATTTAAGATCACAAGTGTACAACAAACACAGCTGTACATAATTAAAAATATGAGTTATATACAGTATAACAATCAGTAATAGGGTTTGAAGTCTATATAATGTTGGGGCTTTCATTGCTCATAAAAGCTCATTTAGACGCAGGTAAATGGAAAGCAAATGGAAAAATGTGAAAATGTTTTGCCATTAATTTATTAAATAAAAAGTTAAACTCATTCCAATTCACAATTTTAATAACTTTTTACTAGACATTATTAACAATACCAAACATTTTTGAAACAGTTATAACAAGATTAATATTATGTTATAAATTACTGATATATACTTGCATCATTTCAAATTACTCAAATTGTAAAGTACCTAACACTCTGTAAAACTAAACAATGACTCTGATGGACAGTGTATCATTAAAAATAAATAAATGAGGTTAAACAGTGAGACTGAGCATCACATCTGAATCGAGGTAAACAAAAGACTTAAATAAATATATATGTTAATATATAAATCACAACATACTTTCACCCACTGTGTTAGTCTATTTGCTCATTCATGCAGTTTTTAAATCAGCCAATCATGTTGCAGCAGTGCAATTCCTTAAAACGAGCAGATACAGATCAAGAGTATCAGTTAATATTCAAGTCAAACATCAGAATAGGGGAAATGTGATCTCAGTGATTTTGACCTTGGCATGTTTGTTGGTGCCAGTTGGCCAGGTGTTTCAGAAACTGATTGTCTGGAATTTCCAAGCACAGGAGTCTATAGAGTTTACACATAGTGCAATAAACAAACACAACAACATCCAGGAAGCTACTGTTCTGTGGGTGGAAACATCTTGTTGACAAGAGAGAGGTCAGAGGAGAATGGCCAGTATGGTTTGAGTAAACAGGAACACAAGTAACCACTCCTTACACCTATGGTGAGCAGAAAAACATCTCTGAATGTGGAACCTTGAGGATGATGGCCTACATCAGAGGAAGTTCCACTACTGTTAGGCAAGAACATATATCTGAGGACATATAGGGTTCACTAAATCTGGACCGAAACATGTTTTCTGGTCATCTGTTTTTTTAAACATGCACAAAATGTAACTTAGAACTGATTTCTTTCAATTAACCATTTTAATAGTACACTGGAGTTCCATTTCACTGGAGGAATGGAAATCAACCTATCAGACATTTTTAATCGGTATAAACAAATGAATAATTTTGTCACCACAGAAACATCTGATATTAAATGAGTCTGGACGTGTGTTTTTCCCTCTTACAGGATTAACTCGTAACTCTTCTGGTTTTGTTTTTTTGGATCTTTACTATGAATATACTTAATGAAAGGTGCAACATTACTGTTGTTTATTCTATTGTCAGAGGTTTGCTTCTGTAGCAACCAGTAA
The DNA here is from genome assembly GCA_033459395.1 of Hemibagrus guttatus. Taxonomy (NCBI): domain Eukaryota; kingdom Metazoa; phylum Chordata; class Actinopteri; order Siluriformes; family Bagridae; genus Hemibagrus; species Hemibagrus guttatus. The sequence continues at coordinate 18,791,041 of JAUCMX010000012.1, forward strand.
ATTCTTAAGGTACTGAGTGTCTACTTACATATGAGCCATTAAACACCACTGTGGAGTGTGACAAGAAAAAGGAAATCAATGTCGGACACCCCAAATTTCGTTGTTTGGCCTCTGGTAAAAAGAATAAATAGATTTGTACATTTATAGGTTTGTAATATAAATTTGTCTCTCGATGGTGGTGCGGGGAAAAAAAACTTTGGCTATGTGAAAATGATAAATATTTGTGATTTTAAAATTCATGTTTATTATTTTGTCACTACAATGCTTGCTTGCAATATATGTTCTCATAAGATGAAGACCTACAACCAATACTTGTTTAACCACTGATAATCCTCAAGCCTTTGTCTATTAGGTCAAACATCACTGAAAAAACATCTACTGGAGCCTGTCCTGCTGTCTTCGGATTCAAATTTCTCTGCTCAAAGAGTTAAGCAGCTATTCTGTTCAATAAGATCATCTCTGGCTTTGTCAGTAAATTTCTAGTTATATGATCTGGCCTTGTGCAAAGGCGTCAGAGTAAATCAGGTATTGTCTGGCAATGCAGGTTCTTTTACTTCACACAATACTTTCTTTACTATAAACTGGCATAAGCTTGGCATGGTGTCAGAATCGACACTAAAACATTCAGAGAGTCCCTTTCTCGGCCCTGAACGAGAGGAGGGAGTGAAATAGAGATAGTTACCTCAAAACAATCCACGCTTTATTTCACTTACTGCTTCAGCATCACCTCTTACCGAAGATCTGATTCATGTTTATCTTCTTGACGCCAGTCTGATCTAATCCATAAACACTATACCAAATTAATTAACGACTTTTAGGCAAATATAAAGGCGGAATAACTGACAACGGACTTTAGGAGATTTTGTTTTCTTCTGTTACTCCTGGTGAGGGTCAAGATAAGGAATTTTATTTCTTGAGGACCATTATAGGATTGAGTTTTTTGCTTGAAATAAAATTGAAATTAAAAAAATCTGTTATCACAATAAATTTATCAGATGCAAGTCTTAGTTGCTGATTATAGTGAGTCAGCCACATGGTGGTCCTTTGGCAACGACAAGTTTATTATATTAAAATAATGAGCCCTCAGAAGTAAAGGTCCTCAAAAGACCGTCATGATCTCCCTGCCACTCATTCTTACATTGCTTCATCCTTACCTTGTATTTTCCCTGACCCTTATCATGTTAATATGTGACACAGTAAGACGCTTCATAGATGGGTGAGATAATAACTTTATACATAAGGGAATGTCCATAACTGCCTGTTTCATTAACTATAATTGTCTAACAATTGCTCTCTTTATTAAAGCTGACTGCAAGTGTCTCAGATGAGGTCAGTAATATGTGACGGAGAAGATTGCACAGCATGTGTGTGTACTTGTGTGTGTGTGTATGTGTGATTGTACAATGGCAATGCAGACCTCCGGGATCGTCCTAATGAGAGAGCTGAAGAAATTGAGCTATTATTATGACCTCCTACTATTATAGGACATTAAAAGTACACAGCTCCATATTCATTCTCATTATATTTATTAGACAGAGGAACTGATTGATGTTGCCCTGGCCCAGACTCTTCATACCATGCACACTTGACCCTGTACCACCCTCTGTGATCTGTGAACTGACTTTATCCCTGAAAACCCTACACCTAACAGCCCATAGAGAAGATACAACAGAACATAAGGAAGTGAGTGTGTGTGTATTTGTTTTATCTTATTACAGAAGTTCAAACCTTCCAGTTTGTACAAACACTATAACTTTCCAGACAAGCAAATCAACAACAACAACAACAAAAAATCAACTGGTATAATTTCAACAAATAATATTCAACATTCTCTTTTCACAGTGTGGTATGTCTTTGTTGACAAGTCCACACTAGACCTACTTCAGGACCGATGCATATCAAAATGAGCTGATGCGTCCCTGTGCATTTGCATACCATTCTTTCTTAACAGCTTATCCCTTTGACATCTTCACAAAGAGTGTGTCAGGCTTGACATTGTTGTAAAACACTGATGGCTGTGTAACATAGGCTACTGTGTATAAAGAAAGTGCTTTTAGTTAAGGTGTAAATGTTATAATAGGTCCTAAATGAGGCCTTTGTCCAAGATGCTATTAAGGATCAATGAGATTTGTCAAGATATGGTTCAAGATATGGTTCAAGATTCATAAAAACAAATGACCAGCTACTTTGTCCAATAAAATATTTGTCAAACCGATCATATGCAAGACAATCTTGACTCTAATGTTCTTAATCTCTCAGCCATGTGTGTATTCTTATGTGAATTTTACTTATGTTGAGTTTAAAGCATTACAGTCTCACCTCATGTACTTAAAAAAGCAAAGCTTAAAAGTGGATTGAACCTGTAAAATCCAGTGACCATTGGCATGCAGATTCTGGTCAGAGATTCAGTCTTCACCCTCTCACGATCACCTGAAGCTGGATCAGTCCAGTATTCAGGGGGTGGGTTGGGACATGCCTCTGGGCCAGACCTGTGTCTGTCTCTTTCTCTGCAGACATGTCCTGGCCCATCAGCCTGGAGACACATAGAGCAGAGAGCATGCTGGGAGCAGACAGACAGACTAGCTGGAGTGCCACAGCCCCCATACATGCACACACACTCCCTAACACACCCTCCTCCACCTCTCAATTGAGCTTAAAGTGCAGGCGGCTAGTGCCATTAGCATAATGATGAGATATTGACACCTCTCTTTGAGTTGGTTCAGGGAGCAAAAAGGGCAGGGTAATGACAGGCATAATTACTCCATTTAGCGAGGGAGGGGAACTAACAATAAAGAGAGAAAAAAACAGACATGGATGAGACTTATTATTTTAGTGTTCAATGATCTGACCTTTTTAAATAAACATTTTTTCTGTAAATGTAAAGTTGTTGATTTTAGATACTGATAAGTGAATTCTACACACTATTATTTGCTGGAGAGCATCAAAGTGTAAATCATACCAAGAGCTCAAACACTCAACATGCAAGTAGCTTTAGCTCTAGTGCTCTTAGAAAGTTCTTCAGTTATCCATCTAGAAGAACCCTTTAAGGTTTTATGTAGAAACCTATAGAAGAATGTTGTAGTATAGTGAGTCTAATTTCTGTTGTTATTTTGCACTGTTTATCATGAATAGGTGTGACAATTGTATATTATCTTTTATATAAAAATTGTTTAATATACATTTATTTTTGTAAATCTTCATTTCATTTAATTCAAGTGTTCTGTTAAGCAATCTATTTATTACAACATTAAATTTGTATAATAATATTCTTGTGTATTTACTTTTTATTCCTGGACTTTCCACCAACAGAACATATCAAGTTTAAATGGACTTGTTTTTGAGTTATTGAGGTTTGCATTAAGTTGATTTCAACTGATCAGACTAAGAAGTTGCTTTCGGTTGCTCCCTGTTCGGGGTCACCACAGCGGACCAACTGGTCCGCACAACAACTTAGCAAATGTTTTACGCCGGATGCCCTTCCTGACGCAACCCGCCCATTTTTCCAGGCTTGGGACCAGCACTGCATCCAGTGGCTGGGGATCGAACCTGGGCTTTTCTCATGATAGGCGAGAAACCTACCACTGAGCCACCAATGCCCCATTTCAACTATGCATCATGGAGCTCTGAGGGTCCCCAGATCCCACTTAGAGAACCATTGTAGCAAAGAAACCTTGAAGAACACACATCAAACATATCAAGCAATATACGGAAGCTTCATATCCCAATACCCATACCCCAACTTTACAAAATATTCTTAGAAACTTGCACAAAAGAGATCATTAATTTAACCATTTAATCACAACAATCCATAATCATAATCATAATGAACCTTTCACATTTTGTAATATCTTAGCTTCTATTTGTGTATTTGTTCTACAATCCAGTGTTGGAAAATCATGAGCTATTATATGTGTTTCTCGATTAATAAAAAGACTTAAATACTGTGGAAAGGGAAACTAACCACCGTCCTGCAGTATATGTGTGTGAGAAATGAAACTCACTAAAGCCCTCTTTCGTCTTTGTTAGCTAACAAGGTGAATGAGCTTAGTAGAGCAGGGAGCCTTGAGAAGACTAAAGAGTGTGTGTTGTCACCAGCGTAACTGACCATGAGAAGAGTGTTTAAGCAGTGTTGCCATGCTGAGAGCCAGCAGGGGTTTAAAACAACAGCAATCTTCTAAAGCTTGTTCCTCTGGCAGCTTCAACCAATGGATGGCATCGACCAACACTTAGACTCACTTATAGAATGATAAAAAACTGTAAATGTGTATTTACTATGAAACTGTTCAAACAACATGGTTTTATGTATGAAATCATTTGACACAAATTGTATGAAAAGTTAAAAAGGTTATATATTCTTATCTATTTTAACTATCTATTTTATTAACTAAATAACCTTTGCTTTTTCAAATGCATGCAAATTCTTCACCAAATGCAGATGAATTCTCAATTTTGCTTGGTCAGAAAGTGTTGATTATTATTATTATTATTATTATTATTATTATTTTTATTATTATTATTATTATTATTATTATTATTATTATTATCATCATCATTATGCTATTGTTTCTATATTAACTTACACATGTCAGATACTCCACATAAACATATTTTCAAAAATATGTGTCATCATTGATATGGTGAAATATTCAGCGATTAAATGTTTATATATGTATATATACGTAAATAAATGTTTATTTAGCATTTATAGAAGGAGTCGGTAGTGTCTGAAGTCAAGGGTAAAGAGGTAACATTATGTTTTCTTATACAAAAAAATGGGCGGCTTTTTGCGATTTCTTGGTAACATGATGAGCTGTATTTTCTTGTCTTATTTACTTTATGAAAGACACACAAAAAAAGAAAGAAAGAAAGAAAGAAAGAAAGAAAGAAAGAAAGAAAGAAAGAAAGAAAGAAAGGAAGGAAGAAGAAGGAAGGAAGGAAGGAAGGAAGGAAGGAAGGAAGGAAGGAAGGAATATTAGTCATAACAGAAATATAAATGTAACCATAAACCAACAAAAAGTAAGTGTGTTGTTTAATTAATAAAAAAAATCATTGTTGTGGTTTGTAAGACTAAAATCACTTGTGGACATGATGAAATATATTAAAAAGAAAAAGACATTTATTAAACAATCACCAAAGTCAGCTTGAAAGATGATCAGCTATTTAATAGATACATGTTTTGGTAAAAAAAAAAAAAAAAAAAAAAAAAAAAAAAAAAAAAAAAAAAAAAAAAATCCCTCTAACCCGAAGTGAACATTACTGCCAATCACTACTTTTTTTGGTTATGATTTAGATGTCTAAATGACATTTTATAGGGTGTCAGGTTCTTGTAACCTAACACTGCATATCACTACAAGTTGACAGCTAAGAATGCACTACTGAATGCAATCTCTCTGTATCTCTTCCTCTTTTACTCGCCACACCAAATGCTCATGACTGTAAACAGCTATACATGCTGTCAGTGGAAAGGCTCTAATTCTTACTTAAGGCTCTTACTGCGAACTGGCAGTTCAAATGTCACATGAATAGCCGTTTGTCTTGGGTGCCAAGGAATATCACAGCTAAACTGGCCCACTTCAAGTGGAGGCATGTAAGTGCTCCAGTCCGTGTGATGTTGGTTTCATGGTGACCCTGCGCTGTCGTCGTCGTTTGCCTCACTCTCTGTCATTTAGCCGTGGTGATGTCATGGATTGAGAAGGTGATCTCATGACACATGGTGAGTAATTTTTTTTTCTTTGCTCTGTATAGAAACACAGGTAAACTACATACTGGTTTACAAGTGGATGGATTTGCTGCTGTCTTGCTGTGTGTTTATTTTGTTCATGACTGACAGATGTTCAAGTGTTTTGGGTCAACAATATCTACATTGGTGATGTCTAGGATGTGTGTGTTAACTATGGCAATCTACTCATAAGCATCTCAAGTGCTTTTGAAGGACAGTCTAATGAATAGAATTACACTTATCTGCAAATTTTGCCAGTATGTGCATGGAATGTTTTGTAATTTCTTTTCTAATGCTCTGTATGAACTGCAGCCACTGTTATCACCTGGGTGGAGGTAAGATCACCTTATCATGGCATTCCACAAAACAGAGAGGTAAGTTGGGGGGTATACTCTTTTAAGACTCGTGGCTTTCTTCTGCTCTTTTCACTGAAAGCAGCTGTCTCAGAAGTGAAAGATGCCCTTGAAGTGCCGTAGGGATTAGGGACTGAAGACAAAAGCAGTGGTTTGGAGGAGGGCATGCCTGGCCTGGTCTGCTCCAGTCTGGGCTTCTTTTCAAAGGTCAGCCTGTAACAGAGGCTCGTCCCCGACTTTCACAGACCAGACTTAGAAAGAGCACTCATGTTTGATTGACTACAGAGGAAGGCGTGTGAGTGGAGGGTGTGGTTGTGATGGCAGTGGCAGTGGGGGTTGTTATTGTGCTGCGTTTGACTAAAACTTGTGATGCATCAGAATTTCTGCACACAGTCTTAAAACAAAACACAGACTCTGAAAGTCAGGAAGGTCTCCCCAACCCTGAGTTCAGCAAGTGACATTAAATCAGTATAGCGGCTCATGCCATCAACATTAAACATGGTGGGACTTTTTTTGTTTTAAATGAGTTTACAAGTGTTTGCTTTGTGTCACTCAACATACAGGCATATTTGATTGCTAAATCTGTAACACTGACTATGGAGTTTGCTGTTTGGAGAAGATTGTTGATAACAAATGACAATGATGGAAGCATCTATGTTTTTCTTTTTTTACTTCGGAGCTTAACTTACCTGAGGCAAGTGACATAATTCCAAGTTCCCATTTCCGAGTTAAGTGAAAACAGCATTACAGTTCATTTATAGGGATAAATGTTTGGGATAAATAGTAATTTAACTTTCAACTTTATAATTTTTTTCTATGTTTCTATATTTCTGTAAAGCTGCTTTGAGACAATGTCCATTGTTAAAAGCGCTACCAAAAAAAAGGACACCTACATTGAGCCTTCATAACATGTGAATGCTACATCATTCATTCATTGTCTACCGCTTATCCGAACTACACTCGGGTCACGGGGAGCCTGTGCTTATCTCAGGCGTCATTGGGCATCAAGGCAGGATACACCCTGGACAGAGTGCCAACCCATTGCAGGGCACACACACACTCTCATTCACACACTACGGACAATTTAGAGACGCCAATCAACCTACAATGCATGACTTTGGACCGGGGGAGGAAACCCCCGAGGCATGGGGAGAACATGGAGAACATGGAGAACATGCACACGCACACGCACACGCACACGCACACGCACACGCACACGCACACGCGGCAGAGGCCAGAATCGAACCCCCAACCCTGGAGGTGTGAGGCAAACGTGCTAACCACTAAGCCACCGTGCCCCCCCCTACACTACATCATAACATGTTCAAATAAAGCAATGCATAAAGAACTGTGAAACTCTTATGCAAAAATGATACAGGATTTTTATTCTACATGTATTTAAACTCATATTATAAGTTAATTGTTTTGAGACAAGATGGGTTTGTTAAATAAGTGAAGTTCTGCATACAGAGCTATAAAGAACACATTGCAGTAGTTCAACTTGAGGCTTTCATTTGGTTCACTTATGGACTAATCAGCACCTATGGAGTATGATTCATAATCATTTTTAATGCACTTGAGATTAATAAAATTCCATGTTCCTATATGAAATGGCACAATAAGTATGCAGATGGTAAAAATAACCTAATAACTGAGACAAAAAAAGCAACTATCAACAAAAATTGTGTTGTTTTCTTTTTTCCTGTAATTCTGATGAGGTCAGAAGCCAAAAAACTTTAAATCAAGCAAACATCAAGCAAAATCTTTCAAATAAATTGTTATATTTTTGTATAAAGTATTGTTTAGCTTATTGCTAATTGCTATTGCTATACTTACTGTATTTAATGAAGTGTCTGATTTTTCACAAAATAAGTTTCACAAAAAAAAGACTAAATTGTAATCCTATGAATTTTATAAGGAAGGAAGCCTGAGGTTTGTGCTACGCGGTTCAGAACAAATTATATCATACTGAATTTATTTTTTCAGGAACTCATAAAATAACTAATTTTATCTATCTATCTATCTATCTATCTATCTATCTATCTATATATATATATATATATATATATATATATATATATAGATAGATAGATAGATAGATAGATAGATAGATAGATAGATAGATAGATAGATAGATAGATAGATAGATAGATAGATAGATAGATAGATAGATAGATAGATAGATAGATAGATAGATATCTGAGAGAGAGAGAGAGAGAGAGAGAGAGATTTCAGATTTGAAGATTAAGATATATCCCTGTACGTCCATTATTTCCACAGCCTGATGCTCTGACTGGGGCGCAAAGTCTTTTCTCAACTGTATGCATGAGCAGTTCCTTCAGTCTTGCCTGTAGTGTGAGCGCAGAGTATGTTTTGACATGGGCCATGGATAAAGGATGAGCTACACAGAGATCCACAGTGTGGGAACAAAGACACTTCCTTGCAAGGATTGTCAAAATACATTCAGGAGGCAGACGAAGCAGGGATATGTTACATTGTTATTGGGGTAGCTTTCCAGACATACAGATATAAAGACAAGAACAAATTTAATAGGTGTACATCACTTAACACAACAAAACATTGATTCTTTGAGCAGGCTGCTTAGATGCCACTGCCTGGGCCTGTAAGATATAAACTGCAATGGCATCATCCTGTTTAAGACTTTTACATATGTTCTGTCAAACAGTTCCATAGCTCTCTTACTGTTCACCAATTTTTTTGTGTCAAATACTATAGATATTCAGATGTCTTTTGTACAAATTGACAAAAAGTAAGAGACAGAAAAAAGAAGAATATAAGATATTATTATTTACAGTATAGTATATTGAAATATTTTAATACAATTTGGCATTTAAAGCAGCATTAATATTTCAAACTGTTTAACTGTATAGCACAGAACCTTTGTGCTTTTTAGCACCCCTTAATCAAGGTTTTATAAAATATAATCTAGTTATGTCAGCATGAAATATTCAATTCAATTTACTTGTATAGCACCTTCTACAATGGACATTGTCTCAAAGCAGCTTTACGACAGTAGAGAAACAGAAAGGAGAAATAAAAAGAATTATTAAATTAAATTATTAAACTATTTTATCCCTATTTATCCCTATTTATCCCTAAATACTGTCCAACACAATTTCAAGTTTTTAATATCATTTCTAATGATTTTCCAAAAGGTACTGGTGATAAATGAATAGGCCAGTAAAGAGAAAAAATATATATTAAGTTAAAAATTAATGAACAGAAATTGAATGAATGAATGAATGAATGAATGAATTGATAATGATTTATACCCAGCCTGTTTTACACAATTTATAAAATTAAAAATATATGTTTCAAAAGTGCCCTACACATTGATATAAATCCATCTCACAGTAATAAAGAACTGGGAAAATCTTTTCACACTTACTCCCAGACTAGTTCTCACTTACCGTGAAGAGAATAAGGAGAGATTCTGTATAAAATCATCCATCTGGCAATTTACTCCAAGCCCAGATCCTATGCCATTATCAAGCCATACATTACTGGCTTTATGTGTCCAGAATGAAGGCAGATGAAACCAAGCCAGGTCATGCCAATAGATAGGCATTATCTTCAGCTATCAAATGTGCACTTTGTCTTTTTTACAATGGCGTGGGGAGTGCTGAGCACCCTGATGTTCACAGCCTAGGGGGTATGAAAAAGCTGTCAGCATACTGTAGCCTGAAATATTTAACTTCCTGAAGAGATGTGTCTGTGTGATATGAAATAGTCGCCCATAATTCTGCCTGACTGGGGTGAGCAGATGTGAAGTTTTGGAATCTGTGACTCCAAGATCATATTCACAGAGCAGACGGCCTAGAGAGCATGCCAGGGTCAACTTTCATATCACACAGCCACTCTGGGCATAAAAACAATTCTGAGGTAAGACCACATTGACCCAGCCCAGACAAAGCATTTAATGTGCCTTTGATTATGATGTACAGACCGTAGGATGACAAAACCATCAGTGTTATAAATTATCAGACCAGACTGCACAGCCTGGGAGCTATTACATGTGATAATCCCTGGAGCAACTTATACAGGGTTAAATAAATCATGGTGCTAGGAAGAATGTTCAGTTTATTGTTCAATCATGACTAGAATTAAAGTTGATTTATTATTTTAAATATTTTTATCATATGTAAGTAATGGGGAGTTGTATTACTTTTGCTGTTATTACTATTACTACTTGTTTACACTTTAATGATTTGATTTAATTAATTGACACACTTTTTCACACTGTCATTTTCCACTTATCCACATTTCTGACTATATTTTCTCACTATTGCACAATTTTGAAAAATGATACAGTAAAATCTCTGTACTCTGATTAAATGGATTAAGTTGCACAAACCTATAACATGTGCAATTCTACACTTTGTATTAAACAATACTTACAGTGCATCATGTTTTTAGCTATCTAAACTTTAATTTGTATATACCATGTAAATATTGAGTAGCAACTTATAGCCCTTTAATAAAGAGTATATAAGAGTGTCAGTTTGCATGGACGAAGAAGCAGGACTCAAATTAACCTCTAAAACCTTAGTGCACTGAGACAGAACATGGCTGAGGTGTCCAACCTCTATCAGGCAAAAGCATCTGCTCAAGCTAACGGCACTGATGTTTTACACCTCGTATAGTGCAACTCTATCTGGACCATGATTCACCGGGCTGTTCTCTGTCACTTACTGGATGAGTGCACTCCCTCGGGCCATGCTGAAAGACTCACCTCACCAAAGTAGCTGAACTCCCAAATCATCCTCCTCCTTTTCCATCTAATCATTTCAGAGTGCTTATCACAGCATCAAAGTTGATGTCCAAAAGCAGACTGTCTCAGCTTTATGCAAGATTTAAAAACAGAATAAATTATTTAAAAAATAAGAATGCAAGAATATTAAATAAAAAAATAAAATAGATTTTCAATCGGAGATAAAAAGAATGAAAATAAGAATTTTAATGAGAGGAAAAATTCAAAAGAAGACAAATGGTTTGGTATTTAGTATCATTTAGCATTTTAGTTTTTATTTTAGATTTTATGTCGAAAAAGAAATATGAAAGAAAGGAATATGTATAAATAATATCTAACAAATCAATAAAATTGTGTAAACTGTTTTGTTTTTAAATAACATGTCTGCATAAATTTTCCTAGAAGAAAATAATATAAGTAATAATTCATATTTGAAAAAAATTATCCAAAAACTACATAGCATTCCTAAAGAATCGTTTTTAATGGCTGTAGGAAAAGAGTTACATCACTATTCTTGAAGAATGTGGTATTTCTGGAAGGTATCAACACCAAACACACCAAAGCACTTCTACCGAATATGTCCCCTTTCCATATGCTGTAGGGTCAGGATCGGGTAGCAGGTGTCAAAGGACAGTGATATTTCCTTCCTCTTCCTGCTGTGGGAAACAGGATTAATTTAGCTGAGAAGAAATCCACACTAAACTCACACTCTAAACGGTAGCAGCTCCTGAACTTATTGAGTCTGCTAGCTTCACGAGAGCCTGAAACCATTCATTAAGATCTTAGTTTAGAGGAGTGTAGAAAGAAGCAGAGCCATGTCTGCAGTCCCCAGGGCAGGAGGACAGAAGATCATCTCTGCCCCAGAGGCTGCTTCTGTAGAGAAGGTATGAGGAGGATAGAAAAGGACAGCATAAGGAACATGGGTGTGGAAGGCCAGGATATAGCCTCAGGGTCTGAGGGGTCAGCCTGGCATGGTGTGGGTAAAGGGAGGCTTCAAGCAAGCGATCAGTGGAGTGTGAAGTGTGTGGAGATATTTCATTACCTGGTTCCCCACCACCTGCACAACACAACCACTGCACAAGGAACACCTACAGGGTTTTAATTAAATAGAAGTCTTTGTCCCGTTATTATTTTTAATAATTAATATAATATAAAAAACTATTAATATTTTTTTCATATATGTATATTTGTATATATATATATTGATATTTATGTATGTATATTTGTACAGTATATGTATATAAGAATAAAATATATTTCACTATATTATAGGCAACAATTTAAAGAATTTCTTGTGTACATTAAACTAATAACAATGTATTAAACATGATCACTTTCAGTAAAATAATTTAATCTAATGCTTCTCCTTATATTATCATCCCCAATTATATCAAATAATTATACAACATGAACAATTACTGACTTTTTATTGTGTATCCCTCCTTAAACTTCACACCATCACAGATTTCACAGTTGCGTAATTTAGTCTTTGGATGTAATTTATGTAACAAAGCACAGCACATGTGCAGAATTTAATGTAATAAAGAGCACAGGACACGAATAAACCATTGTAATTACAATATCTTTTTTCTGTTTATTTTTCTTTTTTATTTATTTACACCATGCAGATTTTTTACCCAGTGTAAGTTAAAGAGTGCAGATAAAACATTCCCCCGAACATATTCAGTATGTGCAGGAAAAATACTGCATGTTACTTGTAACTGATAAACTGGATATTTAGCTCTTCAGCTTTTGCATCACTGCAGGCTTATTTAGCATCTTCTCTGGTCAGGGCCGCTGGATAAAATGGAAGAACATCTGCGTAATGAATAAAGGTCAATGTGTTGTCCAAGCTGTTGCGTGTGTCTGGTTAATTCTACAGTTTTGGATAGGAAATAATGCAGATTTACGCAAAAGGGTAAATGAAATGCAAATTGAAATAAACTAGCTACTTAATAATAAATCCATACATAGTAAATGCTCACTGTTATTCTTATACTTAGTATATTTTTTTAAGTATTTTTTTTATCAATAGTCACTCCTTTATTTATTTATTTGTGCTCCTGGAATTTATAAATATACATTTTAATAACATTTGCGCCTGTAGCCTTTATGTCGGAAAATTATTTATTTTTCCTATTTAAAATTATTTCAGGGTGTTAACTAAAGTGGGACTCACTCTATGAGAACACTGGTTATTATTAAAAATGACAATTATTACCATTAATTAATGCATTGCTGTAACAACGCGCCTCATCATATAAAAAGTCAGGGTTGCCTGTGCATTCAAATGTCTACACGATTACTGCCTGAAACTTCCTATCAGTTTCAGTATTGTTCAACACTTTGCTCAATGATGTTGCAGTTAGATGTGGTTTTGGATATGGGATAGGACAGGAGTAACAACGTGGACCAGTTAGATATGTCCACTAGGAAAATCATTTTCCTGAGCTAGACCTGAAACAGCATTTCTGCTGTGCTGGAGTCAGATCTACTGTATGCCCGCAGACATATCCACTCACAGCCACTAGAGAGATCAGAAATTAAACTGTACATCTGCCCACTTTCTCACACACTCCTGAGCAGCTTCAACCTTAACCAAGCGATGAAAAGCCTGATTCGGGTAAATAAACGGAAACAGCTGTGGGCAGTAAGGTCATCCTGTAGAAAGAGAGAGGGATAAAGACAGACGATCTGGATGAAAAGACAAATTTTTCATCCACCGTTAAATAAGCCGAGTATAAATAAAAGCGCCTAGCTGAACTCTTGAACTCGCTGGATTTGGAAAGCCGCACTCTGAAATCAGCTCGATCCGAAGTGACAAGCGGAAAATGTCCAAGGCTTACCTACTGTTGGAGACGGGATGCGAGTTAAACAAACGGAACTGCAAAAGAAATTTGCTATCACCGAGTAATAAAAGTATGCACACACTCATATAATGCACTTGCGTTAACATTTCACAGGTAATAAACGCTCCATGAGGATGGGAAGCAAAGCTTTAGGACAGAGATACGTTCAAGGGTTCGAGGTAGAAGCTGCTCGTAATTAGGGGAGCGCGCAGCGGGGACGCGCATTCACCCCAGCGCTCGATTAAACACTAAATACTTCTTAGAAGAAAAAAATGTCAGCTCGACGAAGCTGCTGTACATGATGTGCTGCTGGAATGGGTCAGGCTTTTCTAACAGGGAATGTGGAAAATGGTGACGTGGAAAATGGAGAAGGGAAAAATTGTCATGTAAATTTAATTTCCAAACGCTCATAAATACAAAGTTATATACCGAGTGAACGTGAATACAGTGTGTAAGCGTTTTTAATCATTATTTTAATGAACTATTATTATTATTATTATTATTTAGTAGTAGTAGTAGTAGTAGTAGTAGTAGTAGTAGTAGTAGTATTGTTATTACAATTGTTATTAAACATGTATATATAATGTTCTGTACAAAACAGTATGTAGGATTGTAGTTCTTGGTCAAATCAAGGTTATAACAAAATATCTACTAACTCATTTGTTACAATTAATGATGCTGAACAGGTATAGTGGAAAGAAAGGTGGTGTCTGTGGGATTATTGTGTTAACGTCTGAAAGCAACAAGCAACCATGTAGTAATAATAATAATAATAATAATAATAATAATAATAATAATAATAATAATAATAGTGCACTGCCAAAACATTTTTGTTTTTTACACAGTTTATTTACAACATAATTTACAAAAGTACGAACGCATTAATTAAATAAACCATACATCGACATCCCTTTGCAAACAGTAAACGAAATAAATTTGACTATGTGGACCTTGAACATGACGCAACGTGCTTACTGAATCATGGGTATTATACAAAAACAGCCTTTCAGTAATCATGTTGCATACACAGTACCATTCTTATCCAAGCTTCCTGCTGAGTAAATTCTAAACATTTACACTTAGGAGCAGTGCAGGTGTGAACATTGTAGATGCTAATGAAAAACGGTTTTTTTTTGTTTTTTTTTTTGCAATAGCCTCACAATAATATCAAGCCTGACAAATCAATTGGAAAATTGGAATTTTTTTTACTGTGCATATACATATTTACAGAATTGACAGTGCAATTGGTTTGATAATGTCTCAAAAACCAAGCCAAACCAAAATACAAATAAAGGTGAAAACATGAGGTGTGCGCTCACAGAGCGCAGTAAGATATGTCTATCCAAGTCCCACCTAAACCTCGGTTCCCTCGCGGCTGTATATTAAATTGTTTACACTGAAGTGGTTGCCGAGGCCTGGGTTGTAGTAGCTCAGTCTGTGGTTCATGTGGGCCGGGTCGCTCGGAGGAGCTGACTCTCCGGGGCAGTAGGAGCTCAGGGGCGACACACCCTCCCGGCCCCGTGTTAAATCCGTCAGCAGCGCACCGGTGTCCCGCGCCCTCACACCGTCTCCGTTTCCTGTCACCACCGAGTTCATGGTGCCGACGAACGTGCTGAAACACGGGGTGAGTTCTGGTGAGGCTTTTGGGTCGCCCGGGCTCGGTGAACGCTGCACGACGCTCGCCGTGTCCGCCAGTTTGAGCGCGCTCGTGTCCTCGGTTTTCACCGCATCCACTCGTCTCTTCCTCTTTCTCCTGAAGTTCCCGTTGTCAAACATTTTCTCACAGTTTGGGTCCAGAGTCCAGTAGTTGCCCTTGCCTGGAAGACATATGCAGCGTTTAGCATAGCAGCACATGTTAAATATAGCTTTGATATTTCATGAATTGGTTAATAATTTAAACAGAGTCAGCTGACACATTCCCACCACCTCCCACACAAATTATATAAAATGAAAATGTGTAAACTGACAGCAAGCACGCATTTTCCCAGGAAAATAAACTTGCACATGCGCACTGACTTACCAGGATCGTCCTCGTCTCGCGCGACCTTTTTAAAGCAGTCATTAAGCGACAGGTTGTGTCTGATGGAGTTTTGCCATCCTGCTTTGCTCTTTTTGTAAAATGGAAAGTTGTCAGAGACATACTGGTAGATCTGGCTGAGTGTGAGTTTCTTGCCCTGTGCGTTCTGGATAGCCATGGCAATCAGGGCGGAGTACGAGTATGGAGGTCGAACCATCTTGAAAAGGTCCTGTTGTCCCGGGACGGCCAGCCATCCGAGGTCGGTGCCGTGGAAACCGGCTGGAGGTGCCAGGAACTGTCGCTGACTCGCTCCATAACCAGGCTGCATGTAGGTGGAGGCCCCGTTTGCGCCTCCTGGAAGGTACGGAGAGGAGGCAGTACCGATGCTCGGCCCGTTCAGCCACAGGTACGGGTTCCCACCTGGAGCTGCGTACTCGGCCAGGCCATACGCCTGAGCATGCACGGAAGATCTGGGTGACGGGTGGTGTGCGCTCTGCTGCTGTTGATGGTGATGGTGGTAGGCGCTCAGGTTGTCGCAGTAGGCGGCCATGTCCAACATGTCCTGCGCGCTCGGGTTGGCCACCGGGCTCAGCTGCTGCGGCGATGGCTGCTGCCCGAAGGCGCTCATAATCCTCTCTCCTTCGAGAAACATGGAGCGTGCCCAGTTTGTAGTGTGTGTCTCTCTATTGGGGTTTCAATGTACAATGCTGTAAGAGGTCTCCGGGGAGGGGTATTTAAGCAGCTTTGTAGGGAGGGTAAATGAATGAATCTGTGAATGAGGACACCTCCCACACTCAGCTCACTCTGATGGCCTTCATCCAATATGCAACAACCCGGCGTCAAGATCCTGCGGGTGATATGCATGTTAAAAGAGCTACTCCTTAGTTAATTCTTTAAACCAAGTGTTATCTTCTCTATGCCTGAAAAATACAGCGTGTCCTTACTGATTGTCGCGTTTTTATATGCCTAGTGACATATATACAATATATAGATATGGAGTTTTAAAAGTGGAATACAATGTCAGAAGGCAAATAAATAGACCTACATAAATAAATATAATTCAAATAATATGTCTATACTGTACTTTTTTGAAAAAAAAAATAAATAAATCCGCACAATTTTTTACACATGCAGCTGTTTTTCACTGAGGAAAAATCAAAAAAAATTCTCAACAATTAGAAATTAACTGCTAATCACTGAAGATATTATATTATATAAAAGTAATTTCCTTATTTTAAAACTGCATTAATTGTGCAGGGAAATCTCCTATCAAAACTATTTTTGACACATGCACATCAAAATGAGGTAACAACCATACAGCAAAAATGAAAACAAAAACAAAAAGTTAGAACATTTTCTATTTATTGTCAAATATATAATCACTTTCTTTATTATTCTTGGGTGCATTTTCGCCTGTAGACACTCTAAAGCTTTTTCACTGACCTAACAAATAAACAAATGCCCACACATTAAGCCCAAGGACAACACGAGAAAAGCGGCTAATAGCAGGATACAAAGCCCGAACTTTTAATACTGTTGTAAGGTTTTACATACATCCTTTTTTTAGAGGACATCTAAAGAACGAAAGAGGTTTATATTCGGTCCTTATTTTCTGAGTATAATTATTAACGTTGGAGCATTTAATTTTATTAATACTTTACAAAAAGAAATGTAATGTTAAAAAAGTTAGAAAAAGCCAAATAAGTGTACCTATGTGAGTTTATTAGACCTAATTATTGTTTACAGCAAACGTAGTAGATGAATATAATCATTTGGGTCGTTTAATCACTTCAACATCTGGGTGTAATTGATCCCTGTATATTTTCAGTGTCATTTTAGTTTTCAAATTATTATTTTATATTGGCACAATACCTTTATATAACCAATTATCAATCACTTAAATATATTTTAAACATTGAATCACAAAGTAAAAAATATTTTGTTAATTAAAAGCTAGAGTAAAATATTAGGAAACGATTCCCGGCTTAATCAGTCAACCGTTTGTGAAATGATCGCAAAGAAAATTGTCATTGAGCCATTTCGGAAAGAGAGAGAGTCGACTCTTATTGGTGAGCCGACCCATACGATTCACTTAAAAGAGCTGGAATTCCAATCACTAATATTAACTTTAGATGCCGATGTGTGGTGATGTAGGCCGAGCTGAACTGAATGCAGCACCATGAAAACATTTAAGGCAAGCTAAAACCTTTCATTTTTTAGTTTCCTAAAGACAGATTTAAATCCCACCAGCTTTATACAGGTTTCATTGTTTCTTGGCGATATATTTGATATTATGCGTCTTTTAATGAGTGCGTTAGCCACATGCTACAATTTTCAGCGCGTTTGTGGTGGTGTAAATGTGGCAGCTTTAGGTGTGTAGTTTTATGAGGCATATTATTTCTGACCCATACGTAGATATAAAATGTAAAAAGTTGATAGTATGTGTTTAATTATGTGTAAGCCCATGCAAGCAGCATGTTTAAGTGACAATACAGCTTCCTGCGAACCATTTTGAAAGAAGCTATCTGTTTTAATGATGTGTCGTTTGCGAATGAGTCGGTTCTTTGAGTCACCTTTTTAATGAACAAACATGTCATGTTTATTTATTTGTTTGTTTGTTTATCTATAATGCAATAGTGTTAGTCTTGCATGATAATTTAATCGTTTATTGATTACCTTACCGTATTTGCTAGTGTGTTTTTTACACTTATATTATAAGTACAATACCTAGTAATATAATGTTAATTAAAGACTAAGATGTCGTGAAACAACAGCGGCGGTAAGTAGATATTCATCAGATCAAAAAAAAAAACAAAAAAAAAAAACCGTCCGGTTTATTATCTTATTATCGAATTGAGTGAGATGATCCGACTCCCTGAAAAAGATGCGGATTTATCTTCACTGATTGGCTCACCAGGTGTTGTTCATTACTCGTTTCGTTCGTACTCGCGGCTGCTGTTTGGGTTGCCAGATCTGCGTTCAATTCAACTCCAACCATCAAAAACAGTGCAACAAAAACTCCCATTAGAAGTAAGTAAAAATAAATAAAAATATCCCACAAAGTTTCCCGAAAAAAAAAACTCTAATAGGACTACGCAAACCACACTACCAACAACGATACAGACAAAAATAATAATAAATAAAGAATAAAAGGGATTTGGGGTGCAGTCCGAGCCTGAGTCTGAGCAAATGACAGGAAAGTGGATTCTACATCAATAATCTTAACATGACTGATATTGTCATGACTCACATGAAGCAAGTGGATAAATAACTACCCTGTTTCTCAAGCAATAAATAAATAAATAAATAAATATATAACATCAGTGAATTCTATAGGAAAAGCGAGCAATCACATAATTACAGTTAAAATTTTGTAACTATTTTAAAAAAGGTTTTACTATATTCATTCATTCATTCATTCATTCATTCATTCATTCATTCATTCATTATATACACTCAGATTAGTGTTTACTGAAGGCAAAGTCACTGTCTCCCTCTAGTGGAGAACAAAGAAGGTGGCACGTTTTAGTGCTTTCCCTTCTCTGACATACCTACTTGCTCATATCCACTTCAACTGAGTAAGATCAGATAATTAGCTGAATTACTGGATTGCATAAGATTGTCAGGATTATTGGATTTGTATGAGAACAGGAAAAACAAACAATTCTGCATATTATGCAGGTAGATTATGTCAGGGCTGTGGACCTCTGAGCCACATCATCTGATCTTAGCAGAACGTGATCTTTAAGTATGCGTCAACTTAAGAGTTATCAGGGGACGTTTTAGCATCAGACAACTTCAAGGAGTTCCTGGCCTTCTTTATATTGTACCCAATTTATTATCAGTAACTAAATCACTTTATTTACACTTTTTAATATGAGAAGAATTTAAAGCTATACCTCAACCTTTACCAGAGAAAGTATGTAAAGGATTAATTATCATTTTTCTTGAATAAAGAATTTTGGAACATCTGAAGTGATTCATTTTAATGACTGTAATCCAGCAAAGGCTGTAATAAACCTGGAAGGAAAAAAGCAGCACAGCAGAAACTTTAGTTAATAATTCATTAGAAGTCCAGATTTGGCCAAGAGGATTCATTATTCAGACTGACTGCATCACTGATGTCCAGCCAAATCCCTCAATCTGTACAAATCCTTGTTAAAGTTCCCAGTGTAATACTGTCCAGAATTCACCTGCTGTGAAACACACTTACCAACAGATGGGTGTAACACAATGCCACTTTCTATATCTGTATCTGTGTTCAGGTACATATAAGAAGTAGGTGTGGCTTAAGCAGGACTGCTTTGGATGTCACTTTTACTAAATTATTGCGAACAGCCATAAATGAACAAAATAGACCCTGTATCTATACAGTGAGGATGATGGCCTAATTACACGTCAATAAGAAGACATTTATTCCATGGTCAAGCCAGTGGATGCAGTGTGATGCTCTGGGAAATGTTCTGCTGGGAAACCTTGGGTCCTGGAATTTGGATGTTACTTTGACATGTACCACCAACCTAAACTTTGCTGTAGACCAGGTACAGCCCTTCATGGGAACAGTATTTCCTAATGGCAATGGACTCTTTCAGCAGGATACTGCTTCCTGCCACACTGCAAAAATTGTTCAGGAATGGTTTGAGGAATATGACAAAGACATGTTGACTTGGCTTCCAAATTGCAAAGATCTCAAACTGTTCAAGCATCTGCAGGATGAACAAACAAGTCTGGAGATCCCACTGCATACCTTACAGGAATTAAAAGATCTGCTGCTAACGTCTTGGTGCCAAAAACCACAGCACACCTTCAGAGAGTTGCTGTGGAGTCCATGCACTGATGACTCAGATCTGTTTTTTTGGCACAAGGGGAATCTACACAATACTAAGCAGGTGGTTTTAATGTTATGGCTGATAGTCAGTAATGCTGTTTTTCCCTAAATAGATTGTTATGAATGTAAATGTTGCCTGTAGTTTTCAGAACCTGTGGGCTATATAGTTTAGCAAAATCTTTAAGAAAAATAAAATGGGGGATGGGGGGTGTCCTATGCCCCATGCCCGAATTGCCTGGTTATGTCATAATTAGTCCTAAAGAGAAGATTTATTCTCAGTTACACTACCAGTCCACAGATTAAAACATAAAAATCAATCTCAAAAATGAAAAGCTGAAAGAACCGAAAACACCACTAAACTGTGGAGAATTGTGTGTTTTGAAGAGAGGAAAGCCCCTGTTGAGGTGTATTTTTAAGTAAGGAACGACTCGAGCTAACAGATGGGGGCAGCATTACTCCAAACTACCCAGCCCATTACACTCATCACGTATTCTCTATGTGTAGGCCATTGCTCTGTATGCAGACTGCAGGGAATTCACATTCTACTGCATCTAGGACATGCATTGAAACTCATCATTCATAATTTGTGAGATATTTCACTTCAGCATTTACACTTAGGCTCAGTTCTCTCTGCACTACTTTCACTTTGGTGCAGGAGAAAAGACACTGCCTTTTTGAGCAGTTATAAACCTCAAGGTTTCTCTGCATTATATCTATCCTTTAGGGAAGGATTGAGCCTGCTATAATTCATATAAAAATAAAGCACTGAAATGAGTTGTTGAAATTGCAGACATGTTTATCATTAGGGAAATACGCGCTGTAATAATATGGTTGTGATATTGATAATTTAAGGCAGTCTAAATCCAAACTTTGGCATAATTAAGGCCATTTAATAAAACGTTTCAGAGTGTATCACAGCATCTCGAATCACTTTGCCATTCTCACACACAGCCCTGCTCTCGTCTATATAATCGTGGCAGCTAACGGTAGATTAATAAATGCTTTGTGCAACGCTAGCTTCAGAAAATATTACATTAGTGCGAGGTCAATGATGTACTCATGAATTCTGAGTCTCTGTGTTCATTTGCCTCGATGGGATGTCAAACTATATATCATAACCCTTCATTTTTATTCTGTTAAAGATTAATACATCAATATATAAAAACGGGCTTGGACACTGAAGGATTATTTGCTACTGAATGAGAGAACGCTCACTTGTGAATTTCTCACTGCTAAACCTGATCATCTCTCCATTCCACACACTCTTTCTAGCTGATACACACAGCCATCAATAGATCGTAGACACCTGGTATTTAAGAATATATCTTTTTTTTTTTTTTAAAGCGATTTGTGTTTGATTAGAATGAATTGTTAGAATGAAATGTCATTCTAAAAAGTTTGCTCTTTTCTCGTACATACGTAATTACACACTACAAAATAGAGCTTGCTTTATTTTAAGCTACAGTACATTTTCTTTGTTAGAAAAAAATATCGTCAGGGGTGTTGGGTCAGAATTGTCAGGAGTTTTGTATGTATTATGTATTTTGTATGTCATACTGCAGCCACCGTTGCCTACTCAGTGATTAGCACTCAGTGCTTTTAACAGTTGTATTTTTTAAGCGCCAAGTGACAAATCTAGAGAGTTTTTTGAGTGACTCGCAACCAGTGAGTAAAACCTCATAGAGCTGCACTTGATCAAGCTAATTTTTAGTAACCAGTTCCTTTAAGTATATTGTGTCCTTGATATTTTGTGAATATGTAAATAGTCGAACAGCTTATGGTGCCATGAGCAAACGACTTCATTCTATTCATTATCATTTTTAAGCTATTGTTTTCTCACTACAATTCAGTTTTAATTGAAATTGCATTTTCATGCCATGCGGTTTGATATACAACCATGATGATCCAATAAATATAGCTACTTTCTTCTGAAAAGAATTGGCAACAATGATGCCAGCTCACATCCTCAAAATATTATCACATAAAACGGGTTCCGATTTCTTTTCTTGTTGAAGCATTAAAGAAATTATTTGGTGTGAAGCTACTGATTGTTAGCCAGCTGATTTCTCCCTGTTGGCTAATTTGTATTGATGGCCAGTTGTACATTGCTGCAGTTAGAAAACAGCAAACAATCACTGACTAACCGTGCAAGGTTGGTGCATTTCATGGTTTCTGCTTGCTTTTTTACTGAGTATATTTTTGACTAAGGTTTTCCTGATTGTCCTAATAAGCATGCTAATGTGATCCAGCTTGTGCCTTTGACACAGAATACAGTGCAGTAGCCTATCCACTTTAGGTAATGCTTACATTTTAGGTAGCTAGCTAGCAAGCAGAAGTCAAGCAGCTAGCGCCATCTAGATTCTGTGCTGTTTTATGATCAGCTTGGTGATGCACTGGCAGACTGCCGCAGGATCACACAGTCCCAGCGCGCTGAACTGTAAAAACACACAGTTTCTCTGCATTATAGCCGTCCTTTACGGACAGCATGCAGAGACCGCAGAACACATCTTTTATTTTTAAAGGCTGTCTCTGTTTTTTAATTAGGTTGCATAACTGATTGACAGAAATAAGACATAAGGAGTTGTTTGCAGGCTGTATGCAGATGTTGGCCTACTTTTGGGATAAAAAAGACCATATGTGCGCGTGTACGAGGTTAGAGCGAGTTTGATTGGCACACTTTGGACAGCATCGCTGTGAAACCTCTCCTCTTCAAGAGAATTAAGTGTCTCCTAGCGACGTCCGTTTGTGGCCTAATTGCGAGGCAAAGCAACAGGAGTTTCTATGCAGTCAAACATCCTTGTTTATTTGAGAGCAGAAAACAGACGATTGCTTTTTAATTACACAAAATGGAGTGATGAGTAACCAACATGTAAACATGTGGAAGTCAGAGACCGAGTATTTCATATGGAGTCAACACAATTTGTTACACAGTTCTGTATGAGCCCTTGAATAGTATAGTATAGTATACTTTTGTTTTCTAAGCATCTAATAGTAGCATACAACAATGTAATATAATTTTATAAGAAATGATAAATATGAATGAAAGGAGTCAATGCTGTAGGATTTGGATCTGGCAAAAGACTGTTTAAAAAATCACTTATCAAAGAGCATTTTCTCCTCCTGCTTTTAAAAGCTTACACAGTTACAATAGTCGTAATAACCACCACCACATTACCATTTTTCATATTTTGTCTATTTTCATAAGAGACATGCATTCTGGGGTAAAATACAACATAGTTTCATATTCATTGCTTGACAGATTAGTCATTCATTGCTGATAGATTTACTAACATGGAGGATTTATAAAAATATTAACTTGATTTGGCTACACTGAGTAGGCCTGACCTTTTTTAAACCCCCATTTCTCCCAGCAGATGCATGGTGACCATATCAGTTGTGAGCATACAGCTAATGCATCACCCAGATAAAATGAAAGAACAAGAAGGCTTCATTGAAAACAAAAGCACAGCCTGGTGGGAGAACTCTGCGTCAGTCTATTCATTTGATGGTTAAATCAGCCATGTTATTCTGTCCCAGATACAAAAGGCATATTTGAGCTCTGCATATTAATGAATTATGCATTTAGTATATGCAATATTAAGGTATATATGAATAAAGTAATTATAATAACAGAATGAACCAAATAAGAAGAACAGTAAAATCAGTATTAAAACAACAGTGTGTGTATGGAAGTAAAATGGTGACAAATGTATTTGAAGCAAAAAAAGGTGCTGAATAGCAGTAACTGAAAAAAATGCATCGTGTTAACAGTGCTTGCATTTTAAAGTTCTGCAATTCAACATGGTTACATAACTAAGCTGTGATTTTTTTTCAAGTGGAGACACAAAATTGCATTGTTTAAAATTTCAATATTAAATATTCAGATTATTTTAAGATGCGACTTTCTCAATTTCATTGTTCAAAATTTCAATACTAAATATTCAGATTTTTAAAATACAAGCTTTAATAACTGACAGGACATTTCAGTGCGTATTATTTCTCTTTCACAAATTCAGTGATTCAAATTCGCCAAGAAATTCAACGTTGCACATCCGGATATCGCAGGAAGAGCAATCGATGCACAAACGACACCTGCTGCTTGTCCGCTTCACCAGAAGGTGGTGCAAGCGAGTTTGATGAGATAATAGCAACACCTAGACAGAGGCTATCACATAACACTCAGGGATTTGCCAAAATGGACCAAGACTGTACCTTAAGCCGATGAAGACACAAAAGCATTGTTTATGTGTATATTTGTTTTTATAAGCAGTGATTATTAACGTATCTCTATTAACAAAAAATGGGAATATTCCCATTGGCCGAAACCATATAAAATGCCTCTTGGACCATTTAGTCTGGACCACTACAGTGTAATGTAATAATTTATATATGACAATGATTTTTGTAAACTAGTCCTATAGGATTTTTCCTGTGTCCAGAAATTGGTGTCGTCGTCTTCTTCTTCTTCTTCTTCTTCTTTTTTCGGCTTTTCCCTTCAGGGGTCGCCACAGCGAATCATCTCTCTCCACCTATCCCTATCTTCTGCATCCTCAACCCTTGCACCCACTAGCTTCATATCCTCATTAATTCCATCCATATACCTCCTCTTTGGCCTTCCTCTTTGCCTCCTGCCTGGCAGCCCCATGTCCAACATTCTCCTACCAATATACTCACTGTCCCTCCTCTGAACATGTCCAAACCATCTTAATCTGGCCTCCCTAACTTTGTCCCCCAAACGTCCAACATGAGCTGTCCCTCTGATGTACTCGTTCCTAATCCTGTCCAATCTTGTCACTCCCAAAGAGAACCTCAACATCTTCAGCTCTGCTACCTCTAGCTCTGACCAGTCTCACCACTGTCCTGTACACCTTCCCCTTGATTCTCGCTGATATTTTCTGATCAAATTGGTGTCTATAATACAGTATGTATAATAATTATGACAAATTATGTTTGTGAACAATGCACACCAATTAGTTGTAGTCTTATGGAGCATGATTTACTCAATCAGCTGTAATTCAGTGTAAAAACTTGAACGGCATGTTTATTACAAGTTTCTGATGAAGTCTGCAGAGTTGTGGGTGTGGCCTTTAATAGGGGGTGGGGTTAAGTTCAAATAGCTGTCCCTCAGGAAGTGTAAGTCCTTTAAATCTGAAGTCTGTAGTACTACATCATTGTGCCCATCTGAAAGTGGATTTTTAATGATGATTAGGATCAAAAACATGGCTGCTGGCAATCAGTTTTCCTCATGCATTTCTTATAATCCACTCATAATCGATGTTCCAGTTCATCCCATAGGTTTTGAGCATGGTTGAGGTTCGGGATCTGTGTAGGTCACTGGAGTTCCTCCACACCAGTATGTGGAGTTTACACTCCTTCACGAAGTGTGATTCATCACTCAAGAGAACATGTTTCCACTGTTCCAGTGTGCAGTGTCAGCATACTCCAGCTGATGCTTGGCACTGCACATTATGATCTTAGGCTTTTCTGCAGCTGCTCAGCCTTGGAAACCCATTCCATGAAGCTCCCAAAGCACAATTCTGGCACTGATGTTGGTTCCAGAGGCAGTTTGGAACTCAGAGGGATACAATCCCTCTGTAGGGGGGATAGGCAATTTGTACGTGCGATGCACTTCCTCTGTCTGTCTGTCTGTGTGGTGTACTACTTCATGGGTGATTTTGTTCTTGTTCCAAGATGCTTTTATTTCACAGTAATAGCAGTTGAAGTTGATCAACACAGCAAAAACGTCACAAACTGATATGCGGTAAAAGTGTCATCCTGTGATAGTGCTACATTTAAGGTAACCAAGCTCTTCAATATGACCATACTACTGCCAATATTTCTCTCTAGATATTGCATGTCTGTGCTTAATTTTCCTGTACCTGTTAGCAGTGTGTGTGGCTGAAACACCTGAGCTCAATAACTAGGAAGGCTGTCCACATACTTTAGGCCATATAGTGAACCATTCATCAGTAAACATGGCCAAAGACTGTCTACTTATTTGTTTGACATGGGAGACCATGACCAACCACTGACCATTTCCTGTTATTTAAACACATGAGAATGAAATTTATCTCCTTTACTTACCACTGACTGCTGCACGGAAAAAAAGAGTTAGAGTAGGATTCCCTGATTTTTATTTTTTTTAAGCCAAGTGAAATGTTTTGCCATTTCTAAAAGTATGTCTGTATTCTGCAGTTGGAGTGTCTGAGAGTGAGACTATTTTAGAACTTAGCATAGATTATGATGAAAACTGACATGTATTATAAGGATATTAGTAAATTATTTGACTCAGAATTGTGAAACTGGCTAATACAGTTCCTATGAATATAGCTCTACAGTCGAACTCTTACAGCTTACATCAGCAGAGGATCACCTGGAGACCTGTGCTAAAACTTCAAACCTTGCATATAAAATGCATGACTGCTGTTGATGGATGAACAAAGGTATCACTATATAAAACTGTTAGAATTGGCACTCAAAGTTTATTCAACATGTAATGATGAGAGTTTAAATGCAATAAGGCTACAGCACAGGTCTGATCTGATCTGAACATGACATTTAGTCACTGTGGGATTAAGCGGTCGTGTTTGATCGTTCGTCTTGTCGAGTCGTGATGAAATCTGCAGTGGTGAATGGGAGTTTTCCTGACTGGCTACTAACAGAACAAAGTGCCAAGCTTGAATAATAGCTCTGGGCTCATAAGGGCTGAATATATCCAATTTAATGTTGCAGTGCCCTTAAAAGCATCTTAAAGTTAACTGACAAAATGCACAGGGTATTAATATTTCCATTTTTTCAGTGATTACTGTAGTACACTGAGAGCAGAGTGTACTGCCTTCAGTTTAATACTTAAGATATGTTAAAACAGGATGATTACATTTACCGTTATTCATTTGGCATGCTCTTTTCTCCAAAGCAACTCACAAAATGAGGGTGAATACAGTCCAATTAATCTAACTGATAAAAGAGCTGACAGTAATATAAGTGCTGCAGAAGTAAAACTTTACCAACTGGCCAGAAAAAAGTGCAAGATAGCAGGAAGAAAAAAGAGCTACGGCTAAATGTTCTGAGATATACAGTAGCTCCTGGACACACAGGTAGGCAGTTGGCTGGGGTCCTGACTTTTGATGAGGGCGCTGAAGGATGATTACGGAAATGTCAAAATACAGGAATCCTAATATCCTGACATCTCAGCATTTAACCCTGTCATACTAGCATGTCTGGGACTTGTGTGAGTTTGGTTCAAGTTTATTCCTTGTGTCTGTGTGATGTACTAGTAGGTATTGTATCTGACCTGAACATTTACTATCTACTTATCCTAAGTGTATTCAGGAGGGGAGTGTATTCAGGGGTATTCAGTTAAAATATGTGAATGTCCAGCTACATGAAATTCCTTGCTTATAATGCTTATAAAATATAAGCAACTAATATGTTTGAATGCCATTTAAATGATTAATTAATAATTATTAGTTTATGGCTATAAATAAGAGATCAGGTTGAATATTTTTATTTCTTTCCCACTGGCACTGACTTTTTTAACTAGAAATGACAAGTCTATTTTAAATTAAACTTTGTGTGTGTTTGTGTGTTTAAACAAGGTGTTTTGTCACTTGGCATCGGTTAGACATGAGCGGGGAAATAAAATAAAATAAAAATCTTCCCTTTTTTTTTTCCAAGAGCTGCAACAGATGATCTGCTAAAAAATGTTGTGAAGTTTAAAAAAAAAAAAAAAAAAAAAAAAAAAAAACTGCTGATCTAGGCAAAGATGGGTTTTTTTTTCCCGCCATATGCTGATCGGCTGTGCTACAGTATTTTTCCTCAGTTTGATCGTCAGGATCCTTATCCAGAACATGTCTGCCAGTTGATGACCCTGTACCAGTGCTTCAAAAATAAATCACTGCAGTATTGGACATTTAGATGGACAAAAAGCATTCAAAAAATTTCCCATCACTGAAGGTCAGTTATCTTCAAATGAAGGAAATACGTTGGAAATTGTGCTGTGCGCTTGCTGAATGTGGTGGAACGAAAGGCCTGCAGAGCCTCGCCACCTCATCTGCATTCACCATGATCAGCCCCTAGTCCTTGCATATGATGATGGTTGCCAAGGTAACCCCTCCCTGGAACTAACAGAAAAGTACAGCAAGATTCATGATCCTGTTTGAAAAGAGATGGAGAGAAAGCGCTTAATATAACACAAAAATGATCAGAGAAGTAGTAGTTAAGATAAAAGAAACATGGAAAATCACACTTCTTGATTAAGATGCCTCCAGGCCAGAATAATGTTGCTCACATTTCTAGTTGTGGTTTGTGAATTTTGCCTATAGGCTAATATATTATTGTACACAAGCCAGTAGAGTTGAGAAATCAATCAGAAACTTTTACATTTTAAAATTTATTACGATTAAATGTTATGTAGGCCAACAATGAGCATTTATTTCCTCACTAAGAAATAAGTAGTCAAAATGAGGGACACAAAATTGTATTAATTTTACATAGTGCATGCATGAGCTTGATAGCAACTTAAAATAAATATTGCTATAAAATGTAGAGTGGATGCGTAATAAGATAACACAAGAGATTCCATGGGAGACATTCTGCTGCTCAAATATCCAAGGTCAAATATGAAGCCACCAACGTATTTTCCTAAGCATTTTATTCACCCTAGAATCTCTCTAGAAGAAGTCCACATTGCATGCTTGAAATAATTATGATGTACAATTACTGAACACACTGATCTGTAACCTACTGATTGAGACCACTTATGAGAGATTAGCTGGGTAACAGGGAGTGAATAATCAATCCATAAGAGGGTGTACACATGTCGTTTCGGATTTAAGAGATCTTATGTATCTTCCAAGGTGATCATTATGTCCACTAGCCAATTAAAAATGGCTGACAAAAGTGGCAATTTTTGATTTACTTTATTTACACACAGCAAAAAAACAGCCATACTGTGTTATTGTTTCCCTCCACCATCACTATTCTGGTATTAAACCGACCGTGTCCAAGTGATTCCACCTGTGGTAAATGTTTACAATCAATCAGCCAGCCAATCATGCTCATCAATCAAGAAGAATAAACAATTAACACAACAATTTAGATGTGGCTGATTTAGCTGCCTGCTGGTGCATGCAGTCAGTCAAGTAAGGACCCTCAGACGATCAGACTTCATCCGAGACCTGGATTGTGCATCATGTACTGTATGTTTGAATCCTGTAATCTACAGAAAACAATTTATTTTCAGGATCACCTGTCATTCTATAAAGGTCAAAAATAACTCGCATATGCATGAGTTATAAAAGGTAAAATCAATTGAAATCTAATTTCATTAAAAAAAAATTACTACAATAGTCATTAACCCATCATCCACACCCAGTATAAAGGCTTATCAGTATCTTTGACACTCTGAACAGTGATTTGTCAGCGTCTCTCCATTTCGTTATTCAAGAGGGGTTTAAACAAAAGCACTACACAGTAAGCACCTAAACAAATGAAACTGTCAGATGGTAAGAAGTGTTCATGTGACAAACAGCCCCACCCATCTCCAAGACAGTCTAGGAAAGAGAAAAAAAGAAGTGAATCGGCTTTGAGCAATAAAAGTGGTTTAAAAATAGTCGAAATTTCTTCCAGGTTAATAGATTTTACAGAGAGAAGATCGCAAGGTCAGAGATACAGTCTAACCAATGAATAATATAAGTAATGTCTCCCTTGTAGTCTATACCTAGTGTTACTGTTGAATGGGTAAGTCTTGATGCATATAGATTTGGAGCCAAGATAAGCTATGGTAACAACAATGAAGCAACCTCTAATACCTACCACAGCACTGGAACCACTTGTCTGAACAATGAGTTGGAGTGGAGTTATTGATTAGTGATTACAGGGTCCTAGTCAATAAGGCAGGAATGCTTTTCCTCCCCTGCACATCCATCTAACTGACAGGCCTTCTCAGTGGAGCCTGGCTTTACTTGCATGTAATCAATGGGATCAATGGAAAGATGAACTTGATTAGGTTGGTGATTGGTTTAAACTGAACAAAAACCAAATCAATCCGTTTTTCATCTGGTTAAGACCTCTGCATTGTGCTCATTAAAATAAAAGGTCAGTAGTTCACAAATGGGTTTTACTTCTAGTATTCAGACTGGACTCCCAAGAAGAGTGCATGTACTCATAATGAAGCTTGAATACTCTATGCCTAATGGTAATGGCGGCTGTAATAACTATTCATGTGCATGGAAATGGTGGTGTAAAACTGCTATTTTGTAAAGCTATTTAACTACCATGGGTTTGCAACACCAGAGTACTACACTTTGTGAATGCAGAGTGATTTAGGACGCTTCCTCACTTGAACTGGAGAACGTTCCAGAATGACAAGAAGCAATGGAGGTATTGCACTGTACATCAGGGATGTCAAATCTAATCTGCGAAAGGGCCAGTGTAGGTGCAGGTTTTCATTCCAACCACGAAGTCGCTACACAGAGTCTACTGAAAGTCAAGATCAGTTGATTAAACAGGTTGGAATCAGGTGTAGCTCCTGCTTGGTTGGAATGAAAACCTGCTCCTACACTGGCCCGTTGTGGATAAGACTGGACACACCCCTGCTGTACATAGTCGCATAATCATAAACATAAGAAGCATTCGATTTCACCGCTTCTAACTGCCAGGGGAGGTGTGCAAAATCTGTCATGAGGAACAGGACTCACCTCAACAAGTGCCCTAGAACGTGCTCAGAGATGACTGCTGGCCTCACACCACTGGGAAAGATGATGTAAACCGTAAAATCTCAAGGAAGTGCATGGTGATGCCCAGTTATCCTGGAGTAGTACATTTTTACATAAGGCATAGGAGGAGGGGAGACGCTCCTCGTACAGAGGCATGTCCCTGAGCTACCACATTAGTATGCACATGTCACTGCTCTAAATGTATGTGCAGACACATTAGCACTATGCATTTATCAAGAAGTGTTAAAAATTAAACTGGAATGAGAAAATGATGTTTGCTGGTTATTCTGAACACCAACTCCAATCACCTAGCACTGCTGGGAAAGGGTATTATTAGGAGACACGCCCAGTATTCTGTACATTTCAGTTACTACTATTAAGTCAGAGGGAAGAGCCGAAAGAAAGAAAGAAAGAAAAGACAGACATATCTACATCTACAAGTGTAAACAGCATGTAATATTTTCTACTGTATTGATTTACTGAGTCTATCAGGTTGATCTTTAAACACCGGCAATTTGAGGGTTGCTACTGAAGAGCATATCTCTGCTCTACAAGTTCCCAGTACAAGAAGGTTAGCATGAACTTGAGAAAATGAGGTGAAGCCAGGATTTGCAAAGATTAGACAGTGAACATACAAATGAGATCATTTAATAGAAGTGACTCCATTGCTAGTCTGAGCCTGTGATTAATGGGTCTAGGAAAGTTGCACTGATTACCCAAACTCAGGTATAGAAGAGCAGAGCAAAAACACCAGGTTTATACAGGTATTAAATGCCTTACAACATACTGTATATAAGACTGAAGACATTCAAAAGCCAGAAAAAGGAATCACATTGAAAACTTCTAGAAGGAATTAATTTCTACTGAACAGTACAAATACAAAAATGTCACTTGGACATTTTATTGCAAGACTTCCTCCTGGTATTAAAATGAAATGGCACGTCAACTTAGTCTGGAAAACACTGATATGGCTGGTCATTTGTGTGGGGTGATTTGATTTGGATCCAGGCGAGCATATTCGCTTAATCACAGCGGGGTCTGATGGAGGCAGGGAGGGAGAAATGAACACACACAGAAAAAGATGGATTCAATTTTGCTCATGGCAACATCTGAATGAATATATCATTCTTCTATTAAAATCGCAATAGCCCTGAAAGGCTTGAATAAAGCAGAATGAAGATTTCAAAAGGAGAATCCCTGAGGAATAGGACAGACAGTGCTAAGAGATTTGAGTGGACCTTATTTGGACTTGTGGGTGGCCTTTCACTGATTCTGACTGAGCCTCCGCCTGTAACCCACCACCTCCTGAGCAAACATTTGCATACTCAATATACAGTGGTGTGGTGTGGTGTGGTGATTTCTTATTTTTTTGCATGTTTGTCACACTTTAATGTTTCAGATAATTAAAACACATTTAAATATTAGTCAAAGATAACACAAGTAAACACATCATGCAGTTTTTAAATGAAGCTTTTTATTATTAAGGGAAAACAAAATCCAAAACTACATGGCCCTGTGTGAAAAAGTGTTTGCCCCCTAAGCCTAATAACTGGTTGGTCCACCCTTAGCAGCAACAACTGCAATCAAGCGTTTTCAATAACGCAATGAGTCTGTTACAGCGCTGTGGAGGAATTTTGGCCCACTCATCTTTGCAGAATTGTAATTCAGCCACATTGGAGGGTTTTCGAGCATGAACCACCTTTTTAAGGTCATGCCACAGCATCTCAATGGGATTGAGGTCAGGACTTTGACTAGGCCAAAGTCTTCATTTTGTTTTTCTTCAGCCATTCAGAGGTGGACTTGCTGGTGTGTTTTGGATCATTGTCCTGCTGCAGAACCCAAGTTCGCTTCAGCTTGAGGTCACAAACAGATGGCCGGACATTCTCCTTCAGGATTTTTTGGTAGACAGCAGAATTCATGGTTCCATTTATCACAGCAAGTCTTCCAGGTCCTGAAACCGCAGCAAAACAGCCCCAGACCATCACACTACCACCACCATATTTTACTGTTGGTATGATGTTCTTTTTCTGAAATGCGGTGTTACTTTTACGCCAGACGTAATGGGACACAGACCTTCCAAAAAGTTCAATTTTTGTCTCGTCAGTCCACAGAGTATTTTCCCAAAAATCTTTTGAAACATTTTTGAATTTCTTTGGATCTCGGCATGATGTCTATCTTTTGAGGATCTTTTGGTCTACTTCACTTTATCAGGCAGGTCCTATTTAAGTGAGTTCTTGATTGCGAACAGGTGTGGCAGTAATCGGGGCCTGGGTGTGGCTAGAGAAATTGAACTCGGTGTGACAAACCACAGTTAAGTTATGTTTTAACAGGGGGGCAAACACTTTTTCACACAGGGCCATGAAGTTTTGGATTTGTTTTCCCTTAATAATAAAAACCTTCATTTAAAACCACATGATGTGTTTACTTGTGTTATCTTTGACTAATATTTAAATGGGTTTGATTATCTGAAACATTAAAGTGTGACAAACATGCAAAAAATAAGAGATCAGGAAGGGGGCCAACACTTTTTCACACCACTTTGCTACAGCAAGAGAGCATCCGCCCTGTCCCACATAGTGTTTTACACATTCTAAAACATTTTGGTTAGGTAAGGGATTCGAGTAAGGTAATTAGGGAAAAATGGCAGTCTGTGCATTGTGGTTTTTTTTTTTTTTTTTTTTTTACCAGGAGTCATCACAAAAAAATCTTTCTTGCTCATAGATAAGAACGTAAACTAAATGGCTGATGTGGTAGCAGGCTGTGGTAAACCAAATAAAATTAAAGAACATTGGCTAATTGTCAAGTATGTCACATTGTTTATTAATGAGAGGATTTTAATTTAGGATTAATTAGAGTATTGATTTACACAACCCTCTTATGTAGCAGAATAAACCTGAGAGCAACTGCGGTTTTGTAGTGTGATTCAACATCCAAAAGATAACCAACTGAATAATTAGACAACGTGTTGTCTTTGACGAAGGCAATCGTTGGAAATCATTTGAACTATTTGCTTATGTGGCCTCGAATCTAGAATCTTCATTTTTAGTAGCGCGGCATTTTTCATAATAAACTGACTGCATCCATTAATAACTCCACAATTACTGCAGTACCTACACATCATCCCTTTTAAAAAGCCCATCACTAAACACCAGCAGCAGCAATGTAGAATTATTCTGTCATTTGTTCTTAGTATTCAAATGTTTAGGAGCTGTTTATAGTGCTAAAATGTGTATGTATATATTTTTTGTAGGTAACCTTGTGCTGCTAAAACAGCTGTGACCCATCAAGGCTCCACAAGACATCTGAAGGTGTCCTATGGTATCTGGAACAAAGACGTGAGCTGCAGATCCGTAAGTTGTAAGGTGGGGTCACCATGGATTGAAGCACATCCCACAGATGCTCATTCAGATTGAGATTTTGGAGAATTTGGAGGCCAGGTCAACACCTTGAACTTTTTGTCATGTTCCTTAAACCTTTCCTGAACAATTGTCACAGTGTGGCAAGACAGCTCTTTCCTGCTGACAGAGGCCACTGCAATTAGGGAATGCTTTTGCTATGAAAGGGTGTTCTTGGTCTGCTTACAATGTTTAGGTTGGTGGTATGGGTTAAAGTAACATCCACACAAATGCTAGGACAGCAGAATCATCACACTGCCTCCACTGGCTTGCCTTTTTCCAATAGTCCATCCAGGTGCCATTTCTTCCGCAGGTAAGCAAAGCAATCCACGTGACGTGGCCATCCACATGAAGTGTTTCCGGTTTGTCAGCTTGTGATAATTTATTGGCTGGTGGAGGTGTAACAAGTCACTCTGAGCTTTGATCTCTCGATGCACTACTTAGTTATGTGCATAAAGTGTCTGTGGTATTAGTTCTAAATGAACTATTTTTATTATACAATTTATGATCAACTGTACAGTCTTACAGTTCAAGTGATGCAACTGATGACTCCTACACTACCTATAAATCAATCTAAATAAGACAGAATGGCATACTGTTCTGCTTTTATCTGTTCTCATAAGTAAATCTAGCAGCACCTGATAAATTTAAAGAGACTTGTGATTGTACCGTTGCCCTTTAAGGCGAAGTAACTTGTAGATGGAATGTATAAGAACAAATGAGGAAAAGAGTCTAAGCCCAATTCCATTACTTGTTCCAAGCAAGGTGAAGGTCAGCAATCAACAATGTTTTCACCAGGGACAAGGCACCAGAAAAACATTTTACATTAATTTAAACCGTACAGTTGGGTCAGCACAGCCCCAACAGCCATGTTTAAAAATACATATAATGAGTTTATTTAAGTCAGTAGTGAATTTGGAACAGTCATTGTTATCATAATCCAAGGTTACAGCATTACAGTTTCTATACAAAACGATATGACAGTGGAAGTTAGATGTTTGCACAGAAAAAACGAAGAGAAAAAAAAAGTTTGAAGGGAAAAAATATTCAATGATCGTACAAAGAAGTACTTTACAATCCCTGTCATTTAAAATCCTAAAAAGCCCTTTTTGGATGAAAAAAAAAGCTAGTTAATTTGCCCCAATATTAATACAATCATTATAAAATACACTTCCAGAAGAAAAAAAATAATAAAATAAAATCATATATACAAACATCTGTACACATATGTGTATATATTGAAAAAAAAAAGAGTGGAAAAGGTGTAAAGTATTCTGATTACAACATAATCCCTAAGCTCTGGAGTGGTTGCTCATGTCTTGATCATAAAGTCAGACGGGGAAAAAAAAGCAAGACTAAAGATCTTAAGTAAATCAGCTTGACTATTAAACTAATAATTATTCTAATGCTGCAAAACTCCTGCATGCTGATGGACATGTCAGACAATCCTGATTTGTTCATTTTAGCCACATGCCCTGACACACGATTTCATTTTACAGGCCTGTAGATGTGTGAAATGAATCAGATAATATACTTGGCACTACCACCAGGGCTGAGGCTTTGACTAATAATTGGTGAGTAGAAGAAAGAAAGAGAGTCCCTGGACAGGCCAGCTCTTTCAGCGTGAAGAAGATGAGGGAGTTACTATGAACTCTAGGTTTTTAATCACACTGTCACTAAGGCCAATTCAGAATCACCCAAGCCCAGCGTCTGGGGAAGTGCCGAAGATTCTCTCTGATATACTATCCATTCTCACTGGACAATCCCAGAGTCAATGGACGTCTGCTTCCTTGTAGCTTTCGGAGGAGGAGGGGGTGGGGTTTTGCTTGGCAGTGGAGGAGGCATATTCTAGAGAGATGGAGGAAAAAAGGAAACAAGAGCAAAAGGCAGACATAATAGAGTTAGAGTGTGTGACATGTATTTAGAACATTTATATACCTGTTGTTTCTGAGGTGTGTTGAGGTGTCGCCTCAGCACAGAATGTTCCTAGAACAACATTTAGAATAATGTCTTTGTACTTTTGGATATTTTTAAATGGAAATAAATGTCACTTTGGTGTCATAATCAGAACAGCAAACAAATGAGAAACCCAGGAAATTATTGAGATACTTTTACCATAATGTTCATGCTGGGTCCTTTAAACCCCTTTTTTAGCCCCCCTTCCGGAAAACCCAAAATATTTAAAACCAACCAATGGGGAAAACCAAACCCATTTTAAAATTTTCGGGCCCACCCCCAAAATTCAACAAGGGGAAAGAACCCCCCGGCCCCGAATGATAGTGACCTAGTAATAGTTCTAAATATTTTCACACCATGTCAATTCTTTCCTTTTCTCTAGAAGTACAGTGCACAGGCCAGGCAACATCTTGGAAAGCAGCTTGTAACTATGGTTGAAGCTACAGTTCTTCTGCTCTCCAAAGCTGTGAGCCTGTGACTTGCAAGCTTAGAGTGTTCTACAGACTATCTGCATCTGTGGGTTTTACCCCTCAGAGCAGTAGGTTGCTCAACAATTGCTACACAGCAGTTCAGGAAATGATGCTGAACACTAGAGCCTTGGGTATGTGGAATTTGTTTACTCTCATAAGGGAAGTGCTTCACAAAATGTGTGTGTATCTTCCAATGGTCCAAGTGACTGCCCAGTGCCTAAAGCGCTATCCTTTTTGTAGGGGATGCAGAGAAAATGTACATCTATCTCCTCCTGAAGTGCTTCCTCACAGGTACTACATAATGCCATGTTACTCCATGAGGTCTGTTCCTGCCACAGGAATAGTTTACAGGAAAGAAGTATCAATAGGTAAGGTATTTATAACAAATACTACATTACTGTCACATCATGACTTTATTGTAGGTCTTGAAATCGATGTACACACGACTAGAGGATTGTCATACTTTATAGTTAACTGTTGCTGGCTGGACTAGCAGTGGGCTAGCTAATGCTTTATGATTTGCACACCATTGAGCAGGGGCCTCAAAGCAAGTCCATTCATACATGATATAAAAGTTTTTTTATCCTAGGGTTAATGAGAAGCACTTGACCAAGATTTAAAACTATGACTTTTTTTTTTTTTAAATCTAATTGTTTTGAGTGTGTGTGTGTTGGCTTGAGAAACTGTGACAACTGCTATAGGTAAATCATAGGAGTCTGGGACAGGTATCAAACTGTCTCTGTGCAGGAGTCCTGACACGTCCTCTAAACACATACATCAAGACATCGCGCCAAGGACTACAAGCTATGGAGACAGGCAATTATAAACCTGTGCACATACAGTGTGTGCTACATACAGAATTTCAAGTAATATACAAGTAATACAAGTATACAAGCCACCAGAAATGCAATATAAGAGAGACAGAAAAACACAGTGGAAGGAGAAACGTATACCTCCATCATATAAACTAACAATCAGTTGATCTGATCATTTCTCTTTAGCCGCAAGATAAATCATTCCATTTACTGTGAGAGAAAGGAGGAATGGACTATAAAGCGATCACCACCACTAAAGGGTAATAGATGGAAAGGAGTGGTCCAGTTGAAGAGAGATGTGAATGAAAGAGTGGAGCTTAATAAGCGAAGGTGGCGGTAAGGAAAGACTGATAAACAGGTCAAATCCGAGAGGAAAAAAAGAAAACAAATAAAAAAAGGAAACACTGAAAGTCAACAATGCATGGTAATGAATGAATATTAAACAGCAACTTGTATATTCATTCATTGCCTCACGATGCTCCACATACAGGGTGGCTTTGTTTACGGACGAGTTTTCAAGCCAGTTAACGAGTAGGCAAAGGTCAGATGCATACTTAGTGTCACTCCTTGTCAAACTTGTGCTGCCAATTACCATTTTGAAATTTCGAAAACTATTAAATCCTGTGCTGGTTTGGAATTGCATATGATGGCTTCATTGATTGCATGAAAGGTACGTGGGTGTCTGTGCATGCTCCTGTGTTTTACCCGTGGGTGTAGGGGGGGAGGAGGAGGTGTGGTTGGGCTGGGCTGCTCTGGGTTTTCCATCAGGTTTCCATAATCACTGCTTTTGACGGGCAGAGGAGGTGGAACCTCACCATAGCCCATCCCATTCAGTTCCAGATCTATCATACAAACAAAATTAAGACAATATTATAGTACAGAGAAACAGAATATGCTGTGTTGTATTAATATTTAGTAACCAGTTTATTACACTGTTATTACACACTTATAAAGTGTTTATAATGTCTCTAACAACACAAAAGCAGTGACGCTGCAGTGGATGGGCACACAATACTTTCTCAATCCCACAACCAAGATGATGACACTCAAAGCAACCGCTAGATCCTAAGGGTGAGGGCAGTACTCACACAGAGGGAGCTTAGCTAGAGCATTTCTGAGAAAGACAGTTGAAAACAATGAGCTTTATAAAAGATGCCATTTCTATCTAGTCTATCATTGGTGAGTCTGAAAAAAAAGAAGTGCATTTGAAACAGAAGTGGGTTATACCTCTAGCATGCTAAAAAGTTTCTGTTCAGGTAACCTCTATGTGAAGAAAGTAACTAGGTGAAAAGTGACAGTGTACAAAGCAGTCTAACCAATCAAAGTGTCATGCTTGCTAGTTTAATTCTTGCAACTTGAGTAAAAATAATGCAATAAGTGAAACTTACTGGAGGTGGACAGCATGCTGAAAGCAAGCTTGACCCTTGGTGTGATAGGGGGAGGAAGAGTAGAAGTGGTCTGAGAAGCAGCAGGACCTGGGGACACAGAGAGCCTCTTCTCTCCCAACACGTTTAGCACTTGACTTTTTGGTCTCTGGGGACGCAGTGGACTGATCTGAAAACAGGAAAATAAAACAGGAAAATCAAGAAGGATTAAAAATTAAACTGATCCAGATGAGGAACACTGAGGAAATGCTTAGACTTGATATTTTTCCATCAGAAATACATACAATTCTAGGGTCATAATACTACTACTAATAATAATAGTTTGATGTGTATATGAATGAAGGGAAAAGATATTCTTAAATCTTTTGCGGCCATGGACACATTTTTCAGGGAGCTGCTCCAAACAAACTCATTTTATGAATGATTACAATTGAAGGTTAATTATTCAAGTATGTACAGTAATGTTTTGTCTAGGTTACTGGAGCTATAGAGATTTTTTATTTTTGATCTTTCCACTGCGACAACATATTAGGTTATATGCATACTTGTTTTTGAGTCAGTAAAATGAAGAATAAACCAGTTTCATTCCAGGGATAACACAAACAGGCTAATAAATTGAATAACTTTGATAAAAGTAGGTTCACTTATGTTACCAAATTAAAAACCACAGTCTATGCTTTCATAGACTCTGATTTATTGACCCCTGGGGGAGAACCACTGCAATAAAGAATGAGAGAAATGTATGAATAGACCAAGTAAAACTCTGCAAGGTTACCATGTGCGTGTAGCTGATTTTTATGAAGTTATTATGCACCTGTACTATTTTTTTTTAAAAACCAAATCAACACGTTCTGCACAAGAAATATTAGCAAACTAAACTGTCTCTCACAGTCTCGGACAGGATGACCGCCTCAGTGGGCTGCATGGGAATGTCAGTGGCTTTCAGCTCCTTGTCAAAGATCTCCTGGTGTTTGCTGTTTCTTTTTTCTTTCTTCTTCTCCTTCCTGTCTTTTTCAGGTTCATCCCGGTCCAGCTTGTCCTGAGACTTAAAGTGCTGCTTCTTTGGCAAGAGGGGCTCCAGAGCAAAGCTACAGGAGGACAAGAGAGAAAAGGAAATATTTGGGTGGGTGTGTAGAGGTGGGTGAAGAGACAGAAAAAGTATGAGAGTATAGACGTAAAGAGGAAGCGGGAGAATAAAAAAGGAAAATGGAGTAACAAATGTGTGGGAGGGAAGGAAGAAAATAAACAGTGATGAAAGAGAGTGGAAATTTCAGCATGGACATCAAAGCAGTTTTTAATATCATACCGACATCTGTACAATGGAAAGCAAATGGAAATGTGTCTCTGACATTTGGTCTGCATTCAACAGAGATGCTACAAATGAGGATATGGAATATTTGGGCATGACAACCTGATATTTACAGATGAGAAGCAAATTAAAAGGTGGAATAGGGCTGTGCTGTGTATTGATTATTGTAGTATTGTTTTGGGCCAGCTATGAAGCTTTAATCTGGTGAAACACTTCTGTCCTGATGGGCCTGGTCTCTTCCAGGATTGTGCCATCCCTTTCCACAGGGCATGAGGACTCAGGGAATGGTTTGATGTTTACATAAAAATTGTGTAAATCATATACTGTGGTCTAACATATTAGACAGTGCTCCACCGACATAATCAACTGCGAGAATATCTTTTGGAAGAAGTGTTTATCACTTCCAAAGCCTTGCAGAATCTGTGTCAAGGTACACTGAAGATGTTCTGGTGGCTTCTGCATGCTGGCCCAATACCATACTACTATAATTTATGCTGTTTTTTTTTTTTTTTTTTGGCAAGACACAGTCACATCTGCTGAGTATGTTAAGAAAGATGGCAGTAAAATAATAAACCCACTACCTTCTCTTCAGTCCATTCACCTATTCAACACTGTTATTCTGTAGAGACTTAAAACACTTGGCAAAGCATTGCACAAGTTTGGCTCATCAGATCAGCATAATAGTGAGCACTCTGTAATCCCTAAAGCACCATCTTCCTCAGTGCATGTCAAAAGCTCCTATTTATACCCATCAATACTATAAAACAAGCTCATCTGACTGCTCACAGAATATGCAGTCTCCTTGTTTTATAAAAACTTGGTATAAAAAAAGTTTAAATGACATTTACCCTGTCAACAGAGTTGATAGGAATTTGTTTCAGTGCCCTTCTCACATACCCAGTGCTGCCTCTCATAATTGGTATTTTTAAGTGCTGGCGCCGGTTTGTACGAATCAGACCGCTTCAACCAGACAGATTAACCGATCAAATGAAAGAGCATGTGGTGCGATGCCCTTTGCAATTAAATACCAGTGGAGGGCATCGCTGATGAGATCGCACTCTCCAAACACAGGCTAATTAATCCTTCAGGCTGGCAATACAGTGCCCGCTATGCAGGACTGGCAGGAACCTCTCAATAAACACACACAAGCAAATCCCTCACTAATGTTATACTAGAGACATTTCCTTTCACAAATCCATTATTAATGCACTATCAGACTTGGTAGTACATTTAAGAGAGTGGATGCTTTTTTTGATGACCATAAGAGATAATGGGTGGTGGAAATTAAAAGCTTTGAGGTACAAAATTTAGAGAAGTCACACAGTGAGGAGTTCAGAGAAGCTTTTCAGTTCTACATCAGTGCATGAATGAAAGCGCACACTCCAGCTGTTAAGCGTATTGTGTATTAGTGTAAGGCTTTTTTCTGGCACAAGTTTTGATTTAACATTTTTCATGTTAAAACAAATAAGGTTCCAAAATAAAATAAACTTGCTGTTATAATGGACGCAGCTGTAGATAAATCAGCTCACCTTTTCTTTTGATGGGGTGAAAGAAAAGCATAAGTGTACCTACAAATGGCAAAGTGCATGGAGAGAGCTTTTCAGCACTAATTGCTTCTTATATATTAAGATACTTTTGCATGCACTGATTGTTCTCCAATATGAATAGAAAATGCCAAGAGTACTTAAATAGTGTACTATTCAATGGCCCGTGGTACAATACCCATATGTCCAGGTGTTCTGGACATACAGCCATTGGACTAATACACTTTTCACATAATGAAGTCTTTAGACATGACCATTTAGTCAGCTCTAACTGAAATTAAGCTGAAGTAACATCTTACTGTTTTAGCTAGGTATCTCCACAGCATTAGCAGTAGTGAGTAAGCAGTGAAGTAGTTTCACTTAAGTTACACAGTACTATATAGCTAAATTAATCAACCATAAATTATCCTTAAATTATACATTCCAGCATGTTTTTTGGTTGATGTTCTAATATATTCTGCATTATAATGAAATGTCTAAAGAGAACACAATCATTTTACTAAGTTCAGTTCAGTATTTCTTATTTTATCACACATTACTTTATAGCTTTGGATGTTTCTGTTCTGATGTAAAACTGAATGCTTTTTACCTTAGAGACCTTAGAGAATGAGAAAACATTCACGTTTGTCCAGGTGGTCAGAAACATCTCTAGACTTTCACAAGTACATGTCTACAGGTTCAAGTGTTAGAGCTTTATTACATTTTATTATTAGCAGTCATAACAAAATGTTCTTTCCTGCAGGTCTAATGTTGGTGTAAAGCTGCAAATGCTGTTCTGACATGAAAATATGAATCATTTTATTGAGTGGTGATGGGGTGTGTGTGTGTTGTACCCATCAGATCCTGGTCTTGAGGGCGAGTTGTCCGATGATAAGGAGGTGACAGATGCGACAGACAGAGGTCTCTGAGACGAGGGCATGGTAAAAGAGCGCACCATCGACCGTGGACGTGTACCACGACGCTCATCTGCAATTGGGGGCTAAAACAAACACACACACAACATTTTTAGGCTTGGGGCTTTAATACTTCAAATAAGTTTAAAAGTGATATTTAAGCTTTACAAGCTATTACAGCATGCAGTGCATACAGACTTCCCACATAAATCAAACTGAGTCACTGTAACTGTACAGATAAAAAGAAAATTATAATAAAACAGAGGACAGAACAAAGATGAACTAAGTAAAGTAAAAAAACAGATTAAAAAAGATGAGTATACTGAACTCCACTAATAAAAGTGTATGCTCGGGGAGAGTGTTTGCATGCTGATCCACCCTGCTTGCCCTTTATACAGTTTGAGGCTCAACAGGAATTTTCACCAACTGCCATAAAAAGGTGAGTCAAACTGTTCACACATGACTGCCCACAACCAGCAAGACACAGGACACACGTGTCTTCCTCTATTACAGTCTCAATCTCACACACTGCCCTTGAAGCAGCCTGTTAGTGTACATGCTGAACATCCAGGCTCCACATGAGCTATCGTTGAAGTGAGAGGTGACTGACCAGCAGAACCATGAGCCACAGAAGCTGATGATCAATACCTGCTGGGAGCCATCACTAATACCCTAACTGTATCCCCATCCACTGCTCCCCTCAGCTTATTAATTGTCCCTCTTTCTCTCTTAATCTTTCTCGTTCAGAGTTTCTCCTGTTATTAATGGAGCAGCATTAGGCGACTCAGCAGGCATGTCTGTGGAGGAGGAGAGTTCAGGGCAGGGACAACACACACTGCAGGACTGAAGGACAGCTAGAGGAAAGAGGACTGTCTAAGTGGAGTCTAGACAATTGTTCGGGGTTTCTCAAAAAAAGCAAAGAGAGGCTCGAGCTACATTTACACTGTGTGCCTAATTATTTAGCCAGTCAGCTATGTTAACATGTCAGCTATTTGAACAGCTGGTATTTGTTCTGATATGCTTCTCTGCTAAATTTTTTCATGCAAAAATTATAATTTCACTGAACTTGCAACCTTGATTCCCATGCATGGTGAAAACTCAGCTCTATAATAAGCACTTTAATCAACACTAATTATGCACTTAGGTGAAAAAGTAATGCATATTTTCTTTCAATGTATGAGCATTCCTGGTTGGAATCTCAGTATGATTTGTTTTCCAAGTAGATAAAATCCCTGTGGGTTAACACCATCTGCAGAACGCCATAAATGTGACTGTAAATGCAAATCCAGTTAAAGTGGGAGTTCTAGTCTTATGTCCCCGGGTGTATTTTTGCTCTCTGTGCGTTTCCCTCTCCCGCCCTCACATGCAGTCTAATAATCCATAA
This sequence comes from Hemibagrus guttatus, assembly GCA_033459395.1. Lineage (NCBI taxonomy): Eukaryota > Metazoa > Chordata > Actinopteri > Siluriformes > Bagridae > Hemibagrus > Hemibagrus guttatus. The sequence continues at coordinate 18,835,447 of JAUCMX010000012.1, forward strand.
ATAACCCAACTGAGAGCTCAATTGGGAGTGTATACACTTCAATCAGAATAGATTAAACCAGCTGGGGATAATCGGAATGATATTTTTCTCAGAGTGAAGGAGGTGGGTAATCCTTTCAATAATCAATTAAATTGAATTATAGCCATGTTTGTGTCTGATTGCTTTCACTAACAGAATCTGTGCATGTGTTTGGGTCACAGTGCACTCCTTCTGTAATAAAATGTTTGTGTAAGGAAACACTGTTAATGTTTTAATGCAATAAACAAATTTAAATCGGTTCAAAATAGCTGTGAGGTCAAATGAACATTTTAAGGTAGAGGCAAGTTGATTATTGACATGAATTCATTTGAATAGGTGAAAGCCTTTGTCTAACATCTATGACTGTTTGCATGCTTTTTGTTTCTTATGTTCTGTAAAGCTGCTTTGAGAAAATGTTCATTGTTAAAAGCGCTATATGAATAAAATTGAATTGAATGATAACATAGCCACTCTCTTTCTCTTTTTTTCTCCCAGAAGAGAAACAGATTGAACAGAGGGATTGGCAGACCAGGAATGCAATCACTGTTTTAGCGGAATATATTACAGAGAATGTCAGCAACAATGGAGGAGGGTTTGAGCTCATTACATCAGTCAAAGTCAATGGCCGACTCCACAGTTGTATGCTAGTTTTGTATGTTGTCTTGATTTCTATCTCTATGCTCTATACTCAGGTTGCCTGTATACGTGACATCCGTATATCCATGTGGGTATAGATGTCAGACATCAAATATTTGCATGCTGTAAATGTCTGTAATTGTGTCATTTATAGCTGTCTGGAAACCCAAGGGGTGCATTTTCTTTTGGGAATCCTGACGCTTTTCTCCTCTCTTTGATCAGATACAGAAAAAGGGAAAATATTTTCTTCATGTTTTGTTTGAAATAGGTCAGGTAAAGTCTCAGTTAGTGTTTTCAGGTAGCAAGCTTACTTCTATATTTCTCAGAACGTATGCATCAAAAAGACAAATTTGGAATCTAATCTTCTGTTAGTTAGCAGGCTTGATGATTTAGCTAATTTTTCAGAGAAACAGAATTATTACAACTATTATTGCTATAGTAACAATCAATAACTCCAGTGAATGCACATGAATCTTGCAAATGTACCATGAGGCTACCTCAGAAAATAAAATTCCATGTCACACATGAGGAACATTTTTTTCTTTTGGTTCTTTGTCTTTGAAATTTGGGTCTCTCTTACCTGTAGTGTGACTGCAGTGGTCATGTGGTCAAAGTTTACTGAATTTTTACAGAACTGAGAATATGACAAGGCTCAGTGTAGCTTCAAGAAGGACCTTTAAATGACCTTTAATATATCACATGTTGAAATAACATTTGCATATTTCAATTAATCGGAACTTGTTCAGGAAGAATCCTATTAAATCATAACCAAGCATATATTGATGGTGGTTTTTTAAGGAGGGCTGAAAAGAAATAATAATACGGTTTTTCTCAAGTTTAAGTTCGGTTCTTACCAGTGATTTCACACCGTACTGTTTCTCCACCTTCTCTTTTAACTGTTTGAAGCACGCCTCCATACGCTCGTGGAAGGGTCGCAGGGCCTCGGTCACCTTCTCACCGTGAATACGCACACCTTCTGCCAGGTATGGGATCTGAAATGGAGCGAATGTACACACAGAGAACAGGATTTTTACATTTGACGTACTAATCAAAACGCTGTGGCTATATATACACACATCAATTACAGTGAGATCCAGACTACTAAATAGTTCTGTAAATAACAAAGAAATTGAATCCAGTTTATATTTAGATCCTAAATTATCTCCAAATCAGTAAGTGTTGGGTATAAATGCCAAACAATTGCAGAATTATTTTGGGTAAAATAACTACATTTCATGGAAGTGCTGAACAGATTTACTACAAAAACCCTAGTGTATATCTCATGGACTTGTTCCATTACTTGTCTCATTAGTTCCTAATGAGCAAGCCAGAGGTGACATGGGCTTGGAAAAACATGAGGAAGAAACCTTGAACAGAACCAGACTCAAAAGGGAACCCATCTTCTTCTGGGCAACAGACCGCCTGATACGCCAAGCCATTTCCCCATTCTTTCGGTCCAGCAGTGTAGTCTTTTTACCCGAAATAATTACGCAGTTGTTTGGCGTTTGTACACGACAACACCTATAGCACATATAAACATGGGAATTCACTTCCTGAAGTTAATTTAGTGAACAGTTGCAGGGTTCTAATGTAAACTTTAATCTAGACAGCCGCGATGATTTAGAAATTCAACAGATCTGAGCTTGACCAACTTCTATTTACTGGGATTCGCTTAACAGACTGTGCAAACTCAAAACTCTATTCAGAAAAAAATACCGCTTGTCCATCAGCCGCCTTCTCAAACACACATTGTGCAAGACGTGCATCTCATGTGGCTCAGTATCACTGATCCAAACTCCTGCCTCTCAGATCTGATTGATTTCTCAGGGGTTGTCAGTCCTAATCTGTATTCTGGTGTTGGAGTTTTTTTTTTGCTAGAATGCCTTCAGAAAGGAAAATTTAAAGATGATGCAATGATGTGTTCATTTCACTGAATTGTTCTGGACCGACTTTTAGTACACACCATGCAGAAACCCTGAACACTGCTTCATCACATCACATCACATCCCTGTAAATATCTGATACGTCTCCGGTGTTGCGTTGTTGACTCGGGCACGTAAAACACGCACAGCAATCTAACACAGCGTGAATGTTCATTTGCAAGACATATTCTGGGGCAGTGTGTATTACTATGGATTTAGTGCAAGGCTTCATCCAGGAGCATCAATCAAATGCAACATATCCCATTTTCTGCCTATTTTGAAAGCCCTGGGTTTTCACCTGAATTATTTCACAAACTCTGTATAGAAGAAAAAGTCCTGCAGATATCTAAATGGTGTTTACTAGAAACAAAGTTAGACAAATATCCAAATTTCCTTCAAACCTAAAAGCAGAAGGAATTGAGATTTTCTGGCAAATACAAAGCCCAAGCCAGGTTACTGTGAGATATGAGACAGAAAACGCAAAAGTCTGTCACTAGGAGCTGACGCAATGCATAGCAATCAGCTGCCTGATCACGTCCGAACACAGACCCTGACTCACTTTAGACATAATTACATGTTATTCACAGCTCAACATCAAACACAAGTCGAGGGTGTCTCACACTGCTTGATGCATTGATCATCACTACAGCCGGTCAGTGGGTGAGGCTGTTTACAAAACACCCCGGTTTAATGGTGGAAAATGATGGATTTTTGTTTTTGTTTTTTTAAGTGCAGTTTGAACCGCAAATCAATGTAAAAATTATCTGATCCTTTTCACAATGACATTTTTCTCTACTCTGCAACAGACTGGCATCACATCCAGACTGTGTTCCCACATCATACCAGTGATCCCAGGATAGACTTCTGATCCACCATGACCCTGACCTGGATAGATCACTTACTGAAGATGGATGAATGAATAAATCCTCTTCTTCTGGCCTGTTTTCTGTTCTTCAATCCAACGTCTGCAGCTGTACCTCTAGTATTAGTACTTGCCCAACAAACAACCCTACGTGGGCTAAATGGGTTTATTTTGTTGTATTTACAGTGGCGTGAAAAAGTGTTGGCCCCCTTCCTGATTTCTTATTTTTTTGCATGTTTGTCACACTTTAATGTTTCAGATAATTAAAACACATTTAAATATTAGTCAAAGATAACACAAGTAAACACATCATGCAGTTTTTAAATGAAGGTTTTTGTTATTAAGGGAAAACAAAATCCAAAACTACATGGCCCTGTGTGAAAAAGTGTTAGCCCCCCCTGTTAGACATTTGATAGCAAATGTCTAAGGGCTACCCCAACTCCATATAAACTACCCCAAATACGTATAGATGCAAACCAGGTATCTGTTCCAGTGGTATACAGTTGCCTGAAATTAATAACAGATTAAGTAGAACTTGCTCTCAACTAAGACCTTTTCTGTTTCAGCATAATAATGTGTGCTATATAGACAAGTATCGACTGAACATCTGCCCTTAGACTTTCATTATTAAACATTTTGTTCAGTTCCTTTTTCACTACACTCTGACTGTCGTATTAGTAATAATTATGCAGGTTGAATAGCCCTGAAATTTTCCTTTAAACCTGCATCACCTCCAAAACACTTATTTCTTTCCGTTTTAATGCTCAGCATTAAAATACTACCTGAGTGAAATGGTTGAGATTTCCTTCAAACATGCTTTAAGTATAGGAAAGCACAAATCATGCAATATTAAAATGATTTTAAAAATATATGTATGTGGTAAATATATGCCCATGCAAGCATTTCCACATTCACAAGGCGTAGCAGTGCAGCTTCAGGATTAGCTTGGCTCTTAACCCAGAAATGCTGAACGCATGCAAATAAAGAGAAATCCGATCCTGTATCAGCACCAGTCTTTTAATATTCCTAAAAAAAAAAAGACCATCCTGACACCATCACTTTCATACGGGGATATGGAGTGAAAGCGGAGTCTTTGAATACAGTGGTTTTAGATCTGCTCTGAAACACTGAATTTAACCAAATTACTCCACGTATATATATTTCTCCATTTCTTCTGATTAAACATACACTTTTCTTTTGTGTTGTACACTTTCTTGTTTTTTCTTTTGCTCACTTATGAGGCTTTGTGTATTCAAGCAAGAATTGTTGACTAATGTATCAGTTAATAGATCAAATCTATTCATCAGCCTGGGACATGCACTTACTGGAGCTGTGTGTTTCAAATCCCATTGTCCATCTCACAATGCATCTGTGTTTGAACTGCTTTTGCCACATTCTTGCCTGGTAATTTGCACATCCTGGACTATTCCACTCATTTCACAAAAAATTCTGTGCTCAGCCTTTAAAGACCAACAGCTTCTTAATTTCGGAATTTCTCCAATTTACAGCCATTTCTCTGTCTGTTTTTTTTTAACTTCAGTCTTTGACACCTCTCATAGATTTACTGTGCTAATATTTTAAATCAGCCACTTCCAGAGGTGTTAATATTGTTAACAAAGTTAACAAAAAAAACAAAAGTAACCTAATAAAACCCCCAGAATTTTAACACACGAACCCTAGTGTATAGCTCTGGTATGAATAGCTCCAGGCTAACAGTGTAATCTGGTCTGACATGGATACAACATGTCATAGAAAGCATCAACCTCCTTCCAGAAAAATTGCATTAGCTTCTGTTTATACATGAGCTTACTGATAATTTCCCAGAAAATCATACTAAGTGGCGCTTTACATGATTGCCAGGTCAGCTTTTCCAAGATTGTGACTCTGGCTCGTGTTCACCGCCGACGCCAATTATCTTTGAATTAACAAACTAAATGAGCTCCAGTCTGATGATAAGTATCCTGATGTGCAGCAAGCTGGAGTATGTTATTTACATCGCACAACCAAAAAATGCTGAATATTACCACGACATACTCCTGACCCACATATACTGCAGCCTGGGAAAATGAGTCTTATTGCTACTATATGATCCAGTGACTGTTAGCCAGGCAGTTTCGCTCAAAACCTGAGCCTCTGTCCAAGTTGTTATAGACCGCCTGCCACTTCACAAAATGGCTTCTACATGTCATTTTCCTCCCTTGCGCATCTATAAAGGCAGCGAGTACTTCAGCACCTATTACACAGTGAGGAGGGTCATGAGTTGAAGGTAAGTGTGTATGACATGTGCCCTAGAGCAGATAACAACCTGCACAAGGGGAGAGCTCACAAAATCGAACACACGCACAGCACTGAACAAGCTAAAGATGCATGATACAAAGAAGAACGTTTAGAAAACGGATAAAACTGTGCATTATTATAGATTATTATAGATATTAGAAATATATATATATATATATCACAACATACAAAAATGATGCACCTTCTACCACATCCACTAGATTCTCTATTCTTAATTCATTAAAATGTATTTATGTTATATTGAATACATGAAATGTTAACATGCCTCATATGAGACTGTGTAGCAGCACATAAAAGTATACCGTCATACATATGTTGAAATATTCTTACAGTATTGGTACTCTAACTTAAAATACATGATAATGTTTGTGTTTAGAACGTTCTAATGAACAGATCTTACACATCTGTTCTCTTCTCGACTCAACACCGCACCATGCAGACACGAAACGATCAGCACAAGTCTGAAAACGGGACCGATTGCTGAAATTGCATATAGTTATAGGTGTAATGAAATACTGCACTGAAGCATATGCTGCTTAAGTGAACATTTGTGAGAACATATGCTGGAGCATCTTCCAGATACTTTCTTTTTAACTGTTATGCGCTCTTATAGTATTTCCTTGCGTTTGATACTTTATTAGTGCACATTTTACAATCCTGCTGCAACCTGCTATTCCGGCCTCATAAACAAAACGCGCAAAATGACTCCATAGTCACAACAAGAATGTGACTGATTATATTTATCTAAAGTATGAGCTGTAAAGTGAGATAATACAGAGACGCCTAGCTTGGGTAAAGCAGTGAAGTATAGCTCATCTCTCTACTAAAGTGAACAACATACAAATTTTTTCAATGATCATTTTAAACTAATTTCCTGCCATTTTTTTTGTTCAGCTGCTGAGATTCAGACTGAAAAACATAACCAACACCCGGCTGAAATAAGACGGTACAAAACCTCTACAGCTCTCTGCCTGTACATCAGCTATTTAACAGCAAAAATGTATTTCCATCAATTATTATTACATATTAATTATTAATATTAAAACATTATATTTAAAATGAACGCTAAATAATCTGCCCAAAAAAAATAATAATAAAGACAAAATTATGTCTTTGAGGCCATACATGAATGCAAACATTAACCCATTAAGTATTTCAGTGTGCTAGTTTCATGATGATGCTCAGAGATGTTCTAAAATAATCTGTTGTCCAATCTTACTGTATTTTAACATCTACCTAACATCTAGTTCATTATCAGGTGATCACTAATTTGATTTGAAATATTTCTAGTCAAGCTGGCTCGTGCTAGCAGCGTGTCTAGTGTTAGCAGCAAAAACTTTAACTTAGTGATGTATCTGTGCTACGCAACAGTGATGATTAGGAAATCTGACTTATTTTAATAATGATCCTCTACGAAATCCTCAGGTTAGTCTACATTAGACAGCTTATAGCCATTATCAGTACAGATTTTAATACATACCACATGAGATACTTTACACTTCCTGCTTGAACTCAACATTCCCATCTATTAAAGACTCATTCGCACAGTGCTAGTTGAGAAAATTTGCTAATGAAGAATATCATTATCATTTAATGCAGTGTGTTTTAAGGCTCTTTAGTTGTTAGCAGCGGTCTTGTCAGAAGTGTCTCTTGCTGCTTTTTATCTGTCACTTGTTTAGGATCAGAATTGGCTTTGGGACAAAAAGAGCTATAAAAAGGACGTACCTGCCAAGCGATCACGTCCTTTAGCTTGTCAATTTTCTCCTGGTCCTCAGGGTGTTCCTGAATGTACTTCTCTGTGAAAAATGCCTGCAGAGGACAAGATTGAGAGAGAGATGGCTTTGATTTCATTTTAATTACATCTAACTACACGATTGTATAATTCCTATGAATACTGTATTCATAATGCATTATATTTATAATGTCCTATATACCAAACATAATACCTTATAAATACCTCGCATACCTGCTCACAAGCAGTTATAGCCATATGAGTAACACGCTGAAGCTTTTCATTTTATATCCCAAGCAGAAAATTGAGGTTGGGCCAGCAGCAGCCATTCTACAGCGCCAAACTTGTGTCTATGAGATTTTGCCCTCTGGGTTAACATTGGGCCACCAGGGTCAACAAACTTTCAGCCAACTTTAAATCCAACTTCCTAATGCTGGTCTACTGTTGACGGGGTTGTTATAAAAAGTGCCCTTTGCCAGTGTGAGTCTGCACTGGGCCAACTTTCACAGGGTTGCTCACAGTGCTCCTTTGCCAATGTTGTATAAGGAGTGCCAACACAGCCACCCAAAATAAACGCTGGACAAACAGTTTTCTACCTGCAGTGTTACATAATGCATTATAATATAACAATGCTGTTACAATCACAAAGACAGAAGAAACTGAATAAATAAATTTTAAGATATAGTCTGGCAGAATGCTTCATTTGTGTTCTTGAGTACAATTAGAAAAAACAAATGTCCATGTTATAACATCCCAAGGTTTGCATCTACAACACCTCATGTGACTTCAGTCAAATAATCAAACTTTAGAAAAGGTTATTAGTTTATATTACCTGATCTATCATCTTTACAGGCATCTTTACTGGCTTATTTCACATACCATATATATATATATTAAAAAAAACCCATTTTGTATTGTTAAAGGAAAATAATCAACAGAGCAGTCCTGTTTCCACTAGGAGTTGATTATTTTCTAACAACAGCTCATCCTGGAGCGAGTTATTTCTCTTATACCAAATAAAGTTGCCTTTAATTACAATCCATTTATAGTTTAAGGTGGTGGAACAATGAAACAAATAGCTGGAAATATTGACTCTCACGATCCTCATTTTCTCTCATGCTCCAAGTTAATAAGATTCCAAATGCAGCATTCTCCTTTCAGAAAAAATAGCTATGGGTCTGTGCTAAAATACTTTTAACTTTAAAAACTTAATTTTATGCCACAAAAAAAAACAAAAACCTCAGAGACTTACCAGTCTCTGAGTTAAACTGATAACATATCACTAGTGCATGAATGTAAACCTGTGATTTGTATTACAGTCTGAAATACCATCAGAGCTGCTGACCAATCAGGGTTTGAGTGTTCAACAGGCTGCGTTATAAATGTATATTGTACATGTATTCATAATAAATAACATACAGGACTCATGGAATGTGTTACCCTGATACTAGTCTCAGCCTCAGACATCATGCTGATGAACCGTTGGCTGAATGTCTGATGTATATGGCACACAAAATTGGAAACACTTCAGGAGTTTTGAAGTCGTCATCTGACTGGTTGGATTCTACCGGGTTTCCGAGAGACGTGCGTCATCTGCCTAGAAACAAAGCTTTTGTGACTTTCCTATACTTCCCTTACGGAAGATGGACGTCATCGTGTTTACAGCTGTGACAATGAACGCTTATGAGGATCGGCTAAACAGTGGATTTCTCAAATGATGTGAAGTTCGTTTTAGGACCTTTAAATTTCCATGCTCCTGAACATGATGCTGAACAAAACAAACAGTGACGGATTTCTTTAAATGTCAGACACCGTCTTGGATGGTCCTTGGCCGTTAAAAGCTGCTGCGGAGTCTAGATCTGCTGCCGTCAGTCTGAAACTCTGGACACTACTCTGATACAAATATAGCACTCAAACAGAAATACCTTTACATTTTCTAGATTCTGTTCAGAAGGACTAAATACTAACTCATGCTAAATGTGCTTATTTGTAGCCAATTGTCTGATTTTTTTGTAAACAAATCAGTGATGTAGATTTGTCTATTGCAGGAAACTAATCAAAGAATCTGATCTAAAAGGCAGAAGTAGGAAGAGAAACATTCTTTCTAGTAGGGAGAGACACATTAAATAAAAATGCCAAAGGGTTTACTGCATGTTTCACGGCATGTGCATGGTTCTAGAGGAAGATTAAAAAAAAAACAAAAAAAAAACACAAATATTACATCAATATGCCCTTCTACAGAGTGTAGACCAGGTGAAATTGTTTCTTGAAACTATATAATATTGCTACTGCAGTGAGGCAATATTTCCCTGCAGTTGAGCCATTACTTCCATCTGATGGTAAGACCTGTTAAAGGAAAAGCGCCCAGCAGGCTTGCCTAGGATTATTATCTAGGCTCAGCTTTGTGTTGTGTTGAGTTTTCAAGTCACAATTAGCTGAGAATTCCTGAATGTGTGCAGTGCGCTTTCATATTTAGTCAGTCTGCTTTTCAGATTCTACACGTTCGTTAGAATTTTGGCCACGAAGCTAAGAGTTAAAAACAATTTTATGCAAAGCCTTTCAGTAAATGTGAAAGCAGGCATTTAAATTCGCACCACAACTCAAGTCTGTGTTGCAGTTAAGCTGTTATGTGTGTTATGTGTTAAGATCATTTTGAACCTGAAACCTGCACATCTATGCTTTGTAGAAGCCTATTTGAGGCAATTTGTGCACAATTTCCGACTTTAGATGTATTTTACAAATTCAATCAAAATCATTTTAAAAAACACTGCTAAATGCTGAGGAGGATTTCTCTACACTTGGAAAAAAAAAAAAGTCTGTTATCTCCAGTGTTGCTTCATTGTTTTGAGTGAGTGATGGATAAAGCAGAGGAGTAAACAGTCATCAGAGTGCACGCTGAGCTTTTTGCTACTTCCTTGATGGCACTTCACATTTTATTTTTGTATTCATTTGATTCCTGCAGCACTTGAGTGATTAATTCCTATGGAGACATCATGCAGGTATCTAAACAAATGATTTAGATATTGCTGCTTCAATTAACAAGACAATTAGTCTCGATGAGCCTTTCCCTCAAAGCTAAAATCCATCTGAAGATGAACAGTTTTTGTAATATTTGATATTTATTACATTTTTATCTTAACGTATTTAACACCAGTTATTTCGATCAATTCAAAGGAATGATTTGTGCTTTAATTTTAAGTGAAAACGTGCTTCTCACCTTTTCATAGTTAGCAAAGCCACCCATGACGGCGGGGTCCACGATACCATTGAGCAGCATGGACAGGGGGTTGATGGGAAGGTTGGGGTCATTGAGATGGCGCTGGACCATGTTGTTGATCTTCTCATTGGTCAGTTGCATGGTCTCCACGGCGTTCTCTAGAGGGCTAATCTCTTCCTGTAAACACAGGGATACGCGCAAGTTAATGTAGAATAGTTACCTGCTGACGGCTGCTGAAGGATCACTAATAGCTACAGAAATCACTTGATTGCCTCTAAACGTTGCGTAATACAATATTAAAACATCCCATCATTTTTGTCTATGCCATTTTCATATATTTTATTATTTAAAATAAAAAGCAAAGTCTGTTTTACTTTTGTCTGCCTCAAGTTATTTTAGAGAAAATGATAGGTTCCTCTTTTTTGTAGACTGTTACCAACAAATTTGTCGATGTCAGTATGTGCTTTTGCTTTGACCAATGTGCCTTTAAAGAAAACAATTAAGATGCCGAAAAGTCTGCATTAATGCATTTAACTCAAGTTAACTGCTCACTCCTTAGACAACATCCTCAAAGAAACTACAAGAAAAAAATGTCAGTTGCATAAGAAAAAAATCTGCTCCTTTCATTTCTGAAAGAGGTTATAAAAGGTAATCTGTTCATCTGGATCTTTACTCCCAGGACTGGATATTTACTGCAGATTATCCCTTATTCATCCACCGTCTGTGAGAAGGATGTCACACCACACTGTGACAGACTGAAGCTGAGACCGAAACAAATGTGTGTGTTCCTGGCCACAACACACAGCTCTACAAATAGCTAATGAGAACATCGTGAGGATTATCAGAATAAACAACAGCAGCTGAATATGGACGGAAATATACAAAAAACACACACGATGAAGTCGGTGGGAGCGTAAGGGAGAGGAGGATTTGTGTTTGTGATTATGGGAGAAAGAAAATAAGAATCAACTGAGAAAAAAAATGCAATCTGGGCATTAAATGAGTGAAAATAGATCAGCTTGAGACACACACACACTCACATGTGGGAAATGGTTGGGGGGGCGCAGGAAGATTTAGGGGGGTGGGAGTGTGAGAGATAGTGGCAGATTTTTGTGGGAGAAGCACTCAAGCTGAGAAAGCTGCTTTGTCAAAGATTCTCTCAAATCCCGATCAAGGCCTGAATTATAGAACACAATCCAGACTAATTAATCAGCACAAAAGTGTTAACTTCAGCACAAAAACTGAGATTCTGTGGATATTTAGAAGTACTGCGTAGTGATAACAGGCCACTTTCTCAGACTGATAAAACAGCTCTGTCTCTCTCTCTCTCTGTGTGGTCTGTCCCTCCCTCTCTATGTCTATTCCTCACTCACTCTCTCTCTGTCTTACTCTTTTAATCACTGTCACTCTCTCTCTATGTCTATTTCTTGCTCTCTCCATCTGTCTCTCCCTTTCATGGTGTCTTGCTTTTTCTCACTGTCTCTCTCTCTTTCTGTCTTGCTCTTTAACTCAATCTCTGTTTTTCTCTTTTACCCTCTCTCTTTTACTCACTCTCTCCTCTTTAACTCTCTCTCTTTTTCTCTTTTACCTCTCTCTCTTTTACTCACTGCCTTTCTCTCTCTCTTTTACTCACTGTCTCTCTCTATCTCTCTTTTACTCATTGTCACTCTGTTTTACTCTCTATCTCTCTTTTACTCACTGTCTCTCTCTCTCTTACTCTCTCTCTCTCTCTCACTCACTGTCTCTCTCTCTTTGTCTTGCTCTTTTTCTGTCTTGCTCTTTAACTCAATCTCTGTTTTTCTCTTTTACCCTCTCTCTCTCTCCATCTTTAACTCTCTCTCTGTTTTGCTCTTTTACCCTCTCTCTCGCTTTTACTCACTCTCTCCATCTTTAACTCTCTCTCTGTTTTGCTCTTTTACCCTCTCTCTCTTTTACTCACTGCCTTTCTCTCTCTCTCTTTTACTCACTGCCTCTCTCTCTCTTTTACTCACTGTCACTCTGTTTTACTCTCTCTCTCTCTTTTACTCACTGTCTCTCTCTCTCTTACTGTCTCTCTCTCTCTCTTTTACTCACTGTCACTCTGTTTTACTCTCTCTCTCTCTCTTTTACTCACTGTCTCTCTCTCTCTTACTGTCTCTCTCTCTCTCTTTTACTCACTGCCTCTCTCTCTCTTTTACTCACTGCCTCTCTCTCTCTTTTACTCACTGTCTCTCTCTCTCTCTCTCTCTCTTTTACTCACTGTCACTCTGTTTTACTCTCTCTCTCTCTCTCACTCACTGTCTCTCTCTCTCTTGTTCTTTTACTCACTGTCTCTCTCTCTTTCGCTCTTTAACTCTCACTCTCTCTCTGTTTTGCTCTTTTACCCTCTTTCTCTTTTGCTCACTGTCTCTCTCTCTCTTTTACTCACTGTCTCTCTCTCCCCGATCTTTAACTCACTCTCTTCTCTGTTTTGCTCTTTTACCATCTCTCTCTCTTTTACTCACCATCCCTCTCTCTCTTTTACTCACTGTCTCTCTCGGTCTTTCTCACTCTCTACGTCTTGCTTTTTTACTCACTCTCTCTCTGTGTCTTGCTCTTTTACTTACTGTCTCTCGCTCTCTCTATGTCTATTCCTTGCTCTCTCTCTTTCTCTCTCTCACTCCCCCACCCTCTCTGTCTGTCTCACCTCTAGTTTATTACAACCCTCATAGGTGCTTTAGATTAAAGACAAGTAAAATGACTCCTACAAACTTACTGAGTAATTAGTCATGCTGCGAGATTACGTTTCTAATCCATTTCTTTTGCCGTTCGTGGTGTTTTCAAACGCACTGAGAATAACACTTATATTTTGAGCCAATAATCAATAGCAATTTCTTTCTTCAAGCAAACTTTATTCCGACACTACAGAGGCCATTGCTTTAGAAAAAATCTCTCTTGAACTTAATTAAAGGGGAAGAATAATCAGAGAACACAGTGGGTCAGTGTACTCACTGCAGAGACGGAGATGACTTCAAACCAGCGCAGGATCCCGGGGAGCTTGTAGGCTGTGACATATGTAGTTCGTTCAATCCACATATTCTATTAGAGAGAACAAAATGGCAAAAATGAACACAAATAGAAAAAGGGAAAAAAGGTAATGGGTAAAATTAAAGACACAGAGAAATGGCTGCACTGGACAGACCACTTAGAAAAAGCCGTTATTGGTTTGAACTCCTCCTGAACCTACAGATGGCTAGGCAAATCGGATTTATTCCTCAAATTCGATTTTTTATTTTGTTGAGCTGAATGTCTGGTGATTTTGAATTCAGATCCCGTTGGTCCGTTACCAAGTTAATTTTATACAAAGATCAAGTCAAGTCAAGTCATGAAGTTTTATTGCCATTACGACCATATACGGCTGATGCAGTAGACAGTGAAATGAAACAAAGTTCCTCTAGGACTTTGGTGCCACATAAAGACAGAAAGCTCCATACGACAACACAGAACTAAGAGCAAAAAACCACTCAGATCAGACAAATTCAAAAAGTGGGATACATCTGATTTGTTTGATTGGACTACAGTCCTGTTTGCTTGCACAGTTACAATGGTTGATCTAGTAAATGATGGATAAAGTTATCCGTCAATCAACACAAGGATTTTCCCATGGAACATGTGGACAATGATGAATGGCTATGAATGGATGAAGACAGGAGACTCAGATACTCTCCTCTACTTCAGACCATTAGTCCATATTACAGTCTTCATTTATAGAGACACTTCAAACAATTAAAAGCTGTGCGTACATGTCAAACGTTCATCTTTGTTGATGTTCAGTAGATAATCTATAGGCTTAATAATTGGAAATGGACACTACTGGTTAATTATATAAAAGAATAACACTATAAGTAATACATTAATATGTGCTGAAGTAATGCTGAGAGTTAGTTAACTGGCTAGTTCATGACATTTCATAAAACAGATTTCAATTGGAAAATACTTTTTTTGCTTAGACTGCAAACACTTCACAATCAGATATACTGTAAAGGCTGCAAAGGCAGTTTGTTTGGTTCAGAATTAGCATACATCCCATTCCCTTGCTCAAGCATACAACAAAGCCATACATACAGCAAATTCGTTATCCGGATCTTTCTCTCCTTTGCGGACGGGTCTGGAGTACTGAAACTTAATGACCTCATTGATGGTGTAAAAGCTGTAAGAGAGAGCACAGGAGCAGTTAGAGAGTCACTGATCTCTGCAGTCTGACAGCATGACACTGGGTCAGCTCTCAGATGAATGTGATATGATGGAGTGGTAGTGTATATGCTGTCATAGTGGCTAGAGGAATCTCCTGTCTGCTGGAATAAGGAGCAGGGCGAATGCTTGCGGCAAGACGATGGATGGGCTTCATTTATTTATGAAAAGGAGGAAAAGACTGGAGGGAGAAGATGGACATGCAGTAACCAGAAGTATGACAGACACTCAAGACTTTAAAGAGAACTGCTCACTCTGTATTTCTCTTATATACACACACCTCCCCTGACAATGAGCCACAAAAACAGGTTTTTTTTCCCCTTCCTTTTTTTATCTCCTTCTCACACTCTCTGCCTGGAAATAAACGCCATCTGGCCTCAGAGGCTTTTGAATTAGATTTTGTAATTACTGTGCAATATGAATAAAATATCAAACCGAAAAGTCAGCAGCATTTCAATGCCAGCCAGATCAAAGTACATCTGGGATGTGTACAGGCTTTTCATTCATCTAGCAGAGTGCGTTTGACTAGAACAAGAAATGTGTCATCCTGATGGAAAGAATATAGAGACGACAAGCCAAAAGAGACAGATACGAGGCTTTAGTAAAGATCCACTCTTAGAACTAAACTTTAAAAAGAACCACAATTTCTCACACAGCTATTTCAACGCTTATAAAGTATCAAGAGAGACTGAAGATCCTCAAGCTTTTGATCATTTGTCTACTAATTCCTTTCTGTAAGTGATTCTGTGGGATCAGAAGACTTTTTAAAAAGTTTAAGTGCTAAAGTAAAGTGAAGTTAAGAATGTGATCAGCGTGCCTATGTCGAAGATTAGCAGCTATCGGGGAGTTCAAATCGCTACCCAGGTTTCCGAGGACGAGCAACTGGCTTATCTAAACTAACAATTCTATTTATTTTTGTTTTCTTTCTTGTTAACTTGTACCAATATTATTGATACACATCTGTATTAATGCATATAGTCAGCTTCTAACACTTTTGAGTTAAATTAATCAGTTACCACTAATGAAATTATGATTTGTCCACCCCAAACATGTTTCAATACCTGGAGCAACATGGACGACAACGTTCCACAGAAATTAAACCTCAATACCATAGCACCAAAAAAAATGTTAGGAATTCCCACTTAACAGCTGAAGAGGTCAGGAGCAGAACACTACATTACTGGTCCATTTTCCCAACTGATATCTACATCGTTATGTTCAAAATCTGCAGAGGTGAACGAGAGCCCTTGCGTTTTGATGGAAGATTCCTGAAAAATAATGTCAATTCTTGCAAGTGATTCATGCTCATGGATTGTGCACAATGTGACTTGAACTAATAAGGTCAAAAAGATTAGTTTTGGTTTCAATCTATAAAGTGGCTCCTTTTTTCCCCTGTCTGTTGGACAGAATATTAATGACCACAATGTGTTTTGATGTGTGATCTTTAAGAATGATGCTCTGTGATGATGTACATAATGATGATGATGATGATACCTGACTATCTGCTCACACACAGGCTTGTTTTGGAACTTGGGAGGAAGCTCCAGCATCGGCTTCACTGTGAAACACTGAATATCTACACACAGAGTTAAGAAATAGGAAACACGCACATCATCAGGCATTCTGGTCAGAGATCAAATAAATTACATAATATATACTTTAAACATCAAATGAAAATGTAATATGAATAATTTTATTAGACAAGTGCATTTTGACAAGTCTAGAAAACTCTAGACCTTGGAGTTATTAGGACCTAATGGACATTTTGATGAGTTCATATTCTGAAAGTTATTTAAATTTCCCTGAATACACTAAGTGAGAAATTTGCACTAAATAATTACTTGAGATGTATTTGTTTTGACCTTACTGATCACCATGCCTGAATATATATTAAAATTAAAAAGACACACCCTTGTACCGTTTCAAAGGGTTTAGAATTCATGTCTTTAAATTTTTTTTTTATTTATAAAAAAACAACAAAAATATAACCCTAACCTACTGTAACAATAAAGATTTCTAAATTTATACTGAAATCTAAGCATTTTTATTTTTTATTATATTTTAAATCTATCTAAAAAACTATTTTTATGCCAGTTTTTAATAATAATTGCTTTTTGTTGAGAATTTACCTGTAAGGATTCTTTCCATTAATTCTATTGTTTTTTTTTTCTTTCAGTTAGATTATATTTTAATATAATATATTGCTGGTATATTGTATGACTGCAAATCTGTTGCATTTAACCACACATCATTTTACACAACTATGGTTCTTCAGATGGTTTTTGGGATTCTTAAAATTTCTTAGATTCAGAAAATGCCTGATGAGCAAACACCTGCTGTTGGACTCTACATGGAACCTTTAAAGGTTCCCTCAGAAAGATATCTGACGCACTGAAAATGGGTCTCGATGTAAAACACATCTATAAAATAAGGGAAGATGGCTGTGTTGTGTGAAGATGTCAGCACTACGGAAGGATACACTGGCCGGAGGAAAGGCGGAGCTCATCGTTGGGGGCAGTGGTGGTCTTCATCTTCTCAGCGTTGGGGAACTGTGTGAGCAGCCTCGCCTCAAAATCTTCCCTCCGCTCGTACTCCTTTCCTCGGTAGATAAACATCTTATTCTGCACAACACAAGCACAAAACCTGATTAACACACAGAGCACACCAGCTGCAATAATCAGTCCACATGGACTTGTACTAACACACTGACATTCATGAACAAATGACCGGGGACTGAACAACTGGCCAGAGGACATACCTTCACACCCTTTTTAAGCTATTCAACAGCACTGTGGTGTCATTATATCATGTATATGTCTTTACTAGAACAGCTAAATGTGTGCAAGTTAAACATCTGACAGTTATAGATATATAGCTATAAGATATAACAGTCAACTACTTCTTCCTGGCAGTCATGTAATCATTAAAAAAGTGTAGAAACACAATTATCCCATGTGATGTACAGCTGAAAGAAACTTCTAACTTTTGGCCATGTATATAATAATATTAATAATAATTTATTCACAAATAATGTAAGTTTTAGAAAAAAAATGATATGGATATAGTTTTTAATCCTTAAACAGGATTACACATGGTTACGGTTAACTCATGATCTATACATGTAAGCGTAATTACTTTCCTTACACTAAATTTTTGCCATTTTGCCTAGCCATAGTCTGACCTGCATTTTTATTGGGATGTGGATGGGTAAGGTTTGCTTTAGAGTGACTACAATTGCAATAAGACAGAGTCAATAACCAATAAACACAATTACATTCGCACATCCACAATAAATGCCAGTGTAAAAATACAATTCCCAGGATCATGAATATCAGCATATGTGCGCAGGATCAAATGTAACTGTTAACTGTGATCTCCAAGCAAACAAGTGCTCCACACATTCTCACTGCAAATTTTGCCAATTCACAGTACAAATGCATACCTATAGCGTAGATCTGTTGAAAGAGGAAGCGAGGAAGCACTTCAAGCTATTCAGATCAATGAGCATCGATTCCTGACACTAGAAGTGTGTCTTTCTACACACTATTACACTCATGGTCATATAATCCTGCATTGAGTTCAAGGTGTGATAGTTTGCATGCACTGTGCAAGAGCTCAATATAAAATTCCCTACTGTACAAAAGTTACCAACAAAAAAACCCCACTGTAAGGGTAGGTCATTTTAGAAAACACTCATAAAATAAAAGAAATAGGCTAACCAGTATATTAGTCACTAACATATAAAAGATATAAATACAGATTCAGCTGATTCATGCAGCTAAACAAACATAAGCTCTGGGCTAAAGACAGAAGCATAAGGACAGCTGTAGAGTAATTATTTAAATCCTGAATCTCAAATCGTGGTTGCTAGCACTTTCAGCAAAGTGCGTTTTAAAATGCATCACAGTAATCTGCAATTCAAAGAGAGCGTGGTGCTAGAGCTGTGTCTTGGCAGCTCTCTCTGGAAGCCAAGGTCACTACAAGCTCGACTGCAACTGTGGCGTTTTAGGAAATTGGTTCCCTGAACGCGCTCCAAACTCCAAACATGCCCGTCTGGCAAGTTGGGACAGCAAATACAAAGGGCTGCTCGAACACAGGCTACTCCTAACCCAAGGCACACACACACACACATCAACATAAGCCTGGCCGGCAGAATGGACCTGTGGACGACTCAAATCATTTATTTAAGCTCCTGATCAATGGAAACACTGGACAGGATGGGAGCTGCACTCTGGGAATGAGTCGTGACTTATGGCCAAGAAAAGATTGTTTATGAAAAGGTTCCAAGACCATTAGCATGAATTATATGCCCAGTTAAAGCATTATTACACCCTTCTTTAGTATGACTGCTAAATGGATATGGATGTTCCTTTAAAATATATGAGAAATGAGTGAGAACTTAAATGTGCTTATGTGCTAGTGCACTAATTATTTCAAATAAGTCGAGGGTGGGATAATCATCTCTATAATAAATTTCTATCTAATACCTAATTAGATCAGAATCCTTATTAACTCATAGAATCAAATAATCCGGAAAAAAAAAGACTGTTGTCTGATAAGTAAACGTTAATGTGTTTATTCATTTATTTTAAGGTTGAACATATCAAATTTTTAATGTTATAAATGTTTAATGCCTATGTATTTTTGACACATACATTTGTAACAAATGATTGGACATTTGGTTGATTTTCTGCTGGTCTTATAATAAGAATGACAGTATAACATGCATTAAGAATATATATTATACCTCTTGTTTTTTAAGGCATTTTGATTGACCGGTGTGAAAATATACTCTCATAATATGAAAATGGTCAATCACAATCTGCACAAACCCATAATTTTTTAGTCTTCATGACACACTATTACAAGTAAGCATGTAATAAACTACTCGCAGGCAAGGTACCAGTTGGTAGAGAGCTGAACATTAGCCTGCAGGGCCTTGCTGTGCTAACATAAGCCTAATATATTAGTGATAAAATGGCAGAGACTATCGACCCCGATGAAACTTTATTTCCTCCCTCAGCTAGATCAGATCAGATATGTGGGGATGTGGTATAAACTGTATGGGCAATAACATTTTTCATGTATAATATTTCATTTAAATCCAATTTCCTTTCATTCTAAGTATATGGTTGTCAAGGTAACCATATAAACATTAACATAGCGACTAGATACAGCATTAATAATAGACAACAATTATCTGGGGGGGGGATATTAAAAACTAACCTTCAGTCATTCTTCTATAAAAATCTATCAGAAGTAAAAGACGTCATGAGTAAAGATGATGGACTAATTTTGCTGTCACACAAATTTACCATCATGTCCAGGAAGAGCAAAAGCAGTTGATTTGGCGGAGTTGTGACAGGCTGAAACGTACAATTAGCTTTCACCCTTTAGACACAGCTTTCAGAGAACATCAAACACACTGCGGCTCTCTCAGACAGCCATATGTTCCCTCTCGGTGTGTGCATTAGGACAGAATTGAGGTGTAAGCAAGCAGTGAAAGAGCTCACTCAGCTTCTACAAACCACCTGAACCCACATACTTCACTCTTCCAATTAAGCGAGTGCACTGCGCAAATGAAATACGTCTGAGGTAAGTTTCAAATCTGCTTCGAGTGATAAGATGGCAACCGGCAGCTTGTCTGTTCTACATGCGCATGTTTGTGCCGGCAGCTATTCAGGTCACGGTGGAGTTAGATGCTACGCCTCTCATGGCTCCA
The DNA here is from genome assembly GCA_033459395.1 of Hemibagrus guttatus. Lineage (NCBI taxonomy): Eukaryota > Metazoa > Chordata > Actinopteri > Siluriformes > Bagridae > Hemibagrus > Hemibagrus guttatus. The sequence continues at coordinate 18,856,063 of JAUCMX010000012.1, forward strand.
TGTGCATACCAAAGAGGCTCTTTGAGGAAGGAAAATGCAGGCGCAACACGTTTTCTATTTTCCCGCTGCAGGGGAGGTCTCTTTACAGAGATGCACATCAACACAGACAGCGCCCAGTGTGGCTCAGTGTGCAAAGCTAAAGCAGGAGCAGTAACAAATTACAGCCGTGGGGGCATTACAACAAGTGGCAAATTCTGTCTTTCAATTTGGAAGAGGATATGGATTGAAAACACAATTTCTGGATGTGGAATTAGTTTGTTGCAGCTCATATTGCTGCTTTAACCTTGGCACAGCCCCAGCTATGCAATGCAATGGATTTGACACATCAACTTAAGACATAGGTTTGCTGTTTTGGTTCATTCTCGATGTGGCTTCAGAAGTTGGCTGCTGTTTTGTCTTTTCATGAAGCCTAAATGAAAATAAAGCATCGCAGACAAAACATTAAATCACGGGTCGCCGTACGAGATCTCAGGTTACTGGATCGCAGTTTACTTAGGTTCATTTTAGATGACACAACCCCATTAATCTAACATATACTTCAAAGAATTTATAGAACCGATAAAGATAACAACAGAAAGTAACCCCCTCCATATAACTGAGATAATAGAAGCCATTTTTAAATCTTGTCAAAGTACTCCAGCCTGTGAGGAATCATAATGAGAGCATGGCACCTCATAAATTAGAGGGCAGCGGAAGGAGAGGCGAGGCTGCATATGTTAAATATGCTTTATTTCCACACAGTTTAAGAGTCGTGATCTCTTCTAGCTAACGCAGTGCTCACGCACGCACACATAATAGAAGACAGCGTGCAAGCAAATTTAATGGGAGGTTTTAGAAAATAAGGATGATTAAAAGTAGAAAAAGAATACGTTAGCAACATTTTATTCACATTTTATTCTGCGTTTAAGATTTACCACAACAAAACCAACTATAGCTCATATCTGCAGTGTCAAGAACTATTAAAGGAGTACCTGAAAGCCTCAATCATACACACATGATGAGTGTGTGATATCCATGAACAAGAACTTCAACACAGTTCTCGATGGTGAGAATTGTACAGCAAATTTGTTTACTAAAAAGTCACATGTAATGGAAGTCTAGAAGCATGGGGAATAAACTATTATGCCTAATATTAACAATCAGATGATCCCACAGAGATATACACTTTAAAAAAACAGCATATGTGCAAGTCTCACATTTGCATTAGCAGATTATCTCACTTGGAAATATTTGTACCAAAGAGCTACTATTGTGACCATAAACATCTCTGCAGAATAACATTCATTAATTGTCTGCCGCTTATCCGATGTATTCTCGGGTCACGGGGTTCTCAGGCGTCATAGGGAGGCAAGGCAGGATACACCCTGGACGGAGTGCCAACCCATCACAGGGCACACACACACTCTCATTCACTCACGCAATCACACACTACGGACAATTTAGAGATGCCAATCAACATGTCTTTGGACCGGGGGAGGACACCGGAGCACCCGGAGAAAACCCCAGAGGCACAGTTTGCAAACTCCAAACACATTGCGGAGGCGGGAATCGAACCCCCAACCCTGGAGGTGTGAGGCAAACGTGCTAGTCACCAAACCACCATGCCCCCCCTTGCAGAATAACATTGAATACAAAATAAAGTGTACCATATTTCAGACATGCTCCTTGAGATTCACATGAGCAGGCTTAAGTTTTTCATGCCACATGAGGCTAGTGTGAGCTTGTTTCCGAGATAATATTTAGCAAAATTTGAAAAATGCGACTTTTTTTTTGTTATTTAAATGCCTGAATTTCTGGGGTTATTTGGGTCTTTTTGCAAAGTTTTTAAGTTGTAGGTAAGGTGGAAATTTTGCTGAGAAACCAGTGTATATTAGATCTCTTGGCTGAGAATCTAATGCTTAATTAGCAGTATTTAATTGTTCTATCCTAATGCACGGCTTTTCGCTATCTGCTGCAATCTTTCCATACATCACAACTACTGAGTTGCTGGGTTGGAAAGTTTCAGGCTGTGTGCCGATACCTACTCCCAGCCACTCATGCAGTAGGTGCTTCATAAGCAGACAAATGAAGTCCTGTTGCCTAAAATCAATTCGGTTCGGGGAAAACAAAGTGGCTTTATTGGAGCTATTGATTACCTCTAATAATTAAGCATGCCAGTCAGCACAGAAGAGGCAGCAACCCCAGAGTGACATCGGCATTAGATTAAAAAAACTCTATTTTAGCTGAGGAACACTGCCAAGAAACAGTCACTCAGCAAAGATGTGAGCAATAACAAGGAATTATGCTTTTTAGTGTATATATGTGCTGTTAAAGACAATGCTGACCAGTTCTACAATATTCTAGAAAATCAAATGATAAAAGGCCATTTCTGTCCAGAGATTAATAGAAAAATAATAAGAAATCACTTCTCATGTAAATGATAAAGAAATGCAATTTTCCTTCCTTCATATACATGAAGGAAGGAAAATCCCACAATTTTACACTGATTATTCCCATGTTCCTGTGTTCTTGCTATGGCAGGCCTGGGCAGAAACGGTTATTACAATCTCATTTCTCCATTACGGAAGTACAGAAGAGTGCCTGAGCACCCAGCTGCTAAGACTCAATCTCATGTGAGCGGAAAATATCCTCATATCGCATGACAGCAAGGGTGCGGAACATGTGAAAATGGCAATTCGCACACTAAGCGTTTGAAAGAGAGAGAAAATGGGAGCGGTATAAGGTACTTCATGAAATATCTCAATGCAGAGGTTATAACGCTCAGAGTCTCTGCCATCATACCCAGAGCTGACCAGAGACATAGCAGGGCAGATGGAGCGTGGCTAATTGATTTGCAATGTACGGGACAGTTTAAAGGTCCATGTGTTATAGACAAGAAAACGGATACTGTGTGCCAACAGACTGAACTGGAGGAGCAAATTGGTTTTAGTGTCTCCTAAAACCAGGCCTTGCTGCAAGCTGAGAGGGAAAAAAAAATCCATACAGTGCTGACTGCAATTCTGCTAAGATCAAATTAGCTTTTGGCAATTATAGCAAGTATAAGATTCTATTTAAAACAAATAATTGTTGCCTAATTATCGCTTTGCTGTTGATGCATGTTGAACGACTCATGCAATATGAGAAGCCCGGATTTGGCTAGACTTCAGACACCATCATTAATGACTAATCAATGCAGAGCATGTTTATCTTAATGGATGAATGAATAAATGAATGAAGATTTTTCTGGGTTCCAGTGGTGGGATCTATATTTATGAGACATCCTGGTGTTTTAGTGATGATGAGATATCTGGCCTTGCTGACATGTTTGCTCTGGAGCTTTCATTTTAATTCACAACTGCAGTCCCTGATAACATACTCTTGATAATGATATCATGTCAAAGGTGTGCTACAGGGATTTACATCCAGTCAGCATGAAGAACTGAAAAATCATTTGTATGAGTCACAAGAAGTCTTCATGGATGAATACTAGGACCAGTCCCTGACATGTACTACTATAAAACATTTGAGGTGATTGTTTTGTGACCCTATTACCTACTCTTATCTACACAGGGATTTGTTGCAACAGAGTATTAAGCAAAGATTATTTATTGCTTTTAGGTAATTTATTCATGAGTACATTTCAGAGCAAACATTTGCATACCTCGAGGAGAAAATGATGAGTAAGAAAAAAAACAGCATTTTTGCCAAACGGGCCGTGAGCTACGTTTCACACATTCAATCACCCGTTATCAGAAACCAACATGCTCACACGGTATGTTAAGACAAGTAGTGTGAATAAAAAATTATTCTGAATAAATGGTTTGTTTTATAGTTTTATATAGACTTAAATTTCATTCATTTAAGCATTTAGAGAACATATATATTAAATCATAAAATAGAGGTTTGTGTTTTCACTCAGAAACCCAGCGGGGTGTAAAGTTTTGCACTGAACCGTAAAGTAACTCACCCTGAGGAAAGAAGGAAATCCCAGACCATAATAACCCACAGCAAAGTAGTCCGGCTTCGGTCTGATCACCTTCACTATGTTCTCGTAGAACTGCGCCTGCTTCCTCTGAGAGAGAGAGAGAGAGAGAAAATATTTACTGTCTTATTGTACATTCTTATTCTTCACTTTGTTGATGTAAATATAAACATGCGTGCTGTGTCGTGAGATTCACACAGACAGTACACTTGGACGTACCAGTAAAGCACTCAGCTGCTCAAAGTCAAACATCTCGTTCTCATACTGTTCTGCAAGCTGCTTCCCCAGAATGATGGCCTCCTCCCACATCTGTACAACACATACACACAAAAACAAGGAGTGAGTAGACTTTGGCAGTTTAAAGAATGCAAAGCTAATTTTCTGATTTTGTTTGAATGAAAGAAAGAAGGAAGGAAAGAAGGAAGGAAACAAAAAGAAAGAAAGACAGAAAGACAAAGACAGAAAGAAAGAAAGAAAGAAAGAAAGAAAGAAAGACAGAAAGACAGTAAGAAAGAAAGAGACAGCAAGACAGACAGACAGACAGAGACAGAAAGAAAGAAAGAAAGAAAGAAAGAAAGAAAGAAAGAAAGAAAGAATGTAAAATACAGAAAGACGGACACAAAGAAAGAAAGAAAAAGAAAGAAAGACAGAGAGACAGAAAGAAAGACAGATTACGATTAATATACAGAGAAAATTATGACAGAGAAAAAGAAATAAAGAAAAAGAAAAATACATAAAGGATGACAGCCAGACAGAAAGAAATAAAGAAAAATACAAAGACAGACAGACAAATTACGACTGACAGAAAGAGTAAAAAATTAAATAGAAAGAAAGAAAGACCAACAGACACAAAAAATTAAATAGAAAGAAAGACCAACAGACACAAAAAATTAAATAGAAAGAAAGAAACCGACAGACAGAACGACTGATTACGATTAACAGACAGAAAATAATGCAAAAAATTAGAATAAAAATACAAATAAAAAATGAAATATATGAGCATTGCATGTCTTTAGGGAATATGTTGAAAGAATGTCGGTGGTGCCCGAGTCAGACATTAATGATGTACTGAAACAGCACTACAGTATAAAATTATGCACATGATGCCAATTGCACAATTCAAATCACACTGAAACCCACACAATTGTCTTAAGACTGCAGACTAGATAAAAAGTAAGCCTCACAGTGATGATGAATTTCCTTTTGTTAAAAAAGCAGAGATAATAATGACCCTGTATTATTAATGGCCTCAAACAGCATTAATACTGAATGCTCTAGAGAGAATATGGAGCTGTTTTTACTACATACATATAAAAAAAAAAATAGCCACTTGACCTTGTATTTGCAGATGTTGTGCTATTTTAATATTTGGAAGCTTTACTTTGAACAAACTGATAATGCATGAGCTTTCTGATTGGGACTGACGGATTATTACTATTACTGCTGCTCCTAATGATGTGAGTAATTCAGCTCCAGAAGGGAGAAAGTCATTTCCACAGTGCTTGAATATTGCAGTTGCAGATGTAATGGGGGAAAAGCAAAAGTGTAAAATGTAATAAAATTCCACTTTCACTGTTATGGAGCTGTAAATTCAGTAGGATAATTAATTTGTCCTATTCATAAATGTCGATCAAAGGGGAGCTAATGGTGTTTTATGGAGGAAAAGACCTAGACAGAGACATAGTGAAGGGAAGAAATAGAAAAACCTGGCCTGAGGATGGCCAGCCATGTTCGGTCTCTTTCGCTTTCATTCTCGCGTTATCTCTATTCATCTCTCCTTCGCTCTCTGTAGCCATCTGGCCAAGTCCCAACAGGAGGAGCTACATTTAAAATAGCTTTGCTAGAAAAGGGTGCACTCAGTGTCTGACAGTGTATGAAGCGGAGCACGCCAGGATGTCGAACCCTCACTCGAGGACAAGCTGCTCTTCCGCTTTCTCACCCCCGCAGCCCCCACCTACACACACAGGCCTGAAAGAGGCCTCAGTAGGGAATTCTAATTATGGTAACGGCAGAGAAATACTCGCCTACCACACACACATGGAATTTGTGTCCCCAAGCAACATAATGAGCTTCAGAATAGGGAGGAAATGCCAGTAGGAATCTATGACCGCACAGTCAAGTGAAGAGCTCTCTATGTCTCTTGATATGTCATGAACTCCATGAACAATATTCAGGGCTTTGGGGGAACACAAGTACCGAGGTCCACCCCTCTGGTTCTAATATCCACTGCACTCCTTCAGGAGGATGCTCTCTGCTTGCTTCATAATATGAATATATCACTTTAAATGCTTTCTGCTATCCTTGGAGCAGGTGTGTGTGGTCTGTAGTATACTCAGAGCATCAGTAGAAAGCGGTTGCTTCAGGAATACAGAGTTCAGCACTTTATTAGGTAATGTTGCTGTGCCTGATACTCCTGATACGCCGTCAATGCCGTTACCATGTCACTCTCACTGCTGTGAGGAGGAAACCTCAGCGCTCAGATAATTTCTGCTCAGTGGTGATATTTTGATGGATGCGCTGTGACATGTACAGAACAACAAATTGGCTACAGCCATTGTAGGACCCATAGTAGGTGTGTCAATAAATGAGGGCACAGGAGGTTTCAGAGAGCGTGACTTGACTTTTATACTTCACTTTATCTCCCTTTTTCCGGGGCATTTTTCAGCACACGCTGTTTGTTAAATACAATCGTGTCACAAGTGGATGCGTTTGTGCCTTCTCGTAACTCGGCTCAATCCATGTGCTTTTTTCGTTCTGTACCTCAATTTGACTTGAATTGATTCCACTCCGAATCAATCCATCTGCAAGACGTGAACCCAACATGACATAATTTTGGGTTTCGGACATCTTTTTGTGATTGATTTGAACCGAGTTTTGGTGTGGAAATCTGGACCGATGAATGACAAGAAAATATGAATGCATGATGTTGATTTCTTTTTGATTTTTGTGACTTCTACACAAAGGTTTTTTGACCAGTGACAAAGAAAAGAGCTATATGAGCATGCTTAAATTAGCTTTTTTTTAGCATGCTTATTATTTAAAATTTAATTAGCATTGTGAAACCAAAACCTAACAACTCCCCGTCTGTCTACACAAACACACTAAGACGAGGGAAAGTAATTTGTAATGCGACTGTTAAAGCAAGGCCTCACATTTAATGAATGTGTGTCTGTCTTATGTTTTATGACATATTATCTTTAACATCATAAACTTTACAGATTGACATACCAAGGAAAAAAAATACATTCATCTTTGGCCTTTTGAATCTTATTCATCCAGAGTCAGTGTACTGTTTATCGTCTTGCATTTATTAATTTTTCGTTACCTTTCCCTTGTCAAAGTAGTTGATAATCTCCTGGTAGAGCTGGTCCTTGAGCTGGCCTTGAGTGCTCGCCTGATATCCGTCTCTCTGAGTCAGGTGAGCTGCACAGGCCTCTTCTGACCACTGCGGATACAACACATAATGCCTTATAACACTACACAATACTTCAGCCATATACATTTTATCCTACTATTGAGACACAAATACACACATAAAAGCAGAGGTAAATAAATTAAAAAAAAAAAAAGAGTTCATATCATGACACTAGTTCTGAACATTGCTGACTGGATCTTCTCACATTATTTATGCAATCATTACAAAGGTCTAGAGATCACACTGATTTAGACAGAATCTTACAATATTCATGAGATTCCACCTGATTTAAATAAACAAACCAGAAAAAAAATGGAAGCATGATTAAGATTAACACCATCTCTGATTTTTTTTGCTGACCCTACAGTACACAGTGTCTCTCTGACGCGAGCACACACTCAGAATAACGAGCATCCTGCACAGCCAGCTCCAGTCAGCTGACCAGGAGGTAAGCACAGCCATGTGTGAGTGTGTGGAAGTGCTGTTTTGTGCTCAGGGCCTTGTCAGAACTGATTCAGTGCTGTGCAAACGTAATTGATATTTCATGTAACACAACGCAGCATAAACTTCCCCAGGAAAGAAACATCTGCAAACAAGAGGCTCATGGGGGAAGAGCCAGCTGTGCTACATGTCAAACTACATGTGAAATTGTGTTCCTTTAAAAGGCTAAATGTGTGTGCCTGCAGAACAGGACATGTTCATCACTAAAGTGGATAAAATACTGCAAGCTCTGCAGCACAGATGGGGACACACGCATACGCTGTGCTCTCAGAACTGACTCAGATCCTGTTCATGCGCTGTATTCGAATTTTCCCAATATAAAATCCATATGTAAATGTTTAATCTGTAAAAAAAATTTTTATTGTTTTTGCCAAATCCACTGAAAGACACATGTCCATTGTTAAAAGCGCTCAACAAAAAAAAAACCTAATTCAACTGAACTTACTTTTAGAACAATTACCTTTAAACATGAACAATGTCTGCATCTATAAAGTAATTTTAAATACATTCAGATTATTATAAATAAATGCTCATTTTAGTGGCTGAACCTGAAAACAGCATTTCAATAACCATCTAAAACTCATATATATATATATATATTTATTTTAACTCCGTCTAAATGGCATGTTTGCTAGGTTAAAAACAATATTCAGAAATTATAAATAAGAACAATAATGTAAAGATTTTTCTTAAATGCTTGTTCAGAGAGCCTGAGAAATGGGTCATTTATTTAAATGTCAATCATAAAAAACATTACTGTGTCTAAAGAAATAAAAACCAAAATGAAGTGTCTGTAATAAAATTGTGATTTTCTCTGACAAAGCAAGCACAAATTGCTATTATATGCGATATCAGTGCTCAGCAGTACTGTGAATGTTCACTCCAATTGCATCCAAGCACCATAACACACACACAAAAAAAACCCCATAAAATTTAGTTTTGGAAAGCTCTCACATCCATACTCACACCCGGTTTCTCCATATGTAACACATACGGTCTTTTCTAAAGCAGGGATGGATGTGTGCTTTTCTCATTGGAATGACTTTTTAAGGGTGTTTGGATAAGTGAACAAAGGGGCTGTTCAGTTGTGGGAATAAATCATGCTGTTAAGTGAGTGTTATTACAACCTCCCTCTGAACAGAGCTCCAAATACTGCTTACTGCAAATGCATAATGACACAGCTGCAGGGAGCATTTCAGAATTAGGAGGGGGAAAAAAAATCACAACAGTAATCCTTTTAAACGCTCTTAGCTATGCAAGGAAAGTGGAGCACCGACACAGCTAAAAGGATGTGCGTGTAGAGGACAAATACTAAAGCTAATGTAGGCTGCTAGGTATGGGAGGAAAAAAATACTTAGCAGGCTGGAGACAGTATTTGTAATGGGAGTGTCTGGGCAGTTCCTGGAGTTTCAATAAATGCTTATAAAAAAATTCTAATTCAGTCTCTGTGACAGACTGGCATCCTGTCCAGGGTGTACCCTGCCTTGTGCCCCAGGTATCCTGTAGGCTTCAGGTTCCCCCACAACCCAGGAAGATAAGTGGTCTAGAGAACGGACTGAGGGATCCGTTGTACTTTCAGCTCTTTCTGTCTGTCTGTATCTGTCTCGCTTGCTCTCTCTTCCCCCACATCCAGTTGTGTGAGTCTGTTAACTGTATTGTTCCAGCACATTAAGATTGGCTAAAAGTCTAAAAAAAATAGACTTGGTAAGATCTTTTCTCATATGGAAGATGCTGATTGCTACAGTGAGATGTTATAGGCTTGAATTTAGGTTCTATTTTAAAGATGGCGTCTCTCGAGAAGCTCAACAGGAAATCGTTCAGCCACTCGTCGGAAGATGAAATACACTCTCTCACTTGTCAATCACAGTGACACTAGTCAATCATGAGTATCTGTGAGCTCATGTATATGGAAGAGTGCAGACAGCACTTTTTTTCTGATTGTGTTTCTCTTCCTTGTGATGCAGCATGAGCAGCAGTATGAAAAGATGCAGTCAGCTGGCTTGATCCGCCTTGAAGGAAGTGTTAGCCTTCACCCCTTGCCAGATGATGACAGGGGGAGAGCTGGCTGGAGATTGGAAGGTGAAACGGCAAGTTACCGAAGGAGGAAACATTTCACAGAACAAGAGAACGGTCAGCTCCAAAATTATTGGAAGTATTGGTAAAGTTAGGGCTCTGTGCTGTTCTAAATTACAGTAAGTATCTGCCGTGTACATCAGTGTAGAAAGGATTGAGCACAAAGTATCCAGGGAAATAGGACGCCTCAGCCAATCACGCAAAAAAAAGTGATTGCAATGTTACAAAATAGAATAATTAGAATGAATTCACTTAAATTACAAATTAAAGCTCTCATATATTCAGTGGGAGATTAAGCTTCATCAAATACAATGTTTCATGGCACTTTCTGACAGACAAAGGTGCACCTCAATTTGTCCTCTGCAACACACAAGATTACAAAGAAAGGCTCAGAGCTCCTCGAACAGCAGTGTAATATCACAGCGGCTTTACTGATGATGGTGCATGTTCTGGGAAGTGAGCCAGTGCTGCACATTACTTATACATTTAAGAGTAAAATAAAGGCTGCTAACACTTTCCACTAAAAAGCCCAACTACTCTTATCTCACACACTCACACTCTTGCAGATGATCAGCATATAGAAATCTTGCACATTAGGCCATCCCTATACACCATTCTAATCATCATAATAAGCATTATATTTAATTATGTAGAAATGTAATGCCTTGCTGTATGCACAGATACACACACACATACCTTGAGAAGCTTGGCATGCAGCAGTAAAGTGTAGGCAGCCTCAGTGTAGTTATCACACTCCTTATGCAGGTCACATAATTTATACAAGTACCTACACACACACACACACACACACACACACACACACAGAGTAATAAAACACCCACTGTTTCTATAAAACTTAATTTTGAACTTCATACCAGACAAAAGAAACAAAGAAAACTTTGGACATTTTATCCACTGCCAATATTCCTCTTTACACTATACGGCAAGAATAAAGCAAACACAAACAGAAAATGTGAAAGTTGAATACCTGATGTACATCTCCTCCCTCTCAATCTCCTTGTAGAAATTCTGCAAAAAAGGAAAGACCCCAGTTAACTTATTTCAATGAACGCTTATTAAGGATTAATACAATCTCAGATGAAATAGAACAAAACAGACAAAAAGCTTTCTGAAGACACAGAATGTCACAGTATTATCCATCAAAGTGATCACACACGCAAATGATTGTGAGACTTGAACCCCAAAAAACGTTCGGTCAAGTTTTGAAGTGAAAAGCAAGATTTTTGCAGCAAAGTGTGTTTTTTCCACCTAGAATAACTCAGATAAACATTTAAGCTCATTATGCAATTGAGAAAAGTTTGAAGAAAAGCTAGTAGTTATCTCCTTCACTAGAAGGAAATGTCATGCTGTCAAGTTAAAAAAGCACAAAGAAACTACATCCAAAAAAGATTTGTTCATTTCCTGGCTAGGAATTTAGAAGCAGGAAAGAAAGTTGTATAAGCCTGTTTCAACATAAAAAATATTTAAGCCAACTTTATATGAATAACTGTGTAGTTAGATAAACTGCACGTGCAGATATAATGTTATGATTGAAGGTGCTTAACATGTTACAGATTACGACAGCAAATAACAGCCTGAACTTAAAGTCTCTATATACAGTGATCAGCCATAACATTATGAGCAGTGACAGGTGAAGTGAATAACAGTGATGATCTCCTCATCATGGCACCTGTTAGTGGGTGGGATATATTAGGCAGCAAGTGAACATTTTGTCCTCAAAGTTGATGTGTTAGAAGCAGGAAAAATGGGCAAGCGTAAGGATTTGAGTGAGTTTGACAAGAGCCAAATTGTGATGGCTAGACCACTGGATCAGGGCATCTCCAAAACTGCAGCTCTTGTGGGGTGTTCCCAGTCTGCAATGGTCAGTATCTATCAAAAGTATCCTTTAAGTCCTGTAAGTTGCGAGGTGGGGCCTCCATCCTCCTCCTTACATACTGCTGCTAATATCTTGGTGCCAGATACCACAACAAACCTTCAGGGATCTAGTGGAGTCCATGCCTCGACGGGTCAGGGCAGCAAAAGGGGGACCAACTCAATATTTTGCAGATGATCATAATGTTATGCCTGATCGGTATATTAAAAAAAATGTCTTCCAAAATTTTAACCAAACAACATACTGAAATCATTCTTATTGCCGTAGAGAATGTCTTGTAAATAACGTTACATTTTGCTTATAAATTGTTAATTTCATCCTAGGGCTAGAGATAGGTGTACATTTAAAATAAACCTGCTTTTTGAAATACAGCAAATTATCAGAGCTGCTGCTATGGGAAATTAATCAACACCTTCTGAACAAGTGTTTTTAATCTTCATTAGCATGTGCATAAACTAGCTGCATCAAAGTGAACCAGGCAGAAATATCAAGGCTACTGACTGGGAAACTTGTTTGCAAACCAATAATACTGTCTATTCAATTGGAGACACTTTGTTTAGCTGAGCCTGTGTCCATGTACAGGAGGAAAATATTCAGGTGGATGAGAGAAAGAGCAGTGCAACCGCCAGCTGAGGGATATGCAGCGTATAAGCTTTCATGGAGATGTTTCTACACTCATCACTGTGTGCCTCTGTTTGAAGGAAGATGACCTTTACGGGCTCCCAGTAGACTTGCTACTGTTGACGGTTAGTCTTCCAGAAAACAAAGCAGTGTGTGATCTCTGAATACACACATACACACACACACACACACACTTTACCCCAGTGTGGAAGGATGTTCAAACACTGCCACTGTCACACTGTTCTCCTTATCAGCAGCTATCTGAACCAGTGCAGTGTTTGTGTTGCTAAGTGCAAGGTTAACGGTGGTACTCTTTGTCATGGGACGATTGGAGGAGGAAAAAAAAAATTCCAACAGGTCTTACTGTGAAAAGTCAGAGGGGAAAAAAAATAAAAATAAATCACAGATCAACTCACAACAAGTTTCAACTGTGAGCTATTTTGTGATCTTATGAAAAGTAAAAGGAATTGCTGTGATTGCACAGAAGATATTCTGGTTTCCTAAAGAGTCAGTTTTGATTACCCCAAAAGAACACTGGCACATTGTTTAACATTTTTTGGCAGAAAGATTTATGGTACTATTGATTTATTTTAGTAAATTAGATTTAGTATCTATTTTAACAATCACTCAACATGCTGATGAATGCAAGCTAACGTGCTGTTGTGTATGTTTGACCTGCAAGGTGATTGTTAAACAGCTGCTGCCAAGTTCCCCTCGGTTCTAGCTATTAAGCAGCTAAGCACCAAAGTACTGTGTAATTATTTTAGGCAAAATGATATTAAGTACCAAAACAAACACCAAAATAAATACAGTGGAGACTCAGCATACGTTCTGGATGGGGGTTCTTAAGGTGGAAATTTGTATTGCGATACAAATCCCATAAGAAATAATGTAAATGCAGATAATCCGTTCCAGCCACCCAAAAATATTACCAATATTACCGACACTATAATCATATTTTTGCATATAAAAACAATCAAAACATTTAGAAATGCTTTAGAAAAACTCGCTTCGGTTGGCAGTTTTGAACGTACATGCAACTTAGCCGACGTTCTGTTCGGCTCGTCTGTATGACGAAATGCTTCATATGCTGATGCAAATTTCTTGTAACATTTCTATTCTGAAGGTAAAACTTCGTAAGGGAGAGCATTCCTATGCCGAGGTTCCATAACTGTTCTGTTGTTGGTTGTAGCAACCAGTTACTTGCTTAAATCCTGGAACCAGTACTTATAACATTTTATCCATGACGATGTTTGTTTTGTTTTTGAAAAACAATAAACCAAGGAAAGACTTTAAAAATTTTATGTCCTAAAGTGCATCCAAAATGGCTGCACCAAAACCACCTGCCTAATATTGTGTTGGTCCCCCTTTTGCTGCCAAAACAGCCCTGACCCGTCATGCACTGTGTATTCTGACACCTTTCTACCAGAGCCAGCATTAACTTCTTCAGCAATTTGAGCAACAGTAGCTCGTCTGTTGGATCGGATCACACGGGCCAGTCTTCGCTCCCCACTTGCATCAACGAGCCTTGACCGCCCATGACCCTGTCACCGGTTCACCACTGTTCCTTCCTTGGACCAATTTTGATAGATACTGACCACTGCAGACCGGGAACACCCCACAAGAGCTGCAGTTTTGGAGATGCTCTGATCCAGTGGTCTAGCCATCACAATTTGGCCCTTGTCAAACTCGCTCAAATCCTTACACTTGCCCATTTTTCCTGCTTCTAACACATCAACTTTGAGGACAAAATGTTCACTTGCTGCCTAATATATCCCACCCACTAACAGGTGCCATGATGAGGAGATCATCAGTGTTATTCACTTCACCTCTCACTGCTCACAATGTTATGCCTGATCGGTGTATGAACACATATCAGTATACAAAATCAGTTAGAATGCGAATGTCAGAATCCTGACAGTAGTTCACTTATATTTTACAAAAATATCTATAATAAATAAGCATTATTATTATTATAATAAGAAAAAAACAACTTCAACTATATTTAACCTGTCAAATGGCATTAGCCTGCATACTTTGTCAGCATGCAATTATTGGCTATTAAACGAAACATGTTACAAATTACTGCCTACATAATATCTACAGAAATATTTTTCAGATGATTAAATGAAATTAGACTGAGTTGAATTAGAGCAAAAGAAAATTATTGTAGCTGAAACTGACTGATTTTACTGCAGAATGTTTCTGGTTGCTGCAGTGAACAGGTGTCATGGAAAATTCCAGAAAATAAATCCTGGCACTTACCCACCCAGTATGATGCATTATAAACCGTCAAAAAATAACCCAGCATTTTAGGCAAGCACACAGAGATATCCCATTTACTTGAAACTTAAAACCTGAATCAATTTTTTACTTTTTATACCGATATCTTTCTTAGAAACTCAGACTTTTTCAATCCAGTGGCTGTATCCTGTGCTGAAAATGATCCAATGAAAGTGTGACTTCAGATAGTTGTTGTAAACTGGGCAGACCGTGCATAAGCAGCACATCTGAGCATCTTAGGAAGATTTTAATTGGTTCCCAGGGACTTGAAACTGGCTGTAAATCTAGCTAATTACAAATCATGTAGTTAAGGAAGGGCAGATCTATGAGCTCACCAGAACGTTAACTGTACAGCTCATGCGATTCTCCTTGCTCTCATCGTGCATGATAGTCCTGTAGTCCAGCAACCTCTCCAGCAGACGCACCACCAGACTCACAAAGTTCTCCCCGCTCTTTGCCAGGTATTTATGCTTTCTACAGTGCTCCAAGAGGCTAAAACACACACACACACACACATCCATTAATCTGGAAATGGCACGAGAAAAACAATACAGCAATTGAACTTGACAAGAAAAATTATGCCAAACAAATTTTCATGCAATAGGCCTGAGCCTCATCTTCCGAGCTGCCAAAGCGCGTCTCCAACAGTGTCGCTGTGAATGCGCTGCTAGATTACGGAGCTTTAGAACCCATAAACAGTGTGAGCCTGTAATCGTGTCTTACATCTTCTGGAAGAGAATTTTGTACTGCTCATCCCCGCGGCCTCCTTCCACCTCGTGATCCAGCTTGGTGATGATCTCGTTTTCAAACTGCAATTAAACACAGCAGCTGTAAATAATCACTGTGGCTAATTTTCCATTCCATTAGCACCATCCGCTTCCCTCTCTCTTCTATCCATAGCTTCCCTCTTTCTGTCTCTCTCTCTCTCTCTCTCTGTAACTCTCTCCCTGTTTGTAAGCATAATCAGTGTTCAGCAGCTTCGTCTTCATCTGCTCATCATCGCTAGCAATGAAACACTCAAATGGGGAGGACAGAAGGAAAAGAGAGATGAATCTAATATACTGTAGAACGAGCGAAAAAGGAAAAAAAATAAGTCAGACTGGAAAGTAGTAGGAGTTGCAGGTTAATGCGTAGCAACTGCAAAGAAGCAGCAGTGGCAGTGAGTAAGAGCTGAGGAAGCTGCAGATTTTCCTGGCTGCTGTACATAGAGGGAAGTAGACTTGACTCCTAAAGTAGGGTCAAACTGAGCACAGACAACTCATGTTTCTCTGAAGGGAATAAACAGGGCAGAGTTTAAAGAGGAGCGAGCCTGAGGCAGAGCCAATGTTAAAGTGTTGCTATTACACAAAGGGATTAGGCAAAGCATTTAGAGCGAACAGCACTATGCCTTCAAGATCATAACAGATCTTCCTGAGCATGGGAACTGATTGTCTTTTCGTGTTAGGATGAACTTAAAATGGTGGCGTTACCAGGGGAAGCACAGCATACGTTACATAAGCAGAGCTCACCTGAAAACAAATCCATACTGATAAAGCAAGGAGACAGCAGGTGAGAGAAAGACTGCATTTTGTGTTGCATGTGTGTGTCCGCATGTCCAACATTCCACTTTTACTTTGGACAATTAATTTGGCTTTTAAATCAACTGAATCAATCACTAATCTAATGAATGAGCTTGCTAATCGAGGTGTTCACGAGATTATAGCCACTACCAAATCCAACAGATTTTGTCTGTTTATTTTGCTTCTGTTCTGTACAGCTAATAATTTTCTTTTCCTTTTTTTTACTCTATTTTTATAACAAAGCATTTCACTGCATGTCACACTGTATGCTTGTGTATGTAACTAATAAAATTTTAATTCTGAATTTGAAAAATACGTGGTGTAACAAACCAATTAGAGATGAGGTGAAATACTGCCTCTTTGGAGCTATATGGAGAAAAAACTATTCTACAGCGAGGCAGAATTTCACTTCCTGCTCCATTTCTTTTCCATGTTAACACAGATAAAGAACAAGTGTCACTACACACGTTCTACTACAAATTATACACACCTCCAAACTGATAAACACCAGTACAATGGTGAACTCACTGTATGTTCTGTCTTTGCTGCATCACAGACTTTATTCATAAAGTAAAGCAAGTTTTAAACCAAGTGCCTGCATCGCAACTTGACCAAATCTAATTAGAGGCTTGTATATCCACATTGGTTGTTATAGTAACCGAACATGTAGGCGTATGCTAAGTAGTGCAGGTAACAGTGTGCTAAGGGCAATAATCAGTAAGGATTCTGAATTTATTAAGCACAGAAAGCAGTGATGATAAATGAATAGCGGGGCATTTGTCTTAAGTGTTCCTGTCGGCATTACGGTGCGGTGAGGCAAGGTTTCCTTCGCAAAATGTCGAAGCTTCGTGCAACTAATGATGCACTGACATATCCAGAAATCCAATTTTGTCTAATGCAATGCATATAAATGTGATTTGAAGTGAACTGCCTAACTGCATTTGAGGTGATGGGCATTTGAGGCAAACTATTATCCCAAAGGCTTTTGAATAATAATCGAATACTCTGTGCTTTACATTGGAGTATGCATAGTTATTATGAGATATCAAATGCCAGTTTTCGGCAGGAAAGGTTACAATTTATTTTCATAAAATAGCAGCCAGCAAGACACTGATAAAAACACTGTTTCATTTGTGTTAGCTCAAACCGGCAAAAACGCCAGACAATTCTAACTCTTAGATTTAAACTAATAGCATTAGAGTTATTAAATTGTTTTGTTGAATTTGCTAAGACTTTCTTGACGTTTTGAAAATACTAATATCTCTCTATCTGATATGCAGTGGATATGAAGACTTTTACTAATGCATTTGTAATCGAATCGCTGAGCCGGGAGCACACTGATCCTCACCAAGCTTGCAATTTCTGACTTATGGAAAAGGCCATAATAGATATGAAAAAGGATGGGTTAAGCGGCTAATAAACTTTGCTCTGCATTTGAAATGGAGTATTGTGGTAAAGGACTGACTTTTTGGAAACTTCGCGTGAAGTGGAACTCGCACTGCATCATATCGAAGAAGATGGGGATAGTTGCTTTGCGCAGTTCAATCTCTGGCACAAGAGTCATCTCCAGAATGGGTCCCACCATCTCAGGGATGAACCTGATCTTGTGTGGACCTGACAACAATTCAAAAGATAGAAAGTCAAAGATTTAAAAGAACCCAAGGTACAGTAAAATGGCTGCCATACTGTGGGTGATTAATGCATTCATTATAATAATAATAATAATAATAATAATAATAATAATAATAAAAAAAAAAACAGCTGAAAGTCAAATGTTCCAGAATGTTCTCAGCACTATGTTTAGAGATCTCAGATCAACCTTTCTACATGAAACACATCACCCCGAGCACTGTCTGTACTTCACTTCATGAAATTCAAGAATCTTTATCTGGGTCTTTGTTGATTAATATTTATTGTTTCTCTTATCAACTCGCAAAAACACTGAAGTTCTTTCAGTTTGTAACATCTTGTCTATCTCATCACTGTCAAACAAAATCTGAGACATGTTCTACTTGTGTCATGTCTTCAGCACACAGAGTGATTATTTACCCTGAGATAACAAATACAAGTAATTTAAGGGGACAAAAAAAGACCCACATCTGTAACCCATAATTAGAACAAACACACAGACAAACAGAGAGAGAGAGAGAGAGAGAGAGAGAGGTAGAGAAAGAGACACAAGTGAGTGAGTGAGAGAGAGAGTCGGAGAGACTCCACCAGAGAGAGAACAAGAGTAAGAGAGAGAATGAGAGAACAAGAGTAAGAGAGAGAATGAGAGAACGAGAGTGAGAGAGAGAGGGACATACAAACACAGACTCCAGAGAGAGAGAGAGAGAAAGAGAGGGAGAGGGAGAGAGACATACACACATAAACACAGACTCCAGAGAGAGAGAGAGAGATAGAGAGAGAGATAGAGAGAGACATACACACACATAAACACAGACTCCAGAGAGAGAGAGAGAGAGAGAGAGAGAGAGAGAGAGAGAGAGAGAGAGAGAGAGAGAGACATACACACACACAAACACAGACTCCAGAGAGAGAGAGAGAGAGAGACATACACACACACACAAGCACAGACTCCGGAGAGAGAGAGAGAGAGAGAGAGAGAGAGAGAGAGAGAGAGAGAGAGAGAGGTGGCAATAAGACATGGAATTTCCCTTTGAAATGAGCTGGAAATAGAGAGCTCAAAATGTTCTTAGCTGTGAAAATGATTATTAGAGAGACACAAAGAGACACGCAGACTCCACCAGAGAGAGAGAGAGAGAGAGAGAGAGAGAGAGAGAGAGAGAGAGAGAGAGAATGAGAGAGACAGAGAGAGAATGAGAGAGAGAGAGAGAATGAGAGAGAGAGAGAGAATGAGAGAGAGAGAGAGAGAGAGAGAGAGAGAGAGGTGGCAATAAGACATGGAATTTCCTTTAGAAATGAGCTGGAAATAGAGAGCTCAAAATGTTCTCAGCTGTGAATATGATTAACGATCATTCCCCTTCTCCAATTAGCACCTACATATATAAACTATTCACAGACAGTGTTCTTCTGAGAATAAGCCTGTGGATAATCAGCTGATTTAGATGCAAAAATAAACCCGCAAGTTCAAAAGCTTTCTGATTTATAGGCCACTTTTATTGCCTCAGAAGAGGAGTGGGTTTTATTTTTTTAAAAGACATTGTTGGTTAAGAACCTTAATTAGCACTTTGAGTTCAATTTAAATCAACACCGTTACTGATACTAAAGAGATGCTTAAAGAGCTAAAATGTCGGTGATCAGGCATCATGTACATGACCTTCAACTTCAAAATAACACCATGTCATAATGGATAACACAGATCTAAGATGACATTTACAGTCTTCCCGCAGACTCCGCTCAGTTTTAAGTAGATTTTGCAGGAAGACACTCACCCAGGTTGTACCACATGTCCCGGATCTCAAAGCCAATCTGGCGCCTCATGTCCTGATACCTGGAAGGCATACAGAAGCATTTCAGCATTTTAAAGCTGCACACAGCAGACTCTTGTGTTCGAATCCTTGTCCAAGGCCTCTCTCATCCAGAGAGCTGAACAAAGAGACTAAATTATTTCTCTGCCTCAGAAGATTGCATGCTCTCCAAACACAAGGGGCCTCAGGTGGGGTGGTACAAATGAAATAACACATTACAGAATGAATGCCCAAAAGAACACCCCAATAACACATTAAAATAAAATCACGCCAGCTTTTTTTGGTACCTTTGGTACACGAGTTCATGCATCTGTGAATAATATAGAACAGGAAAATAAACAAGTCAGAGGATGCTGATTTGTCCCAGATGTCTAACTTCTTGTCAAAGTCGCTATGGTCCTTCAACGTGTCAATGTCGAAAACGATTCACTTGCTGCCTAATATATCCCACCTCTTGACAGGTGCCATTGTAAAGAGATAATCAGTGTTATGATGCATGATTTTATACCTATAAAAACACAAATGGGAATTAATGGGCTAGGGATGACTCTTTGCCCAGCAATTTAATTTGGAGTTAAATGGGACGTCATACTCTTTATGCTGCACATTAATAAACTCATAAATACATTTTGTAATGGTTTGGCTTCTTAAAACTGATGAAGCCCAAGACAATCCTTAAAAAGCTATGCAGCGGTTGAAAAACAGCATACCAGAGTTTTAAATGAGCTCGAACAAATCCTATTATTCAGACAAAAAAAGAAGGCAATGTCACACTAGGTCAAGTGACAACTTCATTAAAGAGTTGCAGCTTTAATGCAGCTGTTTAAATGAAGACTAATTTACATTTTGTTTATGTCTGCAAGGTTGGTAGATTGTTCTGGAGTAAGAGCAGAGGAACATCCGGACCACTGCATTGCAACACAAGCACTTAAAATGGGAAAAAAATAATTGTGACTTTTTCTTCCTCTAAAAATTTTTTTCCTCTAATATATGATAGCTGCAAGAGTTGCACTTATGTAAGTAATCTGAACTCAGATACAGAGTACACTGAATACAGATGTGCGCAGTATAAAGTCCTAGCACTATTCTTAATGAGTTACCCCGAGAAAACTACCCTCTTCTTCTGGACTTGATCTGCACCATCAGCGGCACTGGACTGGATTCTAATTACAAACAACCCTTTCAGCAGCGGATCATCTGTGCACAAAATATGTCCAGTTAAAGAGGACAGTCATGACTTTACATGTAACCATGCACTAATTAAACTTTCAGTGTCTGTCGCTGTAGAAAACAATACAAGCAGAAATCCTGCTACTGAACAAATTCTCTCTGCATGATCACACACACCTAATCCCACACAATTTCCTCCTTCTGGTTAAAGTAACAGATGAAAATGTTGATCATAATTGGATACATCTGACAAGAGATGCTCCTGTGTGGGAAGCATGACAGCCGATGATGTCTAGATATACTCATTTAAGATGCTCTTTCAGGCAAAAACACATCATCCTTGATTAAAATATCTATAAACGATATTCATTTAGTGACGAAGGACTATCAAGTGTGTAATATATACAGATGAATACGTAGGTGGCTTGTGTAAGGGAGCTTTCTCATACACATTGCTTAACCTTTTTCTATAGACACTCCACCCATATGTGCACTCAGGTGTGCATAGCATTGCCTATACCCCCCCACCAAAAAAAGAGCGAGATGAAGGTATAAAAATAGACAGTAATAAAACAGGAGACCTCTACAGCAAAAGCCACACCCACTAGCCATCTATCCCAGAATCAGCTTAACCCTGAATCACCACAGCTACACACACATAAGGGATCTGACACAAGATCAACACTCTTGCTCCAAAACACTCAATAAATCTGAGCCAGGCCTGCACTCTTCTTAATATCCTCTCATCACCACACCGTCACGTAGTGACATTTCAGAGGACCTGAGGCACTCTCTTGAATTTGCATCCACCATTGATTGCTTTGCCAATAAGATCGCAAAGTGGCATAATTTATGGTGACAAGGACAGGAGATATCAAGGCCTTATTAACACAAAAGGGGACAGCAGCTCGAGCTTGATTCGAGCCTAGGTCTCCTTGAGCTGAAAGTGTTTCGTTCTAACCGGAAACTGTATGTGTGAAGGGCAACGCTACGTGATACTACAGTAATGGTGAGCATTCTAGTAAGAGGGATAAATATTTTCTAAAACACTTAAGGCTTAAGATGTTCGGTTGCGTTTGTAGAAAGCACAGCATAGTCACTGGTTTCTGAACCTTCTGCACATGAGGAAATTAAAACAAATAGCAGATTACATGTTGTAAAAAAACACACTGTGCAAGTTATTAAACAGACCCACCATGTGCTTCAAACTTCACTCTATGACCGAAAAATATTTACCCAAGTATTAGATAAAGAAGACACTTTTAGATACATGAGAGGTTTGCTGCTATTAAAAATGAACAGTTTTCTACAAAAAGCATCGTAAAATATACCTGATGTGGGAATTACCGGGGTCTCTGGGGTCTTTCAACTCGTAACCTTTATCCTTTAGATTATCTAACTGTATTTTTTAATGCAGTTTATTTCATAATACATCACAATAATCATTTTTAAATGAAGTATGAGTAAAATCCAGTTAAAATGTATGAAAAGAGAAAAAAAAAGCATTAAAAAAAAAAGAGTTAAGGAGTAAAAAAAAAAACAAAACACTCCTTCTATAACATTTAAAATGGTGGTTGTTTAATTAGAACAGATAACAAAACCTTTGTTGCGCTCCCTTGCTTTATGGACAGTTAGTTCTAAAAATGAATGCACTGAAAAACCTTTAAAAATATACTAACCAGGATGTAGCCATTTCTTTTTTATATTTTGCTAAAGAAGCGAAAGCTACAGCTAACCCTTCTCTCTCTGACACGTTCATGCCTCTTTCACAGTCAACATCTTTGTACTATGTGACATGTCCTGACTTTGGTGCAGCTCACAACTCCATCAACAGAACTGTACGTCCCCCCAAAAAAAGTGAAGTGTGTTAGAAAGATAAAAAAAAATAATAATAATAACAAAATGGCGATATTCCAGACGTCACAGACGTGCGTAGCTGGTAATCAAGAGAACAAAATTAACCATGCACTCTGGGTAGGATGAATGGCATACTCTGTCTACTGACAACCACAGAGACGCTAAACAAGCACAGGCATCTGTGAGGCCCTGTATGTGGAAGGTGGTGGATACTGCTTTCTTCTGAGTGTGCTACACTACCCGGTTATGTAGCATGAGCAGCAGATAAAAAGTTGTGGAGGTTTGATTTACTTGTTTCAGAGGAAACACTTTTGCCTTATCCTGGGCAGTGGAGACTTCTGGGCTCTGGGGTGTTGATCGGAAGGTCAGGGTTCAAGCCCAAGTACTGCCAAGCTGCCACTGTTGCGCTCTTAAGCAAGGCCTTTAATCCTCAAATGTCCTAACAAGCTGGGACATGCGAAGAAACGACTTTCAGCCTGCAGTAATGTATATGTGACAAATAAATAAAAACCTTTTCTTCTTCTTCGTCTCCAGTTGGTAGGTATCGTGTGAGTCATTACTCTGCATTTCAGACACCATGGCAAACATTTAGTCCATACTGTGTATTTCTAGAGGTATTATAAATGCCTAGATTTTAACTAAACCAACTATCAAATTCTATGTGCAAATTAGAAGCTGCAACAACCTGCAGCTCACTGGCTTCCTTCTTTACAAAACACCTATAATATGAAGCACGATATTCAGAGAAAAAAAAAAAAAAGAGAGAGATAAAAACAGTGCTTGAACAGGCCACCATGACCTGAGTAACATAGACAAGCAGAGGGAGATGAGTGAAAAAGGAGAAAGCATCCCTGACAGGAATATTGAAG
Source organism: Hemibagrus guttatus (assembly GCA_033459395.1). Taxonomy (NCBI): domain Eukaryota; kingdom Metazoa; phylum Chordata; class Actinopteri; order Siluriformes; family Bagridae; genus Hemibagrus; species Hemibagrus guttatus. The sequence continues at coordinate 18,879,697 of JAUCMX010000012.1, forward strand.
AAAAGCAGCATTTTTCATTGACATAGCCCTGAGTAGCTTTTCACAGGGTTGTCAACTCAAATCCCCGCATCACTTTCGAGTCACTTGCTCTCAACTGTTTAATTGTTTCAACTGCAAGTCGCTTCAGATAAAAGCAGCATCCAAATGAGTACATCTTAAAGGGTAAAAAAAAAAAAAAAAAAAAAAAAGGTATTTTAAGGGAAATTTGGTGTCAATGTTTTGTGTCTAAAAGCCAGACACTAAAATTTAATTAAGCTCATCAGTATCACAGCCAAATGGTTGCCTGACTGGCAGAAATACTGGCCTTGCAATGAATCTCTGCACTGAAAGAAGCTCTGTCTAACGTCTGCATAGTCAGAGAGATCGGAGGCTCAAATATAACTAGTGAAAGAAACAATTTCTCATTTTCTAACCCATGTGCATTCAGCTCCTTTAGCTCTCATGGCACCTACAGACATTTCAGCCTGAGCAACGTATTCTGAAATACAGCCACAACTAACACAATTGCCTGAACACAATTATCTCTAAAAAAACAATTGCATTTTATATAATTCACTCCCATTTCAGTTGGTTATATTGGGAGAATATCTGTCTACATCAACACAATGCATGTGAGACCAATTCCTACTTTCTGCATTAATGATGTGCCAAAACACCAAGCTGATGTGTGGATCAACAGCTCTATAAATATTTAAGTGCTATCAACATGGACCTAACTGTGTGTTTAATAACTCTGGAGGGAAAAAAAAAAAAAAGTTTAAGAGAGTCTTTTTGCTCATCAGTTCATTTCGTATGTTTCAAACCATCAAGCTGCTGTTCTATGCAATCAACCACAATCATGCAGTTATAATAAGAAGTTGACAAACTGTGTCACTTCTTTACACGGCTTTTCTAATTACGCAAGTATGAAATTGCTTACATTAAGGTTTCGGATTAAATCATTTTTGGACGACACCAACCTCCTTTCATGAAATAAATGAAATATTATATGCATGTCTTCCAGTACATTATAGGATCATTTACAAACCGGTTATCAGAAAACATTTGCATGGTTAAAGTCTCATTGTTTTGTTTGCAAGTCTCCAAACCTTTAAATGAAGTTATATCCTGTGTAGCATAATGTAGGAAAAAGAGTCTGATTAAATGTATGCAAGTTAAGGTGTTCTTTTCACGATTTTAAAAAGCTTTATCTATATATTATATGATTAAATCTAAACACAGAAAGTATGTTACCAAAATGTGATATGACACAAGCAATGCTAAAGGTTCTTATTGGAGGTGTTCTTTATCTGAATCTCAAATAGTGTTTTCATTGGGAATACAATGCTCCAAGATACCCTAGGTAGTGAGCACATGTAGTGTATATGAATCTATATGGAATGCTGATGAGTTACTGGGATCTGATCTGATTTGGTAGAGAAAAATATTTCATGATTAAACTGGATGTAGATTTTCAGGTGAATCCTAGGTGATAAATATAAATATCAAATCAGTCTAATACCAGCAAAGAGAAAACATTAAAGTGAGAGAATATGCGGACAAAAAGATCTTAAATATTACTCTTGCTTTTGCTACTTTATGACACAAAAACACAATATACTACTGTGCTACTGCTATGTTCACTCTGTATGAAATCAAACACGCATTTTTTGGAAGTGAATAAAATATGACTGCTCTTCATGCAGTAAACTAACTGTCTGGAGATTGAGCTCATACAAACAGCAATGGTGGATATCAAGTCCTGCTGAGAAGTAGCATGAGCTGCTTGCTGACGGAAGAAACGCACTTGGTACTCACTTCTGAAAGATTTTCGCTCGTTTGTCACTTGAGAAGTTCTCCAGCTGCAAAGACTCCTGGGTGAGGAAGGCCACAGCTAGGTGGAAGTAGTTATTCCACAACTGAGGAAGAAGAATGGCAAAGGCATCAATTATTTACGAAAGAGGTAGAGGAAGAGATCAAGCATGCTAAGATCAAGAATTGTTTTAAGTGTTTTTGCTGGAACACTGCAGTGTATCTGCCCTCCATTATATTCTATCCTTGCATTCTAATCCATTTATCTGATATTAAAACTCACCTGAAGCTCAAAGTTGGTCTGGTCCAGGAACTTCTTGTTCAGCACGGCTGCGTATTGATTGATGGCTCGCAGGAAGACTCTGAAAGATAAGAGACAAGACCTCGTTTAGCTTCCGCTAACTGATCTGACACCACGCCACGAGCTGCTGATCACTGCTCCAGTTGATGAGTCTCTGCTCATTAGCCAAGCAGTAATAACCCTGTCTACGGTATTCAAAAACATTGTTTTAGCTCATTTCCTGTAATTACGGGGCCTGTCTCCTAGCTAGAGGTTCATAAACACAGCTTGTTAAACACATGGGGGTGAAAAAAATAACAAAAAACACTGCTCTCGGCACTCTGTGTGAGAAAGTGCTCTGACCTGAGCCACACAAAGGTTTGCATTGCAGAAAGAAAGGACATAAAACACAGACAATAAACTTAATCACCAGCCTTTAAATGCTACACTGGCAGAAGAACATTAGGAAACCATTAAGAGAACATTAAGACAACATTACGAGGACTACAAATTACAGCTGTATAAGAATGCTTTTTCTACCATTTCCTAGCCACGGACATTTAGACAAAATGAAAACTAAAGCAACATCATGCTAGTGTTAATGAATGAAATCAGCTGCGCACAAGACAAGATCCACACCTAACACCAGTCTACATTTAAGCTTAGAAAAACTTTAGACTTCTGCATCCACACCCGGCGCTTTCTGGGCACCTCTGGACATCCCTGATCTAAGAGAAGGTCTTTCCTTGCCACACTCACCTCAGGCTTGCTCATTATGGATAAATACAAATAAATGTAATATTAATCTTAAACTTGTACTATATTTCTTGTTCTGTAAAGCTGCTTTGAGACAATGGCCATTGTTAAAAGCACTATACGAATAAAACTGAACTGAATTGTCTTGGACTGTTTGCACAAGGCTGCACATATGCAGTTTATGTAAATAGGTTAATTTTACATTTTAGCCCTTAGGTTCTGTGTTGTCTTATGTAGCTCTGTGTCTTTATGTAGCATCAGGGTCCTGGAGGAGCGTGGTTTCATTTCACCGTGTACGTCATCAGTTATATACGATCAAAATGACAATAACAGCTATCATTTTTTGCTCTTTTTTTCCAGCAGCAATTTTCTTCCGTCAGAATTGCTACAGAATGTTATTTAGACATAATGAAAAACAGACAAAAAACAGACAAACATTTTCCAATAATTCTTTCAAAAGTAAGCACATTTCAAAAACAAAGCATTATCAGGATGACTTTCTCGGAATCTGTAATAAAATTGGTTTATTCCTTTTAAATGACTCACTAACTCGCTTCAAACAACAATGAATTAGGCGTCATCTTAAGGCAGACATCTAATCAGTTACTCGTTCAGAAAAGCGATCGTCGAAACTAAATAATAAAGCACAAATAGCGACATTTGGATATTATTCACTTTAATTAAAGCCAACGCAGTCTCAGGGGCTTTGCTCTGTGCAGGAGCATGTATGCTGTTCTGTTTGGATGTTAAATGTGTTTTAAAAAGCATGTCATAATTAATGTATAAAGTAAAAATAGAATAAATAAAAAGTGTATTGTGCTTTAGACAATGGCGTATATATATCCTTTTGTCATGAAACGTAGTGAGGGTGCAGATGTGAAAGGTGTCCTCATGAATATCATACACGTATTCACAGATAAGAGCATATATGTGTAGTTCCACACATTAAAATTTGACCGCATCACAGCTTCAGTTCCTAAATAGCCCTGCAACTGACACAACCTTTTCTCGCTGATGATTTAATCTTAAATTTGACAGAACACTTTTTAAGTCCTGACCTGTAGCCTCAGATAAGCTAAAGTGATCATTACATGCTAAAATGACACTTCACAATCAGTTCAGAAAGATGATCTCCGTCACGACAGCCCTTAAACCGCTCATCGCTCCTGACCCCACTGCACACCAGCACCATTATTAAAAACATCTCTCTCCAACCACTTAGAGAGCAGAGCTCTGCTACTACAACACGAGGGGGAAATGCCACTATTTGAGGGCACATGAAGATGATCTGTGTCCCCAGCACTAAAGAGCGTGTCACTAATGCCTGTGCTTTTAGCTGTAAATAAGTTCCCTCCTCGAGCCGCCGTGTCATCCACGCCGTCTGTCTTTACTGGAGCCGAATAAAAATAGTTTACAGGATTTGAGAATGTAAACAGAGCAGAAAGGCTGTAAATCGGCCTGTAATTTGCCGTGAAGGCTGGGATGACAGGATTGGGATGAAAACGAGATTGCTGAAAATAAACAAAGATGCTCAGTGCTGCTGTAATGGGGGGGGGGGAAGCGTTAAATTATTTATGGTGTCAGGAAAACTTCATTTTCCACCTGGATTATGATGCAGAGATGGCAAAATGTCTGCTGTTTAGTTATTCTGACATACATTAACAGACACGACAAATATAAAATATGGCATTAATACTGAAAAAAGACAACCTCAGTTCAAACAAATAAGAGGCAACACATAAGCTCTATCAGATGTTTGCATAAGTGCACCTCAGTAATAACTAGGTAATAAGTAATAACTTATACTTAGTTACTTGATAACCACATATTGATACATCACGTCATAAAAGGTGCAAATAAAAACACACAATAATACTGTAATATAGGAAACACTGCATTACAGATACTGTTAAATAACTAATATCAAACATGGAGGCATGCTGTTAAAGGAAAATAGTCTGGTATGATGCAGAGTCAGAGAGAGAAAGAGATATATAGATACAGAGAGAGAGAGAGGGAGAGGGAGAGAGAGAGAGAGAGAGAGAGAGAGACAAAAACACAAAGGGACACAGAGAGAGAGAGAGGTAGAGAAAGAGAGAGAGAAAGGGAGAGAGAGAGAGAGAGAGAGAGAGAGAAAAGGGAGAGAGAGAGAGAGAGAGAGAGATGTAAAAACACAAAGGGACACACCGAGAGAGACAGAGAAAGAGGGAGGGAGGGAGAGAGAGAGGGAGGGAGAGAGGGAGGGAGAGAGAGAGAGAAAGGGAGAGTGAGAGAGAAAGGGAGAGTGAGAGAGAGAGAGAGGGGAGGGGGGAGAGAGAGAGAGAGAGAGAGGGGAAAGAGAGAAAGGGAGAGAGAGAAAGGGGGGAGAGGGGAGAGAGAGAGAGAGAGGGGGAGAGAGAGAGAGAGAGAAAGGGAGAGAGAGAGAGAGGGGAGAAAGGGGGGAGAGAGAGAGAGAGAGAGAGAGAGAGAGAGAGAAAGGGAGAGAGAGAGAGAGAGAGAGAGAGAGGGAAAGGGAGAGAGAGAGAGAGAGAGAGAGAGAGAGAGAGAGAGAGAGAGAGAGAGAGAAAGGGAGAGAGAGAGAGAGAGAGAGAGAGGGGAGAGAGGGAGAGGGAGAGGGAGAGGGAGAGAGAGAGAGAGGGAGAGAGAGAGAGAGAGAGAGAGAGAGAGAGAGAGAGAGGGGGGAATAGACCGGCTGGCATGTCCAACTGGCCTGTGTAGCATTTCGGACATCTCGGGAATGAAGTTTAAGGTGATCTGATAGACAGCTGACATTGCAGCCTGGGGAATTAATCCAGATACAAATTTGTATGCCTTGAATAGCATTAAAATATGCTTTCAACAGGAAGGAAACTATTGAAGAAGAAACATTTAAGACATTTGACCTTGGTGTGATGTTGAATCTGTTTGGATGGAGTCCAAAACAATAATTTCTTATTAATCTTTTAAACATTTAACTACTTGCTAATGAGAATCTCAGACAGATGCAAGAACAGACTTGCAGACAAACAAAAAAAAAAAGCACAAAATCCAATGGTCCACCAAGATATTTCCAGGTATGAATATATTAGCTGTCCTTCCTGTTCATTTTATTAGGAAGTATAAATCCAAACTACCAAAAACACCAGAAATAACAATGTAAATAAAGAAGAACGAAGTGATTTTATGAGCATGAATAGTGAACCAGAGGCTAGATGTGTTGTTTTCAAGTTTCGAATGCATTGAGCAGATACGATGGGAGTGAAAAGGCACATGTGGAATTCAGTTGAAACCAGTATCATGGACTTGATGGACCCATGCAGCTGCCTATGTGCCTTATACGATAAATGTGTGTGTGTGTTATAAATTCTTATTACACCATTTAATGAGAACTTGTGATATAAAGCATCTCTCAACTCTAATAGTTTCATTGTCAAGCTACTGATAGACAATATATCAGCCTCCTGTCTAACATCACCACCAGCCATCACTGTATAGACACATACACTCATATTTAAGGACACAGAGAAGGCTTTATCTTCCTGAGGCTGACAGCGTGGCATGAATAACCATACCTCTTTTAAGCAAATTACGCTTTTTCTCACAAGGTTACTGCCTGCGCTGTTGGTAAAGAAACGATTTTTGCCAAGCCAACATCCGTCAAAGATACACCGTGTTCTGACTTATGACTGTGAACACTTCATGATCACAGCGTTCCTAACAGACTGTATAATTTCAGGCTGTAACTACGCATGCAAGACACACACTCACTTACATCTAACCTGAAAAATGTCTCTCTCTCATTGCACTGACTCTTCCAATAATACACTACACTCATTGCTCTAACACATTACTCGGCTGTACTACATCACTATTGTCAGCTATCATGACAGGGAGCATCACGAGTCTGTGTGAGACGAGTCTATTTCTTCATCTGCATCATTGTTCGATAAAAGTTCAGCGGGTCAAACATATCTCTCTGCTAACGATCGTACCATGTCCATTGCTTTTCATTCTTGTACGCTAATCATGTAGACACAACAAACAGTTGCACCACATTCTCTCTCTCTCTCTTTCACACCAAGCTAAAAAGTAGTCAATTACTCTGGTGCTGGTCATATTTTTAGTAGACGTAGTCCTCAAACTAAAGCTAAGCAACATGAAAGTGATTTGTATGCATTAAAGCACCGCTGACTTGTCTCTCGCCTATAAAAATGGGAGTAAAAAAAAGTTGTGCTCATTCTTGTGTGACACTGATAACGTCTAGAAGTCATTCATTTTTATTCAGAGCTGGTGATTTCTGGTAATTGAAGACAAAGCAACTATTAGCAATGTGAAAAAGCCGAGCACAGTTTAGCTGAATGCTAATGAGAGTGAAGGGTGAGAGTAACTTTATGCAAAAGGAGTGAACTCAACTATAAAGCATTAGCCATGTTTTTTTTTTTTCTTACTCCCAGCAGGAAGTGCTTGATTTACAGAAAACAGGACAGCGCTGGTGTTTTCCCCGTTTCTATTTAGGTACATCAAACTGCTGAATCCTGTAAAAGTAGGTTGCAGAAATCATGAAAAGGGTCATTCTGACATGAGGAGACAGTGAAGCGCTGCACAAATACATTTTATACAAAAGCTTCCCTCCAGAATTCATTTTTAGCATGATGACATCTTTTTGGAAGTTTAATACATGGCCTATAAGCTAGCTTGTGGGAATAATCACACTTTCCTGCCACTACCAGCAAAATCATGGTAGCTGGCAGTAAAGTAAAGATTAGAAAGCCAAATAACAATTAGTGTAGTGTAACTTGAGTGACATAAGGGGAAAAAAAAAACCCCACAAATATAAAAAGCCTTCTAATACGAGTGTGGCTAAAGCGTGAGACCGAAAAATTCCAAATATTTGCAAACATTCATGTTTGAATAAAACAACAAATATTAATACGAACACATTCAAAGACCGATTTTAATGTGCAAAATAACTGGAGACCCCTTAGAGGTAGAACTCAGCAACCAAGTGTTTTCTTATAAGGGTTCCAAACCAAATCATTTTAAACATGAACTATTAAAAAAATAAAAACAATAGAAACCATGAATTTTTTTAAAATATTTGGACTACTTCGTTACTGAAACCCATCAAGGTTATCGGCATTGGTGGCTCAGTGGTAGATTTCTCGCCTATCATGCGGAAGGCCCGGGTTCGATTCCCAGCCAATGCCTCAACCCCAGCCACTGGATGCAGTGCCGGTCCCAAGTCTGGAAAAATGGGAGGGTTGCGTCAGGAAGGGCAGCCGGCGTAAAACATTTGCCAAGTTGATGTGCGGACCAGTTGGTCCGCTGTGGCGACCCCAAACAGGGAGCAGCCGAAAGCGTTACTGAAGCCCATCACAATTTCTTTCCAAAACCAGGAAAAATCTTCAGATACAATGCAGTTAAGCTCATATTTAAAGATTTGGAATGCTGCCTCTATTACTATCGCTAGAATTGGAGCCTTTCTTGTACTAATATAAAGACTACCAGGATTGCAAAATCTACCACATGAAATATCTTTATATAAACTACTTGCCATATTTATGCTGTCTAAAACGGTATGTAAACGTTTGCATTGCACTGTAACGTTCTCCAGTAGTGCTAGCTAGTAAGCATGCTCTTGCTTCTTGCGTCGTAAGTACTTGCTTTGGAAATCAATGGAAACTGAATAGCTAGCACCCTAAAAGATCTGAAATACCAGTGCACTATAAAATAGTCGTTTTTAATGATGAGCTATGAATCTTTTCTTTATAGAGTGTGATAAACATTTTTCCTGCCAAATGAACTGTTACTCAAAATTGTCTAATTATAATAAATACAGAATTTAAAGACTGTGTTTGCAAAAACATTAACATTTTAACCAAAGTTGACACCAACATTTGAGCGTATTTGAGAACAATTGTTTACATGGCTGGTGTCCATTTTGGAAGTACATTTAATTGGAATCAGATAAATTATTAATCTTGATATATAAACTGCTAACTAGTGTTTTTTCCCCCCAAGAAATGCAAAGCAAATGATGCGGGTCAAACAAAGACCGAATAGAGACGAACTGAAGGCTTTCCGTTAATCAGAAGCTGACCTGCAATCGGCTCATACGATTATACTTAAAAGAAATTTTTTTACTGAGTAAAGAGAAAGAGAAAAAAACAGAAGGAAATACGGAGAGGGAAACAGCCTGCAGTGAACTCTAATAGGCAGACAGCGACGGTAATCTACTTCGATGTCATGTAATAAAATGTTAATAAATTAAGTGGTAGGAAGCTTTTAGTAGGTAGGAGGAAACAGGATTGTGTCGGGTCAGTACAACCATGTCAAGATCATCTGCAGTCAGAGCAAAGACGAGAGTTCCTGGGTGTTCCTGTGTGTTAAAAATAAATGAACATATAATTAAAACAATGTTTTCTTAATTCAGCACTAAACGATTACTTTTCCATTTAAATTCTGAGTGGTTGGGTTTATCCACTCAAGCCAAAACCCAAGCTCTTAAAAAAAACCTGATAGCCCTGATGGCCTTTTCCTTCGGCCGTGTCATGCGGATATCTGTTACACTCTCTAGTCGTGTTTACTCGGCCATGGACTAGTGAGGATCTAGCGGATGGTGCTGAGGCATTGCACAGAGAAATATGCAATTGCTTCCATGTGATCTCCATGTGTAATTTAACCTAATATGTTAAAATACAAGGAAGAAATTTCCATCAGGGCACAGCCACTGTGCTATAAGACCCTGTTCATATTCTTGGGTGATCCCAAAATAACTGGTACAGATGTGGATACGGTCAAATGGGTCTTGAAGAACTGATCTGATGACTCCAAAGACCTCATCCACAATCCTCAGTCTCAAATCCCCTGATAGATGACTGAAAACCTCTCTGATTTTTTGACTTGAATCAACTAATCCAATCACACGATTCGATTCACCTAATCAGATGACTCAAACCACTGAATCCGATGACTCAAACCACTGAATCCGATGACTCAAACCACCTGATCCAGATGAATCAAATCACCTGATCCAGATGACTCAAATCACCCAATCAGATGAATCAAATCACTTGCAGATGAATCAAACCACCTCAAGCCATCTTAAGATAAATCGAATCACCTGATTCAAACCATCTGAAGACTCAAATAACAATGACAAACTATTCCACCTGAAGATTCAAATCACTTGATCTGACGACATAAATTACCCGATCCAATGCTTCAAAGTGCACAAACTGCTGACACAAATCACCCAGATCAGGGCACAGCCAAGACTGCATCATGCGATGACTCAAACTGCTCAGAACAATCGATTAAAAAACTGCTTAACTTGATGCCTCAAACCCACTCATCCGAAAAATCAAACCACCTGATCCGATAAACCACCTGATCTGATAACTTGAACCACTCAATAGAATCAGGGAAGAGTCAAACTGCCTGAACTGAGGACTCAAACTGCCCAATCCAGTGATTCAAACCACACGATCTGATTACTCAAAAGCACTTTAGCTGGTAGTATGGAATGAAAAAGGCCACAAAGCAAAGCAATCTGAACCATAATATGTCCTGGGTTTCCTCGACACCCAGAGTAAACTCAACAACTCTCAAGTAATGTTACTTTTACTTCAAGTAAAGGCGCTTTTATTGTAATTTCAACCATATATAGCTGACGCAGTACACAGTGAAATAAAACATTTCTCGAGGACCTTGGTGCTACATAAAACACCACAGAGCTACTTCAAATCTGAATCTTAAAATATAAAAGCCATGACTGCAAGACAAAACTACTCGGGTAATGCATTACTCGTTACACAGAATCACATTAAATATGTCGGTATCTATTAATAATAAAAATACAAATGAATACTGCTGCTGACAGAGTGAACATTAGAAATGTTATGCAATTCTAGCAGCTAGGAAAATCTAGCATTACTGTGAAAAGCTGCATGAAGACAATTACATGTAATGGAGGAAAAAAATGTTTTTTCTGCCTTGAGTTCCAGTAAGTAAACAGTATATTCCAGTAAACTATTTTCACATCTCTCTTTTTTAAATGTACTTAAGGAAATACAAAGGAATAAACTTAGAATGTTACTATACAGGTCTACACACATCGAGGGGCTGCTTATTAGTCACGGGATCGGGTCACAGATAGTCGCAAGGTGTAAACAACTACTTGTGTTGGCTGTCCACTTTTTTGATCAGATCACCTGAGGCGGATATTAATACCAGATGTGAACAGGGTTTTAACCTGATTGTGGGCTGAACTGTGGAAAACAACCCGTCAGCTGCACCGAGGGACACTTCATATTAGGAGTCTCGCTGCATCCCGAAAGGTAAACTGTTTAACTGAAGGAGACCCAAATTAAAAATCACTCCTTAATGTCGTTGGCAATGTTCCCCAAATTTGGTCTCAAAGAGTCAATTATTAGCAAAGTGCAGCCCCACCTGCTTCAACAGATAAAATGTTAATTACGTCGTTGATTAGCTAAATTAGAGGATGTTTGTGATGCATGAGCTCGAAGCTGATCAGGCCTCTTGACTCTGGGAACATGTCAGGAATGCAGAGTGTGACACTGCAATTAATGACGTCTAGAAAAGTATGGCATGTTACTGGAACGAGACGAACTGGGAATCTTCCTGAATTTATGTAGAGAAAACAAATTCAATTTAAAGCTTAACATGAAACTTTTTTTAAGCACTTATGTATTACTAGGAAATTGTTTGCAATCCTATTTTTGCGTTAAATATAGTAATATGATATTTTTTGTCATATTTCCCACCCCCTACTACCACTAGGAAGCAAACCCTACATAAAATAAACCCGCTAAACCCATTACAGATTCAGAGGAGCTGAATCCTGTTACCATTTTATGCTCAGGCTTATATTCAGAACCATGCTAATCCTCACACCTTGCTTCATAGGCAGTCCTCAGATTTAAGCTTTTCAAATCATTTTGAAAGGATCCTGTGGCTGTGGAAGACATCCAGATGCCATGCACAGTGAAATCTTAAATGGACAGGAAAGCGCAAGATTTATCTAAATTTAGGATGGCTAATCTGTGTTTTTATAACCGAACTGTCTCTATTTCGACCCTGACAAACAGAATCAACCGGAAGAATGACGTCCGCGAATAAAAATATGAATCCTCACACAGAACGGCACTAAAGCAGATCTTCAGGCTTGGAGCATTTCCATATTTATTTTCGCATTTAGCTTTAATGCTAATGAGATTTTTTCGGCACATCAGTGATGCTAAGTGCCTTCAGCAGTAAGGATCAGGATACATTAGCATATCGCTATCTTGATTAAGATAAACCAAAGTCAAAACGTTCACTGCAACCAACTCTAGCATGTTTATTTTTGAGTTAAAACCTAACTAGAACAGCGTTAGTTACACCACGGGCTTTGTTCACCTTCACAAAACCGAAGCTGATATCCAAGAGGCTGAGGCAGGCCAAACTGTTATATCTCCAGCAGTTAGATTAATTAATTATACTAAATGCTTAATGTTCTTTAATCAGTACTCACATCTGAACTAAAATGTAACTGTTGTGCAATTTGTTCAACAACGAAACACAACACCTGCACCAGATGAAAACATCAGACCTGTGAAACAATGCAGTTCAAAATATTAACTCATCTTTAAAACTGATCAGGTCCAGACTTACATTACTCACTCTTACATCTACACAACTCTCCTTTAGTATAAATGTAGTTATAGCAGCTACTGGAAAATAACACATCTTAAAATCACACACCACAGCACAAATCAAACTGGTCAGAAAGGGTGTATAGTGTTGAACCGCACAAAAAGTAATTCCGGCTGAAACATGAATAAGAGGTTTATACATCAATGTGCTTTTATTAGACTAGCATGGCGGATAAAATAATCAAATAAATTAAAAATAATAATTAAATAAATAAATAAAAATGAAATAAATAAATGAAATAAATTAATAAATAAATTAATTTGTTTAACAAAGAAAGCTTCCTAATCTTTGACATGGTGATTTTTACACTAGATATTTATTCAACATTAATTAAATGATTATCAAATTCAAGTGCTTTCTAACGGTTATGGTGCTTGGCAAAGCTTTGCAGAAACAGAATTTCCTGGTTTCTCTACAAATGATTTTTTTTTCTATTTTCCAGGGGCACAGAGAGACAGGGAGATGCTGCTGAGAAAACATCTGTCTATAATCTAACACAAACTTGTCTCTTAGATGTTCCACAACATTAAGTCTATATTAAATCTATAAACTGTTTAAAATATGCGATGCGTCACTCATTAATAAATTACACTTTGTAATCATTGGCAAATCGCTGTGGTATAAGCGTAATAACACTTTCTAGCCCTTGCCTTTGCATGAAAATTCCCCATATTGAGCCTCATCATACCACTCCATGGATGGACAGATTCTTTTTATAAGCACACGGTCTGTCGCATGTTATTCCTTACTTAATAGCTCGGTTCTCAGCATTGTCATAAAATTTTCATAGCTACCAGCAGCCACCAATTTCAGAAACCTCAAACAGAAACGAGAGAATATACAACAAACAAAAAAGAGAGAATCTTTGAGGCTATATGATATAGTAATTCATGACAAAAAGACACTAGAAGATCAATTTAAGGGTGTATAAGAGTCTAGAATTATAATACACACATCGCTGGTTAAATCTACAGCAAACCATCAAGAGTGAAAAAAGAAATCAGGTAATCAATTAAGAAGATGCTGACAAAGTAATAAGATTTTTATGTACAAGTTAAGTGGAAGAATGCAGGGTTTAAAGGGAGTGTTGGTCACTAACAGAGGGTCTGAAACACTTACGCAGGTCAGTTGAGATTAACATGTTATAACATTTTATTGGGGAGAAAGAGATTGCTCCTCTGGTTTATTTTTGAGAGATTACTCGCACTAGAGCTCTCTGATGTTTTTACTGAGCTCCTACACACGATGTAAAAGGCTGGAAGTTCTGCTAATGCAATGAAATGGCTGGATACAGTGGCAGTTTAATATCATGTAGGGATAATGATATCAATAGATGTTTAAAAAGCAGCAAAAAAAAAAAAAAAGCTTTACATTTTTTAAGGTATAGTGAAGAGATTAATCTCAAAATGTCCTTCAATAGACAGCAGCCCAAGAGACTACTTTTATTTCCAGCTGAAGTTCTTCCTTGACCTTTTATGCTTTCAGTTGACTTTGGTTTCTAGGTTTCTGTCATGTAGACTTGAGTTTTTTTTCCCATTCTCTTTTCATTTCTACTTATTTTTATTTCTTCTCTCTTCCTGTTTTTCTCTCCTCTCACAAAAACAGCTATAGGTGCAGCACAACCGGGAATCGAAGACACTGAAGTCTCTAGCACATAAAAGTTGACCTTTAACGGAGAACGATCTAAAAAGATGCACCACTGAGTCCAGCAATGCTGTATGAGATGAAGGTCAGGAACTTATGCAAAAAAGTGTGGGGTGGTGAGGAAGATAAAGAGAAAGTTAAAAAGAAAAGGTGATAAAATACCTTTTGAGGGAATGAATGAGTGAACACTAAGGCAGGCATGGAGATGCTTTTAATATATAATAAGCAGACATGAGCGGGAATTATCATATAGTAGTTGTCAAACACTGTTCTCTATTTCTCAGTGCTTCAGTATAAGCGCTAACCTGGATGATGCTGGTGTATCCAGTTGTGGTTTGATTTTTCGTGTATGCTGGGTCAATGTCAATCACCTTCCTTTTCCTAGTAACAGAATTAAATTTTGGGGGCCGTGGTGGCTGAAGTGGTTAAGTGGATTGGGGTTCAAGCCCCAGCACCACTAAGCTCTACTGTTGGGCAGATGAGCAAGGCCCTTAACCCTCCCTGCTCCAGGGGCGCTGTATCATAGCTGCCCCTGCGTTCTGACCCCAACTTCCTCAGTTGGGATACGCGAAGAAAGAATTCCACTGTGCTGTAATGTAATGTGTGGCGATAATGAGGCTTCATGCCCTCAGTTCTTCTTCTTCCTTACAAATTTACACTCTGAACCATTGATGGCCTTGAAATACATCAACCCCCATCATTTTTGGCACTCTTTATTAATGTGTATTGAAACTGATCACGTGTGTGCCATTAAAAAGTGTCAAAATCTAGAACAGTTGAAACATTTTTCAGAGAGAATGTAAAGTTTTTGTGAAAGGTTTGAAAATTTTTTTTCAAAATGCTTTTTTTTGTTACTCCTTTATACACAATAGACAATGTGTCACAAAGCAGCTTTAACGAAATATGGATTTATATTTAAATCACTAATAAGCTAACCCGATGTGACGGTGACGAGAAAAAAAAAAACTTTGTGAGATGACTCAAAGAAAGAAAACTTTAGATGAACCAGACTGCAAAGGAAAGCCATGCTCTTCAAAGTAAGAGGAGTTTATTTAGGCATCTTTCACCTCTAATTATGATCGCTTTGTGCAGTGAAGCTAGAAATTCACTCCCAAATACGGCGTCTGCACCCATAAAATCGTGCATCTGAAATGCTGGAATAAATAAATAGCTAAATATTAAGTGAATGAATGACTGAATGAATGAATGAATAAAACATTACATCCGCTGTCTTCTCGCAGGAGCTTTCAGCATTTGTCATGGCTGTATAAATGAGATGCTACAGAGCTGCAGGATGCGTAATGTGGACACGGCCTCACCCTGAGCTTGTGCTAAGGAGGGATGATTGGGATCTTTGTCTGGCAAGTCAGCACTCATTTGTCCAGACCGAGGAAGCTCTGAGGATGCATAAATAGACTCATCATGAGGCGGTAGTAAGGATCATCTGGAGGCCAGGCAGCGCCGCTGATGCTGATGCCTTAAGTAAACGGCAGAGAGGAAGCACAGGGGATGTGTAAAGCGGCGCAGTGGAACGGAGGTTGTTACTCCATTCCACATGACTACGTCCCTGAGATGAGAAGCGGCTATGTAATTACTCTTATCATTGGCAGTAAGTTCATAATAAAAGCCTGCGCCACTTTCAATTTACTCTGCAGCAAAGGCTAATCGCTGCTGCACTCTTCAACGGGATCACACTTCAAACGGAGAACAACCTGGAAACGGCATTTAAAAATAACGTGAATTCCAATATGCTACCTTTTTTTTTTTTAGATTAGAAAGTGTTCTCCTGAGCTGAACTCTATTTACTTTAGCTAGAAGAAAAAAAAAGTGAGGAACAGGAGGAGGGCAGTATGTGTTCTGATCCTGGAGTACAAAGAGAGTCAGGCAGCAAGCCACTAAATTATTCCTCAGTTTGTGGATCTGATCTGTCTGGAAGCAAAGTCCTGTCTGGTGCATATGCAGAACGTGATAAAATCACCTGGCAAGGCTCGAATCGGAGTAGAGCGTCCAGCTTGCCTTAGCCACCTTCTGACACGTATTAGCCCGTCTCCTCAGGACATGGACAGAAGATTAGAGGATCTCCAAAGGATGTGCAGCAGGTGGGAGGAACACATGGTTCTCATTTGCAGGATGCTGGTGTGTGATGGTAAACAGACGGCAAAGTAATGCTTGGAACGGCTCAGTGTATGAATGTTAAATTGAGGGAGAAACGGCTGCAAACGGAAGCATAAGAGCTTCAAAAAGGCTGCGGGGGGTTTATGTGAAGAATGGATGATTGACGGATGAACACAAATACTTTAAGATTTAAAACATAAGAAGAAAAAGAAGGGTTGTAAGCCTAGATTATCAAGATGGTGATGATTTCAGAGTCTAAAACAAAAAAGCTACCTTCTTAGCAGATACATTACCAGAAAAGCATTTTTACAGCGAATCGTCTCATAGCTGAAACAGCGACCAAAGCCTGCACTTAGATTTGCATTATTTAGCAATTAGCTATTTAGCACATGCCATTATGCTCTGCAGAGTCTGTGGGAAACATATCATCATCATCCCAGAGTCTAAAAACCCTCATACAAACATTACAAGTAAAGTTGTTCATTTTACCCCCACAGTGTTTACTGAAGATGAAGGTCATCAGTCTATATTTGAAGACAGACAGTGACTCAGCTGATGGACAAATCAGGGGTAGATCATTCCACCACCTGGGTGCCAAAACAAAGACTCTACCTGCATGCCTTCCTTGTAACTTGAGAGATAACGGGTCACACTGGAGGCTTGACGGGAACAAGTTCAATTCTTCAATCAAACACTTGAAAGTAAGCTCTCTCCAGCATGTTTTTTCCTCCAGACAATACTATTATTATGAAAGCTGTACAGAAGCAGAAACTTACTCAAGAGAGCAGGAAGCTGGTGCCTTGTATTAGCAAAGTAGCTCATCATGATTTTAGGTATTAAATCCGCAGCACAGAGCGCCCTGTGCCACGCTATCAAACAGCGCAAGTTGAAATACTGAGCAAAAACGTGTGGCTGAATATTAATGAGATTCAAGAAAAGATTCAGAAATGAGAGACACAGTTCAGAGAAACTGACGGATGAAGTAAAATGTGTGTATATGCAGCAGATGGTGTTCAGAGTGCTGAACAAAATCAGATCTAACGCATAGAAAAGGCACAGGAGAATAAAATAAGTAACAACGCCAGAAAAACAAGAACAAGAGGTCTAGATTTAGATACGCACTGTCTTACACACTGAAGGAAGAAACTTCCACCTTAAAAATTCCACCTTAAAATAGTTGTTTTTTGAATTGTCTAGGGTTAGGAATGGATTTAAAGTACAGCGTGTACCAAAAGATTAGATTTTTATGAGATATTAACACCTTTTAGCAAAATATCTTCCAAAATGTTTTAAACATTTATCAGATAACCTTTACAAATGTCTCTGACATAAGACTGGACTGAAATCATTCTCATAGCTGGATCAGGAAGCTGTGACAAGGTTGCAATGCACAGCAAGCCCATCACACACCACACTGCCAAACTAACACATTCAAAAAGGGAGGTCCCTGAGCATCCACTGAAGAAGCCTCAACCGTCGTGGTGCTAGCATACACAGTCTGGCATGTATGGAGACGTTTGTGAGAAACTGTTCAATAATGATGCTGATGATCTAGAACTGTGAGATCTTTTCGCTCGCCAACTTTTATTCAACATCTACACACCTTTAAAGCGAGAACGATCGATAGCAGCAAACACAGCTTATAGAATTTCCATTTAGAGCGGTATTAATACGGATAATATTCAGAGCTCTGAACGCATATTGACTTTTAGGTGTATGGAGGGAATATTACCATATCTATGGTGCATTCTAAAACTGGAAAATTACGCAAAGCTGGTTTGAAGAGCAAGTACTATAGGGTTGAATATTAAAGGGATTTTGTCTCAACAATTATTTTCTTAAAGTAGGATAAAAAAAAAATACAGAAATAAAAGAGAAATGGAGAAAAAAAATATTGGGTCAGGGCTGTTTTGGCAGCAAAAGGGGGACCAACACAATATTAGGCAGGTTTTTTTTTTCCCAAGTTGACAGGGCTCATGCATAATCACATCCAGCCATCTAGGTTTAGTGCAGTTCTGTTTAAATAAAAGTGGAGAATTAAAAAAAGATATTCATAATGCAGTGTCTCATATACTGAATTCTTCTGAGACAAAAATGTGCATGTATGAATTCAACTATGGGGAAGGAGATGGAGAAGGGAGGAGGAAGAAGGGGGAAAAATGACATGGTGAGATAAAAACAGAGACAGACAGACAGGTCAGCTGCTGTCGCTGTGGTACAGTCGCATCTGTTTGTACTCCTAATGAGTCAATACTGGGGAGAGTGTAAGTCATTGACCTGTGCTGTAATCTCATCCACTGCATCTTCCTCTAGTCTTCCAATCCCTCTGCTAATCTCAGCGAGCATTCCTCACTCTAATTAGCCCTGACTTATCCAGTCTGACTGTACGAGTCAGTTTGGTACATTCGTCTGAAGCCAGGTTATTCCTTCAGTTCTGCCATCTTTCATTTGCTAGTTGGACGTCTATCTCTCTGGTCTGATCCACCTAAGGGTGAGTGTATATGCAGCTGCATGCTGCTTCTTTGGGGAATGAAAAAGACTACTGGCCAAGCACGAGTGACAGCTGAGGAGCCTTAGATGAATTCGCATGATGGAGTCCAATAATTCAGGTCAGGATGAGAAATTCGATTTCCCCTGATTGTTGTCACTTGGTCCATGTCATGGGATAGAACATGGCTCCCTTTTTATTATTAATATCTTTGGCTTGACTAAGCTTCTACCTTTTTATCGGTGTGTGGGAACAGCACAGAAGAGTACAGCTGCACGTTTGTGTAAAGGTTTTAAGGCATTAAAAAAGATCCAAAATACATTTATATGTGATAATCACTGCAAACCACAGGAAGTACTAAAACACCAGCTCAAAGGAGTGTAAGATCCATGTGTCTGTGTTCTTTCAGGTGTTAGAAGCCAAGTGATACTGTTGTTCTAATTATTTCATTAAACTACACCCATGTCCAACTGTAAGAGGCTGTAAGGTAGGCATGGTAGTCCAGGAGCTTTATCACAGCAATAAGATGAAGCACACTGGTATACTTTTAACTTAATAATACAAAACATGACACAGCTGCTCTAGCAGAAACCAGAATCGTTTATCCAGATGTTTGTCTTGCACCTCAAGGGATGGAGGATTGATTCCCACTTCCAACCTGTATTTAAAGAGTTTACATGTTCTCCCCATGCTTTGGTGGCTTCCTGCCCAGTCCAAAGGCATGCCTGGTATCTACTACTGTAGACTGACTGGTATCTCTAAATTGTACATAGTGTGTGAACAGGACAGGGAGTGTTGTGTGTCCTGCAGTGGGTGGCACCCCATTCAAGAGGTCCTGCACCTTGTGCCATGAGACCGTAGTGATAGGATTAAGCTTGCCTGTGACCGTGCATAGGATGAATGGCGCAAAAAAGATGAAGGGTGGTGCATCCAGGAAATGGATGAACATTAAGCATGTGTGACTAGATATTTTCCAGGCCTATAACAAAATTTTGAAGCTCTAACAAGATAAATTCTGAACTCAGCTATAAACAGAGGGTCTTCTGTGCTGTAGAGGCAATACAAACAGCTAGACAAATGTCTTCTCAGTATAGAGCTTTGGAAGACTGCTCAAATACACCATGGATACAAATAATTTGATGCACTAAAGCAAGATAATTAGTTAACCTTTATCTAACAAGCTACTTGCTTGCTTTCGGCTGCTCCCTGTTCGGGGTCGCCACAGCGGACCAACTGGTCCGCACAACAACTTGGCACAGGTTTTACGCCGGATGCCCTTCCAGACACAACCCTCCCATTTTTCCGCGCTTAGGACCGGCACTGCATCCAGTGGCTGGGGTTTGGGCATCGGCTGGGAATCGAACCCGGGCCTTCCGCACGGTAGGCAAGAAACCTACCACTGAACCACCAATGCCCTCTAACGAGCTACCTGCTACTAGCAATTTATGTAGGAAGAGAAACAATTAATTCAACGTGATTATTAAATGTTGTGTGTTTAATATTAAACATGTTTAATATTAAACGTGAATATTAAAGATGTTACCAACAGATGCATTACTAGTGGCAAAGTGTGATGATCAGCAGCACTGTCCATAACCAGTGCAATCGCTTTGGTCTTGCTCATCTCATTGGTCTCATCTCAAACACTGTAATTTTGGGAAACAAGCCCCATTTGCATGTATGAATCATTTAAAAAATGTTTTATTCTCTGGCCAGAAACAGTATTTTGGGGCCTACTGCAGCTCTGCATGTGTTTATTAGTACTGTGGGCCAGGCTGTTTATGGGCTGTTATTTATTTATTAACTTTAAATTTGATTTCTATTTGATCTATTAATACAGCACTGTGCAGATTCACCAGAACAAGAAACTTCTCCTGACCACTCCACCACTCCAAACCGTTCTGTAAACAGAGGTATTGGCTAAGACTAACGTGTGACCCGATGCAGTAGTTCCACCTCACTGCCAGTCCATATGTCACATGAGCATTTTTTAAATTACTTGTGTTTTGGAGTAGACCAAAAAGCTGTGTGAACAGAAATATTTCTAACAATGGTAACTCTAATCAAAAACATCCACATACAGTATGTAAGAAGTCACTTGGAAAGAAGGAAAAAACAAACCCAAAAAAATCCCAATAGTGCATCTCACGAGGCATGAGGCATGTCAGAGGGCATCACTTCTAAACTTAAAAAGCACACAGGTCTTCGTAGCTAGCGTTGGATTATGGGCCACAAATGTGCATGTGTACAGACACAGACACACTACCTAGTGCAGGTTTCATGGCACTCAGGAGTACAATAACCCTGCATCACCTGGCAGCCGGTTATATAGAGAAATGTCAACGTGTGCAAATGAAAATCACCCCGTTTTTGTACAGCACGGCCTTGCTTTGGAGAAAGGTCACTCCCATGAGCAATAATGGCGAGAAAGAGCTGGGAAATGTGATGGATATGAAAGTTTCATAAGCGGCGGAAAATGCTGAGGACACGAGAATAAATCCCTGGACACAACATCGCCTCCTTTTATGAGACTTTGTGAGGGATAGTACGCGATCAACAAGGAAATGAAGCATTAATAATACATGACTGAATGTTACCCAAAATGGACTCTTTAAAATAAGGCCAATTGGGAGCTAGAACATAAACTTCACTTGCTGTTACATGATTTGGAAAGAATTCACAAAAGGTCTGTAAACACACTTAAGCAAGCTTTGGGAAGAAGTGTGTACCTGAGCTATTACAGTTGGTCTCTCTCTCTCTCTCACACACACAGAGCCCAGGAGTGTGTATTTTCTCTGCGAATAGCTTCTCATAAGCAGCAGTTGTCAAGGCAATAAAAGCTGGCCTGGCAGAGACCTCTGGGTGGCCTTCACATCTCCCCTGAGTCTCGCCTTCTCAGAGACACTCGGATGCACAAGCTAAGTGGTGAAAAAAATCAGCAAGGAGGGTAAGAAAAGATGGACACATTGAGGAAACCCACGTACAAATTCAATGTTCATACACTGAGTGCTCAGAGTCATATCAGCCTCTAGGCAAGTCGTGGCCATTTTCACACATGCTGGTTATGTGAGCACAACCCCAACTCACACTACTGTAAGTGTGCTTAGGATAGGCTGCAAAGCCTCAGAAATACACACACACACACAAAAATCCTCCGACCAGATCACAGAGAATCTATTATGAGCAAAGCAGAACACAGAGAGATGACGACAGACAGAAAGAGAAGAAAAAGATAGGGGCAGTAGTGTGTGAATGGATAGATAGACGTGCCACCTGGGTTTTGAAGGCGAGAACAAGAATAAACAGGCAGACTGAATACAAGCATGCGGGATGAAAATGTATAGAGAGTCAGAGTTAATTTAGCACCTTGGAAGACGAGCTTTCATTGGGAGGTCTAAAAAAATATGAACAGGACACGATGACTCAGAGCCCTGCTGACAGATCTGGTATTCTTGCAGCGCACACACACACAAAAAAAGAAAAAAAAAAAAATCCCACGTGATGTAACAGTCTACCAGCCTAACAGAATACATCCCTCCTGCGCGGCTGGGATACAGTCAGACGAGCGTGTATTAAAGTGGTCTAAAAATTGAGCACATCATTCAGTACGTTCAGATGATGCATCATCCGGCATCTTCCAGCATCCAGCACGGACCACAGCAAGACAGATAATAAAATCAAAGTCACTCTGTATTAAAGAAGCATGTTAGGGATGCAACCAAACATGAATACATTATTCAGAATAAATAATGTTATCTAAACAAATACAAATACACACACACAAAAAAAAATGCTTGGCAGAAATGTTCATACATAATCTAATTGAAAACAGAGGTATGAATCAGAACTATGAGCACAGGGAACACAGTTAAAAAAAAAAAAAAAAGTCAGATATGAAGCTCAGTGGAAAAACAATGACTATGTTTATTCATTTATTTATTCATGGTGGTTTCAAAAAAGCTACTAGCTTAAACAGAACCAACTAAAAACATCATCACAGACAGCTACGAGCAAAAGTAAGAACTGTGTAAATGGGTAAAGACAACTTTGATGATGTAGCTGAGTCTTAAAAACAGTCAGAATTCTATGGTAGAATTCATTATAAACACCATTAACATTTCTACCTCTGTGCTTTTTCCTGTGCTTTCTGTACACGGTTTCTGTAAAGTGTTAAGGTTAATAAAATGATGAAATAATAACCCAATTCTTAATGAAATGCTATGGATATTTCTAGCCTTCAGTATACACAATATGTCCAAAATTATGCGGACACGCGATCAATCGCACCCATGTTTGCTGAACATCTCATTCCAGATTTATTCCCCTTTGCTGTTAGGATATTCTACACTCTTCTGGAAAAGTCTTTCTACTAGATTTCCGGATGTGGCCGCGTGGATTTGCGTTCAATCGGCTACAAGAGCATCGACGCTGATGGGTATGGCTTCATGGCTCTCGCTTTGTGCACAGAGGCACTGCCATGCAGGAACAGGTTTGGGCCTCTGAATTCCAGTGAAGGGAAACTGTTATGCTACAGCACACAAAACCACTCTAGACAATTGTGTGCTTTGAAATTTCTGACAACTGTCTGGGGCATATGGCTGTAATGGTCAAGTCTCCACAAGCTTTTGGCAATACAGTGTATACAGATACAGAGCATGGCATTGCATTACTAAGTACCTCTACTAACACATTTACCAATGTCTACTACTCTGTTAACAGCACAAAGGTGTATGCAAATCACACTGAGCTATAACAGATAAGGTTTCTCAATGCTTCGTTTCATAGTTAAATGACTCTTAGGGATCTCTGTAGGGTTCTACCGGACAAAATACAGTGACTGAAACAAACCCTTAACTGGATTAACCCTGGTTATAATACCATTTAATACAAAAGACTGATTTAAGGCATTTTTCAACTTAATCTCTACCCATCACATCTGCAGCATATGTGCAGAGACAACAGAACAGCTGTTTAGTCAAAACTCACCTGCAAATCAAACGGAAGCTAGTAAATTCTGTTAATACATTTTTTTTCAAACATACAGCTACATATGATGTCGCTTATCCCAGTACTATCCTCAGAGAATCAGCTTATTTTTGAGTCTCTCAATGTTTCTTCCTTGTATCATCTCAAGGAGCTCTGCATTGCCAGTGTTGCTGCTGGCTTGCTCCTGTGCATGATACAAATAAAATTTAACTAAAATATAAAACATTCCAACATAGAAACAATACAGCAAAAATGTACCTTTAGCTTCTTACACTCACCTAAAGGTTGTGTAGTATCAATGCACACCAATACCATACAACTACAGTGGTAACAATACTACAAAACCTTCCCTAGTGTAAAAAAAAAAATAAACCACAGATCTTACTTTGAAAAACGAGTGTTA
>JAUCMX010000012.1:18908855-18918855 GCA_033459395.1 Hemibagrus guttatus
TAATCAGTTTTGATTGAGCACTACCCTTGGATTTGATTCGCCAAACCTTCTTATCCCAAACAGTTGAATTAGTGGAATTTTTCGTTTCGTCCTTCTAGACCTCTGATTTGTCTACATGTTTGTAGACGTGGAGGAATCTGACTGTGGAGGTTTAACAGAGATGACTGTGGTGTAGTTGTTGTTAATCATACTCTGTGTAAAGGTTGTTCCTGCTGCTTTCAGAGCATTCAGCATCTGTCCATTATGCATGCATGCATAAATAAATAAATGTTCTGATATTTTTTTAAACATAATATATAGTATAAAGTCAAAAATTTTGCTGTAGCTATTACAAACAGGGGTAGGTGCTCAGTTGAATACATGAGATAAATGCAAAAAAAGTTTCCCAAAAGTTGGGGATCACTCAAAAATGTTATTGTTTTCCAAAGAAACACACACGAAATTAGTCTGAATAGAAAATCTAGCAAAACAACAGGACATGCTGACATGTCAGAGTTAGAAATAATGATTTTGATGGAAATTATGAATGTTTTCTTCAAACTTTGCCTTCATCATAAAGGCAAACCTTTTGCAGCAATTACAGCCTGGGAATTCTAGCTGTCAATTTTTCAAGATAATCTGATGAGATTTCACCCCATGCTTCCTGGAGCATCTCCCACAAGGTGGATTGGCTGATGGAGTCTAACTCCGTAGCTGAAATCAAGCTGAAATATGCAAGTGATCCCAAACTTTAGAGCGGTAGTGTATACGCAATGGAAGTATATTTAAAAGAATCTTAAGTCTCTAAATCCCATTTTCTACCTCACCCTTAAACAAACAGTTAAATCAATTGTATAAAAAAATAAAATAAAATAAAATCTCGGCATACTATTTTGCTCTACTATTATATGCAGTTCAGGACAAATTCGACTAGCTAGCATTTTCACACCAATGTGAAGCTGTTTAAATAAAGCAGCTTGAACATTTAAATGGTCTGCTATACAATTTCATTCCAGTGTTGCAATCCACAGGAGACGGGCCAAGGTTGAGAAAGAATGTACAGCTGAACAGAAGAAAAATACCCTTGAAAATATAGCTTGATTCAGATTCTCTACTCTTGCACTGATGTTCTCAACTGAACAGCCATGATACTTTTAATCAGAAACTAATCAGAAATTAGAGCCAACTGTGTTGGATGCACAGCAAAAACTATAATCATTGGCATCCTATGGAGCTGAAGTTTTAGTTGTCAAGTCTGTCTCTGTAGAGAAAGCAAACGACACTCACCACCACATCTGTCCTCATCTTGCCGAAGGTGTTGATGAGGTGAGCGTAGTGGTAGTCGTCCATCTGTCGGAGCGTGGCCGTCATACTCGCCACAAAACTGCCCTGAGGAAAAGAAACAGGTCGAGAGAGAGAGAAAGAGAAAAAAGAGAAAGGAGGCTCATTAAGAGGCAGAAAAATGTCTTACACTGAAAGTGCTGCTACAAGCAATAAGCTACTACAAAAAACATTGTCCATCAAGAACACAATCCAGCCCAACGCTCATCAATCTGAACAGTACACGATGACCCCAGCAACAACAAATCTTTAAAAGTCCACGACACATTCTCACAAAATGTTTTCCTGAGCATCGGACTCACTCATCCAAACGTAATGACTATTTGATTTTTGTGTCTCCGAACAGCAATAATGCTGTACTTTCATTGGCACTGTTCAGTGGACACAGGACTTAAATGTGCCTGGGACAGTAAAGCGATGGTAATAATGAGAGACAAACAAATGCGGCAAACACCACACCAGGTTTATATAACTTTTCAGCAATTATCTCCACATACTATTTCAGTGAGGCGACTAATGAGCGAAGGAAATAAAATGCCCATGGCAACCGCTGCTTCACTTCTTCTGTAAATAACAGAAAGATTTCATGGGCTAAAGTTTTTTTCTGTCAGAAGGAATACATGCCCAAGCCTCATAAGAGCATTTGACAGTAAAAGAAGCCTAAAGCAAAGGAGAAGAAGAAAAGGTGAGGAGAAGGCGAACATACCTTCTATTGGGTTTAATTAATAATACGAGAGGCGGCGCCCTATGGGCCTGTAATAAAAAATACTGTTATTTCTCAAATATTAAAGTGCTGCTGATATTGAAGGTGCTGATATTACATGCTATTAACAGGAGACCAATCAGCACATTGAAGCAGCTTGAAAATCAGAAATGGAGCAGAGAATTACAACAATAATTGCTACGCTATTATGAATAGTGGGAATAAAGGCACCTTATCACCACATGTCTCCGCTGTGACACACAAAACTACGTTGTTGCTACACAACCAGCAAGTGGTTGTATATTAATACCATTTCCAATAAAGAGAACAATCTCTGTCTATTTAACACACAGAAGTTATAGGCATTTTGTAGATATATGCAGAAAGATGGATGGATGGATGGATGGATAGAGAGATAGATAGAGAGATTGATAGATAGATGGAGCAGACAGAAATATAGATAGATGTAGAGATGAATAAATAGATAGACAAACAGAGAATGCTGGGTGGGGCAGACAGAAATATAGATAGATGTAGAGATGAATAAATAGATAGACAAACAGAGAATGCTGGGTGGGGCAGACAGAAATATAGATAGATGTAGAGATGAATGGATAAGTAGACAGACAGACAGACAGACAGACAGACAGATAGATAGATAGATAGATAGATAGATAGATAGATAGATAGATAGATAGATAGATAGATAGATAGATAGATAGATAGATAGATAGATAGATAGAATGCTGGGTGGGGCATACAGAAATATAGATAAATGTAGAGATGAACAGATAGACAGACAGAGACAGATCATGGGACAGACGGATGGATGGGTGTGCTATAGCGAAGCAGAGTATAGTGGAAAAGTAAACTGAAGTCAAATACATGTTAAAGTCTGTCTAGAGTAGATCCATAAACATTGTTACATTCAAGGTTAAACTTTAGCAATGCAGCTTCTCCCTTTCTCTTAATACTTCATCAACTTTGTTCCTTTATACGACACCCCCACAGTGCTCATCTGCGTCTCGTCTCTGCTGTATTTCTGGCAATAACACTGCATACAAAAAGGTGACAGAACATTCCAGAGAGGCAAAGAGGCTTTCAGATGCTGACAGCAAGATCTGTAAACCCAGAGCATTATAACTGACATGGTTGTTATTTTTTGTTCACGGTTCTTCCTGAATTGTTCCGCTTTTCTTCCGTTTGTGAGTGAATCCTACAGTGCTAATTAGGAATGGCCTACATAGCTGAGCAGAGGCAAAACACAAGGATATTCCTGCTTTCTACTGTCTCTCTCCCTCTCTCACGCACACACACATACAAACTCTCTCACACACCACACAAGCACACACCATGAGCTATGATTAAAAAAAAAAAATTGAGTTCCTCTCCATTTGCAGAGAGAGCTGATGCGCAGTGGATTTCAGCAGAACTGGACTCAGCACCTTTCCTGTACACTGAGGGTGATTTCACATACGCAGCGTTTACTCGGTTTGAATTGTACCTTGGTGACTTCTCTGCTTTGGTGAGGTTTGTTTAGGCAGGTGTGAACACAGCTGGGTGAGGACCGAGCGCTCAAGTGATGTGGAAATCTAGCCAATGAACAAACAGAGGAAATAAACAGTGGCTGCAACACATGTTTCAAACTAGCCACTTATATAATCATCCAGTTAATTTCTGAGCTCCATGTTCTCCATGACTGGGTGATAATGATATCTCTGTGCACCTGCTAAGGGTTCCTTTTTATTTTTTTTTCATTAACACAACTCTGACCAACAAATAAAGCAATCTTACACACGTGTTTCAGCTACACAAACCTCTTGGAAAATGTTTTTTTTTTTTCTTTTTGATTTGTTAAATTTTGTGCATTGAGGTAACTAACCAAATTTCATGTCCATTCAGACTCTAATGTGGCAGCTCGTATTGTTTTACCGTGCAAATCCAGTCACACACACCAGAAATGACCAGCTAGGATCTCACATATAGCCATAATTCCTGTCCTTACAGCCAATACTGAAACTGACTGAGCTTCTTATTAGCTCTGGATTTAGATCTGATGAGAAGAACCAATGAGAATAGCATGCCATGCAGTCGACCAGAGAGGATGCAATAGTGGATGGTTTGTTAATAGTAGGGAAGTACTCTGAGACAAATAATTTGGCTGTTATTTCCCCTCAGATGCAGCTTAATTTTTTTTGCGGTTGAAATGAAAGCAGCAGCTGATATGAGTGGAAGTGTAAATCGTTACTGCCTGCAGAGACCCCCCTCTTAGTGCAAATGCAAAATGGTATTTTACTCACTTGATTGTTCTTTTTCTTTTCTTCAGACTAGCCTTTTTCATAAAGAAAGACAGACAGGATGGAATTTAACAGATGAACAGGATGGACTGGTAGATAGGTAGGTCAGTAGGTCAGGAGATAGACAGAAATATCTATATAAAGACAGACAGACAGACATCCAGTCTACTTCAACCTCATGCTAACAAAAACTGGTTTAAACCTTAACACAACAGAGCAAACAAACTAGATCACACTTGAATATAAATAAGTCCGTTGTCATGACAATGATGCTGAAACAGAATCAATGATGTGTCTAACAAAACATAAAAATGCCAGAATCACCAAACATATTGCCCACATAATGATGTGAGATTAGATGATATAAATACAAATGTCCCACAGGATCACACATGCATGAACACCTCTAAAAGTACAAGTTATTTTTGGTGCCTGCTCATTTCTACCGCTGGGAACTCCCACAGTTTAGTGATTGAGAAGAGCTGATTTAATTGGATATTGGCACAACACATCTAAACATACACTAT
Source organism: Hemibagrus guttatus (assembly GCA_033459395.1). Classification (NCBI taxonomy): domain Eukaryota; kingdom Metazoa; phylum Chordata; class Actinopteri; order Siluriformes; family Bagridae; genus Hemibagrus; species Hemibagrus guttatus. Next base: position 18,913,703 of record JAUCMX010000012.1, read on the forward strand.
ACTGCAGAAAGTTTGTGGACACCTGACCATCAGCAATATGTGGTTATTTCCCAAACTGTTGCTACAAAATTGGATGCACAGAATTGTCTAGAATGTCTTTGTATGATCACAATTTCTTTTCACTGGAACTAAAAGGCACAAACTTGTTCCAGCATGACAATGCAGCTGAGGGATGGATGGATGGATGGATGGATGGATACATGGGTGGATGAATAGATAGACCGACAGACAGACAGACAGACAGGTGGGTGGATGAATAGACAGACAGACAGACAGGTGGGTGGACAGACAGACAGACAGACAGACAGACAGACAGACAGACAGAGAGAGAGAGAGAGAGAGAGAGAGAGAGAGAGAGAGAGAGAGAGAGAGAGAGAGATGAATGGATACATAGATAGACTGTTTTGTTATGCACAAATACCCCAGTGATATTTACATACTGTGTGTAATGTACAGTTGGCAATTAATACATCACAAGAGAACATTTATGCTTTTATTTTATTGCAGTACATGTTTAATAATTTACTAACCTATTGGGTATAATTTCTTTGGAATTAATTTTAAAGTCATGATCGGAAGTGGGGCATTGTACATCACCAATACCATTAGCAAGCTACCCAAGCCACAGAATACAAACTGACTGTAATTATCTGCCTCTTTATCTGATAGACGGGCATAAACGAGCTCAGTGTTTGGCTCTTAGCAGAAACAAAGGGGAATAAAATTGAGCAGGGAGGGGGCTGAGGTTCAGGACTCTTCTTCATCAGAGAGGTGAACTGAAGGGCTGGGATGAGGATTTATGCTGACACAAGCACACATTCGATACACTGGACACATCATCAATAGACTCAACACATCACACTCCCAATACATACACCACACACACACTCCCTTATATTCACTCAAACACTATATTGACTTATCCCTTACTCACCGAACACTATGCTCTCTTTCCCCAAATCCTTTATAATCTCTGAACACTATATTACCTTATCCTCATCGAACATTATACTCCCTTGTGCTCATCCTTTATACCCTTACCATAATCCCTTATATTCACCAATCACTATACTCCCTTATACTTACTAAAGCTCTCCCTTAACCTTCATTTACCCTCATCACTTAGACCTCCAAACACTGTACCTTTTTATCCTCACCTAACACTCTTATCATGATCCACCAATCACTATGCTCCTTTATCTCCATCCATTATACTCAATAAACACTGCACTACCTTATGATCCCTTAAATTCAGTGAACTCTATACTTCCTTATCTCAGTCACCCATTGAGCACTATACGTCCTGATCCTAATCCCTTCTCCTCATGAGGCACTATACTCTCCTTTCCACATCCGTTAACACAATCTATTTATAATTATGAAACACTAATAAGGATTTGTTCTCATATCCTAATCCGTTATATTTATCGAACAAACACTTTCCTAATCTTTTATACTCACCAAACTCTTATCCTGATCTCGTCTATCCACCAGACACTCCCTTAACTTTATCCCTTCTTCCAAAAAGAAAGAAAAATAAACGTCTTTATTCAAACAGAACTCTATTCTACCTTATATCAAGCAATATCTACCCTTAGAGCAGCATATATAACTACAGTGCATGTTCTATACTATATTATAATAACCGTAGCTACTTTTCCATAACCCTGCTACTCACCCTCCACCACTCCCTTACATTTAACCCTTTAATCCCCAATCACTTTATCCATATGTTCATTCCACACAATACTAAGGTTATATCTACTAAAATGATGCTCCACTTTAGTTGATGGTCCTCTTCCTCATATTCTCATCTAACACTATATTCCCTAGCTCTATATTTAACTGCATGCATATTTTAAAATACTAGGAGGCTAATCTAGGACATAGACACTTTGGCAAATTGCCAAACAGGGGGGAAAAAAAAAAGTAGACATCAATATGGCTTAAAAATAATGTACAGACAGCATGATTAATGAAACTCTTCTACTGCAAAGTGCATGAGAACAAAATCACATTGATCAGGATGCGTGTGTGAGACAGAGAGAAAGAGAAAAGAGAGAGAGAGAGAGAGAATACTAGAAAGATTAATCATTCTCTGTTTGAATGTGGGAGTGTGTGAACAGACATGTGAGAGTCTGCCACTGGTATTAGTAAGGCAGTATTTTCCTGTCTCTTTCTGATGCCAGCATTTCTGTCACTGGAATCCTAAGAGAGGCGGGCGGAGAAGGGCACACGCATCCTCTCCAGTACCATCGCTTCATTTAATCAGCCTTGCACATCCAGGCACATCTCCATGGTAACTACATGCTCTTAAGGAAATAGGTTTTTTAAAAAAAGAGAAAGAAGAGGATGCTCCTTATGTTTGGGAATCCCTGACTATGTATGAGAGGAAGAGCGGGTAGCTTTTATACACAGTTGACTGGGTGTGATATTAACCTCATCTCAAGGGTGCATGATGGAGTTCTGCCTTATGAGCTTGATTAAAGTGTCAAGACCAACTTCAACAAAATATAATCAAATAAAAAAAATAAATAAATAAAAAACACACACCCGAGTGGATTCCAATGAAATTGGGTTAATGTACATGTATGATTAATATGGCAATATGCAGACATAAATAAGAAACAGATGTGTGGACACAAGCAGAGGCATTCCATCTGTCCACATTTTCACAGAAAGAAAATGAACAAATAAAAGCGATGAGCTGCAGCACAATGTTATGTGTATTTATCCAGGCCCGTAATTACTTAATGGTCTTAATTTGCAAGTAAACAAGGCTAACTGAATCTCACAGCCTGGATGGAGATCTAAAAATCACCCATAAGCAGCAAAGCTCTTACACCTAACCGTCTGTTTAAAATGTGGGGGGAGAGATGAGAAAAAAAAAAAAAAAGCAAGTCACTAAGAAGTCTTGTGTAGGAGTAACGAGACAGACTGCATTATTATAAAGTTCTAGTGAGTGTGACAACCTTGCTATGTGCCGAGCTCATCTAAAGCGAGATCAGAAATTCCACTCCGTAAAATCATCACCTTGTTCAGCGCATGCTGCATGTCCACTGCCTGGATGCTTCTCGGAGTGAAGTAAATAGCCGAGCTTGTAAAAAGACTAACACCGTATGACGACGCAAAACTGTCAGCTAGTCATGCTACTTGATGTTCTGAAAAAACGTCTGCATTTGCTGTTGTTTTCATAAGAAAAATAGCAAAAAAAAATGGTTGGGTTTCACTATGTACACACATCTTAAATATCCACTTTGCATACAGTATACAGTTTAAGTGACTGTACTGAAAACTACACAACGTGCAAAGAAATTAAAGAGAAGGAAAACAAAATCATGACGAATGGAAGTCAGACAGATCTGTCTCAACAAACTGTATTCATTTTAGTAATTATAATAATTCGTAATTAAAAGGACACCCATGAATGAAGGATGAAGGTGAAAGGCAGTGTGCGTGTGTACGCATGGTAAGGACAGAGCTGTCGTCATTTTTCATTCTGACTCAGCAATTTCAGGGTGAGAGGACAAAATGAGTCTGCACTGCAAAACACACACACACACACGGAATCCACACCTCTAGAGAAGCCACCAAATCCACAGAGAGCTTAGAAAAGTGTTTAACGTCTCACAAAACGCCCATCTTCCTCCTTTTCTGTCTCACATCGCACTCGGCCTCAAATGAGCAAAGATAATGACACGACACATTAAGTGTAACATTTCTTTATTAAGAGCCCTCTCATTAAGTCGCCTTAATGACTTTTCCGTATTAGAGTCTGTGGAAGGATTATCTTAAGTAATGATGAGAAGCAGGAACACCCCTATGATCAGCGAAACCGCCGTTTAAGCACAGATTCAGAATTCACAAGGGGGGGATAATGTATTATTTAAACTGTTCCGGGATCGCCTCTGTAAAAGTAAACTCTTTCTATAAGAGCAAGTGTGGGACTTTCTGTAAGATCCGGCAGAAAACGTGTGAGAATTGTTTACAGAAAGCTCGAATTTGCAACGTAGTACGTGTGATTAGCATAGACAAAAACTCCCACATTTCTGGCAAAAGTATATGAACAGCTGCGGATTTCCATCCATGATCTTTTCTTTTTTTTTTATTGTTTAGACAAAAATGACTCTAAAAATTAAACTCCTGCTTTATAAGAAAGGGCTCTTTACAGAGAGAATAATTCGTAGCTTCCAGTTGTGTTTATTACACTTATAATGTATTATTTCATTGGCTGCAGATTTGAATTAAGGTTAAATAGTCCCATTAGAAACATTAACTAAGATTCCCTCTGGATTTCACTTCTGAATGTTTTTGGTGTACACATGCTTTCTGTTATGGCTTTTTTCTTCAGTTTCTACTACGCCGCATTAAAGAGTCTGGACACGTAAACATTCAGGGCATTTCAAGGTTCAGGGCATGTACAAATTCAGAGCACTAAAAGACGAGTGTGAGTGTTACTGTAAATTATGGCCATTTAAAAGATTCTATTCCCTGTTTAACAATTCTGATCATGTGTAGATTCCAAACACTTTCACTCTGGATTTAAGAATTCCAGACGTGTCAAGATTTCATTCCAGGGAATTCCAAACATTTAAAGATTCTTTTCTCCCTTTATTAATTCTGATCATGTACAGATTCCAAGCACTTTCACTCTGGATTTAAGAATTCCAGACGTGTCAAGATTTCATTCCAGGGAATTCCAAACATTTAAAGATTCTATTCTCCCTTTATGAATTCTGATCATGTGCAGATTCCAAACACTTCACTCTGGATTTAAGAATTCCAGACGTGTCAAGATTTCATTCCAGGGAATTCCAAACATTTAAAGATTCTATTCTCCCTTTATGAATTCTGATCATGTACAGATTCCAAACACTTTCACTCTGGATTTAAGAATTCCAGACGTGTCAAGATTTCATTCCAGGGAATTCCAAACATTTAAAGATTCTATTCTCCCTTTATGAATTCTGATCATGTGCAGATTCCAAACACTTTCACTCTGGATTTAAATCCTTAAGTGTAAGGATTCCATTCCAGGGAATTCCAAGCATTTGAAGATTCCACTCCGCATTTGAAGATTCTACTCCGCATTTCACAATTCCGAAAATGTAAAGATACCACTCTGAATTGAAAGATTCTGTTTCACATTTAAT
>JAUCMX010000012.1:18923855-18943855 GCA_033459395.1 Hemibagrus guttatus
GAGATGAAGTGACAAACGAGCGGCGTGCGTCCTCTGCGCGACTCGCAGTATGGCAGCCCTTCTTCCGTCTCTCCCATGCGTTCGTCTGCCCTTTCTCGTCTCCTCTTGTGCTCCGTCTGTCCGAAGCCTGCTGCACTGAGAGAGTTAGAACAAGGAGAGAGAGAGAGAGAGAGCCAGAGAGAGCAAGAGCGCGTGCGACAGAGAGAGAGGACATGCACTGTCCAGAGCGGTGCTCTCTGCCTCAGCTCCGTTACTGACCCGCATCTGGAGGTGAGTTTAATCCTCATCTTTCCTGTGCATCACTGAGTATTTCTATCTTACAAAATCATACACACACTGCGTTGATATGAGGACTTCTCAGTGTGCTGTTTCTACCAGGAAATAATCAACATCTTTTTAAAGTTTGCTTAAAGCTATTCAGTATTTTTAACGTCACTGAAATCAGAGATGCTAACCGAGAGACGATTGTTTCTTTGGATTTTCTGACAGGAATGAAACCGGTTTAATGAGAGGGTAAGAATGAAAAAAAGTGCATGGAAAAAACAGAGAACATGACTAGGGGAAGCGTGATCACGATCATGACAGAATGACGATATGAACGTCTGGGACTGGAGGAATGCCTGCTTTATGAGTATAGACCTGTTTTGGGGACGGATCGTCCATGCACTTAAGTGAAAAAGCACTGTAGCTTGAAATTCATTTAAATGCAGTCCACATACATTCCCAGCAATGCTGATATTCCTTACAGTAACAGAAAATAGTTAACAAGAGATTCATATTGCACCAATCAGAGTCCACCTCTAGCCTATGCATGCTGGAGATGTTTAAGAGTGTGTGTGTGTGTGTGTGTGCATATGGTCTGGATGAAGACTCTTTAATTGTAGTGTAATCCAGATTAATGCACTGCCATGAAGCACAGAGTGCACTCAAGGAGCAATGCAACAAATCAGCCATGCCTAATGTCCTCCAAACACGCACACCTACCTTTATCCATAGTAGAACACAAAGCACAATTTCATACATATACAAGGACACACACACAAAGTATAATGAAGTGCACTTGTATACATGACAGAGAGATAGAAGATTCATCTTTCTTTCTCTTGGAAAACTGATTGTCCTTCATTCACAGTGGACTGCACCCATCACACGTCTCTTCCACCGTATCGACCTCTAACCTCATAATCCGGATAACGTCCTCCCCAAAGAGAAGGCAGGAGAAGGGTAAAGGAAAATCATGATAAGAGAAAGTGTTTTGATAGATAGATAGATAGATAGATAGATAGATAGATAGATAGATAGATAGATAGATAGATAGATAGATAGATAGATAGATAGATAGATAGATAGATAGATAGATAGATAGATAGATAGATAGATAGATAGATAGATAGATAGTTGCATATTACAGAGAGCATTGTTTCACAGGAGAGAGCACACAGCCCACATGAAGTGAAACTATGATCAGTGGAAAAAGAGCAGGAAACCTCTCTAGCCCCCACGCTGAGGACTCTCTCAATCGCCCACGCATGCACCGAGACAGACACACACTCGCACAGGCATCGCCCACCACTGATGTGTTCACCCTGGCCAGATGTTGGCTTTCATGTGGTAATGGGTTTATTTATTGAGAGCCTTTTTCTCTGCCTGCACTCTGACAGTTTTAAAGAGAGACAGAGATGTATATAGCATACTAAAGAGATCCCAAGCACACCTGAGACCTAATCATTCTGCACTGTGTGTGTGTGTGTGTGTGTGTGTGTGTGTGTGTGTGTGTGTGTATAAGCAGGCATATGAAGGTCTGCCCTTCATCTGGCATGGATCAGGTAACATCGTGCTGCCAGGATTTGTATCACGTAGTACCTGTGATGTCCAATCAATTCATAAAGTCACAGGATGTGTGGAATCAGCTCTGAACAGCGACACACTGGACGTGAAATGAAATACAGGCAAAGGGCTTTTGGGTTCATCCGGTTTTACAGACATGGTGGCTTCATGCGCTTCAGAAGACAAACCTTTTCAAGCAGAATTGGGAAAAGAGGAGTATATATTTAAGCCTAGTGGTTACATTAAATCCAGTGTACTGCAGAGCAAATGCAGTGTCTGTTTACCCCAGGGCAAAGAATTTTTTTTGTGTGTGTTGTGTGTGTGTGTGTGTGTGTGTGTGTGTGTGTGTGTGAGATGAGGGGATGGAAATGAGGAGCTGGGAGTCAGGGGATGTGAGTGAGATTGAGGGGATGAAAGTGAGGGGATGGGAGTGAGGGGGATGAAGAGTGAGGGGACGAGGGCGAGGCGATGGGGGCAATGAGGGCAAGGCGATGGGGGTGAGGCGATGGGGGCGAGGCCGGTGATGTTATCAAGTTATGGACTGGAGTATATCATGAGCATTACTTCTTTCATTCAACATCATGTTGGTGTTACTAACAGAATCAATGCTAATATGTTGTCCTGAGCCTGAGAAAAAGCTTTGACTTGTGTGCCACTCAGAATCTCAGTGTGCCTTTAACTGAAGGTATTTCCATCTCAGCTCAGAAGCCAAATCCAATCAATCCCAGACCAGCCTCATTCCTGCTAAGTGACAACTTAAACCAAACCCAGAGGCAGTATCTATCCCATCACCTGCAGTCATCACATAAAGGCTTTAGATCAGATTTACACACGATGCTGAAGATCTCAGTGAGCTTCATGGATGTGTGTGAGAGGAAAAATTATTTGGAGATGGAACAGTGCAGTATTTCCTGTTGAACTTCTTGTAATCCACTGCAGTGGGGTCCTGTCTCTTTAGACTGCTTTCCTCAAACAACTCCATACACGAAAGACCATCACATCTCTCTCTCTCTCTCCTTCTACTCTTCATTCTGTCAATCCACTTCATTCTGCCTTTCATTAGCGCACGTCTCACTTATCACCATCATCATCTCCCTCATTATCTCTGCTCATCTGTGCTTCAGTCTTGTTATGAGGAAGAAATGGCTGCATTTTGGAGTAGGCACGCTGCGGGGGGCTGCTCCTGCTACACATTTCATTTCACTTCCATACAACTGAGAATCAGAGACAGTGGGAGACCGGGAGAGACTAACAATGAGGCCTAGTCAGATAAACAGAAAGAGATGAGCAAGACTGACAGGGATATCCACAAGGAAAAAAAGTGAGAGATTACCAGAGTAATAGGTTGAACGATGGAGAAAAAAAACTGGTCGACCCTCGTCCCTGGTACAGTGAGATTGTCGACCACACCCTCCTGACTTTGACAGATGGTGACTGATTAAGCAAGTAGGCATTTGATATCACCCTAACTGATCCATTATGACCATTTTTCCAGCTGATTTATTATGAAAATGTGCTGTTCAAACCCCGAGCAGAAGCCCAGCATGATATTTCAACTAAAATAATATTTCCCACCTTGTGTGTGCATCAGTGTGTGTGTTCACGAGTTCATACTAAAAGAGCACATACAGCTCCCTGGTGTGTTTCGTTTCTATTCCACAATGACTCAAATAAGACGGTATTGCATATTGCCCCTGGCCATGTGACATGCTTTAACATTCAGCACTGAATCTCAGGCAGACCATGCAAAGTCTAACCCATGCCACGTCCACACACACAAACAAACGCTCGTATGCATGCACACACACATCCCACTATTATCCTTCCCCTCATCTTTCCCAGCATTCTGCTCCCAACCTACAAAGCTTAATACATGCACCGAATATGAGACACACAATGTGTTTGGAAGCATCGCTAATCAAGCATGATGCCTGGTGTTATGTGGTCTATAGGGGTCAGTAAGAGAGAAAAAGCTTCCAATCTCTGCTCGGCACACAAAAGAATCCCACCTCAAAAGAACAGTGCACTGACAGATTACCTTTAATGGAGGGAAAGAGCAGGAACAAATCGTCAGTTTCAAATAAGCAGCAGAATGCCTCTTAAGCGTCCAGTCTGTAATATGCGTCAATCAGAGAAGGCCCGGGATGCTAAAGCTCACTTTTAGAAAGCACCCAGGCATCTTCCTTCCAGCATTAGGAAGTGATTAACTGACACGCTAATGCCTGAGAAAACGCTCCACTGATGGCCAAAGCAATCACTATCACTCTGTCCAACACACACACACACACACACACACACACGCATGCACAACTGGCCTGCCTACAGCATTGTGCAAATAATTTAAAATCTGGTTTCTTTCTCTGGCTTTAATATTGCACAAACATACATGTGAACAAACAAACATCAAAGCCATCAACTCATCCATCACTTCTTGAAAAATATTAGCCTCCATGGCAGTCCTGAAAGCTGGACCGATCAGAGTTAAAGAAGAGAACCACCAGATTGAAATAGATAAACACAGCAAAGGCCAGAGCTAAAGCCGGATTAGTGCTGCTCCTGCAATGTCCAGCACTCAGACTTTACTTTCATTTTTCAGAAGCAGCGTTGCAGGATGACTTGCTTGATGAAAATGAAGCTTAGCAGACAATAGGGTTTTGGAATGAGGGCTTTTCCACAACATATGTGCGTAGTTATGATGTTTCTGCAATGACACTTCTGTTTGATTTTCCCTCTTTTCTCAGTTTCAAAATGTCTTGCTTTTCTCCTGTAGACAGCTCTCTGGCTTATCCTTTTTAACAAAAAAAACAAACAAACCCAAAAACAACAACAACAACAACAAAAAAACAGACTTCACAGGTAATAAGCGAGGCTAAAACCCAGGGTAAAAAGAAGCACCCGTCAGTCGTGTTCCAATATTTTTGCTCAACAAAAAATTGGGTGGTCTGAAGCAAAATTGTGGTGTGCTCTATGTCATTTAACAAATTTACATATTAAAACCAAGAAATAACACCTGAAATTCTAAACTCTCTTCCCTGACCTCAATCCCAAGTGTCTTCAGTCTACAAAAGAAGGGGAGGGAGGGAGGGAGGGGAAGGGAAGGGAAGGGAAGAGAAAGGAAAGGAAAGGGGAAGGGAAAGGAAAGGAAAGGGAAAAGGGAAAGGGAAAAGGGAAAGGGAAAAAGAAAAGAAGAAAAGGAAAAGGGAGGGAAGGGAAAGAGAAAAGAACTTGGCCTTGTCGTTCCAATAGTTTCGGAGGGACCGTATATACATAGGTTCTTCTCAGGCTGCTTTATGTACTAATCATAAACTGGTAACACTTAGTCTGATCTTAAATCACCATGCAAAGGAAGAAGAAACCCATCAACCCAACTGGTATAGAGTCCAGTCCACTGGCTCTGTTCCACCACTAAGATCTACAGACAGTCTTCTGTGAACACTAGCGGAGAGAGACAGGATATAAAAAAAGAGGCATGAGCAATAAATTGCGAGCTCTCCAACATTAATGACGGTGGAGATTCAATCTACTGTAGAAGCTGACTATTGTTTCCATTTAAAGAAGCGTAGCAAGTGATCTTTTTTTTGGTGAGCAATTTATGGGGAGAGAGCAAGATGTGAATACGCTATTGGATAGGAAGAGCATGAGACAGCAGTGGGAAGCGTGTCAGAGGCTTTTTTTTTTTTTGGAGATGCTTAGCTCAGAAATGATCTGCTTTTTGAGCCAGTTCACTGATCTGGCAGTATGGGATAGATAAATTAAGAACAGAGGTGAAAGTACAGGGGAATTTGCATGTAGTATGAATCTTTGACTTGATGAGCAATGGATTTAGTGTCTTAGGAAAGTACAAGGCAGGAAGATTTACCACTATCAGGTAGATAAATGGAAATGCACTTTCTTGTACAAAGTCGAGAAGGCACCGCAAAGAGAGAAAAAGCATTTTTGGCACCACAAACAGGAACTGTACATTCTGTAGTCTTTGCCAAACCACAGATTAAAGTTACATCTGTAAGTGTTTTGGTGTCTGCTGAAAAACACTGACATTAATTTGACTCAATTTTGGGAATCTTTAACTCTTTAAGTCTTGGGAATTAAACTCACTTAATACGCCGACCAGGCACAACATCATGACCACCTGCCTAATGTTGTGCTGGTCCCCCTTTAGCCGGCAAAACAGCCCTGACCCGTCATGCACTGTGTATTCTGACACCTTTCTATCAGCCTTCGCTCCCCACGTGCATCACCACCGGGTCACCATTGTTCCTTCCTTGGACCTCTTTTGATAGATACTGACCACTGCAGACCAGGAACAGCCCACAAGAGCTGCAGTTTTGAAGATGCTCTGATCCAGTCGTCTAGTCATCACAATTTTAGCCCTTGTCAAACTTAGTAAAATCCTTACGCTTGCCCATTTTTACGGCTTCTAACACATCAACTTTGAGGTTGATTTCACTTGCTGCCTAATATATCCCACCCACTAACAAGTGCCATGATGAGGAGATCATCAGTGTTATTCACGTCATCTGTCACTGCTCATAATGTTATGCCTGATCGGTGTATAGACTTGGTCTCATCCAAGATTTTATATAAAAAAATGACGTTTGTATTTACTTCTTAGTGTGTACAAGAAAACAGCCTAGTAATTGGCCCAAAAAGGATTTGATGTTCACTCACTCTGGCAGCCATTTGGACTCTATCGTGACATGACCTTGACCACATTAAGACTCATCTCATCTAAACCTGATCATGGAATTGTTCAATTCAATTCAATTCAATTTTATTTGTATAGCGCTTTTAACAAAGAGCATTGTCTCAAAGCAGCTTTACAGAACATAAGAAACAATAAACATACAAACAAACAGTCCTAGATGTTAGACAAAATTTTCCCTAGTGAGAAGGCCTGAGGTGACTCAGGCGACTGTGGCAAGGAAAAACTTCCTTAGACGGTATTAGGAAGAAACCTTGAGAGGAACCAGACTCAAAAGGGAACCCATCCTCATCTGGGTGACACCAGAGAGTGTGATATGAACAATGTCCTTTCTGCATTAGTTGTGTGATGCAGATACAGCATGTGTAGGATGTTATGTGTAAAATGTCAAAATAGTGTTGGCAGCATTGCTTTGAATACTCCATTTCTCAGAAAGCAGAACCCAGCTGGAGCTGGTCCATCTCTGGATGCCACCGGAGCTGGCACAATCTCTGTGTGACTCGGGGATGGGTAGAAGAAGGGAAACAAATGGAAAGGAATTAGCGTAGCTGCTATTCATAATATTAGCAGGCACTAGATGATGATGTGCATTTAATCAGATGTATTGGAGTACAAAGTTATGGGATTTATTAGGTGTATGTCTGGCTAAAGAGATATGTCTTTAGTCTACGTTTGAACTGGGAGACTGTGTCTGAGCCCCGAACACTGTCAGGAAGACTGTTCCAGAGTTTAGGAGCTAAACTTGTCTTGAATTTGACATTGGCAGTCTTGACTGTTATCCGTTTTGTTTTTGAATCATATGAGACAGCAACGTTACTGGGATTTTCAATATGCTGATGACATCCTTATCAATCAGTATTTCTCACTATTTTTACCAACAATAACTAGACATTTCCCTTTAATCACGCTGCATATTTTTGGTAACATCATTGCCTACATTTTTAAACCTTTTAACCCTGCAACCTTTTCATGTGTCACATTATGTCAGCCAATATAAATCTGCTTCATGAAATGGCTAATCAAACAAACAAACAAACAAACAAAAAAACCACACTTTCATTTAAGCACTTTTTCCATGTTGGACTTTCGTGGATAACTACAACCACAAATAAAGTTTAAAAAGATTAAAACAGCTGCAGACTGGGCAGGAAATTAGTCCGAAAATAGTGGGACCATGTTGAAATCATTCCCACCCACAGAGCTAAGCAAGATTAATCCAATGCCGCCACTTACCAGACCGTATTCAATTCCATTCTGCCCCATAATAATTTCATAAATGATACTAAATAAATAATTAAGCAAAGCCAGGCAGCATTATCAGCTTGCTGAGCTCGAAGGCTTGGTGGTCTTGCATTAATGGAAAAGGCAATATCCACTGGCTTAACGATGACCACTCTAGGAAAGTACTTTCCCTACTTACACAAATATGTGCCACTTGTTCAGGAGTAATGTTTTACAATCATGCCCCCTGAAGTACCCGTGTTCTGCATATTTTAGTGTGTTCCCTGCTCTTCCACACCTGGCTGCAGCTCATTAAAACAAGCACTGCATGACTTTAAAATGAATTTGTTGGAATGGGGATGAGAGGAAATTTTAAAAGGTTTAAAACGATTCAAATAAAAATAAATGCAAAATTTCACTTTATGTTAAAATTGACCATGGTTTATTTTGCTTCAAGTTTTTGGTGCCTAGGCCACGCCAGTAGACAGTTTTGTGCATGTGTCTGGCTCCTGCCTGTCCGGGCCTTGAGCTACAAGCTGTTAATATCGCTGGATGAGACTGATCTCATAAAACAGGAGGCCTGAAGACACAAAGGACTTGTCTTTTCCCATTTCCCACATTCATCTCACCCTCTATCCCTTCTTCCCAGACTTTAATGAATGAATGAGTGAAAGTTAATAGACAGAATCTCTGTCCAATGCACAAAAGAGCATAAAGAACTTCATCTTCAAGAGAACAGAAACTACTTCAACTTTTTGTGCAATCCCAGGCAGTAAAATATCCCTTTTATTTCTCAAATTTATTTAAAGTCATTTAAGTTCTTGATCATAAAGAGGATATTTAACTGATATTTAATCCGAATGAGATTAGCACAGGAAAAATAGGTCATGGTGAAAATGCTTGATCACTGAGCGACTCGTCTCTCATGTTCCGTGGCAGCAGGACATCTCATTATTCTCTAAATATGTGAGAGCTTCAATTGGGTAGGAAGATTAAGGGATCATATTGAAAGTCAATGGCTAAGTCACAGGCTAAGACAACACTTCTGCAATTGCTGTCCTTGATATTAACGCAGGCAAGATGAGTGGAATAGAAAGGGAGGATGAGAGAAGAACTCGAGCAGAAAGGACTGAGCTGCTAACTGAGAGAATGTGAATTTTTTCAACTCTACCAGGATTCAATTTTGTTCTGTGTTTTTCTTTGGCAGGAACCATGGTGAGCAAAGAGGTTGGTAAATGCATGCTCACCAACTCTGAATCAGACTCTGAGGCGGCACCCTCCATGGCCCTGGAGGTAAAAGGACCGCCGGATGGGAGTCGGCAGGTGCGCAAGCGCAACAAAGCCTTGCAGGTACGCTTCAAGGACATCTGCGAGGCCCAGAGTGAGCAGGCAGCTGCGGCACGGGGAGCGAAGTCTGTCACATACAAAGTGGCGTACCGCAAGTACATGACCGTTCCAGCTCGAAGATCCATACCCAATGTGACTAAAAGCACCGGAGTGCAGACCTCTCCTGACCTAAGGAAGCGCTACCAGACTTTCCCAATGGAGAGGAAAAAGGGTCAAAGCGTGAAACATGCGGCTACAGCGGAGAGCTATAAGGACCAGGATAATGGATTTGTTATTGATGTTAAGAGGGCCAAAGCAGCTGAGGGAGGAAGGGAAGAGACGTCGTCTCACACCGTACAAAAGACCAAAGCTTTGATGCACACTAATGAGTGCATAGCCACCATAGAGCACCACTCACATGCTGCAGAGTGTACAGACAGGATACTGTTGCCCTGTCCCTCAGAGGACCAATCAAATTACCAGATCTGTACGGTGAAGAGCAAACATCGAAAGAGCTTCCAAAGGGACTCAGAGTCACTGGACCGCTCAGGAAAATGGCAAATAAATTCTGAGGATAGAGGTGGCAGTACACTGCCAAACTCTAGCTCCAAAGTGACAAGCCCCATAGCCTGGAACTCCTTAACGCAGGTGGAGTGTCTGGAGAGTCCGACAGCACGCAGTAAGCGCAAAAAGGTTTTGCAGTTAAACGGCCTGCAATCACAGACACTGCCGAGGACTAGCTGCACCACACAAGTGCAGTGTCATGCTGGAATGATCTCTGCTCGGCCCATACAGGCAATGGAGGAAGCAGCGGCGGCATCGGTTGCTGCTGCTCCTACTGCTGCCTTACCACCCACATGTGAGACTGGGACAGGAACAGTACCAGGTACAGGGAATCTACAGGTGGATAGTGAGGCTTGCAAGCAGATAGTGCCTGTGAATCAGGATAAGGATGTAAAAGCACAGCTGCAAGCCATGGAGAACATGATCAGCTCCAGTCAGGAAACCATCAAAGTCCTGCTGGGAGTCATTCAGGAGCTGGAGAAAGGAGAGGCTCTCAGGGAAGGGTAAGTGATAAACTAGTAAATTATACAGCAAAGTACTTTAGGGAAAATCATATTACAGTCTTTATTTTTATTGGCCAATGTATTGCTGTCGAAATTTCATGTCATTCCTCCCTGGCTGGGGGTAGAAACAGTCTTGTTCAAGGGCCCATGTGTGATAATCGTATTACTTGAGGTCCCCAGGCTGCAGGTTCACAACCATCAAGATTGCAATCTCACAATTAGATTGGACCACAGGGCTACCAAGGCTCTGATCAGGTCCAAGCCAAACCAAAGCAAAAAAAGTTGTACACTTTTCTTCCAAAACTAAGTCACACTGTTCCCGATGATAGGCAGGGGAAAGTCAGTGAGACTTATCTGAGTGTGAGACTGAAAAGCAGAACAGTAAATGCTAATGCAGGAAATATATCAGCAAACTAATCTCCGTTAAAAGAATAAAAATGTCATCGCTATTCACCTCAGCAAATTGGGCTTTAAAATTGCATTTAAAATACACCAGTGGCATATTAATCAGCCTCTCGCTCGTGTTCATCCGAGTAATGGAAAAATAAATAAATAAATAAATCGCTCTGTCTGTCTCCTCGATCTTAAGTTGAAATCATGCTTATTTGCATGTATAATGGCCTAATCAGAAGATTGAGCAAGTGGTGGATGAAAATGCCTGATTTGCCCTCAGTGACATAAGTAAAATATGCCACGGCATATTTAGCATGCAGCCTGCCAACTGGGCATGACGTAGCAATTAAGTGATCACAGACAAGAAGTGCAGGATGGTAGGGTCTTAAGAGAGAAATTAGCTCTTTTCAAAGGCTGCTTGCACTACTTTAGAGAAGAGAGGTGCTATTAAAAGATAGCATCTATCATTTGAGAGCGAGTGAGGTTATGTGAGTGTAAAGCCAGGTAGCAAGGGCCACCCACATAGACACACACAAGCATATGTTTTAATGCTGCAGGGATTTAGAGCGGACAATTTTACACTGGCAGGCAACCAAGTGAGTGATTAAACATATTTCTTTATGTACACAAAAGACAATCTGATCTCTAGAGTATCACCTAGAAGTGTAAAAGGAAACAGGCAAAAATTACAAGTTGCTACAATAAAATGCCGCTGATCTATAATCAAGAGGCAGGGACTTTGGAAGACATCAGTTCTTTGCAATGACAGAAACTCGAAGAGATTTCATGAACAACATTAATATAAATTGGTTTTCTGGATATTGTAAAAAAAACAAAACGAAACAAAACAGAATTGTGAGTCTGTGGTCAGAGGAAGAAAACTGCTTGACTGGTCATTACAATGGTGGCGCAGTACTGAAGGTATTTATCTACTGATCAAAAGGTTGCGAGATCAAATCCCGACCCCGCAGAAAAATCACTAATACTGTTGGGTCCTTGATCAAGTCTGTTACCTCTCATTAGCTCACCTGTAATTTTCTTTGGATAAAAGCATCAACACTCATCAATGAGGGAAATGTAAATCTCCACTGAGGGGCTAAACATGCAAGGTAATAAAAACTGAGTGTTAACATTTCGTATGATGATCAAATACTAATTAAAAATATAACACCATTGTACTGTAACTTTGGACGGTGAAATGTTTTCAAAGCTAAATCTAAAAGCTGTAAAAGCAAAAATGGGTTCTGAAGCAGACTCCTAATGGACATAGGGGGAAAAATATTATAGTAGCTGCTTGACTAATACTACTGCTGCCCAAATTCGAGCAGTTACAAACAATGAATAAACAGGTAAAAGCGACCAGAAGTTGCAAGTCATTTTGTGTATAAATGTCCATGATGGTGTCTTGTGTAGATGCTGCAGAATTTGATGTTAAATTGTCAGTCTTGCTGTTCATCAGGAATCAGTTGAGCTGAAATGTGGTTCCATTCATCTCCAGCTTTAACAGCAGTATTTTATTGCATTTATTGGATGCTCTGAGGATGCATCTTGCTAGAACCCTGGGCAAATTTTAGTTTTTTGCAGGCGGTGCAGAAATAGTAATTCTAGCATAGACATGGAGTAATGGTCTCATTCTATAGTTGGTAAAATGTCAGGTGGTGAACAAACAAGACACGGCCTTGGGCTATGAGTCTCAATAACAAAATGCTCAAAATTATGCCTGCCACATTACTCATGCTCTTTTGTGTGATGATCCATTTGCTTTACCGTGGTACTGAATGAAAGACACAAAAGAAGTTCAAAACACGTTCAACAGTGCTGATTGATGTTTACTATGTGATCGATTACACCGTATATTAAGAAGGATCATTTGTGTTAAAATGGTTAAATCACTGACTGGAACTGTATGAAGGTCAAGTCCATTTTCAGTAGATCGTTCCAGAAAGTGAACTGTACAACCATGGCAACAATTCAGCAGAGTACCAATCACCTAAATGGAACAATGGGTACTAATTCAAACAGATCTGTGCCACCTTATTCACTGTAGTATCATTAAACTTATGAAGGGCTTGATAATTAGCTGAATCAGGATAATTGAATCTGGTGAGTGATATACTACACAGTGCTGTTCTCCCACAGAAGCACAAATGAGATTCTCTGCTGGAAGTACAGATGGATGAGCCTATAGGTGTTCCTCTACATGCCTACATGTTGCAGGATGAAGATAACGCACTCCAAAGACATCCTGAGAAAAAGTCATGTCATCCTTGTCAGTACAATTAGCACTCTCTTTCTCCTCCCTCCATGTGCTAGACTGGCACCGCGGCCCTCCCCTGGGCTCCTCTGGGCTCCTCTGGCACAGCTATACATCACTGTCCCCATTAGCCACTGCAAACCCGCCTCAGAAAAACCCCATGCATCAGCAAACGCCTGCATCACTCACAGCCCAGAGCCAACATGGCTGCCGCTTTCACTCTGAGCTCGAGTTTAAGGCTCAACAGTGTTGGCAGGATGCAAAGAGATGGTGCAGGTGGGCTAAGTTGTTAATGGCGAAGTTGGCTCGGGTCTGACACCCAGCGAAAAAGAGCCGGATAGTATTACTGTCACTTAGCGAGCCTGATTTAGAGAGACTGAAGAAGGAATTAAAAGATAAGAAAGAAAAGAGTGTGTGTCTTGCCAACGAAAATCAATTCTTCCATCTTACTGCTGAAGACACGAGATCAGGCTCTTCACCACAGGTGATTGGTCAAAAGGTCACCATATCTCTGCTAGCACAGCTATAGTAGGTCAATGCACATGAAGATTTTATACTTTTGCAGGATTGGCACTCTCTGGTCATAATAAAAAAAAATTTGAACTAAGCAATTTGTTGATGTAAAATATAGCAAAACAATGTTTACGAAGAAAAAAAAAAAACACATTTTCCTAAATTATTTGAATTGAGAGCAAAAACAATTGGTCGATTAGACAGAGGAACAAATGCCCCATGTTTGTGCACTCGCTTTTCAAACAAATTTAAGTGATTAGGGAAAGATCAGCCATTAATCAGTGATTAGTGAGGCTGATCAGCGCAGGTTTTGAGATGTGCATGCACACACGTGCCAATAAATAAAATGCTGAGTCAAATACTTAACCCAAAATGGCTTTCTGGAAAAGATATTAGACTGGCCCTTCCTCGTCACTTGGCTGGTTCTGGTACACAGGTTTACTCTAAAAGTTAATTAAGGCCTATCAATGTACCAAAAGTCTTTTAAGGTTTAGCATCTTACAGTTTATTCTACAGCATCCTCCAACACTACTTTACCCTAGAAACTAAACACTAATGAGCTGAGAATGCTCTCTGACCTGTAAATAAGCGCCTACTTATTTCCTCCTTACTCTAAATATAATCCATCTCTTACAAGTGAAGGTAATTAGAAGCAGTTCAGCATCAGTAAAAAGGTCAGCTAGTTTGGACTGACACTGGGGGTATTGTTCCTCTGGTCATTTCCGCTCACTGTCCTAGTCTTAGTCACTCTGGATAATAGTGTCTAGTCAGTAGAATAAATGTCACCATAATAAGTAAGGAATAACACACTTGGGGGTATGCTGTTACTGGAATACAATCAGTGTGGTGTTATGTGACCTGGCACAAACTGAGTTACTGTTATTAGCCAGAACAAGATCATTAATAAGAAGTTTCCAATATCAGCATGTTTAGATGTGCTTTATTCCTCTTATACCAGTGATTTACCAACATATACGTTTTTTTTATCCATTTATAGGTACATTTAAGGTGTGAATCAAGTTAGCTCCTGATACCAGTTACAAAACAGCACTATAAACTGTCACTCCTTCACCAGCCTCTCTTTTTAAACCCTACTTTGACATTAATAAGAATAAATGCATAAACAAACAAACATTCAGCTTGCAATAATATCAAGAGCCCAAAAAGCACAAAATCCTCTTTCCTATTTTGTAAAGCTGGAAGTGTCGACACTGGAGACTCCTTCCATACATGTTAAGTCTCCTTACAGAAAACGTCACCAGATCACCATGCATAAGGTTTTTTAACTAACAAATTCTTCTATTTGTTTATTAATAGCCTTTGATTTCATACAGCATTTGTCCAGTGGCCCCTGTGAATGAGCTGTTACTATAGAAACAATAATGCATTAGAATGAGTTCACCGATAAAACCCTATCCTTTGAATTACAGCTGAAGTTACTGTCAGAGGTCCTATTAAAGCACATTAATCACCACCTTCTGACCAATCCGGCTTGAGAATTTACCAGCTCTGTGGTATAAATCCTAATAACAGTAGGCTGCTTGATAATCATCTTGAATGCAATATCTACAGCATGCATGGTGTGTGTAACTGCATTTTCATTTATGTCTTGAACCATGACATCACACTCGAGCACACCCATGTTAGGATGCTACATAAATACTGATGTGAAGCTGCTCCATTAAGAGTGCATGAGCAAGGGTTAAAAAGCAGCAGATAGCAGGGTGTTTGCAGCTGATTAATCGTAGGAGCTTGAGTGAAATCAATGATCTATGCAGCCAGAAGGAGATTTAGTTTATACGAATAAGAGCAAAAATTATTTACTGAAATCCATTATTTACTGCCTGATTCATATTGGGAGAAAATCCAAAAGTGTGTGTGTGGTGTTTGTGTATGGGGGGTTGGGGGGGTTGTTACTACAATTTTTCTAACCTATCAGGACACACACAGTCCTGCAAAACCTCTGCAAGAAGCATTTGTACAGAATACTAACATGTCACATCCGTGTGTGATTGAGTGAGAGTGAGAGTGAGTGTGAGAGTGTGTGTGAGTGTGAGTGTGAGTGTGTGTGTGTGTGTGTTAACCTTGCGCTGATAATGACGAAGGACAAAGCAGATGACGTGTAGATTTAGGAGGGAGGACTGACTAATCCGGACTTCCTAATGACCCATCCTCTCTTTTATCTCCTCCAGTCTCTCCTATCGGACCGGGCAGGACACGGCCAACTGCGACACATGCCGGAACAGCGCATGCATTATTTACAGGTTGGCTTCTCTCCCTCCTTTACCAGAGAAGTGCTGCGGTTTACACTTTTTTATGTGTGAAAGAGACCTAAGAGTAAGTTCTAAGCAGTGAGACGGCTGTTTCTGAAAATGAACCTGTAGAAGATAATGATATCTGTAGCCCGTGGCTCAGAGCAGAACAATTTTGGTATGGACAAACGTTTTAGTAATTGAGGCAGTCTTATTTTTTTTTGTATGTGTGCAGAACACGGCAGGGGGAATTATTCTGCAGCATCAGCAACTGAAATCTAGTTTTGGCCTGCATGTGTATACACAGAGAATGTGAAGAGCATTTTTAGTGACTCTGTAAATTACTAGTTATGAAAACCCAAACCAGGAGAAAAGTACAGTTAAAGATTCTTATTATTAACACCAATAATTGACCCATACACTCACGGTCTAGAAGCAACATATATTTATTTAAATGAATTTGACTTAAATTTGATTTGACCATGTAATAAATATGATTTTTTTTAAAAGACAATGGAAAATCCTTTATTTTTAGCTGACAGACTAGCAGTCATTCAGTGTCAAATAATAATAATAATAATAATAATAATAATAATAATTTAAATCAATACATTCATCAAAAATAGAATAAACTTTCTATTTTTAGAAAATAAAGGTTATTAAAGACTTTTTTAAATTATTCTTTTCTATTTACACATTTAGAATAATCCTCAATTCAATATTTCCATATATACTTAAAAAAATGTTTTAAAAAGCTTATGATAAAAATGTAGTAATCACTTTTATCTATAAACATCATCTACAGCGGTCTTGGTCTCATTACCTCAGTGAAATGTCAGTCATTTGACTGATCGGTGTCCACCTTGACTGATGGTGTAATAATCGCTGATTGAACTCACTTTGCTAAATTATTTAAATCTTACAGTTTTGCTTGCTGACATCTCTACCGTGTGCACCACGGAGTTTGACAGCTGCTATTCAGACCGCTTACAAACTGAATCTGTTGGCTTACGTCCATGTCGCTGGAGCACAAAGCCAACAACTTGATCAAATAAATAGATTTTTTGGATTCTTTTTTTCCTTAAAAAGAATAATAATTTCAATAATTAAGCCACTAAAGAGAAGAATAATTAAGCCACTTTCCTATAAATAAGCCACTAGGGGTGCCAATAATTGTGGAACTGACTGTATCCACTAGCTCTGATTTGCAGGGTTTCTAAAATCCAATGACCTTACTAGTACTTTTTGTTTTGTTTTGTTTTTAAGAAGTCTTTTTCAGCTTTTCCGGCCCTCTAAACTAAGCCAAGCAAAGAGAAATAACATCTATAAAATGTAGTATAAAAACATCAATAAAACCCCATGAATAAAAAAAGGCTTTTACAGGTTTTCAGCAGAAAGCAGCAATTTTTTTCTGCTTGTTGCCTTTTTTAAAATTCTGCAGAAACCACAAACATTTCCAGCATGTGCCAATCGCTCGGGCGCTGTATGATTCTGCACAAACAACAAAACACATGCATGCTTTTTATCCATGCAAGAAAACCCAAAATGGCTGTTTTTTTTGTGCACACACACTCTGATAAAGCCAGTCACGGCCACAGAAAGGTGTTTGCCCCGTCGTGTTTGCAGGTGAGGTGTGAGAGGAATATCAAGTGCTGCTGTCTGATTGCTTTTGTCTGAAAATCCTGAAATCCTGATCAACACTGAATAAAACACTGAATAAAACATTAACGTCTCAATGAGCAATTGCAGAAATATTGCCTCAGAGCTGCTGTTTACTCAGTGTACATGTTAATGGTTGTAATCTTGTGCCGTTGTCAGTTCCTTTGTTTATCGTGAGTGAGTGTGTGTGTGTGTGTGAGAGAAAGAGAGTGTGTGTGGTGGTGGGGGATAAGGAAGTTAGCCGCAGTCATTCCTAAAGGTTTAGAGGAGACGGTTGTCAGAATGATGGCAGTTTAAGAGATCAGAGTGTATGATCATCTCTGTAGATTCATACCAAATAACTTCAATCATCTCTTGTGAATTATTCCCTCCCAGTATTCACTGGACACAATCCTTAAATCATGAACTGGACAGAGAGTTACATAGTCATGTTCAGGATAACTACAACTCTCCACTTTTCATTCAACAGACTGAGAGAATAAGGGTTCATTTTACTAATGTCTATTTTTTAGAATCAAAATAAAGACCTTCACGCAGGAAGTTTTCATTAACTGCCCCAATAGGAAGAGCTCATCACTGCTTAGACTAAATTCTTTTAAGTGCTTTCAAAGAAAAAATGCTTCATTATATGTATTCAGGCTTTTATTCCCCATGTAGATCTGTTTTAAATGTCTTTAAAACATGCTAGTGCCAATCCAACAGATACTTGGTACTTGATACAGAATATTGCTCAAATTTATTCAGATATTTTATTAATTAAAGTTAATTGAAGAAACGACAGCCAGACTACCTCCAGCAGAAACATTGGCCCAATCACAGTGGTGTATGCAAATGAAGCGCTGAGGTGATGTAATTCAGGGGTTCTCAGTGTTTTTGTAGACAAGGACCCCGTCACATTATTCATTCATTCATTGTCTGCCGCTTATCCGAACTACACTCGGGTCACGGGGAGCCTGTGCCTATCTCAGGCGTCATAGGGCATCAAGGCAGGATACACCCTGGACGGAGTGCCAACCCATCGCAGGGCACAAACACACTCTCATTCACTCAGGCAATCACACACTACGGACAATTTAGAGATGCCAATCAACCTACCATTTGGACTGGGGGAGGAAACCGGAGCACCCGGAGGAAACCCCCGAGGCACGGGGAGAACATGCAAACTCCACACACACATGGCGGAGGCGGGAATCGAACCCCCAACCCTGGAGGTGTGAGGCAAACGTGCTAACCTCTAAGCCACCGTGCCCCCCTCCCGTCACATTAATATTATTAATATATTAAGCTCATTATGTAATCATAGACAATGATACTTTGACTATTTATTAAAGAATTAAAACAAAAGCGTTTGTTAGATTAAAGTTGCTATTTTTAGTCTTACTTGTTTTTGAGTTATTAAGGTGTACACATAACATCCATTTAATTCCAGGTACCAGTAAAAACTGGCTAATAATTAGAAGAGCTCAAACATAAAGTAAGACAACCCTAATAACAGTGGGTTGTGATTTCTACCACTTGATTTGAGCAGCAACTAAAACCCCAAAGAACTATTTGTGAGAGTTGTCAAGACAAAATATTTTAGTGTCATCCCTAATAAACATGGATATGCTGTTTGTTGTTCTTTCGGCTGCTCCCTGTTCGGGGTCGCCACAGCGGATCATTTGGTCCGCATGTTTTGATTTGGCACCGGTTTTACACCGGATGCCCTTCCTGGCGCAAGCCTCCCATTTTATCCGGGCTTGGGACTGGCACTGGCACTGAGAGTTAACTCTTCAGTGGTTGGGTTAGGTCCCTGCCCAGGAATCGAACCGAAGAGCACGGGATCCTGCTCCTGGACCACCAGGAGGCTGAGCCTAATAAACATAGATAAATAAATGTTAAATATAGACTTGTTTAATATTAGCTCATACACTGATGCATTTCATGTCACATTACTGAACTTGAAAGAAAGTGACCACGCAAGTAAAGAGACTGCAGGGGGAAGGGGGTGGGGGCTTCCAGACGGCATCATATAAAGTAGGAGTTCAAAAAATCTCCTGAAATGATTCTAGGTACTCGCCAATCAGATCATTTCTCAGACCATGCTTTCAAAACCACTGACGTAAATAATGTGTGGTTTAAAATATTCAAGTTCGCTCTTAGTCTAAAGCCAACATTATTTGAAGTTCAGAAACTACAGCCACGCTACCTCCATCAGCAGCAGCCTTGGGCTAATCACAGTGGAGTATGCAAATAATATGCAAATGAAGCTCTGTGATTATGTAATTCAGGGGTTCTCAATGTTAGCTAAGGTAAGAATAGATCGATTTTAATTCTGCACATCACAACGATCTCAGCAAAATATAATTGATAAAATAATCGAGTGGAAGACTGAAAGAATATCCTCATACGCAGTCTGACAGAATACAGAAACAACAGACACACAGACAGAGAGAGAGTGGGAGAGAGAGAGAGAGAGAGAGAGAGAGAGAGAGAGAGAGAGAGAGAGAGAGAGAGAATAACTTCTAAAACCATTTCTGCAACAAATCTAATCTATCCTGAATAGAATTGTGTATGTTTGCTCATATACGAGTTTGTATTGGTAACGGAATAAACCACTGGCAGTGTTTGGAAGGACTTCATAAAGATGTGATGCACAAATTTAGTGTGCAGCACAGAATCAATGCGGTATATGATAGAGTTGAGAGGCAGCGGTCTTTTTGAAACATTCCACATTGAATGCAGGGATCCTCTAAATAGGCGAGGACTGCCGAATTTCAGCGAGGAAGCCAGAATCAAATTTAGCC
>JAUCMX010000012.1:18951355-19116355 GCA_033459395.1 Hemibagrus guttatus
TAGTTAGACAATTTGTGTCTTCTGTATATTCGTTCATGGCCATGTCTTATTAAAAGGAGAATCCATGTGACCTCAGCAGTAACGAATGCTGGAGATAGAGTACAGTTTAAAACTGTGTGTGTTGTAGTACACAAAGCCGTGAGCCCATGATGAGAGAACAATAAGGTGACAGAAGGCAAAAGAAGATGATGACTTTCCTCTCCTCATACTATGTGAAAGCAAGCTGTCCTATGCTGCTCTGCAACACTCAGAGGGAATTAAAGGGGATAGGATGCATTGGCATACCAAAAGCCTTTTCTGTGTAATTAGCAGCTTAGAACCAGCTAAATGTATGAGGCTCATTTCTTCTGACAACAGTTGTGGGTGTGAACCAGGGAAAAGCATCTCGGACAGAGACGAACGCGAGTTGAATGTGACCGCTATCGAGCACTTCTGAGGTGATGCTCTCTACTGTGAGATGTTAATAAATTATCGGCACTTTCTGACTTCTGCAACGCTCTCGGCTTAATTGCCACCGGCTCGCGTCGAGTCTGGAAATGAATGTGAAAGTGATTCGAGACAGATTAATGAAAGAGTAATGAAACGGGGCATGTGTCAAAGATCGGCGCTTTCGTAGTCTTTGTAATGTAAACTTGGTGAAAAAGACGTCTTTTATTTGCTCTGCTCTAACACACCGGGTTCAGCTCTGCAAGCTGTTCTAGAAATAACATGAATGAGGTTTGTTAAAGCAGGGAAAGTATACGAGGATCTTCTTTTAAAATCCATGAAGAGAAAACTGTTCCGTCACTAACCTTTTAGAACAGCAATGCGACTTTTCCCCCCATTTAATCGATATCCTGCATGGTACTCATGGAAGAGGAAATGATGAGTCATGCTCACATGCATGTGACTGAGAAACTTCCCAGCATTATTCACATACTCACATGAATATCTTATGTACATCTGAAAAAATAATACAGATGTGTTAGCAAGAGGACAGCCCTGTCTATCCCCTGCTAAACATTCTGACCAGCTCTTTTCCTATAAATCTGCTCATATAGTCAAACATGTTACGTATCTAGAAAATCCAGATGACTTGAACTTAAAGAGAAGCCTGAGACAGGTTTAAAGGCTACAATGAAAGTGAAAATGTAAACACTAGTTGTAATCGAAACACCAGTTGTTTATGCACAAAAATGTACTAGAAGAGTACATAAGTATGTGATTTGAGACACAGCATTAGATTAGCCTACTCAAGTGTCTAGTATATGAAGTACAGAACCATCTCAAACACTACTGGTGTCTTACTATCGGGAAATATAATACATTTCCCAGCTGAAGGCAATGCAACACAGCTAGCTTTAACAGAATACAGTGTTTATCTAAAATGGTGGCTCAAGTGCTTAAGGCTCTGGTTTGTTGGAGATTCTGGGTTCAAGCCCCAGCACCACTGCTGGGCAAATGAGCAAGGTGTAATGTAATGTACATGTGGCGATAATAAAGGCTTCTTGACCGCAGTTCTTTTTCTAAAAGACATGCGTATGATGTAAAATTTGTAAGAGTCGTCGGCCATATTGATTTTTTTCCCTATCCGGCATCAGCACCTCTCTTCTTCTACGTAAGCAAAGCCATGAGCATCGAGTGCATATGTCTAAGTGTCGAACATTCCTCACTTTCTGGGTGGAATAAGTGCATCATTCAGGTACTTGAAATACTACTTCTTCTTTGTAATATTTAGTGTGAACACACTACTCACACTACTACTAAATGTTGTGTGGAGAATAGTCCAACTACGTGATTTGAGACACAATATTAATTTGTTTATTCAGCTGTGGACACAGTATCCTATGGTGCAATACTGGCTCCAAGAGCACACAAGCATCAGGTTTATTTCATGTGTGATGCTCCACACAAATACAGGATATTTCTGGCACCTTTTTGTGTACGAGTCTTTAAAAGCAAGTATAATTAAGTGGATGTGGTAGCTTAGTGGTTAGGTTGCTGGACATCTGATCAGAAGGTTGAGAGTTTGAATCCCAGGACCACCAAGCTGCCACTGCTGGGCCCCTGAGCATGACCTTTAACCCTTAATTGTAAAAATGAGATAAATGTAAGTCAATCTGAATAAGGGTGTCTGCCAAATGCCATAAATGTCAAATGTAATGTATGTTAAGCTTTAAGCCTCCTCTAACATGAGCAGTGATGTCAAATCTTGATGAATAAAATCGAAGGTCCAGCATAAAGTCTCTGCACTACAGAATACAATATGTAAAAGGTCACATTCAGAATCAGCTGAATTTCACTTTCTTGAATCCCTTAAGGAAGCTGTGTGGATCTTTAGGAGATCAAATCCCACTGTAGTACAAGCATGAGTGGTTAGTCTGTATCGCCAGAAAGTGAAAATTTCCCCTTGGCTTATGAGTGACACACTCACGACTGATCTGTAATCTCATCTAAGCGGCATCGTTTAGCCAGAGCTGAAGGCCCGGGGTATATCAGGCTCCTGCTGTCAAATGATCATTCACCTCTAGAGTACTCTAAAGCTATGTCTACGCTACAGGAACTCTGATCTGATTTTGAAATACATCTCTGATGTACTAACTGATCTGGGAACAGTTAATGATGGCTATTCTTCATGCACAAAGCGATAAAGGACAAAGTAGTAACTAACAAACACACATGCTTTAATAATGCAGACTCTCAGCAAAAAAATGTTCAAGTAGTCAAGGGTTCTAACCTGCTTAAAAAAAAAAAAAAAAAAAAGCAAACACTTGCAGGGATCTACATAGAAGAGGCTTTAATCTTATTCATGAAAGGCTTTTTCATTCAAGAGGAGGCTTGAATCCACTTGTTTAATGAACTGATCTTCAAATGACTATTATGAACATGACAGTGATGGATTTTTTTTTAATTCATTAATGAATAAAATTGAAGACCCCTGCTGTAAAGGTTCCTAAAGAGCCACAAAGAAGAATGTTTAAGGGGTCAAGATTAATCCTTGTTATTATCTGATGAATCAGAATCAGGTTTATTGGCCTTTTGCACACACAAGGAATTTGGTTGCAGTGAACCACACAATCGAGGGTACAGTTGCTTTTTTTCTGTGATGTAGGGGTTACATCGATAGATAAAAGTGAAAGAGAGAGAAAGCAAGAGAGAGAGAGCGCAAGAGAAAGTGAAAGAGAGAGAATGCGGAAGAGAGAGCGCAAGAGAAAGTGAAAGAGAGAGAATGCGGAAAGAGAGCGCAAGAGAAAGTGAAAGAGAGAGAATGCGGAAGAGAGAGCAAGTGAGAGAGAGAGCAAAAAAGAGTGAAAGAGAGAGAACCCGGAGGAGAGAGCGAGTGAGAGAGAGAGAGCGCAAAAGAGTGAAAGAGAGCAAAAGAGAGAGAGAGAGGGTGAGTGAAAGAGGGAGAGCGAAAGAGAGGGAGAGATAGAGAAACAAAAAAGAAAAAGAGAGTGAGAGAAATGAAAGGCTGATGGAACTGGTTTCACAGATATTCTAAAACATTAACATCAACAGATTTAAAAAAAAAGTGTTTTTTGTTTTGTTTTGTTTTTTGGTAATTGCTGGAAATTCCTATGACATGCATGCTCACTGCTTGTGATGATTTTCGTCTAACTGCATGCACCTGCTGCTTTTTATTCCTTACATGTCGACTGATTTCGGTGCAGAAATCCGCCAGATGCGTCATTTTAAAAAACTTGCAGTAATTCTGTAACATTAACGCTATGACTGAACGTAGTGCTAATGTGATGGAATCTAGTTTCCTCCCGTCGCCGTTAGAGCTGCAGAAGCGAGACGGCTGAACTGAACGCTGTCTGATGTGAAGGAACAAGTGCTCCTGTCTTCAGCTGACAAGAAGCATGAAGAATCCGAGTCTCGGGACGAGGACAGTCAGACGGAGATAAACAGCTATAATCATCAGTTACACTAGAATTCTGCAGGCTGCTTAAAGCCGCGGCTCCTCACACCCACTCCAGTCTCATGATAATCAGTGATTTGCTCGCCCTGTTCTCTCGCTCCCTCTGTGCTAGCAAGAATGAATGGATTGATAAGAGCATAATTACAAGGGTCTGTGCTGTGATTAATTTGTTAATAGCAACGTTGCCTTTGGCCTGTGAGAGAAGACCCGACTAATACATGTTTAAAAACTGCTGAGCGCTCAATAGATCTTCTCGGTTTTCTTCTCTCCGACGTCGTCGCCGTGTTTCCGAGCGAGCGTTCCCTCCAGCGTTCGTAGTCAGGCTGCCAGGGTCGTTATATCTCAGGTTGTTTGTAATGAGCGTGTACGGCGAGCACGCTCAGCAGATTTTCAGCGCTCTTAAATCTTTTGCTCAAAATGCAAAGTGGACAAATTTAATTTTTGCTCTAAAATTAAGGTACGGAACGCATTTATTGATCATTTTATTCCCAAAAACCGTCGATTGAGAACGTTTTTATTCCCCGGTTGAGAAACCATGGGAGAAAAGAGTTTAAAATAAACTGAGCCACTTTTGAATTACTCTTTTTATAAAACATATTGGAAAGGGATTTGGGGTATCTGGTGTTAAAAAGCTTTCTGGTGCTGTTCACCTAAAGGTGCTGTTGGAAAGCAAAGAAAATGCCTTTTTCTTTTTCCTCTATAACCGCAGCAGCAGGGAGACGGCAATCTCCACTTGGCCAAGATCTTTTTTTTCCTTCTTAATCTTAAAGAAATCTTTAAAAAATAAATAAATAAATAAATAAATAAATAAATAAATAAAAACACTACTGCTACCACAGGAGGGGAATAAGAGATGTGGTCAGTCAGATTTGAGAAAAAAATGACAAAGAAATATTTAGTTTCTCAACAAAACTTGATTGTAAATGTTGATTCTAAACCTAATTTAAACACAGCTAGACCGAATGATGTAGAGTGTGCGTGATTACATTATAAAATCTCATGAGGATGTTGCCACTGATTGGAAATGTAACTAAATTCCATTGAGGAAATTTCCTACAGAAAGTTGTGTAGTGCATGACGCATTGAAGACAGGATGTTACATATGTTATCGCACAGCGAGCTTGATCCTGATTAGTCAGAAAGGGTTGATGGATTTTCTCAGAGCAGCTCTGAAAGTAGTTCTGGCTGCAAGATTCATATCAATGCGTGTGGTCCAACGTGTTATCGCTGGAAGAGTTTGCACTGTGTGGTTTCTAGCATGTTTGTTTTATAAATTGGGAGAGAGGGGGCAGGTAGGGAGGGAGAGAGAGAGGGGGCAGGTAGGGAGGGAGAGAGAGAGGGGGCAGGTAGGGAGGGAGGGGGGGGGATGGGGTAGAGAAAGATAGAGATGGAGGAGAGAAAGATAGAGATGGAGGAGAGAAAGAGAGAGAGGGAGAGAGAGATGGGGAGAGATGGGGGAGAGAAAGAGAGAGAGGGAGAGAGAGATGGGGGAGAGAAAGAGGGAGAAAAAGAGAGAGATGGGGAAGAGAAAGACGGAGAAAAAGAGAGGGGGGAGAGATGGGAGAGGGAGAGAGAGAGAGGGAAGAGAAAGAGGGAGGGAGAGAGTGGGAGAGGGAGAGAGATGGGGAGAGAAAGAGATGGGGGGAGAGAAAGAGATGGGGGGGAGAGAGAGAGGGATCTGAATCCTCTACTCGTGCATAGCACGTAGAGGGAGAAAGAGAGGGAGAGAGGGAGGGAGAAAGAGAGGGAGGGAGAGAGGGAGGGAGAAAGAGAGGGAGGGAGAGAGGGAGGGAGAAAGAGAGGGAGGGAGGGAGGAGGGAGAAAGAGAGGGAGGGAGGGAGGGGGGAGAAAGAGAGGGAGGGAGGGAGGGGGGAGAAAGAGAGGGGGGGAGAAAGAGAGGGAGGGAGAAAGAGAGTGAGGGAGGGGGAGAAAGAGAGTGAGGGAGGGGGGAGAAAGAGAGTGAGGGAGGGGGGAGAAAGAGAGTGAGGGAGGGGGGAGAAAGAGAGTGAGGGAGGGGGGGAGAAAGAGAGTGAGGGAGGGGGGGAGAAAGGGAGGGGGGGAGAAAGAGAGGGAGGGAGGGAGGGGGGGAGAAAGAGGGGAGGGAGGGGGGGAGAAAGAGGGGAGGGAGGGGGGGAGAAAGAGAGGGAGGGAGGGGGGAGAAAGAGAGGAGGGAGGGGGGGAGAAAGAGAGGGAGGGAGGGGGGTGGAAAGGGAGGGAGGGAGGGGGGGAAAGGGAGGGAGGGAGGGGGGGAAAGGGAGGGAGGGAGGGGGGGGGAGGGAGGGGGGGAAAGGGAGGGAGGGAGGGGGGGAAGGGAGGGAGAGAGGGGGGGAAGGGAGGGAGGGAGGGGGGGAAGGGAGGGAGAGAGGGGGGGAAGGGAGGGAGGGAGGGGGGGAAGGGAGGGAGGGAGGGGGGGAAGGGAGGGAGGGAGAAGAAAAGGGAGGGGGGGGAAGGGAGGGAGGGAGAAGAAAAGGAAGGGAGGGAGGGAGGGAGGGGAGAAAGAGAGGGAGGGAGGGGGGGAAAGAGAGGGAGGGAGGGGAGAAAGAGAGGGAGGGAGGGGGGAGAAAGAGGGGGAGAAAGAGAGGGAGGGAGGGGGGAGAAAGAGAGGGAGGGATGGGGGGGTAAGAGAGAGAAAGATAGAGAGAGAGGGAAGGAGGGAGAGAGAGGCGATTAAAACTTAAAGCCTGATCAGATCATGTTGGATGTATGAAAAGAAATTAATGTTACTCAACTGTACTCATTTAACTTAATTCTATGAGCTCTTAAGCTTTTTTTTTAATTTTTTTATTTAAATGAAAGTCTTTTTTCTGTAATAGGATATGAAAGCTCTATGTGACAGGCTTCCACAGAAAAAACTGCACCAAGTTTCAGGTCCAAAAGTGTGAAACACATAACTTAAAAAAAAAAAAAAAAAAAAAAAAAAGTTTAACTAAATACAGAGAAAAGCAGTTTTTCGGCTGAATTTCTAAGCGCAAATCTGCTGCCTGGGTCTGTACCACGAGGAAGCGTCTGGACTGCAATAAAACACAGAGCCGGATTTTCTGTTAAGAGAACGGCGGATTTCCCATCAGTGATCAAAAGTGGACAGCGGATGCTATGCCAGTGATCCGTGCGGCGCAGACGCTAAACTAATCGTGCCGTGTGTGATGTTTCCGTGTCTTTATCCCCTCGAAATGCCTCCTCACTTCTCTTCAAGGTCAGGAGTCACTTCCTCAGTCACTTTCACTTGCTCTGTCTTTCAGTTCTCTCGCTATGAACAACAGTCTCTGCATGCGTGATACTCTGATTCGAGAAACTTTCGCGAAGCTTTCGCTCAACATGCGATGGTCAGAGATCAAAATATTCGACCTTTGTGCAATAGAGCTATAAAGTCTATAGAGCTATACCTTTTTTTTTTTTTTTTTTAAACCAGAGGCTTTGTTCATGTTCAGCATTGAATTTCTTTGTCATGATATGATGCATCTTGTCATGACTCCATAATGATGGTTAACTCAGGACTTTGTAGGATTTTAAGTTTTTCATAAGTTTTTAGCGAGTCTACTACAGGCAATAATTTCAGAGAAGAGTTCTAACGAAAACACAGATTTTCTATCTTCAAAGTAAAGGTTGATATCGAACCCATTTCTGCTCTCTGAGACGCCCCAAGTGCTTGTTCATAAGCATCTACAATTTCAAGGTGTTTATTTTCAACCACTAGAACTCTGTGTAAGGTTATCCAACAGAGAGGAATACACAAGTCTCACACTGAAAGCCAACAGAGTCCTGACTCATTTGATATCAGACTTGAGGCAATAAAATAATTTATTTGTTTACACTGATTAAAAATGTCCCTTAAGTCGATTTCTGAATGCCAGCATACTGGGGGAAAAGGGATAACTATTTAAAGGTAGCATGCTGCTCTGATTAGCTGATCTCGGAGTTGAGGAGTTCCTGAGTAAGTAAAGCAAGAATTCCTAAGATGATGCTTTTGTTTTTTTTCCTAGTCTATGGCCAGAAATTACGAGTTACGACATACAGCTGAATGCAGACCAAATCGTACTAATGATCATGAAACAAGAAATAACCAGATTTTACAATCATGGATGGCAGTCGAATCAAAGCAGGCTGCTTAGTGAGGCAACAACATCAAGAGGAGGAACTACAGCACCTTACTATACCACAAGTAGAATGACAAACAAAAAATCATTTAATATGAGGAGCTCATTGCAGGCAGCACAGATCAACTATCAATGTCATGGCGGGGGGGAATAGGTGAGTGAAAATAAGATTTAAATCACTCACTCTTAATCACAGTAAAATAAATTAATAAAATAAAATGTTAAAAAAAATCCATTCTAAATAACCAAGATAGCTAACTAATATAAATAGCAAGCATAATATGCTAAGCATGTGCGCTTTTCATGAACACTAAGCACACAGAGCTGAATCAAATGTTTCTCAATGCCTTTGACTTATTAATGATTTATGATATGACTCGATGCTGACTAAAAAACAAGCACTCGTGCGCAAACTAGAAATAAAAAATACTAAAAATAAATCAATCCAAAGACCCTCCTGCAATCAGCTGCAATCGCAGCGTTGGTTTGGTCTGTGCTGCATCAGGCTGCAGACAGAGACGGCGTCCTCTCAGGAAGATGTGACGGAAGAGCATCAAAAGCCTTCCCGCTTCACGCCTACTCAAAAAAACACCAGAGTACTGTGCTGCACCATTACTCAAATATTTACTAGTACTCCTCTAATGTTCTCTGTAATTAGCCGGTCATAAAACCCTACAATTAATTCTTTCCACAGAGGAGCGTGCACGCTGCGTCAGAATCAGGCTTTACGACACGTTTCATGACGGCACGCTAACACAATAGTCTGGATTACAAGCCGCTAGGTCGTGATGTCACTGTCCAGTCCTGTTCATGATGTTATACTGGATCTGTTCACAGTAAAGAGCTGTAATTATAGAAATGGCATGGAAATGTTCTGCCATGGATTAGAGGCAGTGACAATCTACTAATGTTAGCTATATTTAAGGCTAATTCAGGACTTTTTATACTTGAAATAGATCCCTGGATGATTGTAAACTCCAGGTAAACAGAATCCCCGGTTTATCGTGTTTGACCTTTCACACAGGTCATACTTTACCTGGGGTGAATAATTATTCCTGGCTCTTTATAATCTGATGTTTTACACTGTATATCCCTAAACCCTGATGCAACCTTCTCCTTATTTGCATAAAGACACGTTTGCTGTTCTGCACCTGAGCAGGTATTGTTAGCTTTCACGGCTTTCTGATCTTGTTCGGTCATTTTCAGTTCATTGTGTAGTTGACCAGACGTTCATCAATATCCAACTTTTCAGGGTCACGTATTTTCCCCTCACTACAACACACAATTCCGTGATGTTCAGTGTTTTGCCGGCTGATGCAACCGAGCTGTTTTCGCCGAGTCTTTCTACACTTTGAGGCAAGCACGGTCCAGTTTCTGATTGGATGTCTGTTGCTAAGCAACTAGCTGTAACTTTCTGACGCGGTACACATTTGGCACCAAATTGCAGAGTTCACACAGCAAAATCCGTGCTAATCATGCTTCTAAGAAGTGTTTCATAACCTCGGGTAAAATGTGATGATAATCCTGTTGCTAAATGACACGTGTGAACCCGAGGTTAAAAGCAGGGGTTTAGAGCAATGATATCCCGGGGTTAAGTGCAGTGAGAAAAGCCCTAATAAGCGCAGCTGAAGAGCCAATTTGATGAGCAAAGTGAGCATTTAAAGCAAAACCGCAAAAGTAAATAGAACGACTGTCTGTATTTTCCAGTGTGATTTAATTTTTTTCTGTTCACTGCATAATAAAGAGACAAAAAAAAAAATTTGACAGGCTCTCAAACTAACCCCACACAGGGTCATCTGAGATCCAGATGCTGCCGTTTTTTTCCCCTCCATTAGTCTAATTCGGACACACCAGACCTCACTGGCGCCGCGTCCGACACACATAATAATCCAGTTGACCTTTTATCCGAACTTTATTTCAGGACATCCAGCTACAAAGCAAGTTGATAACAAGCCTAACGCTCTCATCAGACATGCACTCAATGATTCATCACGCCATTGTTAGATGTGTAAAGAAAAAGAACTGGGTGCTCTTGTTCATTCTTTGAAGCATAACAATTAAAATGTGAAAAGGAAGTGTGGGTCATAAGCCTTTAAATGGAGCAAAATTGGCTTTATTATTGAAAAAAAAAAAATACAAGGACAGCTAAATTAAGAATAAGGAATTTTATAAGCTGTGCATTAAAATATAGAAGCCTGTAAAATGTTTTCATAGTTCACAATCTGATGAAAACATGGAGCTGACCTTGTCCTCGAGGCCAGAAATGCCTTGTTTAGCGAGAAAAAGCAGACTTTACATTAGAGGAAAGAATACTAGTCTGTGTGTATGTGTGAGGTTTGGAGGATTTGTTCAGTTTAGACACCAAAACACTTGGGACAGTATGTGTGTGCTGGCAATACAGAGGTTCCACTAGAACAGGTGGAGACATGTATGTGGAAAATAAGGACCGGCCTGGTGTTACTCAGTGGTGTGTGATATGGAACAAAAAGGCCACACACACACACACAGAGCTTCTCCAGGAGGACCAGAACTGACAGAAATTATTAGAGCCAGAGCACATACACATGTACACACACACACACACCAGTTCAGTAGTGGCCCTGGTGTCTCTGCTAAATATGTATGCGAGTGTTTTATGTGTGTGTGTGTGTGTGTATGCGAGTGTTTTATCTGTGTGTGTGTGTGTGTGTGTGTGTGTACAACTACATAGGATCAGTCTCACAGACTTGAGTCAAGAGATCACGCTAACAGAGGATGAGACCAAGAACATTTAAAACGAAATAAAAGCAAAGAAAAGAAAAACTTCTGTGGAATTAAAAAAGGATAGGAATCTGGATGTGGAAAGAAATGGAACATAAAGAATGAAACCATTTCTAGTAGTTATTCATTTTCATTCAAGCTGACTGAACACTTTTGCTCCAGGAACTGTTAAAACTTGATGGACTGCGCAGTTGTAAGAACATAGCTTATGATGGGGGCAACCTATGAGTTTGGTGTGTAGGGGGGATGTGATGGCATGATGAGGTGTTTTACTGCTCTTACACTAAAGCAACTTGGAAACTTAACAACAAATCAGTTTTTTTTATCCCTTTATACTTATATGTAACGCTGTGGGATGTCCATGAGACAAGTTAGCTGCTGTTTTAAAGCCGTAACCTTACCAGCCTCACTTTTTTCCCCTCTTTCGTACACTCAAGTCACAGACAATCCGGAAAGTGCAAAGTCCTTCGTCCTGAGGACTTTCCCATGGTGTAAAACATCCCGACTGTTAAGGAAGACTTTCCATAAAATGTCCACAGAACGTTTTATCCCATCAATCAAGCATTTGACATTTTTCTCTGTTAAATAGAATCTCTTCATATAATATCTGTACAGTTAGACTTCATAATACGTTATTGTTTCCATAGTAACAACCCTAAATATGTACTGTGATCAAAAAGGAAGTGTGCATCTCTGAATGGGATCTAAATATTCTTTCATTGTAATAACTTACTAGTCTTTCTAACAGCCTCTAAAGTCTTTGGTGTTTCTCTCGCCTCATGTTTCTGACACGTTCCTCCTGATGCTTCTTGTTAATACAGATTTATACTCTCCCCTCTCCAAATCAGGTCTAAAGCATGAGCTGGTCAATCTATTTCTCATATTGATTTCATCACACTGATGTAAAATCCTCATGTCTGGACTGGCTTTAATCACCTAAAAAATGAGTATAAAGATAAACGGCAACCTTTTGTATTGTTTCTGGTCAGTAATGGAAAGACACTATTTAATCTATGGAGGAAAAAAAAAAAAACTAAATTAAAGATCCACGACTATTTAGTACATTTCTATGTCAGGTTTCAGGAGCTCTGGATGTCTTGTAAGTTTGACTTAAACTCAAGAAAGCAAGGAGCAGATATTTGATAAATTTGTAATATCAAGCATTGAATTCAGATTTTTTTTTTTTTACTACATAATGTATGAATCTTGCTTTATGGGATTATTAAAATACTCCAGGAAAAAAAAGAAGAAAAATACATGAGAAGGATGAAAAAGACTGATCTATTTTAACTCCATCTTCTCTCTCTCTCTCTCAGTGTGGAGTTGGACTTTAAGCAGCAGGAGGACAAGCTGCAGCCACTGATGAGGAGGTTGTGCTCAATGGAGGACTCGTCCTTCCCCTCGCTGCCTTACCCTCAGGAGGCCTACACCTCCACACCCAAGCGCAAGGCCAAAGCCGAGGCCAAGAAACACACGCGCTGGAAACTGTGGTTCCTCTGAACGCACCACGCTGCAGGACACGCGTGCACGTTTCCGCATTGTCCCTGTCCTCATCTGTCTCTTTTCCTGCCGTGAGTCTTTCTACACTTTCATCACAGGAAAAAAAATTTGAAAAAAAGAGAGGAGAAGTTGGATCCTGAACACTGAACCTGGCTGGAGCCTGCGTCAAATTAAAAACGGAGTCTACTGGGAAATGGATTGCCTCATTTAGTATCGGAAAAGCAGAATATTTTGGCCAGTTGTGCCCAGAGTGTGAAACGGCTCAATTTGCAATTCAGCGAGGTGAGAAACCAGATTGAATTAAAGCTGCTGCAACGTCCCGCATTTAAATGTATATATTAAATCAAACCATTATTTATTTATACACGAGTGCATCACCTCTGCTTAGGTTATTCACATAAACCCCCTCCAAGATCCACCTCCACACACAACAAATATTATACAAGTCTATTTATTTAGGCCTCTCCTTCTCACAAAAAAAAAGAGAAGAAAAGGAAAGTCTCATTTTCCCTGGACTAAAGTATTATTCCTCATGAATATCAACACGACTGGAGTCTCAGCATTAAGACAAAGCACAAGGACACTACAGACTCCACTACAGATGAAGTGGACTCAACACACAGACTTGTATTTACACAGACATTTAGACAAAATGGAAAGACGCTTATTTAATCTACGGAGAGAGAGAGAGAGAGAAAAAAAACGAAAGAAAACAAAAATAAGTTCCGCAGCTATTTATCAAATTTCTACATCACGTTTCAGGAGCTCTAGACATCTCTTGCGATGTTAATTTAAAAGAAAAAAAGAAAAAGAAAACAAGTACCAGATATTTTTATATATTCGTAATATTGAGCATTAAATTCAGATTTTCTAATACATAATGTATGAAGTTATATCTTCCTTTACAGGATTATTAAAATACTCAAAAAAAAAGAAAGATGCTTCAGAAGGTTGGAAAAGCCTGTTCCATTTTTAACTCCATCTTCCCTTCCTCAAGTCCATCGAGGATCAGGGAGCTGAAGAGCACCGTACAGGAAACAACCTCAGATCGTAGACATGTTCAACTAGCATCGTGTGAAACAGATTAGAGATTAGAAAGCTGGATAAGTGTGTGCTGGGCTGTAATCCTTCCAGCTAGAAGGTAATGATTTTCAGGATAATATTAAAGAATTGTTTTATCCTCAACGAAGCCAAGCCACACTTTCTACTAAAGATGTGCATTTCTAAACCCAATATGTAAACATGAGCTTTCGTTTCTAAAAAAAAAAATAATAATAATAATATATATATATATATTTATCTAATGTAACATCACTATAGCATTGTAGGACAATTGCGAATTAATTTATGAGGCAGAGCATCTAATCAGGGCTACTAGCATCTCCAAGAAGAGGACGAGCAAGAGGAAGAAGAGGAAGAGATCTCTCATCAGGGCATTTTTGGTCGCAGTGTCTCTGAAGCCAAAAAGAGCATGATGGAGAAAAGACACAGCCAGAGTGCTTTCTAAGGGCAAACAGATTCATATTTAAATCATGAACTCTAAAAGGTGTTTGATGCCGAGTTCTCCACGTCTCACGCTAGACTAGATAAACGCATCATCCCACCCGATCTGATCAGTCACGAGTTATCTTGTACACGAGAGGATCCGGTGTTCGGGCAGTTCAGCTGTAGCGTCAAGAGAGAACTAGATGATATCTGTACCTTAAAGAAGTGCAATTGATTCACTATGTGCAATATTGTGCATTTTATACTGTTTTTAAAAATTAAAAAAAAAAAATTTAATACATAAAATAAAACCTGAGAAAGAAATAGAGAAGTGGTGTAGTGTGAGTGTGTGTGGTCATGTCATGAGCTAAGTGAAGACTTCATAAAACCTGGTCTAAGCCTGGTCTACTGCTGTATTCAAGTTTAGCTCAGAAGTAAGAGGGAATGACAGTAAGAGCTCGGAATTATGGGATTTTCAAGCAGGAAAATGCATCGGCAGTATGATGTCTGATAAAAACATGGGAGGCGCCATGTCTTTTGTTAGCAACAAACTAGCCAGCTAAGT
Organism: Hemibagrus guttatus; assembly: GCA_033459395.1. NCBI lineage: Eukaryota > Metazoa > Chordata > Actinopteri > Siluriformes > Bagridae > Hemibagrus > Hemibagrus guttatus. The sequence goes on from JAUCMX010000012.1 coordinate 18,965,661, forward strand.
GTGATGCCTATCTTCCTCCTCAAAACAACCCGTGTAGTCAGTGCTACAGACTGAATGATCTAGAGCAAACTTACATACAGCACAACTAAAATACTTTTTCAGATTGATTTCAAATACATGACACTTTTAAATGCTTGAACTCATCACCTAAAAAATTATAAAGCACTAATCAAGTACGACAGCTCTTTCTTTCTTTTGTTAGCAACAAGTGAACCAGCTCACTGTGATGTACATTTTCCTCCTCTGAACAGCAACCTGTGTGGTCAGGTGAATGATGTAAAGCAAACACTTATACAAAAAGCAAGAAAAACATGTAAACATACAAGGCAGTACTTGTACTTGTGTAGTTTGCTGCCAATGCTGTGAGAGGACATGCTGATTTTACGCGAGTTCACTTGCTTAGCAAGTAGGAATTCCGATTTGAAGGAACGTTCCCTTCGGCTGTTCCTAATCTGAGATCTGAAATGACGAGCTACGCGTTGCAGTCGAATGCAGTGATATTTTAATGCTTTTATTGTGAGAGGGTGGGCTGGCACACGCAGGCCAGATGTCAGAGAAATGTGGATGCACAGCAGCACTGTGAGGTTTGCCTCAAAACAAGCAAGAACAAGAAGAGTCAGCAAAACTAAAAGTGATACCGTAATCAAGTAATCACAAGTCAGTAGACTAGCGGTAACAAGATTAGTCATAAACATGCTGTATGGACAATACACACAAAATCTAATAAATAAATAAATAAATAAATAAATAAATATAGATAAATAAATAAATATTAAAAAAAAAATAATAATTTAAATAAAACACACAAAATCTAATGAAATAAATAAATAAAACACGTAATCTAATAAAAAAGTTTAATGAAAAAACACAAAATCTATAAATAAATAAATAGAAACAAAATATAAACAAGTCAAATAATATAAATAAGTAAATACACAAACACAAAATCTGGCTAAAATCTAAGCCTTTTAACTGCACATATTTCAGGGTGAAGTCCACCAGGGCATCTACTATTCACATCAGTGGTCACTTTAAAACAAACGAGTCAAAAGAAAGGATTATTTAGCTTCATTTCATTATATAAGAATTCCAGTTGGCCAAGTTTCCACATACTAAACCAATGTCTCTTGATACAGTCCAGTTACAGTCTCTTGATACAGTTGAAATGTCATTTACAAGCTTCTGATTGGCCAATTGTCATAATTAGGAGTTAACTCAGAGTGTAACTGCGAATGTATTCAGAGCCAGTGCCTTATAACTGCATGAAATGTGTGGAACTATGAGGAAAATATATATTGTTAATATCGTTATCATTAGCCTAGGTGCGTGTAAATGTTTGGCTTTGACTGTACAAGCAATTTATCTCTAAGATGATATGAACAAAATAGATGTACAGTTAAAGTTACCAATATTTTAATATACAAGTTATGATATCTAATGTACCATACAACTACATTAAAACACAGACATTAATAATATTAATAAAAGAAATGTGCAAGAGTTTAAATAAACAGTCAGCATGGAGAATAGATTTTGCAATGGTAGCTTGTTTTTCTTTCTTGTCACTGAAGTTTAAGTAGTTTTATTTTTTTCTGAACGCGTTTGTTAATGACGTCTGCAGCAATAATGACTGATTCCTTAATGGACCACTTAAGAGCTTGTATGGTTTGTGGCTGCACAATTTGCTCTCAGTGGTTACTAATTCAAATGCCCATAACACATAATTTATATAGTCTATACCACTCATGTGAGGAATGCAATAACTTCAAGAATAAACAATTACTACAACATCGTAACACTATTATCCATTGTTAATAGTCATCTAGGTATCGTTTGCCTTAATCAACGTAGCAAAATAGATCTATCTTGTGGATAAATCTTTCATTTCGTTGTATTCAAACGCCTCCCTTCAGCATTGCCTCGTTATTCCACCCTCGCACAGTGAGATATAGTCCGGGGAAAGCTGTTAAAAAGGCAAGGATCTCCTGCCTCTGATGTTTTCTGAACTTCATTTGGTATGCACCGAGACCCTATCAGGCAATCGGCTTCCTGTAGCGAGGCAATGAACTCGAGGCGAGTGTCGATCAGGGAGAGAGACCCAATAATGAGAAGCCTTTTCTTGACTGTCCCCTCCCACTGCAGACCCGCTCAGAAAGTAGACAGCGTATTCGAGCAAGGGGTGAGTGTGTAAAAAAGGATAAGAGATTGCGTGGGAGGACATGAAAGTGATCAAGCAAGAAGACAGGGATGCTAAACTTCCAGAGAGACAACACATACAGCACACAAAGTAACACACTACTGCTGTTAATTAGTTATTTCAGCCATGGTTATACATTATTCATTCTCATTAGAATAACTACAAAAGGAGGAATGTAATCATTTCGAATATGAATGTATTCGTATGAGCAATCGTATAAAAAATTCTGAGCTTTGACACACAGCCTAAAGGTTTCTTAATTTTTTTTTCCCCTCCCAGAACTTCATGTTAGAGATTTGCATGTTCAGTGTGTGTGTGTGTGGGGAGAGAGAGAGAGAGAGACAGATCTGAATCCTCTACTAATGCATAGCACAAGACAAATGAGAATATAAAATGCATAAATCTGAATGTGATGACTGACGAGGAGGATTATTGGGGAGAGGTGATTTGCACAGCAGTGCTGTAGCGCACCACACACACACACACAGTTTATAGAGCTGCATCAAAGTGTTCGTGTCACATGACACTATTATATAGCACTACATAATATACCAGGCTACATCAGACACATCAATAAATCTCAAACGAAGCCACCTCACGTTGAAACATGAAGACGCTAGCTCAAATATTCTACGCCACAGTGCGTAGCCAAAATGATGGCTAACGATATTAACTCAATTAGCTCACGTTTTCAGCTCAGAAAACTGAACTTCTTAAGAATAACACAAAACAAGTGAACAAGTGAAAGCTCCTGTGTGTTGCCCAGAAAGCCAAGCATAATTCACGTTGGCTAAGTCTAAACAACAAGCAGAGAGGAATTAAATTCTATGAGGGCTTTTTAATCATGTTGATCCATCTCAGTTAACAACAAACATTATCAAAAGCATTAGCCTGGAAAATAACCAGTAGGAAGGCTTCCTTCACAGTGTTTCTAGAACTTTCCTCAGACAACGAGTTAGCAAAAACTAGCATTATGGAAGTGTTGGTGTTAATTGTTTCTTCAGCTAAAAATACTGCGGCATTGTTACTCAAAGAACAATGCTAACACGTATAGCACACCAAGGCACAAGTGCAACATTCGCAGTTGCTACAAACAGCAAAAAAAAATGTATAATGATTGACTTAAAAGCAAGTAAGTTGCTCGTTTCAGTATCAGCACAGGTACTGAACTATGGGTATTTATTTTTGTCACTAAAACAGTGCCATGATGACATGAAGCCATGAAGCATAAGGAACTAACAGGTTATAAATAAAGAAGCCCGAAGAAGGAGTACGCGACGAGCATCATTTTAATTCAGCTTTGTAATAAAATATTCATGAATGCAGACAGAATGTGTGTACACTAAAAAAACACAAAGCTGACAGAGTCACCGGCGTGAACGAAAGCTATTATCACTTGTCTTTTGCTTTTGGCTAAAAATGACGACAAAAATTGCTTGTGAGGTTTTGTTTTTAAAGTGTCAGAATGTGTTAATCATTCTAATAAAGTGTAAATTAAGTGCGGAATTCGCAAGACCATGCGCCAAGTGGAAATAATAGAAAACAGACTAGTTTTTATTAATTTATTCATTGATTAGTTATGGGATAAAAACAACTCCCAATTTCCCAATTCACATTTCCTGGCTCTAGAGCGAAATTACAGTATCAGTGCATCATGTCTGTACAAAATCTACTTAAAAAAACGATCTGCATACTAGCATTCTTCTTCATCACTCCACCGCACCAGACTCTAGGTACACAAGTGCCACTCATCCTTTCTCTCACGTGTGTTTACGTAACTTAGAAGAAGGGTGGATGAGCATCAACTGTTAAACAGCGTGCAGCACTCGCCAAAGGTCTCAATCCAGCGCGATATACAACCATATACAGGGTCACTGACAGCTACGAGCGTTTAGAGGGCCATAATTTAGAGAAACAGAAAATTTGGGGATGAGAGGTAGAGGACAGGAGGAGAAAGGCAAGTCCAAAGCAATCACAATCCGGAAGTTTCTGCTCATAAAATATCCAGCAAACTAAAAGCCTCTCTATAACAGGCCACATGGGTACGATATATCAGAGGAGCAAATCACAACAGAAAAACTGCGCAAACACACACACACACACACACACCACGCACACACACACACACACACACACACAACAAAAGTCAATAAAAGAAAAGAAAAATATGACTGAAAGAAAAATATCAAATCCAAGCACAAATAGAGAAACTTCGACGCTGGTCCACTTTTATTTCCAACTCTTCAACAAACCCAGAGAGTAAGATTAACTAAAGAATCTAGAAGTTACCTGAAATAAGAAACCTGTGTATTTCAGTGTGCTGTAATTAATACAGAGGTCTAAATCCCCATTAATAATGAAGACTGTGTGCGTGCGTGCGTGTGTGTGTGTGTGTGTGTGTGTGTGTGTACACATCAGATAGAAACAGTGAAATGATCACAAAGGAACAAGAGAGGGAAGAGAGGATGAGAGTGTTTCTGCAGTGAATCATTTGTATTGTAATTGACATGAGACTGCAGTAGAGAGAGGGACCAGCAATAACACACTGATAATGCAGTGTGCTCCAGCAGTTTGTGTGTGTGAGCTTCATATCTGCAAAAAGACAATAAGAAATCTGCTCTGTATATGCTGCATTATTAGCTACAGATATAGGAGTTTCCATGATGCACTGTGCAGTGAATCTATAAGAGCTGGACAAACTCAAAGATAGAAGGAGAACACGGCACTTAGAAACTTTTCAACCAGACAGTACGGTTATTAACTGGAATCTGGACCTATCCAGAACCTGCTTGAATACACTATATTGCCAAAAGTTTTGGGAGACCCCTCCAAATCATTGAATTCAGGTGTTGTTTTTCAGGGGTTGGGCTCGGCCCCTTAGTTCCAGTGAAAGGAACTCTTAATGCTTCAGCATACCAAGACATTTTGGACAATTTCATGCTGCCAACTTTGTGGGAACAGTTTGGGGATGACCCCTTCCTGTTCCAACATGACTGCACACCAGTGTACAAAGCAAGGTCCATAAAGACATGGATGAGCGAGTTTGGTGTGGAGGAACTTCAGAGTCCTGACCTCAACCCCATAGAACACACCTTTGGGATGAATTAGAGACTGCGAGTCAGACCTTCTCCTCCAACATCAGTGCCTGACCTCACAAATATACTTCTAGAAGAATGGTCATTCCATTAAACACACTCCTAAACCTTGTGAAAAGCCTGTGTGAAGACCTGATCAGGGGTATGTGGTAGCTTAGTGGTTAAGGTGTTGGACTACTGATTAGAAGCTTGTGTGTTTGAATCCACCAAGCTGCCACTGCTGGGCCCCTGAGCAAGGCCCTTAACCCTCAATTGCTCAGTTGTATAAATGAGATAAATGCAAGTCGCTCTGGATAAGGATGTCTGCCAAATGCCAGATGTGTAAATGTAAACGTATGACCTGCTTTCAGTTAAACAATTCAAACAAAAGGTGAGCAGTTGGATATATACTTCATCCATAAAGCTGGCAGGTTCATGTGAAGAAATCTGAACTCTATCAATACATTAAACTCTCTGTGCCACTAATCTTTTTTTCATGGTTTGGTCATCTAAAAACACCTCGTCCTTACGGTTGCCACCTGCTTACACCTTCTCTATTCTTCGCAGCACTATTTGGCTCACCATTGACTCCATTACCATTAAATGCTGCGAATAAACTTGCTATGCTTTCTTGCTGCTCTCTGGATCTGCTTCTACAGACACACAGTGATGAAAGTTCACAGCTCAGCAGCCTACCAGCTTTTCCGTTCTGCTTGATAGGAATGTTTTCGGACTCTGCTAAACGCCGCTGTGCCGTACTGTCTGGGAGAAACCCGGTTCCAGCTCACAGCTTTTCAGAAAGGTAGCCGAATGACTTGAGTGATGACACAAAGGCTGGCCAAATTCACTTAGTAACTGTATGGATCACTTCGCAATGGAAATAAAGTAACTGCCGACTTGTTAGTGCATCATGCTGATTGGGGGGAAAAATGTGAAAAATTGCGCTATTCCGTGAGCAAAGAAAAAGTCAGACTTACAATGAGAGGTGAGTCGCGCCCCAGTGAGATCACTGTCCTGTTCACGGTCCTTAACAACTTCTCCATAATGATCTGAATATGCCACTGAGTCGGACCCTAGAAATAAACACACACACTAATTACCACAGAGAAATCAGATATTTTCAAAAGACTATTTAACAGCTGTCAGTCACATGTCTATAGAGAACTCTTTCTTCAGCAATCTCCAAAGCTCACACTTCTTCACTTGGATAGATGCATCTTCATTCAAACAGAGTCTCGACTGTGGATTTTTCATTAATATGAAGTCGAAAAAGTCTCATTTGCTAGAGAAATCCTGCTAAAAATGTTTTAAAATGTTAACAACGAAACCAGACCATAATTTGGTATTTTTTTTTAGAAATGGTCCGCATTTCACCATGTTTCCCACAGGTCACTTAGACCCTTAACTGGGAGTTAAGTGCTAACCTGAAACCACATCATCAACCAGCAAATTATTACCAGAACCCCTACGCATGTCATCACTGTGTCACTGTATTGAAATACAGATTAAATGTGCTTCAGGGTGAAGTTTGCCTTTAACAGCTACATGCTTGGATTGTACTCTGCAGTATACTTTATTCGACAAGCCTTCATTTGAATTAAAAGCTGGCGCGCACATAAAATGTAGCAGAAACAAGCAATGCATTTTAATTACACAAAAACACAAACAGGTGAAGTACAACAAACTCACTATAATACACACTACAATCTAGTCTTGACACATTCTTAGATTTTAAACCTGAACGGCCCCCTGCACTGAGTATGTATGAGTAAAGCAAAGTAGGGCTTTTCTCTGCATGTGTGTGTAGGTTGATGTTTTTATTTAATTTCCTCATTTAAATACACTTGGCGTGTGACGTTAAACTTTGTACGAGTCGCAGCAGGAAAATGCATTTATTATGAAACTCCTGGATGCTTGTGAATTATAAAAACCTGCTGTTTATGAGGCTTGCAACCTACTTTCAAAGTGGGGAGAAAAAAAAAAAAGTAAAACACAAGAATGTTTTACTTCAGGTATACCGAAGGGCGTTGCGAATGTAGAGATTAGTAACGTAATAGAATACGAAAAAATTAATTGGAAAAAAACTGGTACACGAGTTTAGCCTACACTATTTGAACTGAAATCCGAACACAGGTACAGATATTAGGAGAACTAGGACAGGATAATGGCACTGTTTTTTTCTAGCACACACACACACACACACAGGTCAACCAGGACAAAGCCAAGGTTCAGTAATGGGGGGAAAAATTGCCCCCACAATAAGGAGGAAAGTGCATGTGAGAGTTCAGTGTTATTCAGTGGCCTGATCCTCAGCATATTTCATAAAGCAGGGATGAATTATGGAGCGAGCAGCCCATAAAATAATCATCTGTTTCTAGCATGCGGAACGGGATGCTGGGTAATTAAATGCGGACTGACAACTGCAGAGTGGAGCAGTGAGTATGAGAGGCAGCAGTGTGTGACAGTGTGCATGAGGTCACATGTGTATGACCTTCAATGTCCTCTGTGCTGCAGGTCAATAAAGAGACTAAAGCAGAGGAACATGGAGGTGTATGTACACATGTGCATATGCAAATGTGCTTAATACTGAGCACATTAGACTGCAGTAAAATGTAAGAGTGTGTGTGTGTGTGTTCTCACCACATCACTCCTGTACAACACCTCCAGGATGTTGCTGAGCAGCTGGCAGCAGGCCTCCAATTCCTCTTGCTGCTCCAAGTGAAACTTCAGCTGATCAGTCATAAGTGGCAGAAGGATCTCTCTGCAGTCTGAAAACACACACACACACACACACACACACACACACACACAATTACATCTACAACCATGTGGAAAATTATAGCACTACACATCAGATATAACAATAACCTTCATGCATTCAGGAACCGAAACCAGACATTTATATTCACTGTAGGGTGAAGGGATCAGTCCTCACACAAACACACCTCCACAGAGGAAAATTGCTCAGTTAGAGATTCACTGCAGCACAAAAAGTCCAAGTGGTGGAGCTGGATCTGATCCAACTCTCATAAACCTAACCTCTACCCTAATACCTGACCCACACAATAATGTACTACACAAACCACAGATTGCACACACTTCCAGCATGGGACACACTCCACCTCCTGGACGTTTATCTGGACTCCGCCCAGTTCTGTGGTTGTAGGAGGAGCTGGATCAGATCTGGCTCAGTACGTATGTGTTACATTGGACGGGAAAAACTGCTTTGGCTGCAGAAGGGTGCCGATGGATGGATGGATGGATGGATGGATGGATGGATGGATGGATGGATGAACAGACAGAGTTTTTATACTAGTGTTTGATGAAAATGTAAATAATTTCTCATACAATCTGTTGTGCTGATTATTTTTCACAGCTGTGAAGCTATATATATATATATATATATCTTAGCCTGAAATCTGTTGTTGAGCATTTCATCTTACTTCTTCTTCTTCTTTCGGCTTTTCCCTTCAGGGGTCGCCACAGCGAATCATCTCTCTCCACCTATCCCTATCTTCTGCATCCTCAACCCTTGCACCCACTAGCTTCATATCCTCATTAATTCCATCCATATACCTCCTCTTTGGCCTTCCTCTTTGCCTCCTGCCTGGCAGCCCCATGTCCAACATTCTCCTACCAATATACTCACTGTCCCTCCTCTGAACATGTCCAAACCATCTTAATCTGGCCTCCCTAACTTTGTCCCCCAAACGTCCAACATGAGCTGTCCCTCTGATGTACTCATTCCTAATTCTGTCCAATCTTGTCACTCCCAAAGAGAACCTCAACATCTTCAGCTCTGCTACCTCTAGCTCTGACTCCTGTCTCTTCCTCAGTGACACTGTCTCTAAACCATACAGCATGGCCGGTCTCACCACTGTCCTGTACACCTTCCCCTTGATTCTCGCTGATATTTTCTGATCACACAGAACTCCCGACACCTTTCTCCACCCATTCCAACCTGCCTGCACTCGCTTCTTTACCTCCTTCCCACACTCTCCATTACTCTGGACTGTTGACCCCAAGTACTTAAACTCCTGTACCTTCTTCACCTCTTCACCCTGTAACCTTACTGTTCCACTTCCCTCCCTTTCATTCACACACATGTACTCAGTCTTACTACGACTGACCTTCATTCCTCTTCTCTCCAGTGCAAACCTCCACCTCTCCAGGTTTTCCTCCACCTGCTCCCTGCTCTCACTACAGATCACAATGTCATCTGCAAACATCATTGTCCAAGGAGACTCCTGTCTGACCTCCTCTGACAACTGGTCCATCACTATAGCAAACAGGAAGGGGCTCAGAGCCGATCCCTGATGCAGTCCCACCTCCACATTGAACTCCTCTGTCTGACCTACAGCACACCTCACCACTGTCCTGCTCCTCTCATACATGTCCTGCACCACTCTGACATACTTCTCCGCTACTCCTGACTTCCTCATACAGTACCACAGCTCTTCTCTTGGCACCCTGTCATACGCTTTCTCCAAGTCTACAAACACACAGTGCAACTCCTTCTGACCATCCCTATACTTCTCCATCAAAATCCTCAGAGCAAAAATTGCATCTGTTGTGCTCTTTCTGGGCATGAAGCCATACTGCTGCTCACAAATTTCCACTACCTTCCTTAACCTAGCTTCCACTACTCTTTCCCATACCTTCATTGTATGGCTCATCAACTTTATCCCCCTATAGTTACTGCAACTCTGCACGTCACCCTTATTCTTAAAGATCGGCACTAACACACTTCTTCTCCATTCCTCAGGCATCCTCTCACTCTCTAAAACCCTGTTGAACAAACTAGCTAAAAATTCCACTGCTGCCTCTCCCAGACACTTCCAGACCTCCACCGGAATGTCATCAGGACCAACTGCCTTCCCACTTTTCATCCTGTTCAAAGCCTTCCTGACTTCATCCTTTCTAATCTTATCTACTTTCTGTTCCACAGAGTTCACCCCTTCTACTCTTTTTTCCCTCTCATTTTCCTCATTCATCAGCTCCTCAAAGTACTCCTTCCATCTCCTCTGTACACTCTCCTCACTTGTGAGCACCCTTCCATCTCTATCCTTAATAACTCTAACTTGCTGCACATCCTTCCCATCTCGATCCCTCTGCCTAGCTAACCTGTACAAGTCCTTCTCTCCTTCTCTAGCATCTAACCTAGTGTACAACTCATCATATGCCTTCTGCTTGGCCTTAGACACCTCCCTCTTCACTCTGCGCTGTAACTCCTTGTATTCCTGTCTATTCTCTTCAGTCCTGTCCATGTCCCACTTCTTCTTGGCTAACCTCTTTCTCTGGATACTATCCTGAACTTCCTCATTCCACCACCAAGTCTCCTTATCTTCTTTCCTCCTTCCAGATGACACACCCAGCACCTTTCTCCCTGTCTCCCTGATCACTTCTGCTGTAGTTTCCCAGTCATCTGGCAGCACTACCTGACCACCCAGAGCCTGCCTCAACTTCTGTCTAAATTCCTCACAACATTCCTCCTTTTTCAGCTTCCACCACTTGGTTTTCTTCTCTATCTCTGACCTCTTCTTCTTACAGACCATCAAAGTCATCCTACACACCACCATCCTATGCTGTCTGGCTACACTCTCTCCCACTACCACTTTACAGTCACTAATCTCTTTCAGATTGCCTCTTCTACATAGAATGTAGTCTACCTGTGTGCTCCTACCTCCACTCTTGTAAGTCACTCTATGCTCCTCCCTCTTCTGAAAATAAGTGTTAACCACACCCATGTCCATCCTCTTAGCAAAGTCCACTACCATCTGTCCTTCAAGGTTCCTTTCCTTAACTCCAAACTTGCCCATCACCTCCTCATCACCTGTGTTCCCCTCACCAACATGTCCATTAAAATCCGCTCCTATCACCACTCTCTCACCCGTGGGAATACTCTCCATCACCTCATCTAATTCACTCCAGAATCTCTCTTTCTCCTCCAACTCACAACCTACCTGTGGGGCATAACCACTAACAACATTCAACATCACCCCTTCAATCTCTAACTTCAGACTCATCACCCTGTCTGACACTCTCTTCACCTCCAGGACATTCTTCACAAACTCCTCCTTCAGGACCACACCTACCCCATTTCTCTTACTATCCACACCATAATAAAACAGCTTGAATCCTGCTCCTATACTATGAGCCTTGCTACCCTTCCACCTGGTCTCCTGTACACACAGTATATCCACCTTCCTTCTCTCCATCACATCAGCCAGCTCTCTACCTTTCCCTGTCATAGTACCAACATTCAGAGTTCCTATTCTCAGTCCTACACTCTTACCTTTCCTCTTCTCTCTCTGTCTGCGCACTCTCCTCCCTCCTCTACTTCTTCGACCAACAGTAGCCCAATTTCCACCGGCGCCCTGTAGGTCAACGGCGCCGATGGCGGTCGTTGTTAACCCGGGCCTCGACCGATCCGGTATGAAATTCGTACTGACGATTCGCATGGTTAAATTTGGCAATGTTTTACGCCGGATGCCCTTCCTGACGCAACCCTCTCTATTTATCCGGGCTTGGGACCGGCACAGAAGTCACTGGACTGTGACCCCCATGGCTAGATTAGCATTTCATCTTACTGCATACATCAATTAATGCTTCTTCAATATTCGTAGCCAAGATCATTGTGGTTTTTATCTCTCCCTCACTTTCCTCTGCTTTAACCTAAGCTTAACTTAATTGCAAACTCACTTTAGATTCATCCCAGATTCTCGGCGGATCCTGAGCGATGGCATTGTGCTGGGAATTAAAGCTGCTTAATATGATATAAAATCAATATCATGATATATTACGTCTTAATACACTTTTCTGAGACGTCATGGATGCTACGATCATTTATTAATAATCACATCAGATTTTTGGCATATGGCCTATATCTACAGGGAATCAAATGCATGCTAATCTACACAAAAATCTAATCTACATACATCACTTCCTGTTTGATAATCAATATCAGTAAAAGGAATTAAATGGATTTAACTTACATTTCCATCAGTAATGAAAAACTTTATCACTGTAACCAACACCATTTACAAGTATTTAGATCTTGCTAAAACGTTATTTTTCTCACAATTAGCTAATAAACGAGTGTAAACAAGGCAAGCTGAAATGAGATGGAATACTTAAAAAGGCCATGGTACAACAAAAGAAATCTCGGAGTCGTACTTAAGTGACGTACAACACAGGATCCTTAACAGAACATTATGTACAAGAGCGAGCGAGAGAAAATAAGAAGAAAGAGGGAAAGGAGAGGAAATGGAAACTCATTATACAGTGTGAACAGAGAGGACCGCGGTGCCTTATTATAGCCTCCAACTGTAACGGACGCAGCACAGCATCCATACTGAGCCATTAATGCCAGCACTCACAACTGCATTCATTCGCACACATTTGTCACTTTGTCTTCTGAACATCTCAAGGATGGGACACCCTATCATTAATCTCACGTTAAAATTTTGTAGCAGCGATTCTTGATCCCAGGAACAATCTCTCCATTTCTCTCGATCTGTCATTTCACTGCATCCATCATTCCCTGGCAATATAATGCATCTGTAGCCTGTTTAGTAATCCCCCGTCCTCACGACCTGGGGAACTATAATCACAGAGGATAACAGAGAAATGGCGAGGCTGTGCTACGCGCCACGCTCCCACACATAATGAGAAGACCTGCGAGGTCCACGGGGGTCAGGCGAACTTCGCTCGCAGGCAAAAATTAAACACAGGAGCCAAATGCAAAGCAGCACATGACCTTGACACAGAAATAAAGATGGAGGCTGGCTGTTTCAGCTTAAGGCTAATTGCAGCTTACACCGTTAAACAACAAGAGCGAATCAAGCGATACAGTAACAGATGGCCTCGTAACACTCGGCTGTGACTGAAGCGTTTCAGATGAAGATAAACAATTATCATCACTCACCTAGATTAAGGTAATTTAACCGTTATTTAACCATGAGTTTTAGGGCAGGATTTGAAATAAAATCAATAATAATGTTTAAACGCATAAGCAAACAAAACACCTGCACAGACATTTTATAGAATCTACTAAAAATTGATATTGTGTACTGGTTCTAGCTAATGTATAGTGAAGTGCAACTTCAGGGAGAGTTTAAATCTTGGATTCCTCATGACATGCCATGCTTAAAACCGAACCATACAATGAACCTCCAAATAGACTTTTACATTTAAGGCTTATTCAGAGCGACTTACAATTTATCTCATTTATACAGCTAAGTAATTGAGCATCACCACCAAGCTCCACTGAGCAAGGCCCTTAACCCTCTCTGCTCCAGGAGCGCTGTATCATAGCTGCCCCTGCGCGCTGACCCCAACTTCCTCAGCTGGGATATGCGAAGAAAAGAATTCCACTGTGCTATAATGTATATGTGACAATAATAAAGGATTCTTGCCACACCCTTCTCTTCTCTTCTCTTAAGGGCCTTGCTCAGGGGCCCAGAGGTGGCAGCTTGGTGGACCTGGGATTCGAACTCACATCCTTCCAATCAGTAGTCCAACACTTTAACCACTAAGCTACCACACAGACTTTTGGCTAATTTTGTGAAAATTTTATACCTCCACAAATAATATGCAAAAAGAAGAAATAAATATTTTCATATACACTCTTAACTACGTATTCATTAACTACTCTAATCCTAGTCATTAACTACATACATACACGCTTATATACAGTGTAGAGCTTGCAGAGAAAAGAAAGGCTTAAGAAATAAGAAATAATACTAAAAGAAAGAATATTGTTCGGAACGTGCAAAATGTGCAGTTGTGTCACATGTAGGACCGGTAAAAAATAGAGAGATTGAAATGATTTTTTTTTTTTTTTTTGCTTTAAATCTTTCCTAAATGATCATAATAAATTTGTTTGAAATAATCCATTCACAAACACTGCCTTAGATAAAGATTTATGAGTTAGCTCCAAGATATGAGGAGTTACTGATTTTCCTAAAATAAGCCGTTTTCAAAAGAATCATTTTTTTCCCTGAATATCTTTCTTTTTTTTTTTTCTTTTTTTTTTGAATCGATGAAATAATATTCTAGTTTTTTATTTTTTTTATTTAATGAACTTTAAACCAATTTGTTAATTCTGATCTTGGTCAAAAATGAATAAAAACAAGCTTTTTAGCTATAGTTAAAAGCTCTGTGAACAAATCCGGTCGCATTACATGACACCATACACACAGTTTATTTCCAGCTCTGACATAAGTGGCTCCCAGACACTTTCTTTTGGCTAACAGTCAAACACTGCGACATTCACACAGCGTTGTTGTTTTTTTTGCTGCTGGTTCCCCTGATAATTCTACTACAAAGTCAAGCAGAGTAATTTGACAGAGGGCTGCTCATTAAACACATCCGAAATGCGTGTTTAATATAGCTAAACCATCCTTCTGTTTCATGTAGTCTACTGCTTCAGACAAAAAATATAAAAGCAGCCACTATAAAGGCTTCATCTTGGCACAGAGAGCAAACACATGTTAACCTTTAGACTCAGTGCTGGGAGAATTTAAAATCAAGCTGTGTCTGACGTTTGCAATATCTTTTAGAGCAGGGATTTTAAATTTCAGTCAACATTCGGTTTAAGTGCTGCTTAATTAAAATAATAGTTGATCCATCAAGGTTTAATGCATCCATGACCCTGTCGCCGGTTCACCACTGTTCCTTCCTTGGACCACTTTTGATAGATACTGACCACTGCAGACCGGGAACACCCTACAAGAGCTGCAGTTTTGGAGATGCTCTGATCCAGTGGTCTAGCCATCACAATTTGGCCCTCGTTAAACTCGCTCAAATCCTTCCACTTGTCCATTTTTCCTGCTTCTAACACATCAACTTTGAGGACAAAATGTTCACTTGCTGCTTAATATATCCCACCCACTAACAGGTGCCATGATGAGGAGATAATCAGTCTTATTCACTTCACCTGTAAGTACTCATAATGTTATGGCTGATCGGTGCATCTCAAACCTGCTGCTTGATAAGCTAGACCTTTACAACACGAACGTCACAAAAGCCTCTGCACAGCATCCTGTGAGAAAATGCACACACACACACACACACACACACACACACACACACTAAGCCATCAAACATTGCATACATTTGCTCAGCTGACTCACTCATCTGCTGCTGGAACACTTTTAAAGCTCGCTGCCTTCATGCTGTGCGCTCTTTTGTTCAAAGAACCCCTTTGAGCTTGTTTTGATTAAAGGGTTTCGTTATTAAGGACTTCCCCATATGTCCATGAAACTCAAAAGCCAAAAAAGGCTGCTTGAATATTTCTAATATCATTTAATATAAACCTTTCAGTCATTGGTTCATCATACTTCCATTTCTAGTCCTGCATACGCCGTCCACACTTTGCTAATTATTAGTTCTTGATCAGGAAAGGTACATTAACTTGAACCACTCTAGTGCTACTGAATCCTCAAATCTGATTGGTCAGTATCTGTGGCTGGGAGTCCAATAGAGCATCTTGGCCATGTGCTCTAGTTATGAAGGATAGAATACTCTCTTTTCCGTCAATCACAGAGACACTGTAATATCATATGTGGAAGAGGATAGATAGCAACTTCCTTTGTGTCCGTGTGACGCAGAATGAGCCGCAGTTTAAAAAGATGGCTGGCTTAATAGGTTTCAGCCCTGAACCGGAGATTTCTAACAGTAATGTAACTAGCTTTTTTTGTTGTTGTTTTCTGTTAACTTCAAGAGAAAGAAAAATCTTCAAGGCTGTCATAATGTAAGTGACAACAGGAACTGAGGTCAGATTTTTTTTGCACAGCTCCTCACACTTGATTCCTTACTCAAACTGCTGTTTAGTTGGGAATAGTGTAATAAAAAGGGTTTGGGAGAATTTAAGTACTGTTTAATTTCATTTTAAATAGGGTAAAGGTTACTGGTATTAGGGGGAAAAAAAGTTTTACTTCTTAACCAGGGACTACAGCGTTAAAAGGAAAGAAAACCAATCCAATTTCTTATTTCCGCTTTGCTTGTGATGGTAAGATATTTTGTTTTAAGATTGATTTTCTGAAGAGTGTCTGCCTGTCAAAACAGAGCGACATAATGCATCATGTTCTTGGAAACAGACCTGATGCTCTTAGCAAAGTGGCACAAATAACAAGGTGCAGATATCTGATGGTTGCACCGTGCTAAAATCTGCCAAAAAATAAATAAAAATACATAAAAGCTTTTGCAAAATTCTTGGCAAAAGTTTGAAAAACAAACTAAAGTGACCTGTAACTCAAGTAGCATTGACGTAAAAAAAAAAAAAAAAACTAAAAAGGACCTAGACTGAGAAATAGAAGAGTGTTTAATGATGCATGTGCCCATGATATGATCAATTAGGCTGATTAATTTCACTGGGGCTGTGTGATTGAAATGTTCTTTAGATTACAGGTCACTCAGCAGGTGGTGCTGGCTTAGAAGTCGTCGGCGTGAAATTGAGTTCTTGTTCCTGAAGGTCATGCGATACTCTTCTTAAAGCCATGTGCAAATATGATGGGTGCGCATGAGGTTCATATCATCTAATGAAATCATTACGGGCTCAATGCCCTGAAGCTCAGAGAGAGCTCCCGCTGCTTGGTGTGCATTCAGACACGTCAACAGCTTCAAAGTGGATTTCACAAAAAGAACACGCACATTTAACTTCCTGTTGCTCGGTAATACAACACAAGGCACCAGCATCCACCTGCGTTCGGCTTAAAAAAAAAAAAATCAATCGGAGAAGTGTGTTGGTGTTTAAAGCCATTTTCTCTGATGTCAGCTTTAAAGCAAAGCTTTGCGATCAAAAAGAAAAGGAAAATCCTTCTGTTAATATTTTTTCAGCTACAGAACCAAAGGAAATGATCTTCCCGGATCGTCTCATTTTGTACGTCGCTCTGGATAAGGGTGTCTGCTAAACGCCGTAAATGTAAACGGATACTGAAGGCATTCTGAGACTGTGTGCACACACAAGACTAGATACACAGTTAAAAATTGGAAAAGACTAAGTGATGTTTTTCTAATCATCAATGCTCCAGTTTTGGTGCCTGCTGCGTTCCTAACTGAGAAGAAGAGAACCCAATGTGGTCTTCTGATTTTTTTATTTTTTATTTTACAGCTCATAAAGTCTTAAGGTTTGACCCACTGTGCATTCTGAGCTGCTTTCCAGCTCACCACAGCTGTAAACGGTGGTGAACTGAGTTAATTTGGTCTTCCTGTTAGCACAAACCAGGCTGGAGAGTCTCTCTGGACATCCTTCATGAAGAATCGTTGCTCACTTGATTTTTCAGTGAGTTTCCATTGTGTTTTTAGCACCATTCTGTAAAACTCAAAAACAATGCTGCCACAGTCGAATATTTTCCTCATTCTGATATTTAATGTGAACATTAACTGAAGCTTCTTTCCAGAATCCATAACAGTTTAGGCAATGTTCATGACTGTCTGGTTGGATAATTACACTAGAAGTTGCTTTCGGCTGCTCCCTGTTCGGGGTCGCCACAGCAAACCAACTGGTCCGCACAACAACTTGGCAAATGTTTTACGCCAGATGCCCTTCCTGTCGCAACGCTCCCATTTTTCCAGGCTTGGGACCAACACTGCATCCAGTGGCTGGGGTTGAGGCATTGGCTGGGAATTAAACCCGGACCTTCCGCATGATGGGCGAGAAACCTACCACTGAGCCACCAATGCCCCCTGGTTGGATAATTACACTGATTAGGCTCAACACCATGAGCACTGAGAGGTGACCTGAATTAACATTTTGTCCTCAAAGTTGATGTTAGAAGCAGGGAAAATGGGCAAGCGTAAGGATTTGAGCGAGTTTGACAAGGGCCAAATTGTGATTGCTAGACGAATGGATCAGATCTCTCTCCGGTCTGCAGTGGTCAGTATCTATCAAAAGTGGTCCAAGGAAGGAACAGTGGTGAACCGGCGACAGGGTCATGGGCGACCAAGGCTCATTGATGCACGTGGGGAGCGAAGGCTGGCCAGTGTGAAACGATCCAACAGACGAAAACTTTAGCTCAAATTGCTGAAGAACTTAATGCTGGTTCTGATAGAAAGGTGTCAGAATGACGGGACCAACACAATATTAGGCAGGTGGTCATAATGTTATACATAAATGTGCATCTGTATATATATATATATATATATAGAGCCTCCAGTCTACTCCAGAGGTGATGTAAGCCTAACAGTACACTACATCACCACACATCTCACACATTCCACAACATGCTCTAACAGACTACAGTCTATTATTTCTTCCTCTACAGCAGAGCTAAAAGCTTTCACACCGGTACTGAGCACAAACATCAGCTTATACAATTACACACGTTTCCAAATAGCTCTTTGTCCTTAATATCATATTTCACAGAAATACTGAGCTCTTTAAAGAGCCCTCTGTCCTGAACACCCCTGTGCTCACACACTTTGTAAGAGAAAGTGCACAACAAGCCAGTTTCAGGATACTCTTGTTCTTACATGCTGTTTAGTTTACCCTAAAGCACAGAACAAACACACACAAATTCATTTTACAGCTTTTAGGAGAGAGAGAGAGAGAGAGAGAGAGAGAGAGAGAGAGAGAGAGAGAGAGAGAGACGGTGTGTGTGTGTGAAAGAGAGAGAGAGACGGTGTGTGTGTGTGAAAGAGAGAGAGAGACGGTGTGTGTGTGTGTGTGTGTGCGTATCTGTGTGAGAGAGTGTGAGATGGAGCATGCTGGGCTTTAATTAAGAAAAGACTGGATAGACAATTAGAGATAATTAGAGCTGAATGATGTTCATGTATTTAGACCTACAGAGCCACCGTATGTTCTCACTGTTGCATTCGATTTTAGCCTGAAACCAAGACTTAATTTGAGAGAATTCAAACAAATCTCACACACTGCTACTTATTCCAGTTGTCCAGGATCCAGGTCAGTAACTAAGCTAAACAGCATCACCAAGCATAATTACACAGCTCCTTTATTTATGAACAGAATAACATTAAAAATGATGCATTGCCAATACTGCTTTTCACATGCAAACACACTAGTTTATGAGTGTCACGATTAATGCATAAAAATAAATTAAAAAAATAAAAACCAACTTAAAAAAGCATTCAGAAGGAAAAAGGAAGTCGTCCTGACATAGCGACGCTACAGCAGTCTGCACCTAGCAGATACCAGCCTACGCCGGTTTCCTCCTGCACATGGCTCTTAAGCATAGCTGACATTTAAGACGGGCACATTACAGGAGTGCTTGTGGCATTTAAATCTAAAAATAATAATAATAATACCATCTGCGCTCTTATATGTTGACTACAGGCCAGAGTGTGTCTGTGTGTTTTTCACCAAATGGCAACAAGCAGGTCTGTGGCAGAAAGTGTCATTCAGGTAAGTGTGTACGAGAAGTTTAGAACTGTTTCCGAAGAATCCTAACATGATTGCAGCTCGGGATTGCTTTATCAGAGGTTAATTTGGGGCTTATCGGAATTAAGCAGATTTAAGCACAATAACAGGGCATTGGTGGCTCAGTGGTAGGTTACTCGCATATCATGCGGAAGGCCCGGGTTCGATTCCCAGCCAATGCCTCAACCCCAGCCACTGGATGCAGTGCCGGTCCCAAGCCCGGAAAAATGGGAGGGTTGCGTCAGGAAGGGCATCCGGTGTAAAACATTTGCCAAGTTGTTGTGCGGACCAGTTGGTCCGCTGTGGCGTCCCCGAACAGGGAGCAGCCGAAAGCAACTTTCTAACAGCAAATATAATAATAATAATAAAAAATTTCTAACACGTTATTCCTGGAGAAGCAAGAGTATTAAAATGGATCCATTTCATTGCACTGCACCTCCGGTTCTCTTAACAGAACCAGACATCCTCGCTGTCAATCCTTCCTTCATGTTTTCCTCAACAAACAACATATTCTAAATTGAGTAATTTAAGCATTACAGCGATTCTACGATATTTTTTCTAGACAAGAGCCTGCAATGGCAGCAACATTCCCACAAGAAGCAAACTACAAAAGACCCGAATGCCTCAGTGCCAACGTGCAGGACCAGCGTCATGCAAAAACAGCACTTTCACCATATTTCCCATCTAAACACATGTAAACATGCAGCTACCGGGTGAAAAGAGCGGTCACATACACTGTAACACGTAGCTTAAGATCGGCCATCATCCGTTTTACAGCGAACGCGGCCCCTGTCCGAATTTTTACACCCGCTTCTGTGCCACATCTTTCATATCACCATATGCACAGAACTGCGGGGCTAAAAGGTTTAAAAGCATATAAAGCTCCCACATGCAGTGTTTTATGTCACATAGTTGCCTCTGTTTTATGGTAAGAGCTTTCTCGGGCTGGACAGATAGCGTTTTACGAAGCTAAAAACATATGCACGCTGTAAATCCAGAAAAACGGCAGTGAATTTCGGGAACTACACACTGTGTGTAGCTCTCAATTCAAGCTCAGTGACCTGAGCTCAGCTTTAGACCTTCTGTTATCTAATGTTTCACAGCAGACACAAACCTCACAGACTGCTACATATCAAATAAATAAATAAATAGAACTAATTAAACAGTAAAATTACCCCAACACACACATCTGATGGGTTTAAGATTTAAACCTGAAATGATCACCTTTTTTTCTTAATCATCATCATCTTACCAGTTCAGTTCTTTTTTTTTTTTTTACATTTTATTTATATTTTTTCCCCTCCCCCTCAGTAAACCTAACAAGTATTAGTTTATACACTAGATCGCACATATGCACAGTTTAGACCCAAAAACCGTCATCTGGCGTTCCACAGAGCACTGGGAACTTTCACTTGGACACGAGATGTTATCTGCTCTCAGTTTGGCCGTAATGGCCGCACATCACCGAGTCGTGCTTCAGTTTAAAATCCCACAGGTAACCCTGAGGCTTCCAGCGAGCAACCTGTGCCGTTTCTTCCCGCAGTCATAAAGCAGTAGCGTCATGTTGAATAAACACTTTCCTTCTTCATATTTAAGATAACACATTTCAGGTGTGTCAGATCGATTAACTCAGTGAAAAGGAGATTAAGTAGCTTGTTCACATTTGATTTCTTTTAAACTGGATATATTTATCTACTTATCAGTGAGTTATGGTAAAAGGAGGCATAACCACAGTGTGTACAGTAATTTAATAAAAGATTTACACAGGCTGGGGAATCCCACAGTAATTGCTTTGTGCCCAGTGATATTTATTAGCGAGGGAGAGTTTAAACTCCCATGCTGCTTTTCCAGGATAGGATGAACACAGTGACGAAACAGCAGCTCGTACTCATTCTTCATGTTAATGCATCACATTATTAAAGTGCTGTAGATGTGACTAGTGTCAAGTGAGAACCTTTGTGGACGTAAGCCTGGTGTACTAAGGACACGCAAAGGGAGCGATCTGAAGGCAATGATAAACGCAGTGCAGACTGTGCTGCGTGAAAAGATCAGGAGAAGGATAGGTCTTACTACATCTTCGTACAACACGAGTAACCTGGAAACATCTTGTGCTGCTTAAGCGATATCTTAATAGAGTTCAGGAGGCTGGCTGTGAGCATGCCGAGCTGTATCAGTGGACGTAGCGAAATGTACAAACAGTGCTGCATGGAGCAAAGAAACTAGTATGAGAGACCGAGAGACAGAGACACAGAGAGAGAGAGAGAGAGAGAGAGAGAGAGAGAGAGAGATAGTGTGAGAGAGTATGACACAGAACGAGACAGACAGACAGAGTGAGAGAGGGACAGAGCAAGAGATAGAGACCAAGGGAGAGACAGAGACAGACAGAATGTGAGAGATAGAGATAGTGAGAGAGACTGGCATAGTGAGAGAGACTGGCAGAGTGAGAGAGCAACGGAGAGACGATGTGAGCGAGAGAGATAATGAGAAGGAAAGCGAGGGTGACAGACACAGTGAGTGAGAGAGAGAGTGTGTGCATGTGTGAAAGAGAGAGAGGCACTGTGAGAGAGGAAGAAAGAGAAATGGTGTGAGACAGAGGCAGTGTGAGACAAATGAGAGAGACAGAGAATGAGAGAGAAACAGTGAGAGGCACTGTGAGAGAGAGATAGCGAGGGAGACAGAGTGAGAGAATCAGAGAGACAATGCAAGAGAGACATAGTGAGAAGGAAAGCAAGAGTAACACAGAGAGAGAGAGAGAGAGAGAGAGAGAGAGAGAGAGAGAGAGAGAGAGAGAGAGAGAGAGTGAGAGAGTGAGAGAGAGAGTGAGAGAGTTCAGATCTGCGAGCACTGAGACACATTAACAGCACCTCAGCACTATTAAAGACACAGTACAAATGACATCACATTAAAGAATAAAACTAATTTCCCCACACATTCACAGCAGTGACTAACAAACCCAGCTAAATAAAACGTCCCATGATACCCCTGGTTGTGTAATAACAAGCATTTCACCCAGTATCTGCACAGAGGATGAAAAAACTTGGCGAGATGCATCCCTGCATTTTCCGATTATGAAAGATAAACCCAGTCCTCTATCGGAGCATGCAATATTAAACAAACACCAGAGGCTACAGTGAAAGAAATTACAGAAAAATAAAATATGATGACATTTGGTGGTTTGGTAGATAAATATCTTTGGAGGGTGTTTTAGCCCTGAAGGCATTTAACCCCAAAACACTCTATTAACCCGCAGTCACGCTGCAGCTTCTGGATTTCCCGAACCCCATCGCCGCACCGCCGCACACAGAGCAGCACTAGAGAGCTGACACACACAGGAAACATCCAAACTCAGCGTTTCACCTTCAGGAAAAAGGAGCGTGTGCATAAACGGCTGCACGTAGTGTACGCCTAGCATGATTAGCATCACCACACGCTGCACTCTCACCATGTCAGTGACCTTTAGAGGGCGGTATAGAGTGTGTTTGCGTACCATGTTGTGTGAAGAGGTCACTGTAGACGATGTCGATCATGCAGTAGAGCTTCTGCTTCACCAAGCGCCCGGGCGGCACCTTCAGGATGAACTCGCTGAACAGTTTACTGAAGACACAGAGACGATAAAAATCATCGTCATCATCATCATCACTACAAAAACAGTTTTCCAGAACACACAGATTCATGAGAAACACACAGTACTTCAAGCCCAGTTTATTTCCAGTTTCAAAATGTAATTCAAGAAAGAAAAAAAAGAGGGGAAAATAAGTGATTTAATATATATACAAATTTAATATATAATAATCTAATAAAAGTGAAGGGTACAACTAAAACATTCCTGAAGGCCATGAGGACAGTATGGAAATGTAAGGAATAAAATGTGTCAGAGAACACTCCATAAATCTCTATAAAATCAATCACATTAAGCTTTAGGATTTTGTGTGAATGTGGGATGTAATGTGTAACAGCATGCATTGTGTTGGTAGATGGATTACATAACGGATTAAACCATTAAACACACACAGTGTTAGAGAGAGACAGAGTGAGTGTGTGTGTGAGAGAGAGAGAGAGAGAGAGAGAGAGAGAGAGAGAGAGAGAGAGAGAGTGTGTGTACGTGAGTCTCCAAGGTGGCACACAGTTGGGACTGTTTGTACACTGTAACACACACTGATAGCTCCACATTGAGAAGTGTTGGACATGGCACAGTTTCAGCACTGATCTGGCAGCTGGACTTCGCTCTCAGCATAACACACTGCACAGTGTAGTGCTTCGTCCCCAGCAGCAGGTGTTAGCAGAAAGGTGGAGAAAATAAAAGAAGATGGATGAAGCGTGTTTGAGAGGCTCTTAGCTGCTGGAACAGTGTTTTCAGGAAAACAAACCTGCCACTACTAAATCATTCATGCTCTCTGTTGAAATAAAAGGAAGCCTAATGAGTTCTCTGTGTACGTGTGTATCAAGTGTCCCTCTGTGACTGGCTCTCAATTCACAGTGTGGAGAAAATAATCCAGAGCAATCTGTGTATGCGGCCTCTAAACATACGGCACAGGGGAGTTAGCGACACCAACAGAGTCTGGAGCAGCTACACACATACAACACCGCACCCCGACACCCCCATACACACACCTCTCACACACACACACACACCCCACAGCCCGACACCCCCATACACACCTCTCACACACACACACCACAGCCCGACACCCTCATACACACCTCTCACACACACACACACCACAGCCCGACACCCCCATACACACACCTCACACACACACCACAGCCTGACACCCCCATACACACCTCACACACACACACCACAGCCCGACACCCCCATACACACACCTCACACACACACACCACAGCCCGACACCCCCATACACACACCTCATACACACACCACAGCCCGACACCCCCATACACACACCACAGCCCGACACCCCCATACACACACCTCACACACACACACCACAGCCTGACACCCCCATACACACACCACATACACACACCACAGCCCGACACCCCCATACACACACCTCACACACACCTCACACACACACACCACAGCCCGACACCCCCATACACACACCTCACACACACACACAACACAGCCCGACACCCCCATACACACACCACAGCCCGATACCCCCATACACACACCTCACACACACACACAACACAGCCCGACACCCCCATACACACACCACAGCCCGATACCCCCATACACACACCTCACACACACACACCACAGCCCGACACCCCCATACACACCTCACACACACACACCACAGCCCGACACCCCCATACACACACCTCACACACACCTCACACACACCTCACACACACACACCACAGCCCGACACCCCCATACACACACCCATACACACACCACACCCGACACCCCCATACACACACCACAGCCCGACACCCCCATACACACACCTCACACACACACACCACAGCCCGACACCCCCATACACACACCACATACACACACCACAGCCCGACACCCCCATAAAACACATCCCCACACACACCTCACACACACACACCACAGCCCGACACCCCCATACACACACCTCACACACACACACACACAGCCCGACACCCCCATAAACACACACCTCACACACACCCCACACACACACACCACAGCCCGACACCCCCATACACACACCTCACACACACACACACAACACAGCCCGACACCCCCATACACACACCACAGCCCGACACCCCCATACACACACCCACACACACACACCACAGCCCGACACCCCCATACACACACCTACACACACACACACACACCACAGCCCGACACCCCCATACACACACCACACCCGACACCCCCATACACACACCACACACACCCCCACACACCACAGCCCGACACCCCCATACACACACCTCACACACACACACCACAGCCCGACACCCCCATACACACACACACACAACACACCCGACACCCCCATACACACACACACAACCACACAGCCCGACACCCCCATACACACACACCCACACACACCCACACCCCCACACACACACACACACCCCCATACACACACACACACAACACATCCCGACACCCCCATACACATACACACACACACACACACATCCCGACACCCCCATACACACACACACCCCGACACCCGTACACACACACCCACACATCCCGACACCCCCATACACACACAACCCGACACCTCGTACACACACAACACAGTCCGACACCCCCATACACACACCCCACACACAAACACAACCCGACACCCCCATACACACACCCCACACACAAACACAACCCGACACCCCCATACACACACCCCACACACAACAGAACCCGACACCCCCGTACACACACCCCATACATCCCGACACCCCCATACACACACACAACACAGCCCGACACCCCCATACACACACCCCACACACAAACACAACCCGACACCCCCATACACACACCCCACACACAACAGAACCCGACACCCCCGTACACACACCCCACACATCCCGACACCCCCATACACACACACACACACAACACAGCCCGACACCCCCATACACACCCCACACACAACACATCCCGACACCCCGTACACACACCCCACACACACACAACCCGACACCCCCATACACACACCCCACACACAACAGAACCGACACCCCCGTACACACACCCCACACACAACACACCCCCATACACACACTACACACACATCCCCACACACCAACACAGCCTGACACCTCCAAACACACGCCCCACACAGACAACCCCCCCACACACACAACACATCCAGACACCCCCGTACACACACCCCACACACACCCCGACACCCCACATCCCGACACCCCCATACACACACCCCACACACAACACTACACACACATCCCCACACACCAACACAGCCCGACACCTCCAAACACACGCCCCACACAGACAACCCCCCACACACACCAACACAGCCGACACCCCCATACACACAACCCACACACACCAACACAGCCCTCCCCACCCACACACAAACCAACACAGCCCCCCTCCCCCCACACAGACACCTCAAACAGACCCCCCCACAAACACCAACACAGCCCGGCACCCCCATACATACAACCCACACACACCCCAAACACACACCCCAAACAGACCCCAAACAGACCCCACACACACACCCCAAACAGACCCCACACACACACCCCAAACAGACCCCACACACACACAAACCCCACAGACACCCCCCACACACACATACCCCACACAGACACCAACATAGCCCAACACGTACACACACAGCAGCACCCACCCCCTACATATCAACACACAACCCCGACAAACATACATATGCACACACAGAAAGCCCACCATACATACACACTAACAGCAAAACACACACACACACACTCCCTTAGAGGCCATGCTACAAAGAAGGTGTGTAAATACATGGGAGAGTTTGTTAAGACAGCGAGTCTCATTACGTATTAGACTTAATGTTTAATGTATTTAGGTTAAAAACCCAGCCAGACGTTTGCTATACAGTAAATCTGCTTCGAGCTCTCGGCAAGTAAACACTGAGCAGGGGGAGGATGATTGTGTGGATTTTTCATTTACTAGAGTTTTATCAGAAGAGGCCTAGCTTATGATGTATACACGACCAGCTGGTTTTCACACAATCTGGCTTCAGTTCTCCAACAGAAACTCTCTCTCTTTCTCTCTCTCTCTGTATTTATATCTCCTTTAAAAACACAGACCCATTGTGAGGAATCTGGTTACATAGTAATCCATAGAGGGGTTTTGCAATAAAATTTACGAGCCTTCTTCCCCCTTCTTCCCCCGTTTTTCCTTGCCGCAGTCGCCTCAGGCTTGCTCACTAGGGATAATTTTGTCTAACATCTAGGACTGTTTGCATGTTTTTCTCTCTTATGTTCTGTAACGCTGCTGTGACACAATGTTCATTGTTAAAAGCGCTATACAAATAAAATTGAATTGAATTCATACACACTCAAACATGGTCACTTATTTTCCTAAAACAGGACAGTTTTGCTGCCTCCCTAATTAACCCTTACATACTGTTCATATTCCATGCCTTCACAATATGGTAAAATATTATGAACTACAGATCTTCAGAGAGCAGGAAGTGTGTTTATTTATTTATTTTTTTATTATTATTATTTATTTTTATTTTTTTTACATGTTTTTGGATAAAAACCAAGTACCAATCAAATCAAGTACCTCTTGCACAGTATGTCTTTTTGCCATAACCTCAGTCACTGAAATGTCAGCTCAGGTACCTTCATGAGCTTTCCTCCGGGTACTCCGGTTTCCTCCCCCGGTCCAAAGACATGCATTGTAGGTTGACTGGCATCTCTAAATTGTCTGTAGTGTGTGTGTGTGTGTGCCCTGCGATGGGTTGGCACTCCGTCCAGGGTGTATCCTGCCTTGATGCCCAATGATGCCTGATAGGCACAGGCTCCCCGTGACCCGAGAATAGATCGGATAAGCAACAGACAGTGTAGACAATGAATGAATGACGGGGAGGACGCGATACCTATAACACAGCAATCTGCCAAAGCTTACAATGTTTCAGTTATTAATGAAGCATGTTATTTCTAGTCAAATGTATGCCTAATTCTGTTTCTGGAGGTGCTCATGTTTTTGTGATTAAATGGGGAAAAAAAAAAGTCTCTCTTAATAAGTTTGCCATATAATGTCTTTCTTAATAAGCTTAGACAAACACGTTCCAGAACATTTCCCCTCGTTATGAGTCATCTAGCCAAAGTTCTTCTTCCACAAATAACATTTTGCCAAAAAAAGTACTCTATAAGGAGGTGAAACATCTATTAAGTGATAACGGTGTGGACGAGGTGTTTTGGTTCAATAATTCCACTTCTCTTGCATAACATTGGCTACGCTTCTGTGCAAAAAACACAATAGACAATCATGCGATATTTGGACCAATCGTAGACGAGGGGGAGGTCTCAGGAGTGCTGTTTAAGTCTTCTGATTGGGTGTCTGCATACAGCTGTGGAAGATGTTTGTAGCATAAAGCCAGTACAGCTTTTATGACTTTTTCTGTTAGGGAAAGCTTGAAATAGGGTTTATAAATAGGTAACTAATAAAAACACAAGCTCAAAAATATGAGGGTTTGTACAGCACACAAACACGTGCCTCATGTGCAGGTTTCAGAGTAACACTAGCACGGTCTCTGTGTGCCAATAATAATCAAACGATGACAACAGACCACGCTAACCTGTGCAACCACTGCCCTGCATTTCCATGGTAACATGACTAACATGATTAATCAGGGAGTGAATTAAAATGGGAAAAAAAAGAGACTTAAAATATTTAAATGTATCTATGTGTTGTTTTTGTGTGTGTGTGTGTGTGTGTGTGTGTGTGTGTGTGTGTGTGTGTGTGTGTGTGTGTGGGGGCACTAAAATGATGAAATCAGCCACTTAGACAAGCCAAGGGCTAAAGATAATTCTGTAATGAGGGGAAAAGCAGCTATGACAACAGATTCTCTTTCAAAGGGCCATTAAGAGCCCAAACTAAATGAGCATTTCTTTTCTTCTTCCACCCGTAAAACCACAAGAACGAGGAGCGCCTAATTTGTCAAATTTGCAGAATGTAAATCCTATCTTCAGCCTTGATTTAATTTACAGCCATCGTTGCTGCGTATGCTAAAGGCTGAGAGACGGGCGAGTTGCTGAGGAGCGTGCATTACTCCTACTACATACTCCTCTACAATCAGCACACCAGTGCCACATAATTATGTCTCTCTGAGAGGAAATACATTGATCGCGAGACCTGGCCCACTGTTTCTTTTTCATTACGTAAATTTTTTTTTTCTTCCCATCACTGCATTGCTGGATTAAACTGTACT
Organism: Hemibagrus guttatus; assembly: GCA_033459395.1. Classification (NCBI taxonomy): domain Eukaryota; kingdom Metazoa; phylum Chordata; class Actinopteri; order Siluriformes; family Bagridae; genus Hemibagrus; species Hemibagrus guttatus. Next base: position 18,995,184 of record JAUCMX010000012.1, read on the forward strand.
GTCAATTACATTTAAATTTCCCTGAAGATATGAACAGCCTTATACCTAATAGGAGAGATAACAAGACCATTACACAGAACAGTGCTAATTGTCACACACTTTGTCTCCATTTCCATGAAGAAGTGAACATACCGATTAAGTTATGCTTCCTGCCAGGGTTCCAAGAGCACTAGCACTCCATGGACCATTGTGGGGTTTTTTTTCCAGCTTTAGAAATGACAGATTATCCTATAATTGGATATTAATTAGTGGTATAATTGACCAGCAAAATTAATACTGAATTTTTATTCATTATTACCCTTATTCGCCTATTTGTGTTACTTACTATTAAACAAATAAATGACTAAATTGCTTAATAAATTAATAAATAAATAAAGAGAAAAAGAGAAAGAAAAAAACCCAAGCAGGTCAATAAATAAATGTCAACATCGATAGTGGAACGTTCAGGAATTAAAGCTCTCTGGCTCCAACAAATAGGCAAGAAAATATGTTTTTAAAGAAAAACACATTTAAATACTGAAACTGAATGGAATTTATTCTACACTTTGCTGGCACAAAAAGAGTGTGAAGGACTCATGAGTCATAGAACCATGTAAAGAAAAAAAAAGATAGCTCACTTTTAAACAGACCATGAAGCAAAACACTACACCTTCAGTAGTGTCTCATAAAACTAACACAGATTACAAAAGAAAATCCAGAAAGTTGTGTGTTAAAATAAACTCTAAAGCTCCGCCGTTCTTGTTAACGTTGCTGCTGTTTATTAGCAGCAGTGGTGTCACATGGAAAATTACGTCACTTCCTCACAGCTCATCTTTTCTTTTTTTCTACACACTTAATGTAATGGGATGAGTGTACCAGGTTAGTAACTCCACCGTGCTGTGTGATGATGAAAAACATACAAGTGTAATGTTTGTGTGCCAGTATATGATGGAGATGGAGATGGAGAACCCACCTGAGCTCCTTTGGGTCGAAGACCAGTTTGACGTCATTGACGATGGTAGGAACGTATTTCAGTGCTGCACCCTGGAGACAAGTGAAGACATTCACCATCAGAAATTTCAGAGTAATCAATAAAAAGAGGGATGAATGTAACAAAAGCACTGTTAGCTGTTGAGAAAATTCTAAATCAAAAATCCAAAAATGGGTTAATATCAAGAAGAGATGAGAAAAAAGATCTGTGTGACGTTAGAATTAAAACAGATCAGCAGAACATTCACAAGACTGAATATTATTTACACAAATCCATCCATGGTCTCCAAACCCCATGCTGAAGAACTCCCTAACTGGATTCTTCCTCGATGCTTTGTTGCCCAAACGAGTCAGTCAATAATTCTGCGAGTCCCCATGCTGAGCACATAGATTCACAAGCTGTAAATAAGCCTTCACACACTGACAATCAATAGCAGTGGAGCGGCTGATGAAGGGTCCAGTATTTTCACCTCTCTCCCTGCTGCTCCTCTGAGAGCGGTTCATGAATCCGTGTAATATATTTTCATTTCTACAGCCGTTTTATGATAGAGTCTTATGAGAGGTCACAGAGTAGTGTGCAATCTAAGGAGAGAGCCATGTGGATATATGGAGGAGTGTGCAAATGATATTAACTACAGATGGGTGATAAAGTAAACGAAAAACCAACATAATGTGTCTTAGTAAGATGAAAGTCACCATCAAACCGGATTTTATGAAAGTTTAGGAGAACTTAGCAGCCTCCTTCCAAAAGAACGACAAAATTGTTGTTACATACACATACATATTGTATAGCCAAAACATTATACTTGATAAATACTGTGGTATATCATTACCTACTGGTTTCACCACACATACTATCACACCAATATAAGGTGAATAGGTCACAGTCCTGACAACAGTAAACCAAGTGTCCTTGCTTAAGGACACAGCATTGATTTTCATGCCGTGAAACAGGTGAGATAAAATTGCAGGCTGTGCTGCTCGTCTCCTGGCCCGGGGTCTGGTTTAGTGATCATTAACAGTGGAGCTTTGAGTGGGAATCTACAGAGAGAAGCAACAGCACATGAGGCATCTGAAGTTTCTTTGATGGGGTCTTGCTTTCGCTCTCCCCTCTCTCACTCTCCCTCCCTCTCTCTTTCACTCCCTCCCTCTCTCTGATACAGATTTGATTTGACTGAAGTGTCAGCTTTGAAATGAGAGCAGCTCGAGTGTTTACCTTTGAAAACTAAAGAACCAAATTACATCAGAGTCTCCGGAGCCCACCTCCAGCAGGTATTGCCTTGAGAATGACGAGGTGCCACTCACTTTTAGTACTTTGCAATCAAGATTTTGTGCCTGTTTGCTGCTGCTCTATAATGTGCTGTTGAGGAGTGAAGTTTGTCTTGTTAGGAAAGTACAGGAGCAGTTAGAACAAGTCCTAAATGTGGTGAAGGGATGGATAGAGGGTGAGTGAGTGAGTGGAGAAGGGATGGATAGAGAGTGAGGGAGGGAGTGAGGGAGTGAGTGAGGGAGTGAGGGAGTGAGGGAGTGAGGGAGGGAGGGAGGGAGGGAGGGAGGAAGGGAGGAAAATATAGAAAGTGAATGGTGGATGGAGGTGTGAAGGGAGAAGGGATGGTAAGGGGAAGAAAATCAGGAAGATAAAAATAGTTAGAGGAAATAAACATTGTAAAATGTAGAACAAGGTTGAGGTTAGTTAGTGGATAAGAAGGGGGAGGGAGGAAGATAAAGAATACTCAAACAGGTTAAACAAGTGCAACAGAAAGGACAGAACATAACCATTTTCTTTGGTATGTTTTTTCTTTCCTTAAAGACCCAAAGCCATCAGAATTCGGGATGAAATGTTTCCTTTTTTTTTTTAAACACCTCCTCCAGAACAAGCTGTACTGAATGGACACATCCTGCCACATCATTCCTTTTCATGTGACTCTTCTAACTGTAGTTTGTTTGAGTTACTCGAAGTGTGGCGCCGACAACACGTGTATTAGGATTCAAGACCAGAAAGTTCCAAATATAACGATGATGATAATGATAGAACTGAAGAAGGAAGAAAAGCAATGGCAGAATACCTTGAGGAGCAGCTAAAGAGGATGAGTCCGGGGGTGAGGCGGACGAGGAGAAAACAGACAGAGAAAAACAGGAGGCAAAAAGAGGACAAACACAGAGTTCAGAAGGAAAACACAGCCAGCAGCCAGAACACAAAGCACTAACAATATTCAAAGCATTTAACAGTGAAACACACACACACACACACACACACACACACACACAACACACAACAGAGGTCAAGACAAATAACTTCAGACTCTGAATGGATTAAAACTTATTATATAATACACATCCCTAACACACACACACTATATTGCCAAAAGTTTTGGGACACCTGCCTTTACATACACATGAATGTAATATGGAGTTGGCTTGCACTTTGCAGCTATAACAGCTTCAACTCTTCTGGGAAGGCTTTCCACAAGGTTTAGGAGTGTGTTTATGGGTAATTTTTGACCATTTCTCTAGAAGTACATTTGTAAGGTCAGGCATGCTGGACGAGAAGGCCTGGCTCACAGTCTCCGCTCTAATTCATCCCAAAGGTGTTCTATCAGGTTGAAGTCAGGACTCTGTGCAGGCCAGTCAAGTTCCTCCACACCAAACTCACTCATCTATGTCTTTATGGACCTTGCTTTGTGCACTGGTGTGCAGTCATGTTGGAACAGGAAGGGGTCATCCCAAAACTGTTCCCACAAAATTGGGAGCATGAAATTGTCCAAAATGTCTTAGTACGCTGAAGCATTAAGAGTTCCTTTCACTGGAACTAAGGGGCCAAGCCCAACCCCTGAATTCAATGATTTGTAGGGGTGTCCCAAAACATTTGCCAATATAGTGTATCAGTATTTGCACAGTTATGAGTGGAAATCCATCCAAATGTCAGGTACGAAGCCTGGTTTTTACATTTATAATTTACATTTGAATCTGTGCCAGCATAAATAGAATTTAAAAAAAAAAAGAAAAAGCTTAGTGAAAAGAATGAATGTAAACAATTTTGTTCTCTAATTACATATGTAGATTAAACATCCTGATATCTGACTTTTCAGTCTTTGGAGTGCCAGAGCAAGTAATGGGCTAATGATTTAATGGAAATCTATCCATTACACCAACATCCAACTCACTGAAAAATTCAAACGGACTTAATGCGGCTCTGGACAAGACACACTTACCTATGTTTATTAAGAAATAATAATAAATAAATTAAATAAAAAATTCCTCACTTTTGCAAAAAGCTGTAACATTAATGGAGGCAGCCATCTTGAACAACTTAGACCCACTCTGTTCCTTCTTTTACTCCGAAAAGTTACAAAGTAGAATTAATTGTAGATGATAAACCAGTCCGGTTGAGATGATATGGGTTGATGGTGTCTTTATGAATGGATATGAAGATCTGCCTATGTATTTAGGCTTTTAATTGATTAATCGGTAGAACCTCCATTACTTGTTCACTAAATTTGCTTCATAGCTTTAAACGCTGACCATACCTAATCGACCGACTGTTTTTTTGGCCAAATCTCTAATACTGTGTGTATTAGATAATACTGTGTGTATTAGATAATACTGTGTGTATTAGATACTCTAATACTGGATCATCATTGTAAACTGGTATTCCAAAACATATTGAACTCTGGATTTGTTTCAGTTAAATAAATAAATAAATAAATAAATAAATAAATAAATACTTCATATATTTCTTCCTAGGAGTAGGATTCGGAAATATGGCAAAAATATAAAATTGTAAAACTACCCTGAAATCATGATGTTAATTTGGTTTTCACTAAGAAAAGTACTGAAATAAAAGCAAGATTTAAAAAAACACTCAATTTCAATATTCAATCATTTTCATTTTATATAGAAACTAAAATAACAGCAGCACTGACACCCATGATACTCAGAAAAGTGTAGAATTTTCATTTATCTTGATATGAAAATTTGTTTTGTCCAAACCTGAAGTACACCAACACTTTAAAAGAGGGTTCGTGGCATGCTTAAAGATGGCGCTTTGTGAAGATTTGTGAGCTTAAACTGCATGAGCTTCGCGACAGATCAACTGTGATTAGACATTTGCGTGATAACGCATCATTGTGTGCTCATGTACCTTGACCATGCTGGTGCTCTCAGCGTCACTGTTCATCATGATGCTGAAGGAGGTGAAGAGATTCCTCACGGACTCCATGAAATCTGATTCTCCTTTATCCTCGTAAAGCCTATAGATGAGAACACACACATGCGTGCCGTTTAAGCTGTGCAATAAACAAAACATTTAAGATAAATGCCAGTTGGTGGCATCCCTGACCTCCCTGAGATGACAGTCTAGCTTGTGTGTGTGTGTGTGTGTGTGTGTTTTTAAGTGCAGTATGCAAATGCAGCATATTAGTATAAACTGAACACCAGTGTAACATTCAAAACAATGCTCTAGAATAGAAACACAGGTATGTATTAGAACATGACTGGGATCTAAAATATAGTCCATTAGTCTTTCATTTTTATTAAAAGCTTAAGATAATCACTGCTCTGGGGAAGTCCGTGTGGTGATTTCAGACAGGATCGATGGTGCAGGGGTGCAGTCCGGCGCGGAAAACTGAATAATTTAATCAAAGTGATTTCTACAAAATATAAACCTTAATCTTCCGGATTGCCTTACTTCATTATTTCACTTCGATAATAATCTCATTTCTGGTTGATTTTTCTGGGAGGGAATGGCATCATTTTAATAGCCATTACATTAAACCATCATTTAATAAATAAACAAATAGCTAAATAAAAACACTAAAAAATCTTTGAAATATTTATCTAAATCCATGTGCCTTGGAAACGGCGCTGATTTCAAAGCCAGAAAAATTTGAACTGCGTAAAAAGAAGGAGAAATCGAAAGAAAAACATGCCCAAACTATAAAAAAAAATATTTTTTTAAGATAAGAAATTAAACAATGCTCAACAAGTAACTAGAAAATAATCCCAGTTTCCAAATATTATAAATAATCTAAACAGCAACAAAAAGAAGTGAAAAACACAAAGAAGTAGCGTAGGAACAGGTATGTCCTAACCACTCTACTGAAATGCTTTTAATGAATAAGACAGAGAAAGGACAGTGTGTCCTCTCCCCATGGGCTTAGAGCTCATCACTTCCTGTGAACTCAATTTATCTAGGGGTCATTACGCTACGCAGCACCGCCCCCAAACACCGAACTGCAGCCTCCTCCGTCGCCTGCCAGACCGTTAGATACGAACCTTGTCAGTCAAGACAGAAGCTCTGTTCCAGCCCAAGAGCCAGTGAGAGTGAAACAGTGAAATGATGCAATTCATTCGGAAATTAGAGAATCGCACTGGAATGGAGTGAAAATATTGGATGTCAGATTTGGTCCACCTACAAGGTGATGCAAAAAAAAAAACTAAAATAAAATAAAAATGTAGACAAATAAATCGAGGATTTTAAATACTTCATTATTAAACCTCTTACAGAAATACATTATTGATTATAGCAAAACCGCTATTTAAAATTGTTCAGTTATTGAGAGCTTAATTTTCAATATTCCTCCATAATCGCTACTGACTTATAAAAAGCCTGGTAGATCTTACAAAAAATCTACAATTCAAATTCCTTTTTTCAGGACTATCTGACCCCAGGAACGCAGGAGAATTACAGCCAAACACCGTTTTCATCTTTAATACTATTAGCACAATCAAGTACAAAACGTGATCTGCTGGAGATGATGAATACAGTGGGGCAAAAAAGTATTTAGTCAGCCACCAATTGTGCAAGTTCTCCCACTTAAAAAGATGAGAGAGGCCTGTAATTTTCATCATAGGTACACTTCAACTATGAGAGACAGAATGAGAAAAAAAAATCCAGAAAATCACATTGTCTGATTTTTAAAGAATTTATTTGCAAGTTATGGTGGAAAATAAGTATTTGGTCAATAACAAAAGTTCATCTCAATACTTTGTTATATTCCCTTTGTTGGCAATGACAGAGGTCAAATGTTTTCTGTAAGTCACCACAAGGTTTTTACACACTGTTGCTGGTAGTTTGGCCCATTCCTCCATGCAGATCTCCTCAAGAGCAGTGATGTTTTGGGGCTGTCGCTGGGCAACATGGATTTTCAACTCCCTCCAAAGATTTTCTATGGGGTTGAGATCTGGAGACTGGCTAGGCCACTCCAGGACCTTGAAATGCTTCTTACGAAGCCACTCCTTCGTTGCCCGGGCGGTGTATTTGGGATCATTGTCATGCTGAAAGACCCAGCCACTTTTCATCTTCAATGCCCTTGCTGATGGAAGGAGGTTTTTACTCAAAATCTCACGATACATGGCCCCATTCATTCTTTCCTTTACATGGATCAGTCGTCCTGGTCCCTTTGCAGAAAAACAGCCCCAAAGCATGATGTTTCCACCCCCATGCGTCACAGTAGGTATGGTGTTCTTTGGATGCAACTCAGCATTCTTTCTCCTCCAAACACGACAAGTTGAGTTTTTACCAAAAAGTTCTATTTTGGTTTCATCTGACCATATGACATTCTCCCAGTCCTCTTCTGGATCATCCAAATGCTCTCTAGCAAACTTCAGACGGGCCCGGACATGTACTGGCTTAAGCAGGGGGACACGTCTGGCACTGCAGGATTTGAGTCCCTGGCGGCGTAGTGTGTTACTGATGGTAGCCTTTGTTATTTGGTCCCAGCTCTCTGCAGATCATTCACTAGGTCCCCCCGTGTGGTTCTGGGATTTTTGCTCACCGTTCTTGTGATCATTTTGACCCCACGGGGTGAGATCTTGCGTGGAGCCCCAGATCGAGGGAGATTATCAGTGGTCTTGTATGTCTTCCATTTTCTAATAATTGCTCTCACAGTTGATTTCTTCACACCAAGCTGCTTACCTATTGCAGATTCGGTCTTCCCAGCCTGGTGCAGGTCTACAATTTTGTTTCTGGTGTCCTTTGACAGCTCTTTGGTCTTGGCCATAGTGGAGTTTGGAGTCTGACTGTTTGAGGTTGTGGACAGGTGTCTTTTATACTGATAACGAGTTCAAACAGGTGCCATTAATACAGGTAACGAGTGGAGGACAGAGGAGCCTCTTAAAGAAGAAGTTACAGGTCTGTGAGAGCCAGAAATCTTGCTTTTTTGTAGGTGACCAAATACTTATTTTCCACCATAATTTGCAAATAAATTCTTTAAAAATCAGGACAATGTGATTTTCTGTGAAATGGTGAATTCACTGTATCTACTGAATGTGAATACCTGGCTGAGGGGCCAGTTCTCCAGTACTGATGTCACTACTCGGGTTTTCATTATACACTACAAGCACATGAAGTCGGTGAGAAAATATGAAAACTAAAAACCAATTTTGTAAATCTAATTTTGAACCTGGACGATAAATAACCTCCATCAGCTCCATAGCATGATGCACCTGAGACTGGATCATTCAGTTAGTCTGACCAGACAGTAGTTCTGAATAGACTAGACACATGAATCGGGTCCCTGACCAGTTGTCTACAAATGTTACATAAGTCATTAAAGACAACGCTAAGCCCGTGTTCATAAAGTGGCTTGGGAAAGGAGAGCTGTTTCAGAACCAGTTTTCATTTTTAATTCATAGTACATTATGATTAGTGATGAAACTCCAGACTGGACCACAGACAGCGAGGAATCATTTTTGTCACTCAAATGAATTATGATTAGCAGAGTAACACAATAAGACGACATATTACAGCCATTTTATCATGGATAAGGGTGTTCTTAAGCATGAAACCAAGTAGAAGCTGTATGTGATGATTTTTATCCATCCATCCGCCATCTATCCACATATCCATCCTTCCATACAACCTTCCATCCATCCATCCATCTACCTATTCATCCATCTTTCCACCCACCTACCTATCCATCCACCCATCATTCTACCTATCCACCCCCCCTCCACCCACCCACCCACACCCACCCTCCTCCACCCACCCCCCACAACCCCCACACACCCCACCCACCCCATCCATCCACCCCATCCATCCACCCCCCCACCCCATCCATCCACCCCCCCACCCATCCACCCCCCCCCACCCATCCATCCCCCCCCCACCCATCCATCCACCCCATCCATCCACCCCCCACCATCCACCCACCCCCACATCCACCCACATTCATCCATCCCCCCCACCCACCTATCCATCATCCATCCATCCTCCATCCACCCCACCCACCCCCTCACACCCACACCCAACCCATCCATCCACCCCATCCATCCACCCCCCCATCCACTCCAATCCATCCACTCCAACCATCCACCCAATCCACCATCCTTATTTTTTTTTTTTTTTTTCCTCACCACCATGATCCAACCAATCCATCCACCCAACCCATCTACCACAACCCCACCACCCACTATCACCCACCCTTTATCCATCCATCCATCCTCCATCCATCTACCATAAAGATCAAAGATTTGAGTATTATATGGACAGAACAGTGGATTAAATCTGAAAGTTGTTTGTCTGACTTCAGACATCACAGAGCCAATCAAATTTTAGAATAAAAACATTTTATAATTTGGCTTTGGAAACCCAAACATAAGAGAGCAAACATACTGGTTGAAAAGGACCCGAGATCGTACGATGAACTTGAAGATGTACTCCAGAGCCTTCATAGCCTTCAGTAGCTGGTCTGTCAACTTCTCCGCATGGTCCACATAGTTCTTCAAAACCTTTGTCAGTTTCCTGATAAATGCACATGCACACACACGCGCAATTAACGTACATGCAAAATACCATGCAATTATTATTATTACTGCACTGTTAATTTAGTTGTTCCTGCTCCCGTTCCCATGAAAAGGTCATTTGTGAAGTGAGAATATTAAGAAATTTCAGTTCAACAGCAGTAGCTTTTTTTTTCACTTTTGTATTATTCAGCTACCCATAATGATGAGGAGATTCACTCACGTGTAGGCCAGGGTGGCGCTGAAGTGTTTCCGGATGTAGGTCTCCAGAACAGGGTTAAAATGCTGGAACTTTCTGTCTGCTATCAATCCAATTATAAACACCTAGCCAAGACACAAAGGCTCATTAAAATGTAGCCCAGCATATATTAAGTTTTATTTTTACACAATGAACCTAGCAGGGTGAAGCAGTCAAAAACATGACTCAAAGTACTCAAAGAAAAGAAAAGTATGAGACTGAGAAGGAGCTGAAGCTAAAACCTTTCAGCAGTTATAAGAGCTGCTACATTCACAGCACTGAACTGACCAACAACCTAATTTCAGTGAAAAACACAGAAACCAATCATACAGATTCTACCACAGTGCTGTTGAATGCTCGATTCTGATTGGTCAGGAAGTGTTGCTATAAGAGCAGCTCTGACAGTAGTGGTTTACATTAACATGCTATATCGTTACTATAGTAACCACTTGTATAGACTTGCATGGCAGATGCATAAACATTTATAACGGTTGATGTGATTTTTTTGGTCTTAATTTCAAGAGATAATTAGCCAGTTGAGGAAATTATGTATTATGGCTACTATAACGTATGAACTTGTTTTCCCGAAGCTAGACAAAATTAAAGGTAACTACACCGACCAGGCATAACATTATGACCACCTGCCTAACATTGTGTTAGTCCCCCTTTTGCTGCCAAAACACAACAAACTGTATTGGCCCATGTCAAACTCGCTCAAATCCTTACGCTTGCCCATTTTTCCTGCTTCTAACACATCAACTTTGAGGACAAAATGTTCACTTGCTGCCTAATATATCCCACCCACTAACAGGTGCCATGATGAGGAGATCATCAGTGTTATTCACTTCACCTGTCAGTGTTCATAATGTTATGCCTGGTCGGTGTATAAGCGGATAAAGAGTATGATTTTATTATTGCTGAATATATTTTTAAAATGTTTGCGGTGGAATAAGAAGAACAAAAATCACTTCAGATGCATGCTGTTATAGGAAAATATTCAACTGCAGGTAACAGCAACTCTGCTTAGTGTTGGGCTGCAAAGCATTTACAAACTGATGTTTTTCACACAACTTGTGCTGCTTTAATTCCTTTCGCAAGCAGAAATTTACAGCGTTTGCTTTTACGCTGCACAAACACTTCAGATGATCTGCATGGAAAATATTAACACTTTAAAACGATATGACTGATGGTGCATAAAAATGGTGGAAAGTTTCTAAACTCAGGCATGCGATAAGAGAGCGAAACTTTTTACTAAGAGACAAGAAGCAACCTGCTGAATTAGTGTGTCAGGAATCCATTCATCTTGAGTGTGTGCATTTGGGTGTGTGTAAACTTTATGGTTAAGAAACACACACCCAGAGCATATTTCACAACGACAAGCATTTAATTACACATTTCAACAGCACTCTGGCAAAGTATCATCAATATAAACTACACAACACAATTGCAGCAGAGAAGTTAAAAGAATATCATATAGTGCAGATACGAGTTCTGCTCATTTTCACATCGTATCTGTTTACAGTTATGAGATTGTCACAAGCTTTGTGTAGAATTTTGTGCAAATTATTAGTCTTATAATCCTACAAAGAATTCTTCTAATAATTCTGTAAAAAAAAAAAAATATTGAATAGTTTTGCTTTTAAAGCGGCAGTTTGTCGATTTTTATGTTGTCTGCTGCTTATCACGAAAACACTAACAAGCCTGTCCTCTCACCAGAAACATCCATCTTCTCAAAACAGGAAGGAATGAATGCTCCGATTTAGCTGGGGGCAGAGCTTATTTCAGGGCCAGAAAAGTAAATGTTGTGAAATCAAAAATCTAGCTCTACTAACAAGCTCTTTCTATAAAATATCTCTGTAATTATATCAGTTATATATTTAGAAAGACTTTCATTTAACTTTTTTAAGATATGTCCATTACACTTGAGGAAGCTCTTACCAAGGCGTCAAAGACCAGTGTGTCAAACGTGTCACTGTCCGAGTTTTCCATCATTATGTTGAATAAAGCATCCAGGGTGTCCTGCAAGAACTGGAAACACACACAGCATGTGAGGTCATTATTACGTTTTATTTTATTCAGTGCCTCGGCTACTCGTTGAAAGCCGTAGTTTTAGAAATAAAACGCTTTACATGAAGACGTCTCGTACGCTGATGTGTTCAAAAAGCAATAATGTATGAAGATGTTCCTGCAACTACGATGCCCTATACACAAATGTACGGCTTGCAGAAAAATATGCTGCACTGCCTGGAAATGTGAAGCTGGTAATTAGATACAGGGTAGAATAAATTAATCCATATTTCAAGGAAATTCTATCTAACCCTTGTTGTAAAAATGAAGAAATGGTCTAAAAGTTCAAAAATGAAAACAATAAAAAAAAATAATAAAAAAAACACATTAGCCACGAAGGATGGCAAGCAACGGCGCAATTAACAACCGGCATCCCAATTATCCAACTCAAAGTTTTATTTTCTTGACACTAAAAACCAATGAAAAAGCTAATTTAACCAGTAACCAATTATTCTAAACTGATATCTAATATTAAAAAACACACCGCATTAGCATTCTGACTCTCCTTTTATGGGTTTACAAAGACACAAAACATCTTGAGGATCTTCATGCACATCATCCAGAGTGTAAAATTAATCCTGACTATTAAGCAACTTCAGAGAAAGTTTAGGACACACCTGGTGCATTGCTGCTAGGCATACACAGATTGCACAAGCAAACAACTATTTGTTCCCGTAAGCTAGCATTTCCCTCAAGAATTGCTTAACCCCACTCAAGGCGTCATGATCATGATCCAGGTGATATTTTAATGCTGGTGTGGTGGATGCACAACATACATGTTCAAACAGGTACACAGTGTCTAATAAAAGAAGAATTCCTTCTTTCTATGTGCTTTGAGAGAGGACAGAGATCAAAGATGCTAGATTTCAACTACACATGGTGTTTATCTATACATCAGACTGTTAAGATACAATATATTGCCAAAAGTTTTGAGACATCTGCCTTTACATGCAAATGAATTTTAAAAACATCCCATTCTTAATCTGTAGGGTTTAATGTGGATTTGGCCCGCCCTTTGCAGCTATAACAGCTTCAACTCTTCTGGGAAGGCTTTCCACAAGATGCACTGATGTTGGACGAGAAGGCCTGGCTCACAGTCTCCGCTCTAATTCATTCCAAAGGTGTTCTATCAGGTTGAGGTCAGGACTCTGTGCAGGACAGTCAAGTTCCTCCACACCAAACTCACTCATCCATGTCTTTATGGAGCTTGCTTTTTGCACTGGTGTGCAGTCATGTTGGAACAGGAAGGGGTCATCCCAAAACTGTTCCCACAAAGTTAGGAGCATGAAATTGTCCAAAATGTCTTGATATGCTGAAGCATTAAGAGTTCCTTTCACTGGAACTAAGGTGCCAAGCCCAACCCCTAATAAACAACCCCACACCATAACCACTTTGTTATAATACCACTAATGGCTGACCGTAGAATTTTTAGTAGTGAGGAAATTTCACCAATAGACTTATTGCACAGATGGCAACCTATCACAGTACCTCGCTTGAATTCACTGAGCTCCTGAGAGCAACCCATTCTTTCACAAATGTTTATACATGTTTATACAATGTTATATACATGGAAGTGATTGGAACACCTAAATTCAATGATTTGGAGGGGTGTCCCAAAACTTTTGGCAATATAGTGTATTTAGAGAGAACTTTCTAGATGATCTTACATTTAAAAAAAATCCTTAGAGCTGGTAGCACAATTTCATATACATGCCATGGCTTGAGAAAAATCTATATTTATTGCAAATGTACTTTGTCTGCCTCTGGTACACATAGTAAATCAGAGTGACACACCGTAGCTTGACTTGAGATTAGAGCTCTCGCAATAGAGGTCAGAGTGGGGAGAAAATATATTTTTCTATTCCAGCAGGATCTCTCTCTTAACCATCTTTCTCCCTTTGATTATCCATCGTCATCAGGCTGCAAGCTAAACCAGCCTGCTAGAAGAGCACAGAGTTACAGAGCTGCTAGGATACATAGAACACGCCACGCAGTGTTGCCTAACCCTCAGACGAGAACCTGGACATTGGAATGTCTGGAATGAAAACCTCGCCTCGGTTTAGTGATGAGAGAGATGGAAAAAAACTGAGGAATTCAGAAGAAACTTGTTCAGGTTTGTTTCCCATCTGCTTGAAAAACACAAACAGCAGAAGCGACAACACTGTTATGACGGCAAACAACATTAAAAGTCCAGCATATAAGTGGTGCTTGGATTAATGGGCCATAGAAATTTGTCCACAATTAAAACATCAGTGTTAAATGATGTGAACCTGCAAACTGGTTAAAAAACAAGGACTAATATATTGCAGAGCTGGTAATGAAGCATGAAGTAAAGAAAATTAATTCTTTAACTAATTCTTCACCTCAGAGAAAATGTAACATTTGCAAATACCTTGATTTAGAAAGACATGGAGATGAATCCTGACTGATGGGAGACAGGAAAAGGACTTTGGTGGGGTTTGCGTTGTGCTACATGTATTTTACATTTATATGTTGAGTAGATCATCTGCCGTTTGTGTTTTTTGCTTAGGGCAAACAGAAATCTGCTGTTCTGGTGCATTTCGAGTGCTAACTCCTAGCTGTGGAGGCTGTTGTGAAATTACACAGCTCCTACACACAATGCATAAAGGTTGGCAGGTCTTGCTAAGCACTCAGCAACAAAGTGCTGAAACCCAACTCTCAAGTACCTTTACTTTGCAATGACAAAGATCTATCTATCCATCTATCCATCCATCCGTCAAATACCTTTACTTTGCAATGACAGTTCTATCTAAGTATCCATTCATCCCCACATCTATCTATATTTTTGCCTGTCCCAACCAACCAACCACCCACCTATCTATCCATCTATCTATCCATCTACCCAACTCTCAAGTAGCTTTACTTTGCAATGACAAAGTTCCATCTATCCATCCATCCATCCATGGCTCTGGTTTGTTAATAAGAAAAAAAGCCCCAAAATACACTTCCTGCTCCAGCGGCACTGTGTCATGGCTGACCCTGCGCTCTGACCCCAACCCTCCATGGATGGGATACACGAAGAAAGAAGCAGTAATGTATGTGTGACAAATAACAAAACCTCAATAGATAGATAGATAGATAAGTATTTTTGGATACTCCTGCCTTTTCCCTCAATTCTGCTTCTTACTAAATACTAAAGACTTTTTCCTCTTCTATTTTTTGACATTTTTTCATCTTGCTAAAACCAGCCACCATGCCTGTCTAGACTTGTACTAGAAGACTGCTGAAACAAACATCGTTAAAACATCCAAAGTTGCTCTGAGAACAAGAAAGAAATCATATTTTGGCCTTTTTCCTCCTGTACCACTAGAAGCTCAAACAATTCTCCAGACTCCCCGTTGGGAAGAGATTGAGGAACGAGAGCCACTACATAACGTGCTCAGCAGCTAAATCGCTTTAAACTCAACAACGTTCTGAAGAAAAAGAACGAATGAGAAACTGCGCTTAGAAAGTTGTGTATACATATTGTGACGATATTTATGTCCCAAGTTTCTCTCGATTTATCGAAGTATTCAACTTTCAGCTGCAGCACTTCCATCACAAAGTGCCTCTCGAAATGCTAATCAATAACATGTATAAAAAAAGCTTTTCAGAGCGGCAGAATTAATATGCTTAATGGCACCACTGAAATGGAAATGTTTTATGAGCCCTTCATATTTTATATATCATTACATTGTGAGTTTTGCTAAATATAATAAGCCTGAATTACATTAGAACCTCAACCAGTGAACTGAATCAGTAAACCTGGTCATAAATCTTCAGCGCTAAGGTCTTTAGAAACGGCATACACACCTTGACCACCTCTCCTCCGTCCACCTTCATTAGCTGACGCAGGTTCTGCTGGAGCAGGCTGGTGTTCGAGCGCCATTTCAGCAAACCAAGCAGATCCACTACAGAGAGAGAGAGAGAGAGAGAAGAGAGAGAGAGAGAGAGAGAGAGAGAGAGAGAGAGAGAGAGAGAGAGAGAGTCATACTCTGCATTCCCTACTGGAATTCAGTGGCTGCAGCGTTCAATTAATACCCACGAAGTACTTTTTTTTTGGCAGGGGAAACAAACATCTGGAATGCTGGGTACTTTCTGTTCTCAGTAAATTAGACAGTTCTGTAGAGCCTGCTCCACATGTTGGAAGGTGAGGAAACACCAGACGCTGATGAAGATCGATTCTTTCATCTTAAATATGACACATGAAGCAAGAATGCCTCAGTTTCAGGGAGAAGTTTCTGGAAGTGGCGGTCGCTCTAAATGAGCTTCAAAGACCATGTGGTGATTTGTCATTGTGCTACCCGTTAAAATAAAGCTCCACATACCAAATGTGGTACAGTGTCAGGTTCGAGACGTATCCAGAGAGATAACAAGCGAGTACCATTTTTTTTAAAATCAAATTTCATTAAAATCACTGCTTTCAGATGTTCAGACTAGTGATGTGATTAAAGGAGCACGCTCTAGCGGAAGTTGAGTGTGGCTTTAATTCTCCTTGATGTAAGCCTTCGTTCAAGACAAGATCTTCATTAGGCATTCACTGTTCTGCATCGCTGCAGCTACACAAGGACGCTTTCAAAGGACTTGCAATTTTTCACACGAGTACAGATGCACCCACACGTGGTCTGTGCAAAAGTACTGTGTGGCATGGAAAATAAATGAGCTGGCATTGTTGCACTCCCGGAAACAAAGGTGCCAGATTGTAGTATTTCTTCTCGCTCGGAGGATACCATCTATTGCAGCTGTAATATGCACCAAATCACCTGGTGCAACATGAAAGGAGCATAGCTTTAAAAATAATTTAGGCTACATAATTAGACTTTAAGATCCACTTTAGGGTAAATGCTATATATATAAAAAATTTACACAACATGCACCTTCCAAGGTAAAAGGTAGAAAAGCTGTATCCTTGTTCATAGTACCTCGGCAACAAGGGAAAATCTGGTATCTTGCACTTCCTGTTACCTTTTAAACATTTGTGAAAACACGTGAAAAAACACATGAAGCATGATGTTTAACATGGCCTCAATCCTCCCCTATATATAGAAGGCAGGAACAGAGCTAGCTAATTAACATTCATTACATGTAGCTTACATCTAACTATGATATGGAGCATTAGAGCACGTAATGCAGCAGGGTTTCCAGTTCACGAGAGCTCTGCATTACAATGTACCCTATTCCCGTTTTCACTACCAACAGCATAGCGCATTCCTGCCAGGGAAATCACTTTGATATGACAAACTTCTGTACACTGTAGACTTCCTTTAATTGCTTTAAACTGTGTCTTTAACATAACATAACAGCACTCTGTAGTGGATATGGTGTGGATTTAGAAATATATGGGAACTCGCAGCACCACTGATTCAGCTCTTCACCTCATTATTAAAGCCTTCATATGCTGGGAGCAGCAAAAGCAAGAAATTATGAAAAGCAGTGGACCCCCAGGACTGGGTTCAAGAAAGCCTGTAATAAAGGATGGTACATCTATAATTGCTAATAATTGTATCTATTGACTGGTATACAGCATAACTATAGCTCTCAAGGACATTACTTTATGGCCGGTGTAATTGCGGAACATTCCCAGCCTGCATTTTGTTTGTGCCTGCCAGTGCAATGGCCAATTTATCAAATGACTGTGTCGGCTTTAGATCTGGTCCTCAGGGTCATTTGAGGAGATTTAACTAAACCTTTGAAGCGCACAACGCTGGTTAAAGCAGTCATCCACATCAAGAGAAACGAACTTCAAGCGGCAATGTTGGAATAAATCTATTTCAGGCAACAAGGACGTGGTTTGACAGAAATGAGATGTCTGAAAAGGGCTTTTCACACTTGAAATAGTTTCCCCTGGGTCTATGTAAACACCGGGTTATCTTGTTTCACACTGCTCATATTTTACCCAGGGTTAACAATTAATCCAGGACCTTCAATAATCTGATGCTTCACCCTGTACTTTCCTAAACTCTAGCTTAACCTTTTTACTTCTATGGCATATTTGTGCCATCAAAAGCCATGACTGGATAAAGACAACAAGCCATGACTGGATAATGACCGCTTTACATAACAGCTTCTCACATTTTCGCACCTGAGAAAAAAAGTTCAGATTTGTAGTTGTGTCTAAAAAGATATCATCTTTGACAGCTTTTACAGAATCTGTTGATATCCAACTTCCCCTAATTTTTCAGCGTCATCTATTTCTCCTTCTCTACAACACAAACTTCTGTAATGATTAGTGTTTTCCCGCCTGACACTACCGAGCTGTTTTTGTTGAGTGTTGCAATGTCATGGTTTTCACGTGATTCGAGTCCAGTTTCTGATCGGAAGTCTGTTGCTAAGCATAGTCTCTAGTTCTATATCATTTTAAACCAGGGTTAGGTAAAGTTAAGTTCCTGAATAGCAAAAAGATACTGTAAAGTCTTTCTGACATGTGACTCAGACATCCATCTTGTACAGATATGCATACATCTTAGCCGAGACTCCAATCCCTACAAACTCCGTCAAGCATGCAACTTGCCTCTCTGAAAAATGCAACCATATCCATTTTTTGTTTTAAAGCTGTCCACTTCTATTCTTCTCACACTTGTGTACATGAGTGAGAATTCTAAACTTCAGAGAAATGACTTCCTTAGAATTTAGTGTACTACTGGATGAACTTCGAGACCTGGATGTCTACAGAACGACAAACTTTGTATTTTTGCTCACTTGCTCAAAAGACTTTATGACTGAAGGATGACTTCTGTAAGTCATGTACCCTGATACAGCACACCATCTTCCAAGACTAAAAAGTGTCCATACCAGCTCTGGGGAAAATGGTTTTACAGATGTGTAATCTTTCGCAGAAATGCTCTCCGCTTCAAGCTGGCATGTAGGCTAAAAGTTATGTGCACTGCGAGCAATAAAAAGTGTTATCTGTATGGTTTAAGACTTTTTAATGGATTCCATGGCTCCCATGTGGACCTTCGTAACCATCCGACGTGTCACATAGAGCCTTTTCTGTGATGGCAGGAGGGACTGACATTTAATACTCGCCCCAACATGAGACCAAAGGAGCATAAATCTGAAGAAGCGGAGAGGCGAGGTGAAGCGGCGTACAATGTTGTACTCTGGTTTGAAGCCTCAAACACGTACAGGGCAGGAGGGAGGTCTGCTCCATGGGGTACTGAATCAAATCCAGGCCCAAGGCTTCAAACCTTCACATACTGCTTTTCTTCACCTAGCCACATCTCTCAAGACAGAAACACACTGTGACATTTTGTTATTAAATAAATAACCCTAACACTTTTTTTTTTTTTTTTTCCCTGTTTTGCTGCTGCACACTGCTCAGTTTTCCACTGGCCAGTGTATATATATATATATAGAGAGAGAGAGAGAGAGAGAGAGAGAGAGAGAGAGAGAGAGAGAGAGAGTGGTGTGAAAAAGTGTTGGCCCCCTTCCTGATTTCTTATTTTTTTGCATGTTTGTCACACTTTAATGTTTCAGGTAATAAAAAACATTTAAATATTAGTCAAAGATAACGCAAGTAAACACATCATGCAGTTTTTAAATGAAGGTTTTTATTATTAAGGGAAAACAAAATCCAAAACTACATGGCCATGTGTGAAAAAGTGTTTGCCCCCCTGTTAAAACATAATTTAACTGTGGTTTATCACACCTGAGTTCAATTTCTCTAGCCACACCCAGGCCTGATTACTACCACACCTGTTCGCAATCAAGAACTCACTTAAATAGGACCTGCCTGACAAAGTGAAGTAGACCAAAAGATCCTCAAAAGCTAGACATCATGCCGAGATCCAAAGAAATTCAAAAACAAATGAGAAAGAAAGTAATTGAGATCTATCAGTCTGGAAAAGGTTATAAAGCCATTTCTAAAGCTTTGGGACTGCCGCGAACCACAGTGAGAGCCATTATCTACAAATGTACAAAACATGGAACAGTGGAGAACCTTCCCAGGAGCGGCCGACCGACCAAAATTACCCCAAGAGCGCAGCGACAACTCATCCAGGAGGTCACAAAAGACCCCACAACAACATCCAAAGAACTGCAGGCCTCACTTGCATCAGTCAAGGTGAGTGTTCATGACTCCACCATAAGAAATAGACTGGGCAAAAATATTTTGCATGGCAGAGTTCCAAGACCAAAACCGCTGCTGAGCAAAAAGAACATAAAGGCTCGTCTCAGTTTTGCCAGAAAACATCTTGATGATCCCCAAGACTTTTGGGAAAATACTCTGTGGACTGACGAGACAAAAAATTAACTTTTTGGAAGGTCTGTGTCCGTGTCCCATTACGTCTGGCGGAAAAGTAACACCGCATTTCAGAAAAAGAACATCATACCAACAGTAAAATATGGTGGTGGTAGTGTGATGGTCTGGGGCTGTTTTGCTGCTTCAGGACCTGGAAGACTTGCTGTGATAAATGGAACCATGAATTCTGCTGTCTACCAAAAAATCCTGAAGAAGAATGCCATCTGTTTGTGACCTCAAGCTGAAGCGAACTTGGGTTCTGCAGCAGGACAATGATCCAAAACACACCAGCAAGTCCACCTCTGAATGGCTGAAGAAAAACAAAATGAAGACTTTGGAGTGGCCTAGTCAAAGTCCTGACCTCAATCCCATTGAGATGCTGTGGCATGACCTTACAAAGGTGGTTCATGCTTGAAAACCCTCCAATGTGGCTGAATTACAATTCTGCAAAGATGAGTGGGCCAAAATTCCTCCACAGCGCTGTAACAGACTCATTGCTAGTTATGGAAAACGCTTGATTGCAGTTGTTGCTGCTAAGGGTGGACCAACCAGTTATTAGGCTTAGGGGGCAAACACTTTCACACAGGGCCATGTAGTTTTGGGTTTTGTTTTCCCTTAATAATAAAAAGCTTCATTTAAAAACTGCATGATGTGTTTACTTGTGTTATCTTTGACTAATACTTAAACGTGTTTGATTATCTGAAACATTAAAGTGTGACAAACATGCAAAAAAATCAATCACATTCATTCATGTGTGTGTATGTATGTGTATATATATATATATATATATATATATATATATATATATATATATATATATATATATATATATATATATATTTTAGAACAATGGATGGTAGGTCATAGCTCGAAATTAATGTACTTTTTTTTTTTTTCGAAAGGTATCCTTATTCCTCCTCATTGTCTAGTAGGTTAGCAATGTCCATGTTGTGTGATTTGATGTGGGAAGCTTTCTCAGACTAAGTTTGAGGTGATCAGCTGATTTTTCAGCTGAAAATTGCCAGGTCATTGACCCTAATCTGCCAATTACAAATTATGAAAACACAGTTTTATTGGTTTACCCAAAAATAAATAAATAAATAAATAAATAAATAAATAGACCTGATGTCCATTTCAGTAGACACAGGATCTGAATGGGTTAAACAGATAAGAAAAAATGGGCTAAACAGATAAGAAATTTGGCCTAAAGATCTTTATTTAGGAGTGAAATCTAGGTTTTTAATTTTGTATACTGGGTCATTATCAGTTAATAAAAATAGTAATGTAGAAAAATAAATGTTTACCTTACGATGTACTACTAAGTTCTGCAGTATAAAACTATAGGCTCATGAATATTCAAATGCATTTAAATACTGAACTCATAAATAAGTAAATATGCACAGTTACAGGACTGCAATTCCATTTCAATGCATCTAAACAGTCAGAGACGGAGATCTTGGATTTATTTAATTGATGGCTTTATCTTTAATAATTCCAACACATACAACATTCCAATCCTTCTAAATGTTTTAGCGCTAATTAAAATCATTAATCATGATCTGTCTGTCTTCTGACATCTCATACCTCGATCCAGCTCCTCTTACCTCCATGACTTGTTTCAGTTTGTGATAATTTGTTTAATCATTGTGTGTGTAATTATTGCAGTTATTTTTTTTAAAGAGGTGACCAGTGTTTGAGATGTTTATGATGACTGTTTTTAATAACACTTCTATATAATGATTTGTTGTTCAATCTTTGTTACTTTGCTTTCTCACATATATTCACTGTAAATAATAGTTATAACATGGTTTATTTATTAACCGTGAAGTTGCAACCTATAGAAAGACAGAGAGAGAGAGAGAGAGAGAGAGAGAGAGAGAGAGAGAGAGAGATGTGCAGATGAGCTGAAGCATATAGAATAGCGTAGAGCAAACTTGCTGTATGTTTGCATAAGGCAGAAAGAGAAAGCAAGGCATAGCAAGAAAGTGAGGAAGAAAATTAGCAGTCTGGGAAAGCTGTCAGGCAGGAAAACGGCAGGATGGGCACTGTCCTTCTGCCAGTCTTCATTTGGAGGCTGCATTAGCGGTGACAGAAATGACCTGATTCTTTAATAAAAGCTAAATGACGGCTCTCGTTCTTCCCTCCGGCTTCCTGATATTACGCACTTAATATATTAGCATAGAGAGCTGGAATCTACACATAAAAATCCATCACAATCACTCTCTCTCTCTCTCTCTCTCTCTCTCTCTCTCTCTCACACACACACACACACATCCTGCTTTCCTGCAGGATGCATTGATTGTCACCTGCACTACTGGCATAGCAAACACCAGGCCTAGTGCAGCTTAAGCAGCAGGGAGCTCCAGCCCAATATGCTAATAGGAGGGTGTGTGCGTATGTAATATTCAGAGATGTGCTCTGCTTGACATGCTCAGCACAGCCACGACACAGCGTGACCCACTGTTCGGATAAAGCGATGATCAATGCGGCTTCGGGAGCCAAAACAATCTCTCTCTGTCGAGGATGCAGGCAATCCTGCGTGTTTACGCGCGAGGCTGACGACATGGCACGCTAAAAGTCATCAGCAAAGTTCTCCATGACCTCATTACCGTGGGTGGCATGCACGGCCTTTCTCTTCATTAAATCGGTGTGTAGACCGCGGCTCTGACTCCGGGGTCGTATAACCCAGCAGGCCACCACAGCCGCAGATCATTAGCGTCGTGCTAATCAGCACAGAGGTAGGAAATGTGCTGCGGAACACATTTGTAAGTCTAGCTTGCGTGTAAATGGGGAATTCTGACTGCCTTCACATGGAAAACACGGCACACGCTGCGGGATTGTAACTTTGCAAATTTCAATCTGCTGGCAGGGCACACGTGAAATAAAAACAATTTTTCCTGTAGTAGCGCCATTATGACATCCATCACAGAGCAGAGGAATGAAAAAAAACAAAAAGAGCAACAGAGGAGAAAAAAAAGACATGAAAAAAGAGAGGAGGAGTAGGAAGGAAAGGATTGCAGCATAGCAGCACTGACTTTTACTGCATTCAGTGTGTGATCAGACTGTAATGATCTATACTTCCTCCTTCCCTCCTCTCACTGTGCCTGGACTCTCCTTCACCGCCTTTATTTGCACATCCGAGTAGAAGCACTGCAGAGGTTTGGGGAATAATGCGGTCACTGCTAAGGCTGTCTGAACAAACTTCACTGCATCAATACTGTTTGCATTTCCTTAAGATTTGTATAATCAAATACAAGAATTTAAAAACACACAAGATATTTGAGATCTCAGGATCAGCTGTGTCCAGAACACACTCTGCTTGACCTTAGGTGCTTTTTTTATTTTTTTTATTTGTGTGCTTCAAATAGCCTCACATTATACACCATATTGCCAAAAGTTTTGGGACACCCCTCCAAATCATTGAATTCAGGTGTTGTTTTTCAGGGGTTGGGCTCGGCCCCTTAGTTCCAGTGAAAGGAACTCTTAATGCCTCAGCATACCAAGACATTTTGGACAATTTCATGCTGGCCCCTTCCTGTTCCAACATGACTGCACACCAGTGCATAAAGCAAGGTCCATAAAGACATGGATGAGCGAGTTTGGTGTGGAGGAACTGCACAGAGTCCTGACCTCAACCTGATAGAACACATTTGGCATGAATCAGAGCAGAGACTGCGAGCCAGACCTTCTCGTCCAACATCAGTGCCTGACCTCACAAATGCGCTTCTAGAGGAATGGTCAGAAATTTCCATAAAACACACTCCTAAACCTTGTGCAAAGCCTTCCCAGAAGAGTTAAAACTGTTATAGCTGCAAAGGGTGGGCCAACTCCATATTACACTCATGTGCATGGAAAGGTAGGTGTCCCAAATCTTTTGGCAATATAGTGTACTTCAAACAGGGAGCAAGCTCAGACATTGCACCTTGCTGTGACCTTGACCTTGTTAGGCTTGATCTGAAAATCTAATCAGCTCATCTGTTGGTTACGATGATAACACTGTATAAATCCTTCAATCACTCAATAGCACTTCTCTTCCATATCGCTCTAGAAAGATTGTCTGATGGATGAATGAACAGACAAAACGAAAGCATAATGCACCAAGCAGTGGAGGAATAAATCATTACTCTGTCCTTTCTCTAATACTGGAAAACAAAACGCTGACACTGGAGACTCCTTCTATATACAATAATGTCTATAGCAAACATCCCCAAATCAGCCATTATATATTTTTCTTTGTTAAATAACAATAAGTTAGTATTAAGTATTAAGGAGCAGGCAGAGTTTTCATTTCACTGCAAGATGTTTACTGTATATAACCATGTACGTGACGAATAAAATCCTGACTCAACAGAAAGGACAGTGTGTTAGAATGAGTGCAGAGAGATTTTCTGTCTGAGCTGTTATTATAAAAAATGTATCAACAGCTCCTGACCAATCAGCTTTGAGAATTCAACAGTGCTGTGGTATAAATGATTTTATAGGTGCATTAATAATTTAAAATCTTTAAAGCAATAAAAATTCACCCCCACACATTTATTTAACACCACCGTCACAAACACTCGCATGCACTATAACTTAGGATGTGGGCATGACCAGGATTTCAGCGTCAACACTTTATTTAAACTTGCACTAAATAGCAGGTTTAGTTGTTTAGGTGTTTTATCTTCCTGTGCTACAAACTAGGCTACCCAGGATTTGCTAAGGCACAGCACTTGTTTTACTGCAGCTAAGGATATACTAAGGGCAAATCTCAGCCTAATGATCTGCTGCCTGCTTTGTGTGTGTGTGTGTGTGTGTGTATGAATGAATTCAGCACACCTCACATGGCCCATTTCTCCAGGTCCCAGGCTGCATGAAGGGATTCTCCTGTATTTAATAAGGCCAGGTTTCTTTAGCAGGGGAAATAAGGCACACACAGCGAGAGTGACAGCAGTAAAGGATCCCCCTCCCCATCCTTCTCTCATCTTTTGCATTCCTGTCCCATTCTCGCTGTCTCTCCGTCTGCATTTCCTCTCTACAGCCCCAGGCTGATTACTCTCACCGAAAAGAGAGAGTGATAAATAGAGGGAATGGAAAAAGGAGGGTGGAGGAGTGAGAGGGAACGTAAATAGGAAAAGACAGTCAAGATAAAGAAAACAATCCCTCACTAGGCATAATGAATGATAGACTGAGAAAGGAGAGCAACGGGAGAATGAAGAAGGATCGTTTTTTCATACAGGCATGAAGAAAAGCCCTCAAGCCTTTGTTGAACTGTATGTGTGTGTGTGTGTGTGTCTCACCATTCTGCGTGAGCTTGGTGGAACACACCAGAGTGACAATCTGGAAGGAGTCCTTGCTGATGGTACAGTTGCCCAGGCTCTGGGAGCTTTTGCCTGTGGGGAAGTGGCCTTTCTCCTCTAGCTCGAGTTTGGTAGCTGGCAGGCTCAGATAGAGAGAAGAGTCCTCCAGCTTCTTAGCCTCAGCCTGAAAACAACAGCACAAAGACAGGAACACACACAAAAGCAGCTAGGTTCACCTGGTCACTTCTTTACATTGCTTTACAACAATGCTCAAAGAATATAGTAGATATGGGTGATGCATTCAAAATGTTAGATTACATAATAACAGATGTAGCCCTAGTCTTTCTAGCAACCTTTCACAGGCTCACAGGGCATTAGCTTGTAACTAGAGGTGTGCATCAGCCTGGGATCCAACAAAACCCTAGAGAAAAACATCATGGAAGACCACGGTTTGATTTTCATATTACAGAAGCATTTTTGGGTGTGAGGGGATAGAGAATCAAATGAATTTGCTAGAAAATACCAAACACTTGTAACAAACCAAAATATTAACTGAATTCGTGGGTCTAAACAACAAAAAGAAAAGAATTTAAATCTTTAAGTATTTACAACAGAGACTCCGCCCATGAGTGCAAAATAAATACCTTGGGGGAAAAAAAAAATGTTGCATCAACGAAAAAAATAAAAAAAAAGTTTACTTGTTAAAAAAAAACAAAAAAACACTATTTTGAGCATCCACCATACAAGTGCTCATGTATATGCTGTTACCATGGAAACAACACATTAAAACAAACCCATTAATATAAACCTGGAGTTAATGACAGTTTTAAAACTCAAGACAGAACTATGGTCCGAGTTGTTGTATTGTACGGATATGGACGCACATCTTCTGACCAATCAGAGTCAAGTGTTCGACTGCATCACATTAACAGGAACTAATTTGTGTCTTGGGTGTAGATTATATCATTAGGATGAGCTTTACTGAACCAGGAAGTGCTCACTGACTATGGTATATATTTTCCACTCATTCAAACCATAACTAGTCTTGTCTAGTCATAACTGATGCAGCCATGTAGTATATGATAAAACAGATTTCCCATGTTCATAATGTTGATATTTTTAGTTTATAACTATAATTGCGAGTTAGTCCTGACTGGACTCATGAAAATAGTCCTGATCTCAAGGAGACTGCAGACTTAGCTACAGATGAGATGAAGATGAAGGGAGGAGATTTAACACTGATCGGACGAGCGCGTGTCCTCACAGCCGATTAGCATAACTCGATAGGGATATGCCCAGGTCAGGCTCAGCATAATTCTGACATTTGATATGCATAAATGCAGAAGTGGAGGCCCTAAAAAACTTTAATTGTTTAATGATTACAGGGTCAAGGGCTAAACAGCATTAGGTCAGCATGACCAGGACCAAGCAGACTTGATATGCCTCACACGTTAACAAGTGTGTGAAATACCAATCAGTGTGTGTGAGAGTTACCTTGTAGACAATAAGATCATGTTCTCCATCCCTGAGTGTTGTGCCGTCATATCTCATCAGCTTCACAAATGACAAGGCAAAGATCTTCTCTGACCGGTCTTTGTCTGCATGAGCAAAAGAAACAGGGAAAAAAATTAAACACGTTGGTATTGTTCCATGTGTATACCCAGCTCTGTGTATATCCAGCACAAACAGGAATGACTATTTCACTAGAGGGTCTGTAAGGATAGCGCTAAGCTTTTAAAAGCCCAGCTGTACGAGTATAAGCTTTTCCAGCTCACTTTAGATCTTTACACTCAAAGGCTTGTAAACAGTTTTTGTTAAAGGGGTACCAAGACTGCAAAACTAACATCAAAACCTTGAAAGAGAACGAAAAATATCAAGGTCAACATGACATTACAGAGTCCACAGAAGCTTGGCGATGATAATCATGGATATTTTACTCTAAACTGACACCAAAGTTCTGAACTAAGCCAATTTTTACACCTTTTTGCCTTTTACCACAAACTTTGCTGTTGTTTTTTACACAATAAGCCTTTATTTCTTTAGGTGTAATGTAACAGCAGAAATAAATACTCATAAAATTAAGAACACAGTCAACATCTTTAAACATTTGTAAATTATTCAGTTTATTTCATTAATCCGTAGCTACTTGTAGCACACCATGTATGGTTTTTATATACACAAAAATCTGGTATTTAGGATGTATTAGAGTTTAATCACTAAAATGATGCAGAATAAGTAACCTGGTCAGTCAGTAAGTCAGACTGACAGCAGAACATCTGGATTCCATTGCAGCTTTTATTGGTCAAGGACATATAATTCAACCAATTTCAGTTGTAAAGCTATATTTATAAAAATTTAAAAAAAAATACCTATGCATCCATAGATCAATCATTTAAGAAAATCGTGCAAACTAATGAGTCTATACCATGAAAATCCAGTGTTTATCTGATCACCATAAGCATTTGTTGTCGCAGTTATAATATAAACACAACATCCTTCTTCCATAAGGGAAGAAGAGGAAAGTCATGATGGCTTTGTTTCCAGACTGTTAAGAAAACATCACACACACACGTCTCCCAGAAGTCCTGTAGAATCCAATCAGAAATCCAATTTTGTGTGCACCAGACGCTCAGCCAACGGTTGCTCTGAGGCTGACACCAGTCCACAAGTAAGAGCAGTAAGTCAAGAGTTAGTGAGTTAAGTCAAGTAGCCTTTATTTGTCACATATACATCGTGATATTCTTTCCTCGCATATCCCATCCTTGGAGGGTTGGGGTCAGAGCACAGGGTCAGCCATGATGCGGTGCTGGGGCTTGAACACCGATCTTCCAATCAACAACCCAGAGCCTTAGCCACTTGTAAGTAAGTAAACAAATAATTACAGACAGTAGGCAAGTAAGTCAGCCAGTAAGAAACCAGTAAGTAAGCCATTAAGTACAGTATGCAAGGAAGCCAGTAAGCATGTCAGATAGCCAGTAGGTCAGTAAGAAATCCAATAAGAGAGTAGGTCAGTGAGTAAACCATTAGGTCTGCAACTAAATCACTAAGTCAATAAGTAGGAACATCGGTCAGTAAGCAAGTATGTTAGTATATAAACCAGTAAGGACTCGTTAGCAAGCAAGCAAGTCATTAAATCAGTAATTAAGGCAGTAAGTAAAACAGCTACATTTTTACCATTAGCACCTTGCCTAGCTTTCACCAGTTTTGTAGTTTCCCTTCTTCTCCATTGGGCTATTCACAAGCAGCTTACATACAAATATTACGTTTTATTCTCATACTAAGAATCCATGAAGAAAACCAATGAACGAATAAAAACAGCCAGGCATAAAAATATCCATGAGCTGTGTCAGACGAATGACATTAGCTACACTCAAACACGAGGGTGTGAGTGGGTGAAGAGGCCAGAATTAAGAGCATAAACAGAAGAGCTTGGATATAGCTCAGTCTCAGTCACTAAACTTAAATACATCAGAGCTGCACAACAAGCTGAAATTTACATTCAGCAGACCACAACCCCGCTTCATAAATCCACACAGCCAGCCAGTGCACAGAGACAAAACCAGAGACATCAGTCAGAGAGAGAGAGAGAGAGAGAGAGAGAGAGAGAGAGAGAGAGAGAGAGGGGGGGGGGGGGGATAAGGAAGGACAGAGGAGAGATGAATATTACACAGACAGAGATAGCCAAGTTCCTCAGTGAGACTTCGGCTGTAAAATAGGAGCTGGCAGCATGGCAGAAGCCAAGAACCGGCTACACACGGAGAGTTCATGATTCAAGGATTAATTTGTGTTTTGAGGCTAGCTGGCCACATTCCTGGCTGGAGGACTGGATACCACAGGATATTTTGGCACTCTGTCCACTGCAAGGTAACACAGAAGAGTGGCTTAATAGATGCAGCCACTGAGACATCACACACCTGAGAGGACACATGGAGGCTTCTGCTTTTCAGATTTTTTCATATATTCAGTGTAAACTACAAAAAACAATGATCAAATGCCTTCTCTTAAAAATAACCACTCTGACTGATAGGACCTCGGGCAAGACTTTTAATCCTCAATAAACTATCAGGATTATCATTTTAACATGAACAATATACTAAGGGGAAAAGTCCTTCAGATGGACTTTTGTGTAATATTTTGTAAAAAATCAATTTTTAGGGATCTGCACAGAAACTTAAGGAATGTATGTAAAAATAAATAAATAAATAAATAATCAATAGATTTAAACAAAAGAAGAAGAAAGAAATAATTAAATTCAACTGAAAATGAACAAATAGTTAAATTTACTGCCTGCTCCACCAAAAATACTGCACCAAAGTGTGCTGCTCAAATTTTGAAAACTGATACAGAAAGCACCAAAGTTTATTACCCCAAAGATACACCATTTATTGACCATGGACCACTTTTGATCAAACATTATTAAAGCTGTGATAGAAGTTTAGTGGTAGGCCTCTCTGCGCACCTCTCCCAACGGTGCCTTGGAGTTTGAGTTTAATCAGAGGTGAAATTGTCATTTGAAAAATTGCTCCAATTTGCTCAAACTGAGACAAACTGCTCCCTGGGGTGCTGCAAATGTCAGCCTTCCAAGTGACTACAGCCATCAAACCCACTGCATCATCCAGCACACAATCCCCAGAGACCAGGCACAGCCCAGCCACACACACCCACCCTCCTCCGAGAACCTCAACCCCGGCACAGCAGCATATGCACCACAATGATGGGCACAGAAGAGGTCGTAGAGGTCACGTCACGACTCCTGTTACCATGGTTACTGGAAGAAGAATGAGGGTTCTCCAGTGTCCATCATGTTGGTAAAGTTCAGTCATGATTCAGTGATGAAGGACAGACAGAAAGTGACAAAGGGATGGACAGTAACAGACAAAGGAACAGAGTCACAGGGCTGACTGAGCGCAAAGACCAGATCCTGAGATCCATGCATCTAATAGGAAATATTATTTAATCATTTGTATTATATGGTCATAAAAGCCAGGTTATTTTCCAAATAGAGAAAATACTTCATCTTCGGTTCAAAATTAATCGAAATTTCAATTTTTAAAGAGCAGTACGGAGGAAAGAAACGGTCATACACATAATTGCGAGTTGACATTTCTGTAGCTGGCATCATTATGCAACACTTGGCCAAGAATATATAAAAAAAAATAAATAAATAAATAAAAACTCCGCCAAGAAATGTCAAATATGAAACCGAGGAAAGGGAAAATGTTAGAGCGCTGAAGGAGAATGTGGATCCAGCCACTTTAACAGTGCATTCTGTTTATTTACAGACTGTCACATGGACAATGTTAGCTAAAATATGGTATTCTTATAGCTACACAGACATGGCAATTTCATGGCAACTGACATCAACCTTCATAAACATGTCCCTTTCATCCCCTTTGGAGGTCTGGTTTTAGGGTCTTGAGCTCGGCGTATTAAGACGCCTTTACAATGACGAAGGTATCACGCAAACCTTCACCCATCACTTTTGTTTGGAATCGGAAAAAATGCATTACTGTCAGTGGCGTGTCATGAAATTGTCAGTCAGTCTTCCATAGAAATCTCAAGAAAACTGCAAATAAAATGAAACTTGACTTGTAATAATAAATGTCTTGTGACATTTTCTCTCTGTCATTTTCACGTGTTCAAACGGGACGGAAAGTGTCAACAATGTCAAAGAAATATCAATCAATTGACTCGGGTTTTACGACAACCTGACAACAAAACGATCAAAGTTCTTGAATACAACTTTATAAACGCTTCTGCAGGCTTGTCAGTTGGCGTGAAGGGCTTATCTATGCGTTATGTAAGGAATAAAACGTAACAGGGTGTGATGCGATCATAAGTCATAAGATGGAGAGTTGTGATGCAACCTGAAAGAAAGCAGGAAGTTGATTAGTTTATAATAAGAGCATGTGCTGAAGTAGTTGATTCCTCTAATAACATAATTGACCAACAATTACAATTTTTACTTTATTAAACAATACGTTACAAATCTTTTCATATTTATGGTTAACGTTTATGAGACAAGTTACTTGGGGTGGTGGTAGCTCAAGTGGTTAAGGCTCTGGGTCATTGACCCGAAGATCGGGGTTCAAGCCCCAGCACCACCAAGCTGCCACTGTTGCGCCCTTGAGCAAGGCCCCTTAACCCACCCTGCTCCAGGGGCGCTGTATCATGGCTGACCCTGCGCTCTGTCCCCAAACCTCCAAGGATGGGATATGTGAAGAAAGAATTTCGCTGTGCAGTAATGTATATGACAAATAAAGACTACTTAACTCAACTTCGTTCCAGTCTCTCTTCTTTAACTCTCGTGCATTTACCTGACTTTATCCATGAGGGAAAACTTGCTAAGTGTAGCAAAGCTCAGACAGCAGAAACACCTTTAAAGGTTAAATCAACGTCTGGTTTTCTTTGAGAACAGAGACTGTGTATGGAACAGCATGCATGCTGGCTTCCTTAACTGATTGTTTTACATACTTTGCACTCTACCTGCCAAGCAGATGGGGAGGTATGTTTGCCAACACACACAAACAAACACACTCACACTTTTATAAGTGTGAACATTCACAAAAGGATCTCACTCTCAGACACACACACACACACACACACCTAATATCCAGTCATTTTCTGCATTTTTATAATCATGCTGCCAGTGTTTCTAATGCTGAAGGAAGGCTGAGAAGTAGGGCATAACATCTGACATTACACACTACAGACACTACCCCCCCCACACAGACACACACTACAGACACTACCCCCACACACTACAGACACTACCCCCCCGCCACACACACACACTACAGACACTACCCCTCACACACACTACAGGCACTACCCCCCGCCACACACACACACACACTACAGACACTACCCCCCACACACACACTACAGACACTACCCCCCACACACACTACCCACACACACTACAGACACTACCCACACACACACACACACACACACACACACACACACACACACACACACACACACACACTACAGAGCACCCACATCTTATAGTAAAGCTTTTAGACCATGTTCACTGCTTAACACTGAATTTGGGTCACAGGTCTATTTTATTCTATAACCAAAAAAAAAAACTGGGACATGGAGATGAAAACTCTGTGTGTGTGTGTGTGTGTGTGTGTGTGTGTGTGTGTGTGTGTGTGTGTGTGTGTGTGTGTGTGTGTGTGTGTGTGTGAATGGAACAGCAGTGAATCATTCATACTAGTGTCTTTTGGTAGGCAAACAGCTCTGGTGGTGTAATGTGTGGGACGCATCACTGAATGTTGGACACGTGTGTGCATGAGTGTGTGTGTGTGTGTGTGTGTGTGTTTAGACTGGTACTCACAGTCCTGAGAAGAGCGATGTTTGAAAGTGAATCGCAAATGACTCCTATTAACATCTTCAATCGGGATGGCCACCTAGGAAAAAAAAAAGAAAAACTTTGAGACTTCATTCACGCAAGCGCAGAGAGAGACACGTATGCACAGAGAGAGACACGCACGCGCAGAGAGAGACACGCACGCGCAGAGAGACATATTACCCTTTGTTGATAACTGGAATGTTTTCTGCGAGCATCCTAGGCTCTACCGTTCTGATGGCCTGCACCCTAGCAGAGTTGGAGCAGCAGTCCTCTCGGACAACATTTCCAGGACACTACGCACCATCTGACTGATAAGTCATACCTCAGATTACAATTATAACAGCTATGTTTCAACTCACCAGATTGAAGTGCACACAGCTCGTCTTATAGAAACAGTCTGTTCCCCGAATAGTGAGATCAAAGAATAAATTCGTTAAAAGTTCTAGAATTAATCTAATCACTATTAAACTGGAAAAAGGCCAAATAAGCAAACAAAAACTATTTCCAAAGTTTGGGCTCCTCAACATTAGATCCCTTGCACCGAAAGCTTATTGTTAGTGATATGATCTCAGATTATAGTCTTGATGCACTCTGCCTTACCAAAGCCTGGCTTAGACCAAATGAATACATTGGTCTGGATGAGTCTACTCTGTCAGGATATTTCTATAAGCCCCGTCAGACTGGTCATGGAGGTAGTGTTGCAACTGTCTATAACAATTTTCTTACCATTACTCAGAGAACAGGACCCAGGTTTAACTCATTCGAAGTGCTTGTCCTTAATGTTGCACTCACAGACGTACATAAAAAAAATCCCTGCTATCTCTTGCTCTGGCCACCATGTATAGACCCCCGGGGCCCTATGTTGATTTTCTTAAAGAATTTGCACGTTTACTCTCAGACTTATTGATTAGGGGCATTGGTGGCTCAGTGGTAGGTTTCTCGCCTATCATGCGGAAGGCCCAGGTTCGATTCCCAGCCAATGCCTCAACCCCAGCCACTGGATGCAGTGTTGGTCCCAAGCCCGGAAAAATGGGAGGGTTGCGTCAGGAAGGGCATCCGGTGTAAAACATTTGCTAAGTTGTTGTGCGGACCAGTTGGTCCGCTGTGGCGACCCCGAACAGGGAGCAGCCAAATGCAACTCTCAGACTTATTGATTAATTTTGACAAAGTGTTGAGTGTAGGAGACGTTAACATTCATGTAGACGATGCTAATGATGCTTTAGGACTCGCATTTATGGATTTAATAAATTCCTTTGGATTAAACAAAACATTACTAGACCAACTGATCTTTTTAATCATACGCTAGATTTAATTACATCACATCAAATCTACCTCAAAGCGATGATATCACAGACCATCGCCTCTTAGTGTACACTCTACCTGTAGAACATATTAGACATGTCTCTCCACGTTATCGATTTTGTAGATCTATTATTCTGACCACTAAAGACAGATTCACAAGAAATCTGCTGGATGTGTCTCAACTTCTCACCTGACCCCTAAATGCAGATGATCTAGATGAAGTGACTAACACCATAGGCACTATTTTCACCAGCACACTAGATACCGTTGCCCCCATCCGATTAAAAAAGGTCAGAGGTAAAACATCTGCACCATGGTACAATAGTCATACTCATGCCCTCAAGAGAGCAACCTGTAACCTCGAGCAAAAGTGGAGAAAAACTAAATTAGAAGTTTTTAGAATTGCGTATAAAGACAGTATGTCCAGCTATAAACAGGCTCTAAAAGCTGCTAGGGCCGAGCATCCGAGCAAACTCAGAAATAAACCAAAACAATCCCAGATTCTGGAGAGAGTAGTCCATCACAGTTTAGTAATGAGGACTTTATGAACTTCACTGAAAAAAATTTATAGCATCAGGAACAAAATTGTGGATGTTCAACCTTTGACAGCATCTTGCAATCCAGTCCCACCTAAAGCTCCACATCTAGAGCTACAATGCTTTACAGGTAGAGGACAGGAAGAGCTATATAAACTAATCACCACGGCTAAATCAACAACATGTTTGTTAGATCCAATTCCATCTAGATTGCTGAAAGAAGTGATGCATACAGCTGGAGAGCCTCTTCTCAACATCATTAATTCCTCATTATATCTAGGTCACGTCCCTAAACCTCTCAGGTTGGCAGTTATTAAGCCTTAAGAAACCTAAACTACACCCTAATGATTTATCAAATTACAGACCTAAATATTAGAAAAGGTATAAGGTATGTCTGAACGATACCATTTTGTAGATTTAAATGGAGAACTGTCCAGTGTAATGCCAGTGAAATACGGGGTCCCACAAGGATCAGTTTTAGGACCTCTGCTGTTCTCAATATACATGCTTCCCTTGGGTAACATCATTAGAAGGCATGGGATTAGTTTCCATTGTTATGCTGACGATACCCAGTTATATCTCTCATCAAAACCAGATGAAATATCTAAATTGTCTAGATTAACAGAGTGTGTTAAAGATATTAAAGATTGGATGACTGATCATTTTCTATTACTAAATCCTGATAAGACAGA
Organism: Hemibagrus guttatus; assembly: GCA_033459395.1. NCBI lineage: Eukaryota > Metazoa > Chordata > Actinopteri > Siluriformes > Bagridae > Hemibagrus > Hemibagrus guttatus. The sequence goes on from JAUCMX010000012.1 coordinate 19,030,608, forward strand.
GATATTACTGATTGGTACAAAAACCAGCACACGAAAGCTCTCACAATTCAACTTGTATTTAGAAGGATGTACTATTACTACTAGCTCTACAGTGAAAGACCTGCGCGTAATATTAGACAGCAACTTGTCCTTTGAAAATCATATTTCCAATATTACAAAAAAAGCTTAGAAATATTGCCAAGCTTCCACCTTAGAAATATCACCAAGCTTAGGAACATTTTATCTGTATCTGATGCAGAAAAGCTAGTTCATGCTTTCATGACCTCCAGACTGGACTATTGTAATGCATTACTAGGTGGTTGTCCTGCATCTTCAATAAACAAGCTACAGTTAGTCCAGAATGCAGCCGCCAGAGTCCTTACCAGGTCAAGAAAATATGATCATATAACCCCAATATTATCATTCCTGCACTGGCTACCTGTTAAGTTTAGAATTGATTATAAACTAGCACTACTTACGTACAAGGGTCTAAATGGTTTAGCTCTCACATATCTAGCCAGTCTTCTAACACATTACAATCCATCACGCTCCTTAAGATCTCAAAATTCTGGACTTCTGGTAGTTCCCAGAATATCAAAGTCTACAAAAGGGGGTAGAGCGTTTTCGTATTTAGCTCCTAAACTTTGGAATAGTCTTCCTGTCAGTGTACTCAGACACAGTCTCCCAGTTTAAACGTAGACTAAAGACATATCTCTTTAACCAGGCATACATTTAATACATCCCATAAGCTTGTACTCCAATACATCTGATTAAACGCACATTATCATCTAGTGCTTGCTAATATTATGAACAGCAGCTTCGCTAATTCCTTTCCACTTGTTTCCCTTTTTCTACCCATCCTGAGGCATGTAGAGATTGTGCCAGCTCCAGTAGACCTTCAGTGAGAAGAGGCCAACCCTGCGAGGATCCTGAAACATCCAGAGATGGACCGGCTCCAGCTGGTTTCTGCTTTGTGAGGATTTGGGTATTCAAAGCAACAATGCCAACCCTATGTGGACTTTGGTGACAACAACCTCCTAATTAATACACACGCTAACATTCTACATAGGCTGTATCTGCATCACACAACTGACTGTACATGACTGTATAAAGGACATTGTTCATAATCACACTGTTCGGTGTTTAGAATAATTTATAAAAATCACACTCTCCGAGTGTGTCACCCAAATGAGGATGGGTTCCCTTTTGAGTCTGGTTCCTCTCAAGGTTTCTTCCTCATACCATCTAAGGGAGTTTTACCTTGCCACAGTTGCCTCAGGCTTGCTCACTAGGGATGATTTTGTCCAACATCTAGGACTTTTTGCTTTTTTTTTTGTTTATGTTCAATGTCCACTGTTAAAAGCGCTATACAAATAAAAATCAAATTGAATGGAATGGACATACTCACAGAGAGAGACACACAGAGTGAGACACGCACACACACACGTACTTGCAGACATTAGATTAGATATTTCATTTCCCTTTTTCCTTTCTCTTTCCTTGCAACAAGCAATGCATCTATTTAATGCTATCTGGAGGATTCCTGTGAGGAATTTGTCAGACAATTATAAAACAAAGCAGATGAAAAGATGAAATTCCAGCAGCTGTGGAAAAACGGAAAGCGCTGCCACGGCTGCTGCTGATTCACCGCTCCATAAATGGGGCTTCATTTATTTCCTCGACTCGGCACTTCCTGACACAATAAACGGTCTCGGCTCTGTCTTTTTGCATAGTATGTGCTCCTTCCCTTATCCTGTGCAAGATGAAACCGTCTGGACCTGTTTGTACTTTTCCGTTTAAATCTGTGCAGAAATACAGCAGGACAAACTCAGAGCTTTCTCACCTTGATGGTCTCGAACCAGCGCGGCTGTTTGACCTGATAGTAAATGACAGACTTGTACTCAGTAATTCCCTCATCTCCAGCTCCGGGGAAAATCACGTTCTGCAAGAGACACATTGAATTTAACAGATTTCAGATTACAAGGAACAAAACGCCATTTAAATCAGAATGAGTCGAATGACACAGCAACTGGAAAGTTGCAGCTGAGGCTGAGGAACTGTTCTAGTCCCGGTCATTCACACTGCTGTCATTTCTACCTCTGGGATTTTTCCAGAATATTCCATAGATGTTTCTAAGAGGTAAAGAAGCGAGTGCAGGCAGGTTGGAATGGGTGGAGAAAGGTGTCGGGAGTTCTGTGTGATCAGAAAATATCAGCGAGAATCAAGGGGAAGGTGTACAGGACAGTGGTGAGACCGGCCATGCTGTATGGTTTAGAGACAGTGTCACTGAGGAAGAGACAGGAGTCAGAGCTAGAGGTAGCAGAGCTGAAGATGTTGAGGCTCTCTTTGGGAGTGACAAGATTGGACAGGATTAGGAATGAGTACATCAGAGGGACAGCTCATGTTGGACGTTTGGGGGACAAAGTTAGGGAGGCCAGATTAAGATGGTTTGGACATGTTCAGAGGAGGGAGTGTGAGTATATTGGTAGGAGAGTGTTGGACGTGGGGCTGCCGGGCAGGAGGCAAAGAGGAAGGCCAAAGAGGAGGTATATGGATGGAATTAATGAGGATATGAAGCTAGTGGGTGCAAGGGTTGAGGATGCAGAAGATAGGGATAGGTGGAGAGAGATGATTCGCTGTGGCGACCCCTGAAGGGAAAAGCCGAAAGAAGAAGAATATTCCATAGATGTTTCTATAGGTTCATACTTAAATCAGACATTGGTGTGGCCCATGCGGCAACCTTTTATGTCCACATACAGACACCGATATTTAAGGCACTAAACATACAGAGTGTTGTATTGAAAGAAAGGACAGACACACACACAGAGAGAGAGAGAGAGAGAGAGAGAGAGAGAGAGAGAGAGAGAGAGAGAAACAGATAAACACACGGACACGCACACAAAGACACACACATACACAGACACACGCAAGCACAGAGAGACACACACATACAGAGACACACAAACAGAGACATACACACACACGCAGAGACACACACCAACTCAGTTAGCCCTATCAATCATCACTTAGAGCTTCTAATGCTTTAAGACAGGTATTAATGAAGATCTCTAACTGACCAGTCGTCTAATAGAGACAGCAGAGGGTCAGAACCCAACAGAGAGGGAATGGACAGATAAGTAAAGAGGTAAAGAGAGAGAGGGCAGAAACACAGAGAGAAAGAAAGGCTAAAGGCTGTTAGAATTAATTTCACTGTTTTAATATAATCAGAACATTTATACGGTCTGTGAATTCTTAGGCAAAAAAACACATTTAAATACACTGAGAGAGAGAGAGAGAGAGAGAGAGAGAGAGAGAGAGAGATACACAACCAGTGTAAGAGAGACACACAGGCTGTGTGTTTGTGTGGGTGAGTGAGTGTGTGTGAGTGTGTGTGTGAGAGAGAGAGAGTGGGGCGGGATTGGACAGACGGAGGGCAGATGGTTTAGCTGAGTCTCCTGCTCAACATCTTTAAAGGGCAGGTGGGCAACAGAAGACTGCTCACCTGGCAACTGAGGCAATGTGTGTGTGTGTGTGTGTGTGTGTGTTTGTGTGTGTCTATCAGAGAGTGCCAAGTCTCATTATATACCTCCAGTCTCTTGCCCTCCTCATCGTACACAGACATGGTGACTTCCACGTTCTTGGGGGTGGTTTTACTGCCTTTATCGAAGTCCCCGTGAGTCAGCGTGACATAAATGTCATTACGCACATCACCTGAAAACACCATGAGAGCTTACTTCTCCAAAACATGGACACACAGAACACGTGCCGAGTATTAAAAATAAATAAATAAATAAATAGATAGATAAATAAATACATAAATACACATATGGTCAGCCTGGATAAATCACTGATAGACATAAAATATGAAAGAGCATGGCACTGTGGTGAGCAGACTTCTCTCACTTCTCACTGATCTTCTGAAGAAAGCGCTCTCCTCGACTCCTACAGCACGCGGCTTTCATAAACCTTCAGAGCACCGCGCTTATCTGTTTAATTGATCTCCATAAATTTAGTTTGCAGGATTAAAACCCACAGCGTGTAGAAACAGGTGCAGCTGCTTAACAAATGTAAAAACACACGAGCCACAGCAGAGGGGAAAGAAAACGGCGCAGGGATTCGGGGTGATAAATGGGTTTAATTTGCACCTGGCATGATGATCTCAGGGAAGCCCATTTTGCGGGCGACGGCAGTGGAGCGGTCCACCAAGTGCGGGAAGTCCTTCCGGATCTGATGGATATCACCGGGCAACAGCTTCAGGGTGACCCAAAGCCCTGAACAAAACAGAGACAAGGGTATTACACAATCTCAGACTTTCTGTAAGACACACACACACTCACATCCATGCAGTGTATTGGACACTCCTTTGGGAAACTCTGCATATAGAAGATGTGTTCCTCATCTGTAAACAGCTATTTGTAATGTGACCATTAATATTGCAGTGTCGCATTGTGGCATTTTCTTCACTAGAGAGATTTACTACTAAACATTAGAGAAACCTACACAGAGTTACAAAGTCAATTCCCATAACATGGACATTGCTGAAAAAATGTCTAAACAATTTTTTTTTTTTTTTAAATAGCTATGGCACTTTATTTTATAGTGGAATGAATATTTAATTCTTGCTACACAGCTTGGATATTGAACTCCAGTGTATTTGTACAGTCACAATGCATCAATTCCTCAGAATCGAGCAGAAAGATCTGTACGTATAAATAATACTTGACGACACACAATGCTAATATTACGGAAGTCCAGAAAGGCTGCAGGTTTATTCTTCCACTTTGTGATCTCACTGTTTTCTGGAGAGCTTATTTCATTCATAACATCAAAAATATGAGGCATACATGCTAATTTGCTAATTAAAGGAAATCAGGGATTGACGTCAGCAGAAATAGAAATAGATGTGCAGGGAAACATCTCCATGGTGGTCCTGGGTTCGACACTGAGCCTGGATGACTGCTTTTTGTCTTAAAAATCGGTGAATACAAAGCGACCCGTCTTTCTATTTGCATGTTTTTCAGCGCTATGCAGCTTTTAAATTATGATCGTCAGTCCGTTGAGACTATGGAATAGATGAGGATATGAAGCTAGTGGGTGCAAGTGTTGAGGATGCAGAAGATAGGGATAGGTGGAGAGAGATGATTCGCTGTGGAGACCCCTGAAGGGAAAAGCCGAAAGAAGAAGAAGAAGAAGTAGTCCGTTGAGAAGACTATGCTTGTGATTCACAGCCATTTTGAGGGACTGAGTCATCTCTGTGGGGATGGTATGATGTGTAAAGATGCTGCCAGGTCCTTCTATATAGCTTTTATACATTAGAACACCAGCACCATGTCTGCAAACTACTGACTGTTGTATCAGCAAACAACCGTGAAGGCTGCAATAAAAAAAAAAAGTCATAATAGTATACTGAGAGTAATAATAGTGTCCGATAGCAGAATTACAAATTGCAGGTATGTGGTGATGGATATACGATGACGGTTGCTAGGAGGGTTTGATTAATCCTGCTGAGTGTTGGAGGGCAAGATTGTGTTGAATATTCAGACTGACACGGGGAAGAAAAAAAAAAAGTGGTGGAGATGGCACGGCTTTTCCGGTTCCTTCTGCCAGATGGTTGGAGCGTTTAAAATCCGTGAGAGGAATGGGAGGGGTTGTCCACAACGCTGGGAACGGTGGAGGGACGATCTTTAATGCTGGATGCCTTGTGGATGCAGCAATTGTTGAAGGTGGGAGAGAGAGAGACCCAGGTGATCAAGGGTCTCCGATACCAGATGGTAAGACAGTTGGTCACGATGCTCTCTATTGTTACTCTTTAAAAGGATTATTAGGGTGTGTTGTGTGGGGCGTGTTGAGGGGGCACAGTTGGTGGTGGCAGCCTCAGCAGGACATGGAGGGGCTGCTGGGTCGTCTTGGCTAGGCAAGTAGTGTTGAGAGACTGAGAGAGGTCTCCTTTTCTTGTGCACACCCAGAAACGTGAAGCTTTTGACACTCCATTGATGTGGCGTATCCATTCGTCTTATCAACATTAAGTGATGGATTGTCGTCTGTATGCCCTCCCTGTAAGCTGACTCATCAGGACTGAATAGATCCGTAACTGTAGCATCATCAGCAACTTGATGATGTGATTTGAACTCTTATGCAGCACAGTCATGAGTCAGCAGTGTAAGCAGTGCGGTGGTGCTGGAGGTGGTGAGTAGTATGCTACTGTTACGTGATGTCCAAAAAGAGCTTGCTATAGAGAGGTCATGAGGAAATTGTGATATTGAGAAAACAACTTTTTTTTTTTTTTTTGGGTCATCTTGAAAATACAACTCGTCTTAAGATCACCAAAAAATATGTATAAATAATAACTTGCAGCCTTTTTGAACTTCCAAATAATCTGCTAGACAAATACTAGCGCCACACACACACACTTTACTCCATGCCCACTTCAGAATTCAAAACACATACATAAATATAGGAATAGTTGCAGCACTAAACAATTCACTACATATTTACTCATTAAGGTCTAAATAAATAGCATTAATAATTAGCATCAAATTCTGCCATAGAAAAACCTAATGCAAGACACTGCACATGCAAAACAACCGCTGTACATCACCGACACCTCAGTGACACTTTTTACTATGCACTGAGACTTCTTAATTTAAACGTTCTTTTCACTTGCCCTCTCGTTACTTATATCTCTGTGCACTCTCACTCTCTCCCCTTCCCCCCACACAACTTCTATCAGCCAAGCTACACTATTTCACAACACCACAATTAGCAATCGTTTATAAAGCAATTAAGGAGAGCAGTGTGGATTCATTGCTACGAAACCCATTCAAGGCAGTTAAATGCATTGTGTGTGTGTTTGTGTGTGTTTTCAAATAAGAGGAAAATGGAATATTCTATAACAAGCTAAATGAAATGAACTGGCACTGAAATATGAGCTGCGTAGAGTTAATTACTTTGCGGGTTTGTTTTGATAAGAATGATTTAAGATGCGTCTCAAACTCCCGAACTCCGTTTCCAGATCGTATTTAATGTTGTTCCTCACAAGATATTGAAACATTCCATAATTACTCTATTAACAATTATGACTCCGTGAGCCGAAAGCCATCTTGTTTAAACCTGAGTCTATCTGTCCATCTCTCTTTCTCCATGTCTTCTCTGGGTGAAGTAACGAGAGGCCAGACCACGCTGAAGACACACACACACACACTCATTAAGTGAGTTGGGTTTTTTTTCTGTCTCGACCTGACCTTGTAATTGATCAATTTCATCAGTTTAAATTCTTATACGTTTTCTTTGGATAATCTTTTCTTAGTTTTCTGTCCAAAACGTTAATTTTAAGATTAGAGGAATATACTTGCTCTTTGAGCATTTCTGCACTTGGTCCAAATACCAGTCCACACCCACAACCGATTCTGGACTCGTTTAATAGCGAGGCAAACAATCTCAGGTTTGTGTTCATAAAATGATCAAATACTGAATTACTGTAGTTAATTAAAGTAAAATACTGAATTTTAATAATGAATTATAATCAAAATCTGATTTATAATGCTGAATTGCAATAGTGAATTTTAATCAAGTCTTACAGTATTGTAATATAGCCACTTTTTGAAAGAAGGAAAAAAAACTTTCAAAAATTAAAACCGAATTCTAATCAAAATCATTAGCAGTAAATACTAATTAAATACTGAACTGCAGTACTAAATTATCAAATTCTGTATTAAAGCTCTGAATTCTACTCAAATCTAAATATAGCAGTGAATTTCTTTTGAACCTTGGATCGGTTGTATTCACCATGTTGCTCTGATTTGTGTGTGTGGTTTTTTTTCCTCCCTGTAGTTCCGACATTGCGCGGGAACACCTGCGAACGCTCTCGCATAAGAAGATTTTTAGCCATGAAGGCCTGCGAGAGCCAGCCGTGCATTTTTCATGAGGTTGTAAGCTCATCTCCAGACTTTACATGCTCATTACTAGTTTAAATTTGACAGGAGAGCAAAGATTAAACAGCAGGGAGGAAATAAATAGCAGGAAGGAGGGGAATAAAACTTCTCTGGCATCACTGCATTTGACTTGTCAGCATTTCAGGCAGAACTTTAAAGGAAGAACCTCCACTGATTTACGTTTTTTATGCAAACAGAAGCTATAATGAAGCGCTCATATGCCGATAATGAGATGTCTCAAACCACGGTTAGAATAAGGAACCAGAGTGTATGTAAGGTGTATATAGGACTGTTTGTGTTGCAGGTGTGTCTTACCTTGGCCCTTATGATTGACCTCTTTGGCACTGATAACTTTGTTGATGACGCTCTGGAGAAAGTCGTTCTCTCCTGCCACCCTGGGTGAAAAACGGGAGATGTTCAGCTGCCTGTGGCGGATGGCGTCATCCAGCGCAAGCCTGGAGTTCACACACGATGACGGGCAACACACCACAGGGAGGGAGAGAGGCGGGGAGGGGAGGGGTACAGAAAGAGCCAGCAATAAAGAAAGACAAACAGGGGGAAAAAAAAAGAAAGAAAGAACAAAGAGTGAAGGATGAAGATGAGCAGATTGTGAAGAAGGAAAGGCGGATGATAAAAGGGAATGGGGGAGGAAGGGGAGAGAAAAGAGGGGAAAGACCAAAACAGTGATGCAAATACCATGACAGAAGACAAAAGCCATTTTGTTAGCACACAGTGATCAAGGGTGGGTAATAAAAGAGACACAGAGAGAGAGAGTGCAATTTAAGAGACATGCCCACTCCACTCTGAGCCCTGACAAGACACAAGCCTGAAGAGACATGTTGCTCTGATGAGACAAGCTGCTCTGAGGGCGTGTTGTGACAGCAGCTGAAACTCATGTCCCCAGCACCAGAAGGACCGACCCTCACATCTTAAACAGGACACAGACTCACAGTGAGAGAGAGGCACAGTAAAAGAGTGCTGCTATAGTGGAACACTAGCGCTGTGTGAATACTACAAATAAGTTAAAATGCAACTTAGCAAAAAGTGTAAAAGCTAGAAAATGTGTTAGTTTCAGAGCTGAATATATGGAGAGAGAGAGAGAAAGAGAGAGAGAAAGAGAAAGAGAAGAGAGAGAGAGAGAGAGAGAGAGAGAGAGAGAGATGTTTTTGGGGGGGAGAGAGAGAGAGTGTGTGTGTGTGTGTGTGAGAGTGTGTGTGAGGGGTGTGTGTGGCCAGGCAAACACAGGAGCCAAGAGAGAGAATGCACAAACACAAAAAGAAACATTTATATAGAAAATCTTCCACAGAATCAGGTTGTGAAATTTTTGGAGCTAAAAACCTCTCAGCCTCTGAGGCATGGCTACAGACCTTCATTTTGCCTTCAGGTTTCTGACACAGGGCTGTGATTGTACAAACATTTCGGTTACTAAGACCTATCCTGTCACCACCGTGCGCAGTGTAGTTCTTTCATTATTTATGTTTAAAGCAATGGTGAATTTGGACTCTAAAGTTAAAACTGTAATGATGATTTGGAGCTCTGGATGTAGTTCTGGCTGCAGCATGGGGCAGGAAAAAAAAAACAAAAAAAAAAACAGCACTCTGTAAATGAGCATGAACAACCACACCCTGTTCTAGAAAGATCCAGCTTTTTCAGCATGTATAACATCTATGTAGCTGGACGTTGCCTTGTTATAACATATTCTTAATGAAGAATGAACTGATTAACACCACCACATACACATGGGTAAACACAGGGGTTTTTAAGGGGTATTCAATTCGCTTCCAGTTACATAAAATTCCTTGCTTACAAAAGTCTAGACAAAGCAATTAACATGAGTGAATGGCACCAGTAACTTAGTTCATGGCTTTAAAGACGACGATTCATAGTGGTTATGTTTTGTTTCAAAGTGATCGCTTCACATGTGCGCCTTGGACTTGGGGTGCAGACTTTATTTTGAAGCTAATGCAGTAGGAATAAATGCACTAACAAATGTCTAATGAATGGGGTTTTTTTTAAATGAAATGAGTACTGAAATTACTTGAGAGGGTAAATAAAAGAAAAAGTCTATTAAAGCATGTAAAAATTTCCCCATTTCTGAACTAACGTCTGCCTTCAGCTAAATTATGTAATTAAAAATCACATGATGCAAAAATAATCTGTATATGTCCCTAATGCACGACACGATTAAAAACAGCAGCAACGCGAAAACCTGTTTATCAAGCAATAAACAAAGCTGAGTCTAATGCCTAGCCAGTCAAAATGTGTGTGTGTGTGTGTGTGTGTGTGTGTGGAGAGAAAAAAAAAGCATCCAATGAGCCTCAATTTCCTCTTTTTAATTTCAAATGTCCTAGAACTGCCTAAGCTTACTTACTAGGAATCACAGGGCAGGAAGTGAGATTTGTTTCAATAAGGATGTGAAAAGTGACCAATGTAACTGTTCTATCTTTGAGGTGCCAACACTGCTAAGAAAAACAACCCCTTCCAAGTAGAGAGAAATGCCGAATATCACAAACTGCCTGGTAAACAAGTCTCCTTTTCTCTCCTTTAGTATGTTCTACTATACAGTTTTATGGACCAGAGCAGCGGCTTTCAGCTTTTCTTTATGTTTTAAAACAAATGTTCATATTGTTGCAACACGTCTCCATAGTAGAGAGTTAAATATCTTAAATGCTACAGCTAAACCGTAAATATTGGCACCTCCAACATCTCGAAAACAACATTACCTCAGGAAAAGACTCAAATCCTATGATAAGTCCCATCTTCTGCTTTTGCAGATAATGACCTGCATGTCCTCCACAATCGACCGCTCCTAACACTACATGTCCAGGGTGACCAGAAACACACTGATACTGATGTATGCTTTACATAAATAACAACTGATCTTATCAGATCATCTTATCTTATCAGAGGAATGCATGGAGCTGTAATTGCTTCCAGTCTTATCCAGTGCTGGAAAAGGTTAAAATGCCAGCAAGCAGAGTAAGAGTTCCAATTACAGTGAGAATCCTGAGAGAGAGAAAGGGTTAATCGCTCCTCATGGACAAGAGGTAATGAGCTCTGCTTAATTGAGCCAGGAGGCAAGAGGCAGGAACAAGTGGATCAGGCTACAGTTAATCACGTACCAGGAGCTTCAAACCACAGAAACCCTATCGTGTGTGACCCAGAAGGAAGCCTGAGGCACAGGGCAAGAGTTAAGAGTTAACTGACAGCTCAGAGCACTTTAAACACCTGTTCTCGATCTGTTATGCACTATTTGAAGGCTGACGTGAAAATTGTAATGAATTCTTGTGTGCGTAAGTAGAACTTTCCGTGCTCATGGTTGTGTTTAAAGTCCCAGTGTGTTTTTAGAGATAGGCCACAAACATTCGTGCCAATGAGGCTGACCGCCACAGGTGCCGATAGTGACCGAGGAACCAGAAGGACATCATTTGATGCTCCTGAGTGGTAGGCTTGTAATTAATTTACTTATAAATGACACTTCTGGATAAATTAATATTAATTAAAAAATACAGTTATAGAAAGGAGGTATCAAGATGTTCTGGCATTAACAGCACCAATTACTTAATTATTTAATCAATTAAAAATGCAATTTTTATAATTATATAATAAATTAATAAAATAAATAATTTGTAAATCTAGAATTAAAAAACTAAAAATATACTACTACTACTACTACTACTACTAATAATAATAATAATAATAATAATTTTTAAAACAGGAAATCACTGTTCTAAAAAATTCTTTTTTTTTTTATTAATTGCAGCATCCATTATTTCTCAACCATGGGTTGATTGGAAAAGGGAATAAGGAAGAAACATAACCATAACCAATTTTAAAGGAATAAACATAACCAAAAATACACTAACAAACCATGTTTTCTGTTACTGAACTGTGACTGCAGAGACCTACAGAGAGTTTAACTGGATAAATGGCTGAGTACAGATTGAACATTGAATCTTTTGGGAGTTGTCTTTTTTTCCATAGGTATGCTGGTGTCCATGTCACTACTGATCTAAACAGCTTTGAAACGCTAATTTTGTTTTCTTTAAATAACGCAATAATCTATGTGGCATCTGTGTGGCCATGATGTTCGGTGCTCATACTCACGGCTGAAAAGGGATGAAATGCTGCTTGTCTTCGTCGTCCATTTTGCCAGTGATGATATCGGTGACATCCATTACTGTGAAAAAAGAAAGGAAAAAAAGTTACTGCAGGATGAGATGTACAGGTTCAGTGGTTGTTTGCAACATCAGTCAAATGGCCTCCTTCTGAGAAAGTAGGCAGTTCTTGGCCACAATGAGTGTCTGCCAAGTGAAAGCTTGTGGTTACTTGTGGGTTATGGAGGCAGCAGGGTGCTGATGAAAGCACCACTGCTGAGGTGCCATTTTATTCAGCTTCTCAGAGAGAAATTCTTTTTAGAAAGGTGAAGAGGAAGGTGAGGAGGATGGGAGGTGGCGGGGGGGATGATGCTTTTCTCCTTCTCACTTCAAAAACCTATTTGATGTTGAAGCTGACAGTTGCACATCCTCCCACATCCTTCCCACATGCCTGGGGAAAAACCACCACATCAAAGAGTGAAGGTTGCCTGTACACCCTGTCAGATTATAACACTGTAACAGTGTATACTGTATGAGTATCCTAGGGATGCAACTTAAAACTCATTAGATTATTCAGATTGAATGAATTGTGTGTCACACATGGATATTTCCCTCTCGAAAGGTTGCTATAAAGGTTCCTAGAGCATTTGGTTGAATCCCGTTGCACGCAGCAAACAGCCAGATGAGCACATGCAAGCAAGCGGTCAGATACGAATTTCTCAGGATGAACAAATATGTTCATTAACTCAAATGTACAGCATTAATTGATCCATCCTTAGTAACCACCAGATCAAGTCGTAATAAAAAATTTTAATTTAAAAAAAATACATCCAGCTAAAAAAATTGAATAAATAATTTTCATAAATATTTTTAAAAAGCCCCCCACACACTCCTTGGTTAGGCCACACCCACTTCAAATTTAAATCTGAAGAGAGTATGAATATACGGAGCACTAAACACACAGATGCTGGGAAACCTGGCTACATAAAGATACAGATAATGGGATTTTGTTACACCTCTAATGTATCCTAAGTACATTGGATGCATTTTGGTGTCTCTGAACGCATTGCATACAATCACAGCATAAAGCCTGACAAATTGGCTGCGTAGAGAAAAAAGCAATCACATTTGTGCCAATGAGCACTCCAAGATGAACCCACTGAGTTCAATCTCCTTTTTATCGGACGAAGGAACGAGGACTGATTTTCTCTGGTGATGAGCAGTGGGCTGAGAGCCAATCTAATTAGTTTACTGTGGAGCAGGCATCTCTGCCACCAGGGAGAAACCACTCCGGTTCCTCGTTCTGTTCCTGTGACCTCTGATTATCAAAGATTTTCACACAACTAGACGAGAAGCCTCAAAACAAGATTCTTTGTTCGCTCCCTCTGTCGCACACTCGATAAACCATCGACAGAGTTCACTGTAGCGGCTGGTCTTGAACTATAAACCTCATGCTATGCTCAGAAAGATACAAACTCACAATACAAAATCCTTTATAATATCGAACACAGACATCCAAATTTTTCAGGAAAGGTGAAGGTTTGGGCTTTTAATCAAACCAAAGATTTCCGTGATTGTTTCGAGTGAATGTGGTTGCCCAGGTTCAATCGTATTGAAGAGAAACATGTGGGTGGAGCTACAAGTAACACAAGCCACTTAATTGGACAAAAGCATCATCACGCATTTAATGTGTCTGGCTAGCATCACTTTTCTACTCAAGAGTTTCTCTCTTGTCAAAGATTTTTGTTGTTGGATCAGAACGTAGAACATTGGAAATTCTGCCACAAACTGCTACTTTTATATCTGTTGTATTTTAATGTTATCCATCAACGTTAGCACTTAAAATGATGTGAATTTGCAATAAAAAATAAATTAAATTGCACCCTTCCTGCCATTCAGGGGCATCTTGCAATCAAAAATCTTTAAATTATTTCCCATTCAGTTGATGTCTCTGCTTCAAAGATAATATTAAGCAGAAGTTTAACCCACAATCTCCAGATTACTACTCGTACCTTGACATAAAGGTTATGTAATGAGAAACTGGTAAGATACTCATCAGCATACTGAATTCCTAAATTTGGATTTGCTGCCATTCTGTGCTACATCCGGCCAATAGGCAGGTGCTGCAGTTAATACATACATGGAAAAATATAACAAGTACACCTGGATCTCTAGAAGGTTTACTGAAACCTCTTCGGAAAAACTGCATACCTGCCACTCCGAAGGGCCTTCGGAGCCCAGACGTCAGTTTTTTAGTGTTGTTGTCTCGCAGTTCCATGCGCCCAACTCGGACGATCTGACAAACAAAACTGATTTTCTCCCGCTTCAGATCCTCGCTGCCCAGATCCTGTACAACCACCACAAACACACATCAACTCATTACACCACAAAAACAAGTATGTGGCCTCCTCGGTTCTGAAAAGGAGGACAAAAGGATGCTTCTAAAAGAAGAAAATTGGAATCTACTCGAGGCTTAGCGCAGATGTGCCAAGATCAAGTGTCTTGTTAACACTGTGTAGTTTATTTCTTCTCTTGCAGGTTGACAGAGGAATGATTGATCTACTGATTGGACTTTTTCCAAAGTGAGTAAACTTACGCCAAGTGGGCTCTTATGCAGAGTAAATTGTAATGCCCTAATGGTGTCTGATTGGTACAGTGCCTAATTTCCTGTACGGGATGCGGTGTTCACACAGGGATGCAGCTGCTATTCTCCAGTGGAGCCGATGGAAAAGTGGCTACGGGATAATATACTATATTATGTTCAAACAATATTTTAATCAATAATGGTTAATGTTGGCTTTTCATGAAATCTGAGCTGCAAGTTCTTTTAATGCTCTGATTCCATGGTCTCTTGATTAAGGTCTAATTAGTGTGCCACAATACTGTAATTATGATGTTTAGGGGAAAAAAAAGAACACAAATTAACTTTATAAATAGTATAATTACTCAACTGGGACACAATGCTTTCCCTGGTGAAATGTCACGCTCGGTCGATTCATCGTCTAAATGTTTGCCTGAATTTGGAGAAAGGGAACCAATTTCTATAACACGTGAGATTTATTAAGGACCTGAACATTTTAAAGTCACACTGAGGCCTTAGGAATAAAGAGGATGTGTGTGTGAGTGTGTGTGTGTAAGGTAGTGAATTGAATGAGGTCTTTACCTTCTATCACAATAGACTTGAATTTATTTAGACAAATGAGCAAAGAGCAGAAGAGATGGGGAGGATACGCACTGTGAACACGGCTCGCAGGTTGTGAAGCTGATCGATGTCTTTGACCAGACCAGAGCTGGACCACCGGACAAGATAGTTCTCGCTGAGAAAAAGGACAGAAACATAGTGAAAAGGGCTACTTTTATACGACACGATCTCATCACTTTACTGTCCCAGACTGTTTATTGTTATTGTTACAGTGATTGTGTGTAAATTTTATTTTATTTTTTAATGAATATGGGTTTTTTTATGCAGGTAAACAGGAATGCTAGACATGTGCTGTCCAGGCATGAAACAAAACTGATGTCTTGGCCAACATATTTTGATCAGCAAGCCTACTTCACACAGACTACCCCATGTGATTTGTCTATTTTGTGTTCAAAGCTCTGACTGATGACAAAGATTTCTGCATTCTCATATTTAGAGATCGGTTTGCATTTATTGTACATATGCAATGGGGAGCCAATAATTTTGCCAAAGGCTTTTGAGAGAAAATACTACTAACAAGTTAATGGGAATGCTTTAAGTTTCCTTTTTTTATTGTTATTATACAGAGTAGACGATTAAATTGTGGGCAATTTCTGCATTTAATAATCATTGCTAGTGGCTGCTCCCTGTTCGGGGTCGCCACGGCGGACCAACTGGTCCGCACAACAACTTGGCAAATGTTTTACGCCGGATGCCCTTCCTGACGCAACCCTCCCATTTTTCCAGGCTTGGGAACATCACTGCATCCAGTGGCTGGGGTTGAGGCATTGGCTGGGAATCGAACCCGGGCCTCATTGCTAGTTCTTGATAAATTGCATAATATATTATGATCTTGTTAAATAAGATGCACAAGAGCATGTCCACATCACAGGTTCATTCTGAACAGAACAGAATTCTGAAAGCCTAAAAGTCAGACACATGATCAGTGATGTTCAAAAAAAATACAGCTCAGAAGTCTACATTATTCCCTTTTTAAAAGATTTTAATCCAAGAACAGGATAAAAGCAGAGGCCAATCACATTCTGTTCGTGTGTATGAGTACAAACCACACACACACGTAAGGCACTCTTTCAAGCCACAAAGCATATCGTGTTTTTAAATACATAGTCATGGCCAAAAAATATCGTCACTCTTGCAATTCTGTCAGAAAATGCAACACTTCTCTCAGAAAATTGTTGCAGTTGCAAATGTTTTGGAACTCACGTGTTTATTGTTTTTGTTTGCATTTGAACAAAAAAAAAAAAAAAAAAGAAGACGACAAGTCACACAGAACCCCAAAAAATGCACTGGACAAAATTATTGGCACCCTTAACTTAATATTTGGTAGCACCCCCTTTGGAAAAAATAACTGAAATCAATCGCTTCCTGTAACCATGAATGAGTTTCTTGCACCTCTCCACTGGAATTTCAGAGCACTCTTCTTTGGCAAACTGCTCCAGGTCATTCAGATTTGAAGGATGCCTTCTCCCAACTGCAGTTTTGAGATCTCTCCACAGGTGTTCTATGAGATTCAGATCTGGACTCATTGCTGGCCATTTCAGAACTCTCCAGCTCTTTGTTTGTAACCATTTCTGAGTGCTTTTTGAAGTGTGTTTCAGGTCATTGTCTTGCTGGAAGACCCATGACCTCTGGTGGAGACGCAGCTGTCTGACGCCGGCCACTACGTTGCGCCCCAAAATTCTTTGGTAATCATCAGATTTCATGATACTGTTCACACTGTCAAGGCATCCAGTGCCAGAAGCAGCAAAGCAACCCCAAAACATCTCTGAACCTCCACCATGTTTGACCGAAGGGACTGTGTTGTTTTCTTTGCAGGCCTCATTTCTTTTTCTGTAAACAGTGCCATAATGTACTTTACCAAAAATCTCTACAACTTTTGTCTCATCTGTCCACAGTACCTTCTGCCAGAAGGATTGTGGTTTTGTCACATAAGTTTTGGCAAACTCCAGTCCTACTTTTTTATGCCTTTGTGTCAGCCATGGTGTCCTCTTGGGTCTCCTACCATAGTGTCCCTTTGGCGACGGATAGTGCGAGCTGACCCTGTTGTACCCTGTGTCTGCAGATGAGCTTGAATTTGTTTGGAAGTTAATTGGGGTTCTTTATCCCCCATTCGAACAATTCTTCGTTGTAATTTTTCATTAATTTTGCACTTCCGTCCACGTCCAGGGAGGTTAGCTACAGTGCCATGGGCTGTAAATCTCCTGATGCGCACAGTGGACACAGGAACATTAAGATCTCTGGAGATGGACTTGTAGCCTTGAGATTGTCCATGTTTTTCCACAATGTTTTCTCTCAAATCCCTAGACAACTCTTTACACTTCGTTCTATTCTCCATGCTCAGCGTGACACACAACACAAAGCTTGAGTCAACTTTTCTCCATTGCAACTGATTGCAGGTGTGATTACTATATTGCCCAAACCTGTTACTTGCAACAGCTGTGTCTGAATACAAATTACAGGAGCATCACATGCTTGAAAAGCAAGTATTTCTTACCATTTTCAATAATTTTGTCCAGTCCATTTTTGAGTTCTGTGTGAAATTTTATCAAGTTTGACTTTTCTTCTCTGTTTTTTTTGCGTTGTTCCAGTGCAAACAAAAACAACAAACACGTGAGTACCAAAACTTTTGCAATTGCAACAATTTTCTGAGAGGAGTGTTGCATTTACTGACAGAATTTCAAGGGTGCCGATATTTTTGGGCCATTACTGTATGTATTTAAAAACACGATATGCTTTGTGGCTTGAAAGTCTGCGTGTATGTGCTCTATTTTAGGAAGTAGGTGGGTTTGTGCTTGCGACCTGGTTTAGAGTGCAATGCGCACAGAAAATTATGCTTATAGCTAGGCACTGGACTGGTCGACGTACAGCAGTGTCAGTACTGAGTGCGTCTCTGAATGAATTACCTGATGAATTTGTACTCGTTGGGGTCGTAGAGGGACATGAGCACCTCGGCATCCTCTCCGATCTTACACACCACGTTCTTCAGCGTCACAAACAGAGCAAAGGATGGCGTGGAGGCAAACTTTGCCTGTCGATCCAGATTCTGCCTCTGGGACTAGAGGATGTTTGTGTGAGAGAGAGAGAGAGAGAGATTGACAGGCCTACTCTAATTTAGAGAATTTTTTTTTCACTTCTAACACCTGATTCAAGGTCCTGGGAAAATCATTTTTTACATAGAATAATTGCTTCTGATCAGCTACACAATTTCATACATCACTTTTGCACATACAGGTGTGCAAAATGGCAGGTGTTAGTGTCAGCCATTTATTTATTTTTTGCTTAAAGAGCAAGAAGACTGCATTTTTCACAGTGATCTCAGTGCCAGCACTCCCACCACATGGCTGAGCTAATTCCAGGCTTTACGTATCAATAAGACATTCTCATCTCCTCTACTGACCACAATAACCTTTTCCCTGCCACCACAAAAGCTAAAACAGAAGTTGAACCGATCACTCGGCTTGCAGCGCTGCACCATGGTATGATGGGTGCTAGTCTATTTTCAAGAGGAGTAGAGATTGCTCTTCACACATACAGTTTGTACCAACTGTTGTAAGCTATGAGGGGCAAGCTGACAAAGATAAAACAACCTATAACAAGAATTAGAGGCCCAACATAATTCACTAACAGTATTTTTTTTTTTATTCATTACCCTTGATGGATGATGCTGTTAAATAAATAATTTGACAGTGGATCTGAAAACTAGTACTGTGTGAGAATTGGTAAACTTGGACAATCCTTTTCCTGGTCATTTTATAGACCCTGACTACATTGTATACATGATGACCACAGTGTCATCATCTATTGCAGCTTGTGAACATGAGTCTGGAACATATGAAAATTCAACAAGAAACTTAAAATGCCTGAGGAAAAACAACTGACAAAATGTTCTTGTGTAATATAAACACAGCAGATGATGCAACGTGTGTGTGTGTGTGTGTGTGTATACTCTCTCTCTCAAAAAAAAAAAAAAAAAAAAAAAAGCCCCACAGTCATATCAGCTGTACACTTCAGTCTGTTCCCAAAGCAGATGGAAATAGAGATCATGCGTCAACCACAGACCACACATCTGAGGTTATCTAGCTTCACTCCTGTCTATTTGTGAGTCCTGCATTTCAGATTAGACCCCACTAGTGATGCTACAGGGCAAGCGTGTACGCATGTGTATGCATACGTTGGTGAAAAACAGAGACGGGGAGGGCGACAGTAAACCTCAGTGAGCATGCATGAGAATGTACGCACGGATGTGAGGTTTTGAGGCTGACCTGGCAGACTGAAAGCTGATCTTGTCTCGTTCTCGCTCTCTGAGTGCGTTTCGTCAAAGAAATAGGTCTCAATCCATCAAAAACATCGGTACACAATCGAGGTTTGCACATTTTTACATGGTGACTAATGGAAAGGAAAAAATGAACTACACAATCTACTGCATTCTATTAAAAGGCCACGTTTAAACTGTAGATAAGAAATAATCATGGAAATGAGGGTGATTATTAGTGATTATAACTGATAATATCTTTAAGCCTGCATAGCTTTAACTCTACTAGCCTTGGGTATTTTCCACATGCACTAAAAACTCTGGATTAAAAATAGGACACATGCGTTATGCAACTGAAAAGTACACTGCTAAAGGGAATTCCTCTGGTCCCTAAGCCTTAGTTTCACACTGCATGTTAATTACAGACCACCAGCTCACTCTCGACCAGATTAGATACTTATACCGGTCTCAAAGATTTAAGGTTAAAGGCTGGTCAGAATTTGTAAAGACACTATATTATATTTGTAAAGTCTCTATATTTCATAGCTTAATAATATTTTTCTATACGTGGTAGCTTAGTGGTTAAGGTGTTGGACTACCGACCAGAAGGTTGCGAGTTTGAATCTCAGGTCCACCAAGGTGCCACTGCTGGGACCAGTTGTATAAAATGAGATTAAATGCAAGTCGCTCTAGATAAGGGTATCTGCCAAATGCCAGAAGTTTAAATGGCATGTATAATGAAAAATTAGAAGGAAGCCAGTACTTTCAGTTACACAAGTTATTATGTAATTATTATAATTATTGAAAACAAAACAACGCACGTGAACAAATGGTCAGTGGAGCATTCATATAAGAAACAATTATTGAAATGGAAAAAGTTGAAATTCATACGTCATATAAAATAGGTGGACAATTTAGTCATCGATTGTTAAAATGCCCACATATAGCTGTTGTGTCATTTAAAATCAAAGTAATAACACAAACCAATTTAAAACACCACTAAATCAAGGGATCCAGGCGTCCCAGGCTTAGTAAAGCGAGACCAAGCCCAAATCCCGGATAACGCCACAGACAAAAATCACATCCATGAATTTGCTTGTTTTTAGAAGCCTTTTTTTGGTTTGTTTTTACCTTCTCCTCCTGAATGCGTTCTTCGATCTGCCTGGATGCAGCCTCGTGTGCTCGGAACAGGCTGATGGTGCTGGTGAGGTCTGGGTCCAAAATGTTTCCATCCTTATCTCTCACCACCAGATCCAGATCCAAAACCCTGACGAGCAGAGCAGAACAAGACAAAGTCAAGAAAGAGGAACGCAAACAGAAAACAAATGTCTGAAGGTGTGCGGATTAACACAATAATCAAGAGGCCACATGCATAGTTCAGCCATCTTAAAATGTACAATTAGTTCCTATATCGCAATCTGTACTAGGCATTGTTAGTGCAATAAATAATCAGAGACCGGTATGGACTAACTCCCTATAAACTATTCATTTGTTAGCACAAAACATGCACATGTAGCTCTAATTGTAAAATGTTGGCCTTTTGCACACTACTTGCCAGAAGATTAATACTGCTTAAATAGGCTTAGGCTCCCCATGACCCGAAGACTGATCGGATAAGCGATACAGACAATGGAAAAAATGGAAACACCCCCTTCCCCCTACTTTCCTTCATTGGATTAAAGAGATCATGCAGTATCTTAAACTGGAAAAAATAAGAGTCTCCTTCAAGGGTTTTCCCAGAAATTCTATGCAATCTGGCAACCTTTTCCATTTTCAATTCATCGAATTTAGTGTTTTGAATACATTTATCTGAGGGTAGCGTTACAGAAATCCTGGTACAGATTTAGATCTCTAACAAGCAACCCAGAGGCGACAGAGGCAAAGGAAAAACTCCCTGAGAAAACATGAAGAGGAACCGGACACAAAGGAGTGTCCTCTTCAGAGTGACAGGGGGATTATACATCAACATGGCCACCTATTTATTTAATGCCACCTTGAAATAAATGGAGGGGCGGAACGTGTGCCTTTCACGCTTTCCTCAAACACACAGATCACACACAGCGCTGTGTGGTAACAAATCCTGTGCTAGAACTGCGTCTCTCGCTGCGAGGTGGAAGTGTCGGCCATTTTTAATCAAGTGCCTTGTAATTCTAACCAATTTCTTCAAACATGACATTTTTACATGGTTCACACTTCACTTGTTCACACTCACTGTTTAATAACACCATCCATCACTGGGCATACAGGTAAGCTCCTCTCACCGCTCGGAAATACTACAAATATCCAGCTCTCTCAAATGCAAAAAAAACAAACAAAAAAACAGGCATCACGGTTATTTACTTTTTTTTTTTTAGCAGATGATCGGTGCAGTTTTGTCTTTGCTTTAGGGTATTAATCTGTTCTTAAATAAATAAACAAATAAATTTAAATAATAAATAATCAGCCTTGTAAGCCAAAACCACCCGCATGTTGAAGATTGTTTCTGTTTCAGTCTACATTTAATTTCAGGGGTACTAATTACTGAAATGCCTCATAGGCAGAGTGCAACCTGAACGTGCTTTGAAAGTCGTGATTTACATGAGGCTCAGCGCTCTAGGTAAAAATTCCCTAAAAGCTTTAGCGTATTAATGCAGACAGGACGGCTGCGAGAGTTACTGTGAGCTTGCGTCACTATGTGCCCCAGTACTGCAGGTGGCTCTATGAAAATGACTAAACTGCTGAGTTTGTTGCATATTTACAAAAAGGAAAGGGCTATAGAATTATTAAGGCACAGGTGGTGCACGAGACCAGTGAATAAATCCACTTGATGCCTGGGATGAATCGGCTCGGACATGCCTTTTTTGTAAGGACCGATCGCAGCTTTGGTAGCATCACATGAAACAGAGTTTGAGACCTGACGCATGCTGTCTGTTTGCTTTTCAATCACGTCCGTGTTTTTTGGAAGCTAGCTAAATGATGTCTCTGTATGAAGACCTTAACAGTCAGTCATGAAGCTTTTCCATGCAGCTAGTGAGGTGCACAATGAAATGAAACAATATTCCTCCAGGACCATGGTGCTACATAAAATACAGAACTAAGTACACTACACAGTACTACATAAATTAGTACAGTATATACACTGCATGATGACTTCAACCCAACTCGAACCCCAAATCCCGTCACACAGTGGGGGGAAAAAAAAAATCGGAATGTATTGAGGACAGCAGGATCGCTTAGCACACTAAATCTACTTAGGATAAAGCAGGACGTGGAAGCTGAGAGCACGTACTTGTTGCCATAGTCGATCTTGGAGGTGACTTTCTGCTTGAGTTCGGCGAGCTCGTCCTGTGGAAGAGTTCCTGACAGAATCTGTGATCGCCACTCGATGAGATCGTAGATCATGTCACGAACGGTATTAAACATCTCACGCTTGTCACCCTGGGTAGAAGCAACACACACACGCTGCTTAGTCAGTGCATCCAGTGCAGTGAGGGCTAATTAAGCTGCCATGTTCACTCTGACACAGAAGGAGTGTGAATTTTAATAAAAATCAGCATAGCAAACTACACATGAACTCTCAAAAAAAAAAAAATCATTTATATTAATCTGACATTGCATGCACTTTTGCAACATGATGCAGGCCACTGTGTATTAGCGCTGTCAAAATGTATTAGCAATTAGATTCGGATTTCAAGGACTAAGATCTGAAACGTTAACGAGGCAAAAGATTTTTATCTGCTATTGACTGAAGAAACATTAAGAGAAGCTTTAAACACAAGCAGAGAAAATTACACAAAGGCTCATATTGTTGTTTTATCATCGGCGTCAACATACAAGATTTATTCTTGTTTATTTATCCATTGTAATGTTTACATGTTAATCATTTTACTTCAAGATCCAAAAAAATTCAATGTACATTTAAATAGAATCTGGGTTATGGTGAAAATTAACCAGTGAAATTCCATAAACAGGACATTTGAAGCATGACAATGCAAAGCCTATATCCCACTGAAACATCATGAACTTTATTAGGAATATGCGGTGGCTTCGCCTTATTTGTCAGCACACAATATAAAAAAAATTCTAATGAATAGGGTGGACTAGATCAAGTGCACTGGTAATTTCAGTAGCTTCAGTGAAATCAGAAAAAAGTGTGTAATTATGTGTTAAATGCGGATTCTTAAAATGATGACCAGATTCATTCATTCACACAGCTTCATTTCCTGCGCTGAAGTGAAGTGAAGCTGTGTGAATGATCTTACTAATGACCTAAAGACTTTTACTCACCACATACAAGTCCCTCCATATGGAGGCCCATTCTCGCAGAGTGGTGGTGACCTCATGCACCAGAGGCAGCTCTGTGGGAATGATGGTCTCCTTTGGTCTGAAAATATTATAATTTATAATTTATTATATTATAATTATAGAAGAATGAAAAGAAACAAGACAAGAGAATGATATTTTATCAAACTATAAGATTACAGATTATATATAAACATGATTGTGTGCTTTTATCTGTCTGTCTGTCTGTCTGTCTATCTATCTGTCTTTGTCTGTACGTCCATCCATCTATCTGTTTCTGTCTGTCTGTACGTCCATCCTTCTATCCGTTTCTGTCTGTCTGTACATCCATCCATCTATCTGTTTCTGTCTGTCTGTCCGTCCATCTGTCTGTATGTATGTATGTCCATCCATCTATCTGTTTCTGTCTGTCTGTATCGTCCCATCCATCTATCGTTTCTGTCTGTCTGTATTCCATCCATCGTTCTGTTTCTGTCTGTCTGTCCATCTGTCTGTCTGTATGTATGTCCATCCAGCTATCTGTTTCTGTCTGTATGTATGTCTATCCATCTATCTGTTTCTCTCTGTCTGTACGTCCATCCATCTGTTTCTGTCTGTCTGTAGTCCATCCATCTATCTGTTTCTTCTGTCTGTCCATCCATCTGTCTGTATGTTGTATGTCCATCCATCTATCTGTTTCTGTCTGTCTGTATGTCCATCCATCTGTTTCTGTCTGTCTGTACGTCCATCCATCTATCTGTTTCTGTCTGTCTGTATGTCCATCCATCGGTTTCTGTTTCTGTCTGTCTGTCCATCTGTCTGTCTGTATGTATGTCCATCCAGCTATCTGTTTCTGTCTGTATGTATGTCTATCCATCTATCTGTTTCTCTCTGTCTGTACGTCCATCCATCTGTTTCTGTCTGTCTGTACGTCCATCCATCTATCTGTTTCTGTCTGTCTGTCCATCCATCTGTCTGTATGTATGTATGTCCATCCATCTATCTGTTTCTGTCTGTCTGTACGTCCATCCATCTATCTGTTTCTGTCTGTCTGTCCGTCCATCTGTCTGTATGTATGTCCATCCATCTATCTGTTTCTGTCTGTCTGTCTGTCCATCCATCGGTTTCTGTTTCTGTCTGTCTGTCTGTCCATCTGTTTCTGTCTGTCTGTCCGTCCATCTACCTGTTTCTGTCTGTCTGTCCGTCCATCCATCTATCTGTGTCTGTCTGTTTGTCTATAGATGTCAGTCTGACAGTCTGTAGATAGACAGAAAGACAAATATATAGACAGACAGCTAGACAGACAGATAAAAGCACACAATCCTCTAAAAAAATGTGTGCAATAAGCATGTGCTTATGTCGTGATGAGCTGGATGAGCTCAGAGTGTGAGAGAAGTCTCTCAGCAGAGTACACTCAGCACACATCCTCAATCTTGTCTTAATAAAGAAAAGTGCTCTCTCCATTATTAATCCTGACCTCCTCTGCACAGCACATTCAGATCATTTCGGTCATGTTCGAGGACGGCTGATCTGAATCCTGCTCTCAATCAGCGCTCCCATCACTCACTCACCAAGTAGCAGCGCTACAGGAATCAAGGCTCAACACCTCAGATGCTTTTTTTTATTTCCTTTACAACAAAACCCTACCTCTCTCTCGCTCATATAACGGGGAGATGATGTGAACGTGGGTTAAAGTGAAATTCTGGCTGAGCAGCACTAGCATCTAAGTATCACACCTCTACATTCAGATAACATTCAAAGTAACGAGAGCTCAGTGACGGGTGTGTTAAGAACGTCAGAAAAGAGGATCTTCTCATGCAGTAGATGTTTAAAGCTCAGAACCTTTCCTGTACAAGTTTCAACCCTAATCCTAGATATAACAATACACAATATATTACATAGCCACAATATTTAAGTGTTTGCTCAGATTATCCTGTATTACCAGATCTGCCAATGTTTACACGTTTCTGCAATGTTTATACAGTTAACTCAAAAAATCATTGAAAACGTGCAAGAAGCAGGCGTTTTTCTCTCTTCCATAGCAGAAAGTGTGCCAACCTGACACCTTTATCTGGAATGATTTACCCTGGTGATTTGAGCGCTGTTACCCAGAAAGCCCCGCCCCTTTTCCCCTGACTCACATGCTCCAGTCTCAGTAACGTTAATGGTGATGATAATTAGAAAATAATTAAACATACTGTTTTTTCTCACGCATCATTGGTGGTGTGCTGAATTCAACCTCTTGTGCATATATTTTTGTGTGTGTGTGTGTGTGTGTGTGTGAGAGAGAGAGAGAAGGCATACCCACGCTGCTTATTTACAATAATTATAAGTGAATTGGCAAAACTATATACATTGATCTGGGACACAGCATTATGTCCTGTATTGTTCTACTTTACTAAAGTGCACAGATTTTCCATTTTAAAACCATAAGCAAGAAATAAAAGGCTCAAAGTATAAATATAAATAAATAAATAAATAAATTTATTAATTAATAAATAATTTATTATTTTTTATTACTACTATTATTATTGTTATTAAATTATTATTATTATTATTATTATAAAAGTCGCACGACTTACCCACTGCCTTCGACTGTGGCCTCTTTCAGATGTATGTAACAGGCAGGAAATATGCCCTGCAAGGAGAAAAAAAACCCTGTTATGTTTGCACCATTTCAATTTGAAAATTAAACATGAGATCTAAAATGACTCCTGATATCCAGATGCACTTGAAAGAAACTCGAGTTCCTCGCCTAAGCTAATAACTCATCTCTCGGGCCCAGACCTCCTCGTAAATCAGCTCACCTTTTTCGAGCGCCTCCTCAGCCGGTGTCCCCTGAACCAACCTGCAAGACAAGATGTAGTACATTACTGATATTGTAAACAGCTGTGATTGCATTACGCTGACAATATGCATCTCATTACCGGCGCAAGCGCTCGTTCCTACGCACAAGTGAGCGCTCGTATTTCCCCGTATCCGGGGGATGTGTTAAATAAATCACTCTGTGACATGATCTCTGAGGCTCTGAACAAAACATTCAACGCTAATGATTTTTTACAAATTGTATGTGCTCGGGGCCAAGCATGCTTATGCACAACAGTTGAACAATGCCTGTATGGAAAGAGACTGCATTCGACAAAAAAATTGAATACGTTTAAGGGGTAATTATTAAAAATGTCGAGCTCTGGAAAATACGCTGGCTGCTCATGGAATATGACCGACTCCAATCTCACATGCTACGACGGAGTGAAGGCATTACTCTCGTTGACAAAGAAATATGACTCCATTTTCCCAGAATGCCATTGGTGTCAAACCTGTGGAGAATCCATCACAGGCAAACGAAGAAAGTGTGTGTGTGTGTGTGTGTGTGTGCGCGCGCGTGTAGAAAACTCACCTTCATACGTCTCCAATATGTGTACCGTGTCCCCGATCTGCAGTGAAAGCTCCTCCTCACTGCGAGGATCATAGTTATAAATCGCTAAAAGACAGAATGAGAAGAATAAAATTAGGTACATGTCAGCAACACAGGACCGCAATGCTAGCACATTACCAAGAACACATTCAGAGTGTGTACGTTTAAGCAAGTCTAGAAGGTTTTTCGTGCAATTCCTTTATTTAATCTGTACACAACGGAACAAAAATCTTGTTTCGTCCAGGCCATGTTACATGAAATGAAGTACACAGCAGAGCTGCACAACAGCATGACACGAGTACAGAATGTGCAACAAACTCTCAGGATGCTCAGGAGCGTGCTCGGTAATTAGACAGGACAACAGAAGTGTACTGGTTAATACAGTGAAATATTTTGTAATGTATTTATTTATCAGATACTTTAATCCAAAGCAATTTACAAGTGAGGCAATACAATGCAAAGTGATAAGAGTAGAAGGGGGGAGTGCTGGGGCACAATTGATTTTTTTTTTTTTAGGTGTTTATTGAGTGTTTAGACATTTTTTATACATTCCACCTCAGAGGGACAAGCAAAAAAACAAAAAAACAAAAAAACAAAACAGTAATAAACAATACTGATAGTCATTTTTTTCTTTCTTCTTAGTAGTACAACAGCTATTTTTTTTTAGCAAGCTCTTTTGATTTTCTGCATATGAACACCTAACCCCTGCAATATAATCACAGTAAATGTGAAGGTGTAAATCTTAGTTGTTAATTACTTTAATAATAATCTATCCTTGCCTGTACAAATAGATACAAGGCAGAAGTCAGTGCTAGAAGAGTAAAGTGAGGGTTGCAGCATGTGCATCACATCACATCACATCACATCACACATGGGAGCAAAAAACAGAAAGTGTCTTATAAGCAGAAAAAGATTTCAGGAAGCAGTTTATCACGAATAATTAATAAATACTGAAGGTGACTAATGAAGAAAGTAGTATGCAGAAAATCTAACCATTTACACCAGTTATAAAGCCATAATTTAGACACTACTCGCTTTCTCGGTACAATCAGACACACTAGTTATGAGTTCACTTCTGTCATGTGGTCTCTGACCAGCTGTTTTGTTCCGCACCACCGGTGTAATAAAAGCAGTTTACAGGCAAGCCTTGCAAACTAATGTATTGAGTCTATAAAATAAAGCTAATATTTATTTCTCCCTGTTCATCAGTCCCTTTCTGGCTTTCTCAGTTTGCTCACATTCACAGGGTCTACAGGCAGACCCTCAGGCAGGCAGACTGAGCAGCTTTACAGTCACCATGAGGTGTCACACAGAGACCAGGAGTCTTTAGCAGAGGTCTGTGAATGACTGGGATATGAGGAAAGAAAGTGGCAAAGAGCTAAACAGCGATCCTTGAGACAGGTAAGTTGACTTAGCAGCCAAATGGGGTGAGTCTACACTCCAACTGCTATACACTATTTGTGACAGCTACACTTAGACCCATAATTAGTGGTCAGTTTCTGAGCACTGGGCAGCTGAATATGTATGGTGGAAGACTGTAAGCTAGCACTGAAACTGATGTGAATTATTAAAAAACAAAAACAAAACTCAAGACTGCTATTCCCAATACACTCATACAAGTCTCTCTCTCTCGCTCACACACACACACACACACGTTACTTTCCAGGTGTACATTACGTTCTATACCCACCTCAGCCCTTCTTAACCATCAATGCAAAGCCACCACACAGCTGCATTACATCATTTCCACCTGCCCAAGTTCTCCCCCATTATTTTGTTTCCTTAATTGACATCCTGCAGCTGCCTATATCGGATTTAACCCACATGTGCTCATTTGTGAACCTGTAAAGCACCTGTAAGTGCTTATCAATCCCAGCTGTCTACCGCATTCCCTTAATAACAACGAGCACGGTTCCACCTTGTACCCTGGTACAACGAAGACTTGCATCACCCTGGCATCCAGGCGGTGGACTGAACTTCCTGTGGCTGTCCAAACAGAGAGTCAAGTCTGCTTTCAAATACAGATTGAAGCTCCACCTGTTCACTAAACACCCAAAAGAGCACTAAAGATAAGAATGGTGCAGTTGGGTTGCAGTACAAACTAGTACTTGATAGTGTTCTCGATCCTGAACTATTTGCACTAGCATAAGAATATGTAGATGACCAGTGCTCATCTGGACCACTCCTAATTCTGTTGATCTGTTTTCTAAGTCTAAAATCACTACACCCTTTAACAGTTAAAGTGTCAAGTGACCCCATCACTACTTAATCTGGCAGTGACACTGATGTGTTTGAAAACTTCAGCATTACTCAACATTGATATCATAACACTTTACATATAAAGTGACCTGTATGGTGGGAGGAACTGGTAAGAGGCAGTTACTCAGTAAGCATACTTTATAAAGTGGCACCTACAGGTGTGTATAAATGTAGGTCCACTTTATTTACTCAATTTATTTTATCCATCTCTAATTATCAGGGTTTGAGCTGCAAGACAAACACACAACCATACACACCAACACACACAAAAAGTATGAGAACGACACTGAACAGAGCATCACATAAGATTAGTGGTGACACCATTACAACAGCACTTGTACAGAGTAACCTCCTACCACACACACACAGCTTTTATTTATTCACCCTCAGTCAGATCTCTATAAAATGCCTGAGAACAGCAGACAAAAACAAGCTCACTCAGCAAGCAACAAAGACTTACTTTCAGACAACAGAATTTTACCCCAGCGCCATAAAGTTAAACAATAAATTCCAGGCAAGTGTTGGAAAATCCTTAACAGTTCATCATCGATAGCTCTCACCCTTAGAGCAAAATAGAGCAAAAACAGTGGCATTTATTGTATAGAAGGTTTATTTGCAGTCTGCCTACAACTGTACAGTCAAATGCCAACAAAATAAGTCATTTCTTCTTCAGTGGCAAGAACAGAAAGGATCAAATTCAAAGTAGTAGTGAAAGAATCTACTACTACTACTGCTACAACACACAACCAGTATTAATACACACTAACCAGGCATAACATTATGACCACATGCCTAATATTGTGTTGGTCCCTCTTTTGCTGCCAAAACAGCCCTGACCCGTCATGCACTGTGTATTCTGACACCTTTCTATCAGAACTAGCATTAACTTCTTCAGCAATTTGAGCAACAGTAACTCGTCTGTTGGATCGGCTCACACGGGCCAGCCTTCGCTCCCCACAGGCATCAATTAGCCTTGGCCATCCATAACCCGGTCACTGGTTCATCACTGTTCCTTCTTTGGACCACTTTTGATAGATACTGACCACTGCAGACCGGGAACACCCCACAAGAGCTGCAGTTTTGGAGATGCTCTGATCCAGTCGTCTAGTCATCACAATTTGGCCCTTGTCAAACTCGCTCAAATCTTTACGCTTGCCCATTTTTCCTGCTTCTAACATCAACTTTGAGGACAAAATGTTCACTCTCTGCCTAATATATCCCACCCACTAACAGGTGCCATGATGAGGAGATAATCAGTGTTCTGCATGTCACCTCGCAGTGCTCATATTGTTATGGCTGAACGGTGTAAAAACATACCCAGCCATGTCTTACCCACAAATTCATACATTTAAACATAAAAATGTATAATTTACATCCTGCACTTCTGTAAAGCTTCTTTGTTACAATCTCCATTGTAAAAATCGCTATACAAATAAAACTGAATAATACTCGGGTGGGGCATCCAAGTATATCGATGCCTACACAAACATCTCAGCCAGTATAAATTATTAACCGTTCAAAGTAGGCTCAAGGGCAGGCTGTGAAAAGCTGAGAAGTATGAGACAGACTGGAAAAGTTTCTGCTTTCCTGCGGATATGTTCATGCTAATAAACTCATGAGTTTGGCCATTATATTCACTTAAATTCAATATTTATAAAAAAAAAAAAAAAAAAAAAAAAAAAAAAAACCCACAAGCCTTCATTTAGTCCTCTATTCCAGAATAAATTATTCCAATATGAGCATGAGGGAAACGTCTTCAAAATATAATCTCACTTAAGACACACAGTGTGATCCTATTGCTGAAAGGATATAACTGAAAGACTGCTACATAATAAAAATGTCAAATAAATAAACAAAAATATGCAACAAATTCTATGCATATAAATGTTTATGGCTTTGAAAATGTCCATCTTATGAAGACCAGACTAGTATTTGAGCAAGGAAATTCATTCAGGAGTTCATGTATCAGCATGGAACATGGCAGTGAATAGGCCAAATCCATCAGCAGCCTGAACCCAGTGTCCAAATCTAATCAGCACAGTACACTACCTCCACCGCGTCTCCGTTCCAGCCAGGAGCTTTCATTTGCCTTTGTTCTGCTGCCGTCCTGCGTCCTACTATTTATCCAGACGCATGCGGAGAAGTGAAAAACACAGAGATAGACAGAGGAAGAGAGGAAGAGCAAGCAAGAAAGCATGAACAATAGAAGAGGAAAATGACTCCGGCGAATCAGTGACCGAACGAATACAACCGAAAAGCACAAAAGGGTGACTGATAGAGGAAGGAGCAGAGAGACCCTCTCTCATGCTTCTTCAGAAATTGTTTTGAAAGGATTTTAAACTCTTACGTACGATTCATACTGCATGCCTTCACAGTATGGTACAGGTCAAGCTTGACTAGGGGCCAAGAATTCCCTCATAATAAGTGTCTATACCAAATTTTGAACTATATAATCAATTTGAAATGTATAATTAGCTTATCCGACGGGAGGCATTGGTGGCTCAGTGGTAGGTTACTCGCCTATCATGCGGAAGGCCCGGGTTCGATTCCAGCCAATGCCTCAACCCCAGCCACTGGATGCAGTGCCGGTCCCAAGCCCGGAAAAAATGGGAGGGTTGCGTCAGGAAGGGCATCCGGCGTAAAACATTTGCCAAGTTGTTGTGCGGACCAGTTGGTCCGCTGTGGCGACCCCGAACAGGGAGCAGCCGAAAGCTAATTAGCTTATCCGACATTAATTAAGAATTATTCATTCATTCATTCATTCATTCATTCATTCATTGTCTACCGCTTATCCGAACTATTCTCGGGTCACGGGGAGCCTGTGCCTATCTCAGGCGTCATTGGGCATCAAGGCAGGATACACCCTGGACAGAGTGCCAACCCATCGCCGGGCACACACACACTCATTCACTCACGCAATCACACACTACAGACAATTTAGAGATGCCAATCAACCTACAATGCATGTCTTTGGACCGTGGAAGGAAACCGGAGTACCCGGAGGAAACCCCCGAGGCACGGGGAGAGCATGCAAACTCCACACACACATATGGCGGAGGTGGGAATCGAACCCCCAACCCTGGAGGTGTGAGGCAAACGCACTAACCAAGCCACCATGCTCCTCTTTAATTAAGGATTAATCAATCATTTATTAATGTTTCAGAGAGCAGGAAGAGAAAAGTCTTAAGACTTTTTCATAATAGTTGATAGTTTTTAGAGAAAAATCATCATAAATATGTCCTGTTTTATGTAAAAACAGCAGCCTTCAAATGCTTTCAATATATTTTATTGAATGTGAACATGGCAAGAACAATCGTGAACTGTTGGGATTTATTATATAGTCATTAAAACTGTTAAACACTGTCATCAAGGAACATACATTGCTTATTCAAGCCACATCACGTCAAGCTAAACAGATTTATAATGGTACACGAGGCAATTCGGTTTCATTCTATGATGATTAGCATTGATATAAAAAGGTGGCCATTTGGACATAAAACAAAAAACAGGACAAAGAACATAGTCTTGGTCATGGAAGCTCCCAGTCGAAACGGGCGACATTCACATCCATACCATGCCCTCAGTATTATAAAGACTGCTCCGCTGGCCAGTTAAAATCCAGGATGAATATACGACAGAGGGCAATCTAGGTTCATGTTATTATCAACATGCTGACGGACAGCAGACAAGCCGCACTTTAGTGATCTCTCAGAGTTTACAATAGGCACAAAAAGATCAGGTGATGTTTTTCTAGTCCTCAGCTGTCCCGTATATGTACGTCTGTGCTCAGAGTAGCCTCAGATTCCTGTTTCTGGTTGACGGGAGTGAAATCTGATGCGGGTTTCTACTGATCTGTGTCAGTTTTTGACGTTTTGTCCATTCTGGGATGCTTTTCTGCTCACCACGGTCGTAAAGAGTGATGACTCTATAGATTATCCTATCACTTTGAACACATGTACCCCATTATCCCCTGCGCTCTCTCACCAACAGGGCTCACTGGTTGTTTTCTCTGGAAATTCTACAGACTGATTGATTCAGTAAGCATAATGCAGAAAATCATGCAGATACAGGTCAAGCACTTGACACAACAACCAACTTACTGAAAAGTGGATATGATCATAACGTCATCTTTAAAATGCTCAATTCCCTTCCTCAGTTATAACTGCATAATATGAAAACAGACAGATAGGAGTGTTTTACATCCAAACTGAATTGCAGCTTTTGGAATAAAAAGATGAAGTTTGGCTTATATTCAAAACTCGACTTTATATTAGCTTTAGAAATTAAATATAAAGTAACCTTAAATGTCATTGATTTAAAAATGTAGATAGGACAGTACTTTAAAGTTCAAAACTTTTTGAATTAGTATATAATATTAAGCTACCGTTCATAAACCCCTCAAAGTGGCCAAATGATGTATATAACATACCTCACTAACAAAAACAGGCACCATTTATCTGCGCCATGGGTGGAAAAGGATCCTGCATAAATAGCTGTAAGTGTTCGGCTTACTTACGCGCACACCCCCACACTCGCAGCTGCTGCATATTAGCTCAACTCAATAGTGATGTGATCAGAATTAAAAGTGAGGCTGGCAAAGAGGCCAATATCTAGTTCTAATCCATGTGCAAATATGTGCAACAGGTTATTAAGGAGGAAAAGAGGTGCAGAGAGCGGCAAAGAGAGAGAGCGAGTGCAAAGCAAAGAGAAAGCAGAGAAAGAGATAAAAGGTTCGCCACCAACCGAGAAAATCAGAGAGGAATAAAAGAGGGCATAGAGAATGAGTCTGAGGAAGTGTGTGCGAGTGTGTGTGTGTGTGGTAGTTTGGCAGAATGAAGAGCTCCCTGAAGCCTTGCAGTGCTCCCGAGTGGCACTGTGCTGCCCACTTTCCTCATTGTAAAGCAGTATTTCTCCCTCCACGGTGGCTCTGAATGAACAGAGTGCATTGAGAAGCCTGCAGGAGAAACCCTGAGCAGGATTCCCTGTGGCAGGGCTGTTTCTTGTCCTGTCTCGCTATCTCACACACACAAACGCACTCCAATATCTCCAATAAGCCACACTGAATGACCCCTGCTGTCTCGGAGAGAAACACTATCAAAATCCACTTACAGATTTATAAAGGCTGCACATCACCTCTCAATCTCAGGAATAATAGGAAATAATGTCACGGAGTAATAAAATCAATCCCGCAACCTGGACAGCCTGTAAGAGAATGCTGCTGAGCTGAAAAGAAAAAAAAATTTTTTTATATAAAATGATGTCATACACAGGACAGGCAGCACACACAGCCTTTGCAGGCACACTTGCTTAATGCAGTGATAGCTTTAAAAAAAAAAAAAAATTAAAAAATTTTAAAAAAGTGCACAGAAAGAACATGCCTACAACTATTTAAACTAAAATCAGAGTTACCAGATTGCCCTAGTGTGTTTATGCATATCATCACATACAAGACTCAATGACAGGAAGAACATTGTACCATTGCATTAGTAACACGTGTGCACCTGCAGGTATCCTGTCAGCCAATTATATGGCAGCAGCACAATTCAGATACAGGTCAAAAATTCCACTTCATGTTCACATCAAACAGAAAGTGGAAAAAAATGTCGTGTGTGTGATTTTAGCCCTGGCATATTTGTTGGTCCCAGAGAATCTGGTTTGAGTATTTCAGAAACCTTATCTCTGGGACACAGACGAGTCTCTAGAGTTTACACAGAGGTGTGCAAAAACATTGTGAGTGAGTGAAGGAAATAGTGAAGGAAGTTGTGAGTGAGGGTAGGAAGTTGTGAGTGAGGGTAGGAAGTTGTGAGTGAGGGTAGGAAGTTGTGAGAGAGGGTAGGAAGTTGTGAGAGAGGGTAGGAAGTTGTGAGAGAGGGAAGGAAGTTGTGAGAGAGGGAAGGAAGTTGTGAGTGAGGGTAGGAAGTTGTGAGAGAGGGTAGGAAGTTGTGAGAGAGGGAAGGAAGTTGTGAGTGAGGGTAGGAAGTTGTGAGAGAGGGTAGGAAGTTGTGAGAGAGGGTAGGAAGTTATGAGTGAGGGTAGGAAGTTGTGAGTGAGGGTAGGAAGTTGTGAGAGAGGGTAGGAAGTTGTGAGTGAGGGTAGGAAGTTGTGAGTGAGGGTAGGAAGTTGTGAGAGAGGGAAGGAAGTTGTGAGTGAGGGTAGGAAGTTGTGAGAGAGGGTAGGAAGTTGTGAGTGAGGGTAGGAAGTTGTGAGTGAGGGTAGGAAGTTGTGAGAGAGGGTAGGAAGTTGTGAGTGAGGGTAGGAAGTTGTGAGAGAGGGTAGGAAGTTGTGAGAGAGGGTAGGAAGTTGTGAGAGAGGGTAGGAAGTTATGAGTGAGGGTAGGAAGTTGTGAGTGAGGGTAGGAAGTTGTGAGTGAGGGTAGGAAGTTGTGAGAGAGGGTAGGAAGTTGTGAGAGAGGGTAGGAAGTTGTGAGAGAGGGAAGGAAGTTGTGAGAGAGGGTAGGAAGTTGTGAGAGAGGGTAGGAAGTTGTGAGTGAGGGTAGGAAGTTGTGAGAGAGGGTAGGAAGTTGTGAGTGAGGGTAGGAAGTTGTGAGAGAGGGTAGGAAGTTGTGAGAGAGGGTAGGAAGTTGTGAGTGAGGGTAGGAAGTTGTGAGTGAGGGTAGGAAGTTGTGAGTGAGGGTAGGAAGTTGTGAGTGAGGGTAGGAAGTTGTGAGTGAGGGTAGGAAGTTGTGAGTGAGGGTAGGAAGTTGTGAGTGAGGGTGAGTGTGGAAACGCCTTGCGGACAGAGAAAAATGGCCAGATTGGTTTGAGCTGCCAGGATGGATATAGTAACTAAAATAATTTTTTTTTTTTTTACTACCGTGGTGAGAAAAGCAAGTCGGACCACACAATGCAACAAACCCTGAGGTGGATAAGCTACAACAGCAGGAGACCACACTATGATCCATCTGTCAGACAAGAAGAGGAATCTGAATCTATCATGGGCACAGACTCACACAAACTTCAACTGTCCAGTTCGGGTGAAGAGAAATACACCAACAGACATAACTGCATATTAATCTGTCAGCTTCGAGGCAACTGCCTGCTTATACACTGTGACTAACTGTGAAACATTGACATGTGGCACATACCACCATCACAATGTTCAATTTCAACTTTTACATTCCACAAACACGACAACTATCTAGATTTGTACAATTTATTACTTCAGGACAATTGATTGAATACATGATTACCATGTAAACTCTGAATTACTGAGAGTCCTCACCAATAAGAGGCAGAAATGTGTTTTTGAAAACCTTAATGAGTATTGTTAATCCAATTTTTTGTGCTGCAATCTTAATATGAGTAGGCAGGGGTTATGGTTTGCAATCACAACAATAATGGCAAAAAAGTCATTTCCTACCAACTCCCATTTACACCTCTGCTGAAAAAACATTGAAGAAATTAAAAATACAAACTTGTTCATTTCAGAGGCACTACTTTCAATTCTTTGTCTATCGAGATGTTTTAACCTCCTCAAAAAAGGGAGCAAAAAAATAAAGGCAGACTGTCTAAAGGCAAAGGGATGGGCAAACTGGAGATTCATGTCATTTCTGAGGAATCGTATACCAAGCAAAACGTTTAGGAACCCACTAAAACTCACATTAAAGATAAATACGCAAGTGAACTATTAAGACAGACAGATCCGAGCAGAGCAAAAAAAATTTGTGCACAGAAAGCTGTGATATGAATGCAACCTCGGCATAAAAACACAACTCAAGTGTGGTAAGGGTTTTACGAAGGGGAATTAACTAAATTAGGACTAACCAAAAGCTGACTAAATATCATAAAAATGGCCACACAGCCAGAAAACGTGCATGTGATCACATAGCATTAGACTTCCAGGAGTGGTTTGACTAATCAGACTCAGTGCGTCTTTAATGCAATTACACCTATTGATTACAGGGGAAAAAACCTATAGGGAGATCTAATCCTGACACCCTGGACACATGAAATGACCAAAATTAGCCCGGATCTCAACAGCACTCCTTCCCTATGTAGACGGCTGAAATTATACAGTATGACACGAGTTGTGAAGCACTGTTACATTTGACTAGACAACATAAAATGAGAAAAATCCTTGTGTGGAATTTGGAAAGTCTGACCGACAACTGAAAAATAAAAGCTCCGTTTTGTATTTTGAGCCCATCATACACTTCAATAGCAGGGAACACGACCGGCGTGACCGCAACGAGGGGGGACAAAAAAGGCAGCCTGTGCAAAGGACGCAGCAGTAATTCCTTTTTAGTCTTCCCATTAATAGAAGCTAATTGGAGGCTGTAATGCAGAGACACAGGCCTGAGAGTTTTTAATGGCCACTGCCAAAAACAAAAGAGCTCACCAACTTCACAGAGCGCCACAGGTCCCTGTTCCCACATTAAATCAATTACATTCAGTAATCCATCATGTTTATCTGTACAGCTGCTCAGATAGCACTGCTGCAATTAACCTGCCATTTAACAGTACACAAAGCGAAGGAGCAACAAGGTGGGAGGATGGAGTGGAGGGATGCGAAGTGAACAGAACTACACTACAGACAGAATCAAAGTGTTATTCTCAGCAGCGCAGAGAGGTGGCTGCCAGATCTCCGGCTGCGTTCTAATAAGCGTGTCCTTTTACACTCAAACAGGCAGGCTGGGATATTACAGCTCGCTGTCAGAGACGCCGACATAGACACAAGCGTGTTTAGACTGCTCCAGCACAAAGGAAAACCCTGCTCCAGCATTAAAACACAAGCTTTAACACAACCTGTATACAGAACGAGTGGAGTGAATGTATGTATTCAATATGCACGCCATTTGATCGACTCTATATGACATTTTTTGCAAGAATGGGAAAACACACACAACTCCATCTTAGACGATTTGTATTTCTTCCCCACTTCTTTTTGACTGCACACTGTTCCGCTTCAGAGGCAATATCTCCAAAAACACAATTGCTTTGAACCCGCTCCTTCAAACCTCGCCCTAAACACTCAACTTCGTCACATCATCAAATCATATGTTTCTGAACAGCTACGTTTACAAGATATCAGTCACTCCCTGAGCTGTGGGTGGAGCACAAGAGCCTGAGACTGGACTTTAGTTAATACCTAGTTCCTTACTAATGACCCCATTCCTAAAGGTTCATCTCTGTTCAGCTTCAGCCTGAGGCACCTGAAGACAGCGACTCAGATCTCTGTACAAGTTCAGGCAAAGCTTCATCATCAGCTGAGAAAAAGCATTCTTCTTGTGGTTCATCAGTTACATGCCTGCATGTCACTCTGGGTCTACATGTTTAAAATAAAAGCAAGCTCTGAATATAACTACAGCTTTGTAGATGTGTAGTGTGTTGCATTATGGGTATCAAGATGTTAACATCAAGGTATCAGATTAGTAACATTTCAGTAGAAGCAAATTCAAGGTTAGTTAAAATAGACAATCTTGCACTTTAACTGTAAATCATCACACAGAAACAGACATACACCGCATTTGATTGGCTTACAAGACCAAGTCTAGTGAATTCAGGTCAAAATTCATTTTCAAAGTCAAAAGTAGACACCAATGCGTCCTCCATGCCCTGCATCCTTTCCCCAGGGGATTTCCTGTAGGATTTTGTCATCGGCTTAACCGTTGCTGTTGTCACCTCCGAGTCGTTATACAACAATCTTCATCCATTTTCAGTACAGTATATCCTACACAGTGTCCTGAAAAAACCTGGAGTGTCTCCCAGGGGACTCGGTACACAAAGCAGGAAACCCTCTGGACCGAGTGCCAACTCATCACAGCACCATTCTTCATATTTCATCTCAATTGCTGGAAAAAAAAATTACTTTTACTGGCTTCATACTGTCTGAAGATTCACCCCAATCCTCACTGACTGGAATAACAACTCTATTTGTAAATTCTTCTCGTAAAAGATCTTTAAGGCATAATTTGGTGTTATATACAAACAGAAATAAACATTACGTTAATAACTCATGAAGCTAATGTTTTTACCCAGGAAAGAGAGACTGCATAAATCCTAAACTCTAAGCTTTAGGAGGCAAATTATTGCAAAGTGCATTTTAACTGGATTTCAGTTTGTTTTATCTTAAGGCAGCTAATGAATAGTAACCAAATTGATTAGCATCATTTAACGTCGTGCAGCGAGGAAAAGCGGGAGTAAATAAACCCCAAATACGTTCAATACAACATCAGGAATATACATATGGCACAATTAATGGCTCTGAAGCTATAGGCATTTGATTGGAAATGCCACTAAAGGTTAAGGAAGTAAAGAAAAAACAGGCTGAATGTCGGCGATCGATTCCCGGCCGAGGGAGGCGAGGCTGAGAAAATCCCCGTAGATAACAACTTTATCCGTGTTTCACAAGAAGAACAATCAAAAGGTAGTGCCGATCACATGCTATAGATTCTGAAAGGATCACCCCTGTGTGTGTGAGTGAGTGACAGAGAGAGAGAGAGAGAGAGAGAGAGAGAGAGAGAGAGAGAGAGAGAGAGTGTGTGAGAGAGAGTGTGTGTGTGTGTGTGTGTGTGTGTGTGTGTGTGTGGGGGTGGGGGTGGGGGTGGGGGTGAGTGAGTGAGTGAGTGAGTGAGTGAGAGATAATGAGGGATTGGAAATGAGATATAATGGTGCGGATTGGAGGTGGAGATGGAGGATGGGGGTGTCTGAGGAAAGCAACACACCATCCTTCAAACACAGAGGGTCATTATAATGAATGGAGACTGGACAGTTTTCCTAAGCTCAAGGCATTTAACGCCCACGCCAGTAACCGGACCGAGCCTGCGGAGACAACACGCGTCAGCTAATGGTGTCTTGTCGTTGCCAGGACTTCCTGCAAATGAGCCGGAAACCTTCTCT
The DNA here is from genome assembly GCA_033459395.1 of Hemibagrus guttatus. Taxonomy (NCBI): domain Eukaryota; kingdom Metazoa; phylum Chordata; class Actinopteri; order Siluriformes; family Bagridae; genus Hemibagrus; species Hemibagrus guttatus. The sequence continues at coordinate 19,070,841 of JAUCMX010000012.1, forward strand.
AAAATGATTGGATCTCATCTGCTAGATAACAGTCTACAATTATGACGTGATTCTCAGCTATAAAATCACAACAAAAACAATCAATCAAATCGTATAAAAAAATGGGGTAATCTATAAAAAAAAGTAATAATTCCTAAATATTTGTGCGTATTAAGTGAATAAATAATAGCTTTAAAGCAGATTTAGTAACATAGCTAGATGAGCATGGGAAGCGTGAGCTTAATGGAAAAAATTGCTCAGGAATCATCAGTAAGATCAGGATGAGACTAATTACTTGGCCAGGTTTTTTTTATAACATGAAAAGCCGCTCAAGCCGAGAGTGATGAGACGCACTGGTAATTCCTTACACAGCTGGGTTTTAAGTTTTTTCTTGATTAGCCATAACGTTCAATCCTCATCAGTGTGTACATCTCTCTCAGACACACCCCGTCTCTCTCTCACACACACCACGTGTCACATGCACACACACACACCCTGTCTCACAAACGACACCTTTTAAAAGTCTACTTAAACTTTTAAATAGTCTCAAACAATATTCAGGAGGAAAAAAACATCATACACCAAAAACAGTCAAAAATCAAGGCCAAAACAGCATCAGAATAACAATGAGGCACACACACACACACACACACACACACACACTCGCGTCTGCCAAATGACACCCTCAATCTTTAAATCTGACAGACTGAATCTGTTCGCACTCCGTCATCATAAACAAAAGCAGCAAGCACACTCCACAGAAGAGACAATATGCAAGAATTTAGTTTCATTGAAAATTGAACAATGTTCGCTCATGTTTTATGCACTTATAGACAGATAAGATGTCTTGACTTCCCTCAAGTTAGCATCCCATCGCTAGAGAAATGGAGAAGACGCTGAAGAGTTTGTGCCAAAAAATAATGTGCTACTTTGCTTTGTTGCAAGAAAATGACTAAAAAAAACTATTTGCAAACTATTTTATACATCTAAATCTATATATCTAAATCAGCGTGAACTAATGAATTAATCAAAAGCATGTGCATGTCAATATTTGTTTACCAGACCATGCACAGACACGTTGGCGGAAATTAGCGCATAATCAAGCAAACGCCGAGATATTTGTTAAAATTATTGAAGATTCTCTACAGATTTGGACTAGGATGTGTCAACGTATGACATCACCACAACACGCATTCAGCCAAAGCCCTGTTCAATTCATGTGCATCAAACGAGAGTACAGCTATAACAAAGTAATTAAATAATAACACATACATATTACATTCAGTGGCAGATGTTTAGACAGATCCTGTGCTTACAATTTCGCCAATTCAAGTAGTTTTCCACAAAAAGGCATGAGAATTTTGAAAAAACATGCAGCAAAATCTAAAATTTTGGCCGCAATAAAAACAAAGAAACCTCCTGGAGGGAACGATTTCAAATTTAGCGCAATAGCTAATAGTTGATTAGAGTTGAGTTGAGTTGAGTAGAGCAGAGCAGAGTAGAGTTGAATAGAGTAGAGTAGAGTAAAATAGAGCAGAGCAGAGCAGAATAGAGTAGAGTAGAGTAGAGCAGAGCAGAGTAGAATAGAGCAGAGCAAAAAATAGAGTAGAGCAGAGCAGAATAGAGCAGAGCAGAGCAGAATAGAGCAGAGCAGAATAGAATAGAGCAGAGCAGAGCAGAATAGAGCAGAAAAATAGAGCAGAATAGAGTAGAATAGAGCAGAGCAGAGTAAAAAGCAGAGCAGAGCAAAAAGCAGAGCAGAATAGAGCAGAGCAGAGTAGAATAGAGCAGAGCAGAATAGAGCAGAGCAGAATAGAGCAGAGCAGAGCAGAATAGAGCAGAAAAGAGTAGAATAGAGCAGAGCAGAGTAGAATAGAGCAGAGCAGAGTAGAATAGAGCAGAGCAGAGCAGAATAGAGCAGAGCAGAATAGAGCAGAGCAGAGCAGAAAGCAGAGCAGAGCAGAGTAGAATAGAGCAAAAAGCAGAGCAGAGCAAAAATAGAGCAGAGCAGAGTAGAATAAAAAGCAGAGTAGAATAAAAAGCAGAGCAGAATAGAGCAGAGCAGAGTAGAATAGAGCAGAATAGAATAGAGCAGAGTAGAATAGAGCAGAGCAGAGTAGAATAGAGCAGAGCAGAGTAGAATAGAGCAGAGCAGAGTAGAATAGAGCAGAGCAAAAATAGAGTAGAGATAGAGCAGAGCAAAAATAGAGCAGAGCAGAGTAGAATAGAGCAGAGCAGAGTAGAATAGAGCAGAGCAGAGTAGAATAGAGCAGAGTAGAGCAGAGAGAGTAGAGTAGAGCAGAGTAGAGCAGAGCAGAGTAGAATAGAGCAGAGCAGAGAGATAGAGCAGAGTAGAATAGAGCAGAGCAGAGCAGAATAGAGCAGAGCAGAGCAGAATAGAGCAGAGCAGAGAGTAATAGAGCAGAATAGAGCAGAGCAGAGCAGAATAGAGCAGAGCAGAGCAGAGCAGAGCAGAGAGACAGAGCAGAGCAGAGAGAATAGAGCAGAGCAGAGCAGAGAGCAGAGTAGATAGAGCAGAGCAGAGTAGAATAGAGCAGAGCAGAGTAGAATAGAGCAGAGCAGAGTAGAATAGAGCAGAGCAGAGTAGAATAGAGCAGAGCAGAATAGAGCAGAGCAGAGTAGAGCAGAGCAGAGTAGAGCAGAGCAGAGCAGAATAGAGCAGAGCAGAGCAGAGTAGAGCAGAGCAGAATAGAGCAGAGCAGAAATAGAGCAGAGCAGAATAGAGCAGAGCAGAGTAGAGTAGAGCAGAGCAGAGCAGAGTAGAGCAGAGTAGAGCAGAATGCAGAGCAGAGCAGAGCAGAGTAGAGCAGAGCAGAGCAGAGCAGAGCAGAATAGAGCAGAGCAGAGCTAGAGCAGATAGAGCAGAGCAGAGAGAATAGAGCAGAGCAGAGAGATAGAGCAGAGCAGAGTAGAGCAGAGCAGAGCAGAGTAGAGCAGAGCAGAGCAGAGCAGAATAGAGCAGAGCAAAAAGCAGAGCAGATAGAGCAGAGCAGAATAGAGCAGAGCAGAATAGAGCAGAGCAGAGAGAATAGAGCAGAGCAGAGAGAATAGAGAGAGCAGAGCAGAGCAGAGTAGAGCAGAGCAGAGTAGAGCAGAGCAGAGCAGAGTAGAGCAGAGCAGAATAGAGCAGAGCAGAGCAGAATAGAGCAGAGCAGAATAGAGCAGAGCAGAGTAGAGCAGAGCAGAGCAGAGTAGAGCAGAGCAGCAGTAGAGCAGAGCAGAATAGAGCAGAGCAGAGTAGAGCAGAGCAGAGCAGAGTAGAGCAGAGATAGAGCAGAGCAGAAGAGAGAGCAGAGTAGAGCAGAGCAGAATAGAGCAGAGCAGAATAGAGCAGAGCAGAGTAGAGCAGAGTAGAGCAGAGCAGAGCAGAATAGAGCAGAGCAGAGCAGAGCAGAGCAGAGCAGAGTAGAGCAGAGCAGAATAGAGCAGAGCAGAGCAGAGTAGAGCAGAGCAGAATAGAGCAAGAGAGCATAGAGCAGAGCAGAGTAGAGCAGAGCAGAGTAGAAGAGCAGAGCAGAGCAGAATAGAGAGAGTAGAGCAGAGCAGAATAGAGCAGAGTAGAGCAGATAGAGCAGAGCAGAATAGAGCAGAGCAGATAGAGTAGAGCAGAGTAGAGCAGACAGAGCAGAGAGAGCAGAGCAGAATAGAGCAGAAGAGTAGAGCAGAGCAGAATAGAGCAGAGAGAGTAGAATAGAGCAGAGTAGAGCAGAGCAGAGCAGAGCAGAGCAGAGCAGAGAGAATCAGAGCAGAGAGAGCAGAGCAGAGCAGAGCAGAATAGAGCAGAGCAGAGTAGAGCAGAGCTAGAATAGAGCAGAGTAGAATAGAGCAGAGCAGAGTAGAGCAGAGCAGAGCAGAGCAGAGCAGAATAGAGCAGAGCAGAGCAGAATAGAGCAGAGCAGAATAGAATAGAGCAGTGTCAAGTTGAGCAAAGTAGAATTGAATAGAGTAGAGCAGAGTAGAGTTGAGAAGAGGTGAATAGAGTTAAATAGAGATGAGTAGTAGAGTAGCAGTGGGGGGAAAGCAGGTTTAGTAAATCACTCATCAATGAACAATAGTTGCTGATGGTGAAGAAAAATAATAGGCATGAGCTGTTATTCTGCCTCAGCTGGCTTTGTCTGGAGATATTCTCTCACCTTGCCAGCGTTCCTGCTTTGCGCTGCTAGCGATGATCTCATCAGATTATTTGTTCAGTTGTTTTTTTCTTCTTCTTGATTCTCCTCTTGAGATTTCCTCTCAAAATTTTCCCAGTGCACAGTTTTGCCATCTGCTTTGTCTGATTGAAATTATTCATCGTAAAATATGTTCAAATCGCTGTTCTTTTCTGTCATGGGTTCGTTAACGCGACAGATTAGACTGGGTTTACTGAATTCCACGTGGGACCGGAACCAGCATTGGTATGCGTCCGTAATTAAAGCACATTTCTTTCTGGTTTGGTTGTGATTTGAATTAATGGGGAGTAATTTGTTGTAATGTCACTCTTAGACACAGACAGTAAAAATGAAACAGTCCAACGTGAGAAAAATTGACAGCACCAATCAGCAAAAACATGCATCAAACCAACACCATGGATTCCTGCTGTTCTAGTTACTGTAGGACTGAAAGGAAGAGCTGCACACGAAAGAAACCAGCAGATTATGATGTGAAGAAGGTAAAGATATAAAGTGGAGGTTTGGCGACCCGAGTCCATCCTCCATCACTTCTCGCTTCACTACTCCTCCGACTTTGCTCATCTCCACTCAGCACGACACTGACAGACGACCTTAAAAATACTGCTGACTGCAAGCTGACGGACAGGAGACACCAATTCAATTTCTCGCGACTCACAAAACATGAATTAGTGACAGAATCAATGAGAACGGCTTAACATTGGGAGGCCCCGTTTATGCCCTCTTTATTAAAAAATTAAATTAAAATAAAATAAAAAAAAAAAAATCAAGGGCAATATCTGGGTGAAAAAAGGTGAAAAGTTCTTGTTTACAATATCCTTTTATTTTTTGTTTTCACAAAATAACAGTCAAAAATAAAGTACAGTAAAAAATAAATGACTTTTTTGTTTTTTTCTTTTGGAAAATGTAAATATAATATAAAATATTGAAAGAAAAGATATTAAAGCAAAAGCAATATTTGCACTATTTGCTTTCAACTGTGCTGCTACTATTTTTACTATTTCACTTTCTGAACCCGACATAAATTTGAAAATCTTTTGTGATTATGAAATGACAAAAAAACCAAAGCAAAACTCAGTACCTTTAAAGGAGTTTTACTGTTTACACCATAATTAACATTAAACTAATCATACAGTCATGTTCATTTAGCTGAACATTGTGTTGTTACTGCTCAGACCCAACACGGCGTTATATTTTACATAAACCTGTTCATCTGACATTTCAAAACCTGCCCCAATGTCCACATTAGTATTCTGTAACACGGTTCCAATTCCTAGCTGATCAGAAGCACTTAAATGCACTTGTGACCAAGAATAAACCAGATATTAACCTGATATTAACATGTCCTCTCCTTAGCCCAAGAAATATCTGTGAAATATCTTTGAAGCTGCATGAGCTGTGAACTGAAATATTCTAGAAGCTCTGGAGCGAGACGGCGGTGGTGTGGTGTGCAGCGTCTCTACACAATCCTGCTATTGTGAGCAATGAGAGGTGGTGTGTAGACGCTGGTGATGCCTCTGAATCATCTGTTGCTGTTCAATGCACAGGCACAGAGAAAGCTACTAGAGGATGGATGGACATAGATAGATAGATGGATGAATAGATAGATAGACAGACAGACAGAGACAGATATATGGATGGATGGATAGATAGACAAAGATAGATATACAAAGACAGACAGACAGACAAAGATAGATAGATAGATAGATAGATAGATAGATAGATAGATAGATAGACAGACAGACAGACATGGATGGATAGATAGATAGACAGAGGCAGACAGACAGACAGATATATGGATGGATGGATAGATAGACAGAAAGATAGATATACAAAGACAGACAGACAAAGATACATGGACAGATACATGGATAGATAGATAGATAGATAGATAGATAGATAGATAGATAGATAGATAGATAGATAGATAGACAGACAGACAGACAGATAGACAGATAGACAGAGACAGATATATGGATGGATGGATAGATAGACAAAGATAGATATACAAAGACAGACAGACAGACAGACAAAGATAGATAGATAGATAGATAGATAGATAGATAGATAGATAGATAGATAGATAGATAGATAGATAGATAGATAGATAGATAGACAGACAGATAGATAGATAGACAGATAGATAGATAAACAGAGACAGATATATGGATGGATGGATAGATAGACAAAGATAGATATACAAAGACAGACAGACAGACAGACAAAGATAGATAGATAGATAGATAGATAGATAGATAGATAGATAGATAGATAGATAGATAGATAGATAGATAGATAGAGGCAGACAGATATATGGATGGATGGATAGATAGACAGAAAGATAGATATACAAAGACAGACAGACAAAGATACATGGATAGATACATGGATAGATAGATAGATAGATAGATATAGATAGATAGATGAATGGATGAGATAGACAGATAGGCAGACAGACAGACAGATATATGGATGGATGGATAGATAGACAGAAAGATAGATAGATAGAAAGACAGACAAAGATAGATAGATAGATAGATAGATAGATAGATAGATAGATAGATAGATAGACAGACAGACAGACAGACATATAGACAGATAGGCAGACAGGCATACAGATACATAGACAAAGACAGACAGACAGACAGATCCTGAGATAATATCGATTTCATTGACAGTTTCAGTAAATGTACAGAGGCTTTGTGTATTTTTAGATGTTACAGTCTACAGCCTATTGTCTCCAAGTTGAAGCTGACGCTGACTGCACATCACTCACTCATCTCCTTTATTCACTCACACACTAGCCTTGTGTGTCTTCCTGTTACACACACAGACAGCTAACGTCATGCTGCTGCACTCATCAGGCTTCTACACACAACTGTATGGTACAGAATGGTGTGTAGCCTTACACACACACAGACATGTAAACAAACACACGCAAACAAATACAGGCACGCGCACAAATGCAAACACAGAAGTGTGCACACGCAAACATTCGCGCACAGGAAAACACAGACACACACAAAAGTGCACGTACACACACAGGCAAACACACAAGCGCACATGCAAAGACAAGTGCGTTCACACAAACACGCACATAAGCCCGCACACACAAAAGGGCACAAGCATGCAAGCGCTCGCGCACACAAACACGCAAGCACACGCGCGCACACATGCAAACGCAGTCACTCAAAAACAACAAAAAAAAAAACACACACACAGAACTCCTCAGTGATGTCAGTGCTTGTCGGAGCTGCAGAGCCGTCATTAATCTTAGTCACACACTCTCATCTCTGACATTCTCGGCGCTGCCCTGACATTTCTCAGAGCATCAGCAGTGGACCTTCTTAACTTCTTACTGTTGGTGATTGTTGTGTAAATCAGATGGAGGGGTCAGCATCAGGGATGCGTTTGTAAACGTCAGGGATGAACCTGAAATTTCACGGATTAAATACTACGTCAGTTTTACAGAGTCACTGGTCTTCTTTGGCTGAAACCTAAATGCCATCAGAACGATCACATCATGCAGGATGCAGAGATCTCAGATCTAACACCATTGTACACACTAAACCCTTAAACTGGGTCGTAATGGTTTCACAGCATCATGATGGACAGTGTGATCGGACTCTTAACTCACTGCTGAGGATCTTAAAACACCAATTAAAATTTATTTCCGTCTTTTACGATCTACCTGTTGCTTTATTTTAGTTTTTTAGCCAGTTGCTGCGGTCAAACCATGAAAAGCCCAGTCAGCCTCTTCAAAATATTTATGTGCATAATGATTTACAGCAGCCCATTTTCTTTCATCTTTCTTACAACACATGATAGATAGATAGATAGATAGATAGATAGATAGATAGATAGATAGATAGATAGATAGATAGATAGATAGATTTTTTACTTGCTGGCAAAAAAAAGTACTAGGATGAGTCAGAAGGGGACGACTTTGATGCTGAATGCTTTGATGAATTTGGTATTTATTAATTTATTCATAGAAATTTAACTCGAAAGAAAAAAAAATAAAAATAAATAAATTACAAAAAGGACAGACTGAGGAAAGGAAGAGAGGACCATAAGCATAGAGACTCATACAAAGTCTGAGAACTGCATACAAAATAAACTACAGCATGCAAAAAGCAATGAACTAAACCTTAACCCTTTTACACACAGACACTAGTGTTGTGAAAAAGTTATAGCTAGCTAGAGCTTCTGCATTTTCTAGCATGCTAGAAACATCTCCTGAAGAACAAACAGCAGATAAGATGTTTGATTAGTTTGATTCCTTTTGTTGTCGTTTATATATGTTAATTTATATCTATATATATTTATTTTATATACATTATATATACACATTTCATTTCCACTCTACATATTCAATAAACCATTATGCTATCATATTTTTAAGCTATGTTATCATATCCTATCATGCAAGCCTTTCACACTGCCAGTTTAGTCTGAAACAGAGCTGGCGACTTCCAGTGGGAGGAGCTACCGCTGGCGAAAAGATGTGGACTGCTAATTGCGTCATCTGCCGATAAACATTATTACCATGGCAACCAGTACTCGGGATTTCGTAGCACAGTAACTCGCAGTAATAAAAATAAAATGGCTCTGCGTGAGAACGTAGCTTTTTACGCTTATTACTTTGCCACTTCACTCTCTGTGCCCTGAAGCTAATCACCAGAGTGTGTGTAATCTAACTAACATTTCTAACCATCACACAGGTACACTCCACTCTGTAAGCTATCCTAACTCATTATGATTTACCCTCTGCAATATATTTACTCCCTTTTCTCAGGTCAAGTGTATTACTTAATGGCCCATGAGCCTTCAGTGTAATCAGTTCTCCAGAATGTGACTGTGCAAGCCTGCAGCAACATTACTGAGAAAAAAACTGGGAGAGATTGAATTAATGAAGTCTTTACACACTGATTTATTTTGCAGAGATTATACTTTATGTCTCAGGTTGACATCACAGTCAAATGTGTTTTTGTTTTTTTTAACTTTTAACCGCACATGAGATGTTAAGTTGCTTGATTTGGTACAGCGGCTCTGAATAAAGGCATGTCATACTTTATTTTTGGATGCACTCTAAAATGTCTCAAGTAGTGCCAACAGCCATTCATGGCCAAGAGTCAAGAGAACAATTGGCTTTGCTGTCCCATTTTAATCTATTACCCAATGAGGGGCATATTAGGAATATTACCCAATCGGGGGCATCTGTGAGCTCATGTATGTGGAAGAGAGCAGACAGCACTCTCCTCCTCTCACTCTCGGCATGAACAGCAGTCGGTTTGTTTGGATTCGTCTTGGAGTTTTGGAATTTTAACAGTCACCCTTCCAGGCTGGAAGCTGAGGAAACCTGGATGGTGAGGGAACTGATCGATCCAATGAGCTGAGACCAAACTAAAAAGAAAAAAAAATTTGGGAAAAATATCTCTCGTCTGTCTGTAATTTTTACATAGTGCACTATATGACTCATTTAACACCCTTAGAGCACAGTGTGTTGCTTTTTCTCATCAGGAATGTTTGTACTGCTGACATTTTTTAGTAAAAGAAAAGGACAAGCCAGGGCTTGAGCCATGAAAGATCAAATATAAAATGTTTTGCACATCAATGTGGAATCAATTAAGAGGGAATATCACTGACGTGGGGGGACACGGTGGCTTGGTGGTTAGCACGTTTGCCTCACACCTCCAGGGTTGGGGGTTCGATTCCCACCTCCGCCATATGTGCGTGGAGTTTGCATGTTCTCCCCGTGCCTCGGGGGTTTCCTCCGGGTACTCCGGTTTCCTCCCCCGGTCCAAAGACATGCATTGTAGGTTGATTGGCATCTCTAAATTGTCCATAGTGTGTGATTGCGTGAGTGAATGAGAGTGTGTGTGTGCCCTGCGATGGGTTGGCACTCCGTCCAGGGTGTATCCTGCCTTTCAAAACTGTTTCAGAGAATATTTTGAACACGTTATTGCTCTATAGGTGTTTTAAATACAGATCTTATAATGTATTTCTGTAGCATGACCAGTTATATTAGTTATTTTTCTTATCTAAAGTACTTTTTAATGACATGAAATCAGACAACTTGATGGTTCACTGGATAATTAAAGGATCTTCACTCCTTCATGGAAAAAAATGCAGTACTGTCAAGGATAAAGTACCTCTGTACTGGGGACACGTTGACATGAGCTTCTCGGCCAGGATTTCAGTTCAGTTTTGACAGACTGAACAATGTGACAGACTGAAAAAAAGCTAATTTTGCCCTCTACTTTCTCATTTTGGAGACTTCCTTCTTGGGATTGGTTACAAGAAGGAAATAAAAAACTTATCTGTAAAGCCTTAATCTGGTGAATGTGCTGTTGGGCCCTATGTAGAACCTTAATTTGTTCCCATGAGTGTGATGAAGCCATACATTGTTTTTTCAGCTAGACAGGATCATTTCTTCAGCATGAAGACTGTATGATATGGTGGGAATAAAACATCAACAGTCAGTCATCAACAGAATCACAAACAGCACAGACTGTACTTCAGGGGCTTTTGACCTCAACAGTGATACCAGCATCAGAAGAAAGGGATTATTGCATGATTATTTTCGTGTATATTATGGCTAACACACACACACACACCAAACACAAGATTGACACATTTTTCCTTGAGGTTTTCTTTTCTATCTAAAGGATGACCATGCCAATCAATAGATAATTTCCCCTAAACAAGTGCCTCTTCCTGTGTATGTGTGTGAGTGTCACTGATGAAACAATAACCGTCTTCTCACGTGGGAGCCACGAGTGTTCGAGCCGCTTGCTTAGCGCATGATGACTGTTAGAAAATCTAAATCCTTTTCCCCGCAGAACTCTAATCCCCTCCACACAGACGCACAGTCGTAATATTACTGTCATACAACCCAAACGCTTCCCCCTAATTCCCAGATTACAGAATTCAGAGCCGGAAATCTATTAAGGCATGCCAAACATCCCAATCCTCCAAAGGTGGACTGTATCAAAATAAACCTGTCAAGACCTCCGTTCGATCCTGACGTCCGAAGTGCAGTCACTCAACTCGTGTTTAAAACTCGCACGGCCTGAACAATCCATAACGGATTCAATGATACTGTGATAATCTACTACTTAGTCATGCTGTATGTGTGTGTGTGTGTGTGAGTGTGAGTGTGTGTGTGTGTGTGTGTGTGTGTGTGTGTGTGTGTGAGTGTGTGAGAGAGAGAGAGAGAGAGAGAGAGAGAGAGAGAGAGAGAGAGAGAGAGAGAGAGAGAGAGAGAATGAGAGAGGGAGAGAAAGAGAGAGAGACACACAGACCATCAACTTCCTCTAAGGACTTCAGTGAATAAGTGCAAAATCCCAGTGCTTATATGTTTCATCAAAGATGAAAAAAAAAGACAGCTTTTGAGAAAAGCCTTTTCTAAGAGCTAAGGATATACACGTGCCACTTTATTAGGCACAACTTCCCCTTTATCCAAGCTTTTTCCAGGTTACTTTGTTCTACAGTAACTGACTGTAGCTCTTTTGTTGCCCGGCATAATGCATCAAACCCCATTATCACATCATTCAAGCAAAAAAAAAAGAAGATTGAACATGATTAAGAGTTAAAATCCAGCCGTCCCAGCTCAGCTAAATGTAAACGATTAACATTACTGTTATTTCAGACAGCGTACGGCCGGATAACAGGATAATAATAGGATAATAAAGGAACGTAGTGAATCATGCTGGATTTGCTGTCTCTGGTGAAGTAAAAGCAGTTTTCTGTCATTCATGAACGAGTCAGCTCTTTCAGCTAAATCGCTGATGTGAAAAGCTGCTTCGGTGACTGGCGAAAACGAATGGGCTTCATTTATCTTTTATTGAAAATCTATATAAGCCAACCTAAAAAAAAAAATTTTAAAAAAAACCTGCTAAATTTTTCTGTAATGCAAATTGTAATTTACACAAATGCTGTTAAATATCGATAAATCCCAAATCGCCCGTGAATTTGCACGCATCACTGCGGCATTGCTGACTTACATTTAGTGCCAACAAAATATAGATAATAAGATAAGAAAATCGCATAGGCGTGGTATGTGCTAATCCTCTAACACCAACCCATTCGCTGCAGCACATCAAACCCTGTATTCCTCCTTTTATAGGGTGGCAATTCTTGTGTCATAAAAAATGGCTAGCTTTATAGGTCATAATTTCTGGAATTGTTGATGATTAACAGCAAACATTTTGTGTAAGTGCTTGTGCACTTGAGTAATGACTTCGCTTCTCTACTTCTTGATTCATGAGGGCCAAAGTCTGAAAGGAACGGAAGAGTCGATAACGTTCACACGTGTTCATTAGTGAGGGAGGGGGATGAGTAACTGAGTGGTGAGTTTTACACACACACAAACGCCATTTGTTTATCTGAATGTGTCGTATTAATGGGACCTCAGTGTGTGTGATCACATCACACTGGAAGTGTGTGCTTTGATAAAGTCAGGATAATTACACTTCCCACACAAATAACAGGAACTACACTACAGCTCTTAGAAAATCATACCACACACACACACACACGTTCAGCCTCATCGTCCCTTGAGCAGCACCATCCACACTCGTGCACTACTAAGCCGATATTACTAATGCGAGAATCATTTCCTCCTGTTACAAAGAAAAAGCGTAGCCAAAAGGGAAGAGAGCCTGAAACTGCATGCAGTTCAAAGTTCAAACTCTGGGTCAGATCCTACTCGTCCTTCCATGAGTGTTCTTTCAGACAGTAAAAAAAGTGAAACCTAAGGCTAAATCAGGACACCGAGACAGAAAATCTGGACGAAGCGTGGGTGTGAACGGGGGTATGAGTGACTGAGACACAGGGACAGCTTTGAGATGAGCGAACAAAGCTCACCTTCAGCAGCACAGAGATGTGGGCCAGCGAAAAGAGGAAGCGGCTCAGCGTGGAAGCCACAGCCATCGGCAGTAAAACCCTGCACGCAAACTTCCACCTTTCTCATGTTTCAGTTTGCCCAAGATTGGTCATGTTAATGTTCACACAAGATTAAAGTCTACTGAGCCCAATCCTATTAAAAAATTGCACAATTTGGTCCATCTGCGCCTCGAAAAAAGCAAGCTGAACGGTTTGTCTATGACGCAAGATAAGCAAAAGCGGAGGCTCGTTCTCGGTCAACAACTACACAAAGGCATTGTCTTCACACCAGAAAAGATGACCTTGGGAAAATTAGTGTTTGTTGCAATATCCTTCCTGACGGTCCGAATCATCAGGAAGGACACGCAGTGCTCTCAAAACATTAGTGGAAAGACAATCGCACAGTCTCAGACGTCGGGAACAAACCCCTGTGGTGGGCAGTGCAAAGTAAATCTGGTTAAGTGCAAAAGTATGTATACCCTCAGGACAAAAATCAGCTTACTGCAGCAAGACATCTAATGTGTTAGGTTTCAAAGACGTTCCTTCAGCATCCTTTAGCAAGTTACCAGTCATATAATCGGAGTGTGGAGCTAGATCCTGTGAAGCATCTCTCTCAGATAACATGCTACTTCCCAAAAGTGTCATAACAGTATCATTTTATCTGGGTGCGGAACAAAAACAGGCAGTGTGAGATTGTGAGTGAGGTGGTCTCAGTATGAGTTTCCAGGAAACTCTAGAGCAGAGAGAAAGCAGTTCAACCCTTGAGCGACCTGACTGCATGAAGTGAACCTACAAGCTGTGTATTTTAGGATGTGAGCTTTTTTTTTTTTTTTTTTTGTAAATGCGAATAGCTAGTCTGAGCTGTAAGGTGAAAATTGAGCAACAAGACAAAGCTTTAACAATGCAGTAAATCGTCTCTTCTTTTACGCTCTGAAAAAGAAATAAATTAGAAACTTGACAGAAAACATTTTAAACCAGTTAATGATATCATTTCTTAGTCATTTACTAATACCGTCTCCATGGTTGGGTCATTTACTGGGACATTTACACACATTCCCTCCAGGATTTTGTGATTTTTAAGGACTTTTGATAAAGGTTTGTTCTTCCATCTCTCTATTTCTAACCAAGAAATAAAAAGAGCTTTATAAGGAGGTTTTCCGATCAGCTATGAACACTTAAAAGAATCAGATTAAACTGTAGTTCACTCTTTCTGCTGAATCTGCCTCCCAAACCGTGATGCTAACTTTTGCACTTGAATCTATCATGCTGCAGCATGTGTCTTTTTTAAGGAATTTTAACGTGTTCCTGATGTCCCCTGGCTTCATGAACACAATGTTCATAATGTTCTCCATAAGATTTGCAGGGTGAAGAATTCCGAGTTAACGGGGAGGAAGTAAAACAGTGCGCTAAGCATTGTGGGGCTTCATGCTAATAAAGAAGACCATTAGCTTTCATTATGTTAGTGCTTTCTTTTTTCCAGTTGTACAGACAGGGAAATGCACGTGCTCACACTTGGACTGCTTTAATTGCAGCTCTGCTCCCTCATCACCTTTTATTTAGATACTTGAGATAAGAGAAACATGGTGGAAAAGCCATTTTTAACGGAAGACAAAATCGGCAAATGAGATACAAGCAACACAACTTTTACTGAAAAGACTACAAGCTTCATTTCCCCAAAGAACAGTGAAAGTACACCGAAGCTGAGACCCACGTGCATCACGAACGTGAACACCACGGTTTCATGCTTTAAACAGAAGAAACAAATAAGGGACCAACAGAAACAGGCAGAGGCAGTCACACAAGTATGTGCAAAAATAATACTAATACAAATAAAGATAAAGACGTTTCTGTTAACAGAAAAAAAAAAAAGATTTCTTTCACATCAGGTGCACTTCACCTCCAACTGACATCAACTTTCTCTACTCACTTCCTTACAAATATATCAGCTTCTCCCGTTACAAGGAAACAAATGTTCCAATAAACACATCGTCTATAACGTCTGGTACTCCATGTCTGTTTCAAGAGCAACAGCTTTGCGTTAGAAACAGAAAACACATTCACTCACAATAACATTCTTAATTGATAAAAGGAGTTTTATCAGTCGAAGAAAGCCTTGGCTCGGCTCGTCCGGCGTGATCGAATAAACCCTGTTACTCTGAGTGACGTCTCGATCTTTTGTGCTGTTTGTTTTGAACGTTCCTAACACGCTAAGAAACGGACCAACAGTCCTCTGCTTTAGATTTAACAAACCCGGGCTTTTTGGAGGGTTAATCAGATTAGTTGTGTTGAAAGTTTTCCACCTGGTGAAATTCTAGCAGTGAGGAGATTACAAACTGCAATTCTGTAGGCAGCGTCACCAAATTCAAAGTAATTCCATACGAGAGACATTTCCTTTACACACAGCAAGACGCATTTCTCCAGCCTCTTTCGATTGACAGGACCCTGATCGTCAGCTGTTTTTAAACATTCAGCTGATTAGCGGCTGATACATCGGTGCATCCTTAATATGGTGATGTTTTCGATCATTGATAAGCATTCCGATATAAAAACTAGAGTAAAACGTACTTATTTACAGTAGTACAAGAGCTTCACTTTTTTTGAACAATCAAGTTTGAACGAATTTCAAACATCATGCAATTCGTTCGGATATCAAACCTTCTTTTCAATACTTTAATAATACCCCATACAAAGTCACCGAATATTTTGCAGTCATACGAGGTTGTATTCTTGGCGCTTCTCCGCTCGTCTGTGCCTCTGTCTGACTTTCTGCTGCCTCGTTGTGGTGGTAAGTCAATAGGTGATCCTGAAGATCTGTTGTCATGGAGGACTAAGTGTTTGTCAACAAACAGCCTTATCTTTGACTTTAACTTTGCCATCTTTGGTGTAGAACCCAAAATACTTCCACACTGTCCGCTCGAGGCAGTTCCGCTGCTTGCTGCTAGCTTCGATTTCCATATCTTTAGCTTAATTTACTGATGGACCAAGAGGATGGATGGAGGATGGATCAGAAACCTGTGGATGTGGCAGCTTAGTGTTTAAGATGTTGGACTATTGATCGGAAGGTTGCGAGTTTGAATCCTAGGTCCATCTATAGCTCCACCCACATTATAACTGTCTACATGCTTGTATTTGCACACTATTCAATTGCTGCTGTTGCTATTTTTGCCCATTTCAAACAGTCACCAACTGCTGCTATATGTATATGTCTAAGCATATAGGTTATAAGAAACCACTTGTTTACAGTTCCTCTATTTTGCACGGCACTATGTGTCCTGTACTGTTTTGTATAGTCTATTTGCATTGTCTTTTGTCTTGCACTGTTTGCACCAGGTTCCACACGTTGCACTTTATGTAGCTAGGATAACTTTCTGTCCTTAGCTCTGTGTTGTTTTGTTTTGTAGCTATATGTTGTTTTGTTGTATGGAGCACCAGGGTCCTGGGGGAATGTTGTCTCATTTCAGTATGCACTGCGTCAGCTATATATGGTAGAAATGACAATAAAAGCTTCTTGACTTGACCAAGCTGCCACTGCTGGGCCCCTGAGCAAGGCCCTTAACCCTCAATTACTCAGCTGTACAAAATGAAAAGTTGTAAGTTGCTATGGAAAGAGCTTCTGCCAAATGCCAGAAATGTAAATGGAAACCACAAAGTCAAAAAGTGACAACCTTACTGTTCAGAAGCTCTTTTCTGAAGAGAAGAATGGTTTGTGTTTCTCAATAGCAGCCCTACTTGATCCAGTGTAATGCACTTTGATAAAATCAACTTGCTACGGTGAACAAAACATGCAGCGTGAACATAAGTAAACTAAGTAAAAACAGAGCCCTAAATTAAACATTCTACAACGTCCCTAATTGACTGACATACTGATTGAAAAGGTGGTTACTTATTTCTATATTAGTATTGCTGAGTACCAAAAAGTATGAGCCTGCAGAAGGGAGAAAAAAAAAAAAGCATCAAGCATCTCTAATTACAGCAATCAGAAGCCATCTTCCCATATGAATCATGTTCAAGTCAGTGTGAAAATACAATAACAAAAAAAAAAGAAAAAAGAAGCAGCCATGCCCTATTCATTCCACTCATTTAACATCCCTGGTCTCACAGGATCGGCGTATTCCAACTGAACACCACTCACAAGGCAACACTCGATTTCTCCATCAAAGGGGATTTGAATGCATTCGTCACACTGTGGGGAGAAAGGCAAGAAAACAATGCACACTCCCTAAGGCTCTGGATCACATTTCACACGCGCACATTGTGCGACGCCGACAACAAGCTCCAGTATAAACTGCTACAACTCTTTTGATGTGCCGGGTTGCTGCTACATCGCATCACATCACAGTATTGACACTGAGGGCTGGGCGAAGCAATACGCTTTACATATCAACACCAATGCGCCCTTTTCTAAATTCTGCCAAGATCTAAATTCATCAATCTATGAGGAGTCATTTATTTTGACAGAAAAAAACATCACATGCGAACACCTGTGACTCTATGCATCAATATTCCTTTCACCAAGATCCCCTGCATGGATCAGCTGATTTATTTGATTATTATTTGTAATCATTTTAATACATTGAGATTTTTTTTCTTAATACTCTTTTCTATTGTTACTTAAGCATGTTTGCAAACTAGCTCAAGATAAAACTCACACATTCAATCAATCTTCAGTAACCAATTTTTCCTGCTCAGGGTAGCTCCAGATCCGTAGTCTATGCCCAGAACGCTGAGAGTGAGCCAGAGAGTGCCGAGTCGCTCACATCTAGGGGCAATCTAGCATAGCCAGTTCACATAGGCGAAACCCTAACAGACACGGGGGAAACATACGGAAACTCGAAATCAGGAGAGAGCGAGGTATTGTGGGCCTGTGAGGCAGCAACGATGGGACAAAAGGGTCTGCTAAATGACTAAAAGTAAGTGTAGGACTCAAAAATGTTATTTAAAAGTTTCTTTTTAAGACTTTTCACATTTCTGTTGCTTTGCCATATGGCTAGGCAAAGATGAGTATTAAGAGTATGCAACTATATAAATAAATAAAATAAAATAAAATGTACTTAATTTATTAAATATTTTCAATTTAATAAATGTATATACATTTATTCATTCATTCATTCATTCATTCATTGTCTAGCGCTTATCCGCTCTATACTCGGGTCACGGGGAGCCTGTGCCTATCTCAGGCGTCATTGGGCATCAAGGCAGGATACACCCTGGACAGAGTGCCAACCCATCGCAGGGCACACACACACACACACACACACACACTCATTCACTCACTACGGACAATTTAGAGATGCCAATCAACCTACAATGCATGTCTTTGGACCCGGGGAGGAAACCGGAGTACCCGGAGGAAACCCCCGAGGCACGGGGAGAACATGCAAACTCCACACACACGGCAGAGGCGGGAATCGAACCCCCAACCCTGGAGGTGTGAGGCAAACGTGCTACCCACTAAGCCACCGTGCCCCCCGTATATACATTTATTCATATTTAATTCACTTATTTATTTTTATTTATTACCCTTTTCTCCCTCCTTCCCAAACAAAGAAACAGGACTACCTACAGTCCTGTCATTCGGGATACGGTAACAATCATTATAACAAATCAAGACTCTTTTTTATCCAAAGTTTCAGTGCCATAAACTTCTGATTACTGTATTTAGAACAGTAACAGAGTTGTTGATTTTTTTTTTTTTTTTTTTTTTTTTTTTTTTTTAAAGGACCAAGCAGCCCAAGACTCGATAATGCTTAACACAGTCACTTCTTGGCTGGTTTGATATAAGACCCGGGTACGCGGGTTGTTTCATTACACTCAAACGTCATAAATCAGAAGTTCCAAATAATTCTTAACTCCGGATAAACTCAACCCTTCGCTTTTTCCAGCTCCACACTTCTGCCACGTGTGATTCAGCTCATTAATTCATTATCAAGCTGATATGGTGCTGAGCAAGAAAAATACAGAAAAACATGAAAACATCTGCTGTGTATGGCATTCCCACAAGTCTTTGTGGCAATAATTATTGATTGAGGAGCATACTTTCAACATCACGTTTTATTAAGTTGGGAAAAGTTGAGAGGCAAAAGTAATGTCAAGAATACAGAAATCTTTTAAGATGTGAAAACATAATGGAAAGGATAGAAGAACCCAATCAAACGGCTGATTTGAGACTGGAGCAGGGCGTCTGAGCCGGAGAGACGAAGCAGGGACGTCCTTGCAAAGTGTGTGCGCGCGCGCGTGTGTGTGTGTATAAGTAACGCTGCACTCTGCCCAAGAATCCCAGATGTTCAGCTCTTAACAGCTCCAGGCAAGCAGCTGCAACGTGAACAGAAAAACGCACAGCGAGGAACATGAGAAGGCAAAGCGTGCCTTTCACCACAGAGAGGTGGCGGAGAGGGAGTTTCTCTTCCCACCCGCCAGCTCAAACCTTAAAAACAGAGGTTTAGTAACAGACAAAAAGCCTCCAGATCTGGGAAAGAACAGCGGAGAAGTGAGCATAAAAGCGGCCACTGGGAGGGATTGAGGACGCGACCAAAAATAAAGTGATGTTCTTGTTCAGTTTAACCAAAACGGGCAGCACATGCTGCCTTGCCAGTTACACACAGAGAAGGAAATAGAGTTACAGAAATGACTCAGCTTTCTGTGCGCGCACACACACACACGCAGACAGAGGCACAGACACGCAGACAGAGGCACAGACACGCAGACAGAGACACAGACACGCAGACAGAGACACAGACACGCAGACAGAGACACAGACACGCAGACAGAGACACAGACACGCAGACAGAGACACAGACACGCAGACAAAAAAGACACCCGAAAACGCAGACAGAGACACACGCAGACACGCAGACACAGACAGACACGCACACGCAGACAGAGACACAGACAGACACGCACACACAGACAGACACACAGACAGACACACAGACAAATACAGCTCAGGCTATGGCATATCTCTCGCTCTTGCTCTCTCTCACACACACACACACAGACACGCCTGAGTAAGTGTAAGTACTATGAATCTGTAGAGGATTTGAAAAATCAACACTATTTAACCCTTCTCAGCTTTGAGAAGCATGTATATATGAGCGCTGATGTGTGCCGTGTGTTTGCACACACCCTCATTAACTCCCGTGACTGCTGGAGTGTCAACAACATTTGCATTTAAATCTAATGAATGATGCTTTTCTGGATGCAAACAATTTCGGCAGGAATTTGAATCAGTATCAGTAATCTGTTCAGTGGGATTTTTTTCATTTCAGGAATGCATTACGAGGATTTTCACTGGAGTTCAACACGCTGCCCATTCATAATTAGCTCGTAAGAAGAAGAAAAAAATCATAATGAAAATGCTGTTAGATTTTCAGCGCAATTCGACTAAAGAACAATGTCAATACTGCAGCGCTGGGACTTGATCAGAGCACCAAACTATTCCTCTTTATTCACTCTTCCAAATAACTATAGATGTCTTTAAAGAAAAACGGGGAAAAACAGCGGAAACATGAGTATTATGAATCGACCGAAAAGCCTGCTTTGAGTGAGAAACAAATGTATGTGCTGCGTTTTTGAAACTGTTAAACAATAAGCAGTGACTAAATGCCTGAACTGTGAGTAAGTATGACGCATTGTACAGATAGCATTGTTATCGAGAGCTACCTACAGGTAGCTGACGAGTTGCTTTTATCAGAAAAACAGAAACAATGATGAATTATTAACCGGGCTGTTAAAATCACTGGCTTCTGTTTAACTTGCAGAGAACATGCTGTGCTCTTGGCTACCTAATACAATCCTCCTGGGGTACAAATGATACAAAAAAAAATCATTAAAAATGTAGACGAGCCATCACTCAGGAGACATGGGAACAGTTATGAAAATCTACTAGAAACCATCTATAAAAATCTACATGGGACATCTAAAAACTTAAACTAGGAAGGTTTAAGGACATCTACCGGGGAAAATTATGAACAGCCACAAAAATCTACTAGGAAAATCTAGCAAAATATGGAACTAGTAAAACTTATCTAAAAACTTTTAAGAACACCTACCAGAGACATCTTGCGAGGACATTTAAAAACCATCTACCAGAGACATCTCCAAGGGATATCTACCAGGAACAGTTGCAAACATCTACAAGGAACATCTGAAAATTAGGAACGTTTAAGAACATCTAACAAAGACATCTAGCAGAGATATAAACCAGGGACATAAACTGGGGCCATCTAAAAACATCTACTAGGGACATGTACAAAAGACATCCAACAGGGACATCCAACAGGGACATTGAAAAACATCTACCAGAGACATCTAGAAACATGTACAAGAGACATCAACTGGGGACATCTAAAAACATCTAGAAACATGTATAAAAGATATCTACATCTGCCAGACATATCTACCAGGAACAGTTATTAATATCTACAAGGAACATCCATAGAAATCTACGAGGAACATCCAAAAGATATACTAGGAATGTTTAAGAACCCCTACCAGAGACAGACATTTACCAGGAACATCTAGGAACAGCTCTACTAGGGAAATACTAGCAGGAACACCATGCTTTGGTACAAAATGTAGGAAATCTACTTAAATAAATAAAAAAAATGGGTCAAAGAACTGAGTAAGAATTGAAATCTTTAGCCACTAAACCACTACTGTCCTAATTTCACGCTGGTTTAAAACTTTAAACTAGTTTCAGATGAAACTGCACACAGGTAGTGCACTTCTTCACAGAAGACCTGGAGGGATTTTAAGCTTTGCTGGTCGCGCCTTTCTTAATGAGGGCTTCCTGAAATACCTGAGCTCTGTCTCACATGCTGTAACAGGCCTGCTGGGAAGGCACACGCTACTTCTCCTGCCTTGTTCCTCTTAAACCAGGCGTTCTTTTCAGCAGTCCTGAGGGGGCCGTTTCGCTGCCCTGACACACCTGATTACACTGAACACTGGGACAACATTACACGTTTCAGCTCTGTGACCCCGACAAGCCTTTTACCTTCTTTACATTCCCGCTCTTTACTCTCTAACATCTAAAGGAAAAATACACGGGTTACTGCAGTAAGCAGAAAGCGCTTAGATTTAAGCCAAGGTGTTATTTGTGAGATAAGGGGAAAAAAAAATTGAATATGGAATGTCTCAACAAAGATATAAAAATGCCCTATTACTATAAAAGCATATATTTTAAACATTATATATACTTAAACAACATATTTCCACAGCCTAAGGTTACGTATTAATAAGAACTAATAAAAACCTGTGCAACTTGGCTATAAATAACATACACCAGACTCTTAAAGCAGAAACTTGATAAGAACTATTAGTGCTAGTAAATTATAATGGCTTTTATTAGAAAAGTAATTAAATTTCTGATATATTACTGAAGTCGCAAGAGCCTACAAAACAAGACGATGAGAAAACTCCAATAATTATTAACCTCCAGTCCATAAAGCTTTGTTTCTCTTGCTCACTGCAGCTACACTGATGTTATATAGATGGATGATGTAACAGTTTGAAGGTCCACGACAGATCGAACAGGACTATTTAAGTTAAGTAGGATGGAGCATTAACCAAAGTCACAGGACACCTTAGTCACAGGGGTGGTATCATATCCTAGTAAGGATGATCTGAAAACATTTACGGCTTTGGGCTGACGGCCTGATTGAGAGATATGTACAAAAGTGCTTTGTCTATGAATTCGTCAATACTGGTTAAACCAAACTATGTTGGAGGAAACAGCATACAAATTTTGTTTTGATAAACAAACAGGAAGAGAACAAGTGCTAGTTTTTCAGGGTGGTTTTGACCCATCATTTGAAGAGCCCACCTTAACGTAACCAAGAACAGCTGATCAACTGTCCTTTTCCTCTCACGCAGCTAATCTGACACCATTGTCCTTTCCAACATCAGAAGGATTCGTGTATTGCTATCCACACAGGTCACTCAGGTGCTTGTTCAGTCCCTTGTCATTAAGAAACTGGACTGCTGCCCCTTGCTCTTGGCAGGTCTGCCTCTGAGCACCCCATTCATCCTCCAACTGGTCCAAACTGCAGCTGTGTGACTTGTTTTCAACCTTTATAAGTTCTCCCTCTCCACCCCATAGCTGAGCTTCCTCCACTGGCTTCCTGTAGCTGCCTGCATCAGATATAAACACTGATACTTGCCTTACAAAGCCACAAACAGAGCAGCAGCAATCTAGCTTAAAGCACTTATCACACTCTGTAATGCAGTACACTTCTTCTGATCCTCCAGCACTGCTCTACTTATCCCACCATCTCTCAGGATACAAGGACCACCTGCCTCAAGACTTCTCTGTTGGTGAGGGAACAAACTCTCTAGATGAGTCTTTCTAAAGGCCATCTAAACATCTAAAGGCCTTTCTCTTCCAGAAGTACTTTACTAAAAACTTCACTATTTTAGACTGATAGTACAGTGGGACCTCAGCATATGAACGCCCTCCCTTATGAATTTTCACCATAAGAATTGAAATTTAGCAAGAAATTTGCTTCGGCATACAAAGCATTTTCGGCTAGGTTGCGCGGATGTCCGGGTAGTCTGTGGCCAACTGAATCAAAATCAGGGTTTAAAGCACTTCTGTAAATCTCTCTGGATGAGGATGTCTGTCAAATGCCTTAAATGTAAAGAAAAAAAGGTTAGTTAGTTAGTATAAATCAGTATATTTCATCAAAATTCATAAAAGGTCCAGATCTAAATGAGCTACTAACACGACTGAATAGTGAGAGTTACCTCTTAATGTTGAGCCGTTAATGATGGCTAGAATTCGATAACACATCAAAGTTTTATTTCGCAGCGGTGCTTCACGTAGACGCTTGAACGAGCGCCTCCCACTCTGAACAGGCGAGATTTGAGTCTTCTAGCTTGAATCTGATGAGTGGAGAATAAAGGCGCACTTCCCGGTCTACTCGCAATTAAATATTCAACTTTCATTGTTTGTTTGTTTTAAATGCTGCCTCTACTCAGAGCAGAGAGGGACATTACAATGAAATATCTGTGAAGGTCTATGAACACGCTTCCCTTTTTTTCCCCAACCCTGAATCTATGAAACAGAAAAAATGACCAACCTCTGGCTAGCGAGAGAGAGAGAGAGAGAGAGAGAGAGAGAGAGAGAGAGAGAGAGAGAGAGAGAGAGAAAGAAAAGTTAAAAATTAAATTTAAAAAGTTAATTTAAAAAGAAAGAAATTAAACAAACCAGGATAGATAGATAGATAGATAGATAGATAGATAGATAGATAGATAGATAGATAGATAGATAGATAGATAGATAGATAGATAGATAGATAGATAGATAGATAGATAGATAGATAGATAGATAGATAGATAGATAGATAGATAGATAGATAGATAGATAGATGCACGTTTAATCCACTTGTTGAATGTACGAGGTGTCTGAAAAGTCAGGAAGCACAATTATACAGATCCGAAAATGTCCACAAAGCCATGACGCGTTGTTGAAAATGTATACAGCGTGGTAGTGAACATGTAGAGCATATGTAGTAATAAATACAAAATGAATTATATTTAGTTTTGACTACGATATGATCTGACTCCTCAAACCCATGTATACGGGGTCCATGTTTGTGCACCTCACAATGACGTGAGCTCCGAATTTGCGAGGGGTTTTTTTGGTTAAAATGCAGCGCTAATCTCTGGTCTGATGCGACTGGAAAAAAAAAAAACCCACGACGGAGGATCTGCTACAGAAGCCGTGAGTCACGCTTCGAGTTCTTCTTCGGTTGAAAGAAACATCATGACAACAAGCATATTGCGCTCTTCACCAACAGTCCATAATAATTAGTTTTCATTCTGCTCCACATCCAGCAACAACTTTCGGCAAAAAAACAAATAAAGAGCATATCATGAGGTTTGCCCGAAGCTTGAAACCACCGAGCGTACAGCCTGCTGCTGAAAATTGATCCGCTGTCGTTCCCTCGGCTCTGGAAGACATGAAAGTTCACTTGTCCGTCTTAAGAAGTGGAGCAATTTTTCTTTATTATTCCCGGTAAGGGCGAGTCGTGACTGATTGCTAAATCACTGTTGTATTGATCTCAGGTCAGTTGTGTGTGTTATGGCTAGCAGTAGCTGATGGAAAAGGGTGGCATGTGATTTTCTCTACGTCAATATCCATCCCTGCTGGCAGGAAAAATTTGGGAAACCCTGGTGTTCCACTCGGGGTGAAGCGACACCAAGTTCAGCAGTTCAGCCCAGGAAATGCTTACTAAATTAAAAGCTCCAACTTAAGGTAGAACTCTCAAAGTTTTTAAACTCCCCATTTAAAAATTTGCCATTAGACTTAGACCAGGAAAGCAATGCTCCGTGTGTGTGCGCGCGCGTGTGTGTGTGTGTGTGAGAGAGAGTGATGATACCGAGTTGTCATAAAAGTGTGTGAACATTAACACCACTCGTAACCTTCAACGACAGACTTCACTGAAAATCCCCAAACCTGCTTTTATCAGTTCAGATCACACACACCTCATAAAACATACACACACTGCAAACAATCACATGCACAACCACCGACATGGATACAAACAACCACAAACACACACAATCACATCTAAACACACATGTAAACACAGTCACAAACGCGCACAGATCTGCACAAACAGCCGAACACACACACACACACACACGCACACATGCAAGCAACCACACATGCATACACACGCACAATCAACCACACACTCACACCCCAACTTCCCACACCTTCCCACAAACACACACACATACCAATATTAACAATTATACAGAAACTGTAGAGAATAATGCTGCTACACTTATTTTGTGATCATAATCACAGTGGGGGTTGCATTGGTTGACATTTGATTTTTTTTTTTTCTTTAAATACCATTTACAAAACACACACACAGTTTGTGTGCTTCTCATTAGCTTACACTTTGTACAGAGAGAATCAGCAAAGGAAAAGGAAGTTTGCAAAAAAGAGTTTTGGACATGGAACAATGAAGCGTTGTGAGTAAATACTTTCACGAGAGTAAAATGTCTCAGGTACACCAGGAACCGGAGCGTCTCATCATTTATTTCAGATCAGCAGCACACTTTTTGTGTATTTTAGTGTAAATTTTCCATCGATAATAAGCAGGAATGCCCTTTTACATACCCGCAAACACACACACACACACCCAAAACCTCAAAGCATAGCTAGCCTTGTGGTTAACACACTTCTGTATCTTTCCTGCTTTGAAATATCGCTTTCTCTACTCTCATGTGAATCAGCACATTTACAGCTCACATCAGAGGAGCACTTCATCACCAACACTGACATAACCTACAGCTGGGCTGCCGATTACAGTCACGATACTGGACGTACAGAGTCTGGTGTAGTTTATTGTGTTAAGGGGCATTCACACATGCAGTGACTCACAGTGACTGGAAATCATTCATTTAAATAAATAAATAAATAAATAAATAAATAAATAATTTAAAAAAAAAGAGAGAGAGAGAGCTGGTGACTTCCAGGGACATGAGTGTACTACTAGTGGAGACTCGGGCCGTCTAATATCCCAAATATTATTTGGTGCTATATAAATATTGGTGTTTCTACAACATTGGGATAGATAAAAAAAGCAAGGAGGAAACACATGAAGATAGAAATAGAAAAAGAAGAACGAGAGAAAAATAGAAGGAGGAAAGAACAAGGGATAGGAAATACAATGAAGGAGATGGAGATAAAGAGGAGGGAAGACAAAAATCAAGAGAGATACGGAAAGGAGACAGACAGAGATGGAGACAGACCAGAGAGACAGAAATAGAAAGAAGGAGGGACAGAAAGAGAGAGACAGAGAAAGAGAGAAGAGAAGCAGAGACAAAGGGACTGATAAAAAAAAAAAAAAGGGACAAAAATGAGAGAGATGAAAGAGACAGAAAGACAGGTGGCTAGATGCGGCTTTCTAAGAAGACAGGGAGCAAGATAGGAACGAGGGATAGAAATAAAAAGCGAGATGAGAGACAGAAAGACAGACAAAAGAGGGATAGAAATAAAAAAGCGAGAGTCAAAGACAGAAACAGAAAGAAAGAGGGATCGAAATAAAAAGAGAGATGAGAGAAAGACAGACAAAAATAAAGAAAGGATAGGAATAAAAAGAGAGATAAGCGAGACAAAGACAGAAACAGAAAAAAGAGGGACAGAAAGACAAATAGAAAGAAAAAAGAGGGCTAGAAATAAAGAGGGATAGAAATAAAAAGCGAGAGAGACAAAGATAGAAATAAAGAAAGGATAGAAATAAAGAGAGATGATACAGAAAGAAAATAGAAAGAAAGAGGGATAGAAAGACAGAAATAGAAAGAAAGAGGGATAGAAATAAAAAGCGATATAAGAGAAACACAGAGAAATAGAAGGTAAAAGGGACAGAAATAGAAAGACAGACAGGCAGTGAGACACATACAGGAAGAGAGACAGTAGATGAGGATAGAGATGGAGAGAAACAGAGACAGCAAGAAGGAGAGATAAAGAGACAGATAAGCAAGGATTCATGGATGAACACTTGCTTGATGATGACAAGGTTAAAGGTTAAAGGTCACTTCATCTTTGAACTGATTCGGTCAAAGTGCTCAAGAGCGAAGAGTCTGAGGCAGAACCTGGAGCCGTGCTTTCGTACGAAAAACACAGATGTGTTTATTTATATGGTGAATATAAGTCATCGAAAAGCTAGAAATAAAGACTATAAAGTAACCTACACACACTTACAGAGCCTAATAGTTTCTCACTTTAGGTCCCTCTCTGTGCAGCGTTGCTGTGTACGGTTCCAATGACTGCACAAGATTTGTCGAAAACATGCATGTAGGAGGATATGCTAAATTGCCCCTCTGTGAAAGTGTGTGTTTTTTTGTTGCCCTGTGCTGGACTGGTGTACCCGGTCTCCGGCTTCATCACAACCCTGACCAGTTAGTGATGACGAATGAATACTTCAGCAGCGATAGTATCCTTTAACGTGGATGTTTAGCTTGCCATGCTCATCAGGAAGACACAGGGTAATAAGATGTTCCCAACTGAGCCCTGAATTCCCGGATGTTTACAAAAGCACCAGAAAGAGCTGGAGAGAAGGGGAAAAAAGTTGTAGTGCCTTTCCAGCACCGATAGCAGCCGGCCTTTCTCTCACACAGCTCCTGAAACATGTAGGAACAAGACGACATTCCCTGCACAAGAGCCCTGCCTTCATTCCCTTACATCCCCACAAACATTTCCTCATCCGTAAAAGACTTATTTATTTATTTATGTATTTATTTCCAAACAAAAACACGAGGTGTAATCACAGCTCAAGTGAGGAGGAGGAGGAGGGGGGGGGGGGTTACACCGCTCGGAGAGAGGATAATGAATTGTAAACAGCGACAAAGTTACAAAACATAACGTTAGTGGAGAGGAAAAAGGAAAAGACGCCACGAAGGTGTTGGAAAATCCCAGCTGTTTGAGGAGATTTGCTACAAAAGTGTCAGCGCTCATGCTCTAATCAGTGCTCCATCATTCCCGGTCAGGCCCTGCACACAGGAAACGCCAGGAACTAGGCGAGTCTCTGACAACTAAAGTCTCTCCAAGTCAGAAAACTCTTCACCTTCAAATTTATTTCAACTCCACTTCTCAAACACATCCACCAGTCCTCCACTTCACACCAGTCCAAAGACTTCACACAGCCTAACATAAGGCCTTCCATATCCTTCCAAAACTGCGCAGGAAAAGTGGAGAACCCGGGCGTGTGTGGTAGAAAAAAAAAGAAAAAACAGAGGGAGAGTAATTCACCATTCCGCCTCAACTTATACACTACTCACCGACGCCGTACTTTTCCTTCTTGGTAGGAATCCAGCGCGACATCCTCACGCAAATGAACAAACTATCAGGTCGGAATGGTCTTCACTGGTCCAGACACATCCGCAGCTTTTCCTCCCGGACTTTTCTGCGTTGTTGTCTGTACTGTTAGTGTGCTGGGAAGCCGCATCTAGGCGCCATTTTCCATCGTTAACTGTCTGAACCGCGAGAGGGTGCACACACGGAGAGAAAACTTTTGGTCACGTGGTTCCAGCTCTAATCAGCCGAGGAGGGGGAAAATACACCGATTTCAATGGCATTTTTAATTCGTTTGATTTAGCAGTGGTGCCGACTTTTCTCTGTGAGATGAATAAAGGATATAAAAATAGAAATGAATCAAGTGAATCGGTTCATTGAAAAGTGAGTCATTTTGGAGAATCGATTCCGAATTTGCTCTATTGTTATTAGTAGTGGCAATAGCGGTAGTATGAGTAGTAGTAGCTGTAGGTACACTATATTGACAAACGTTTTGGGACACCCCTACAAATCATTGAATTCAGGTGTTGTTTTTCAGGGATTGGGCTCAGCCCCTTAGTTTCAGTGAAAGGAACTCTTAACGCTTCAGCATACCAAGACATTTTGGACAATTTCATGCTCCCAACTTTGTGGGAACAGTTTGGGGATGACCCCTTCCTGTTCCAACATGGCTGCACACCAGTGCACAAAGCAAGCTCCATAAAGACATGGATGAGTGAGTTTGGTGTGAAGGAACCGCACAGAGTCCTGACCTCAACCCCATAGAACACCTTTGGGATGAATTAGAGCGGAGACTCCGAGCCAGACCTTCTCGTCCAGCATCAGTGCCTGACCTCACAAATGCGCTTCTAGAGGAATGGTCAAACATTCCCATAAACACACTCCTAAACCTTGTGGAAAGTCTTCCCAGAAGAGTTGAAGCTGTTATAGCTGCAAAGGGCCGGACAACTCCATATTACATTCATGTGCATGTAAAGGCAGACATCCCAAAACTTTTGGCAATATAGTATGTGTGTATTTGTTGGCTTGATTGTTTGGATGTTTGTTTTTCAGTATGGCACACAAATAAATACAGTACTTTCAAGAGAATGTCACATTTTATATATTGTATAGTTTTTTTAATATATTATGTGCTCTTGAGTAAACACTCAAATGATTTATGATGAAATCTGTTTCTATACAGATTGATAAATGAGGCCTATTGCTGGCAAATGCTGTAATGCAATAGGTCAAAATCACCTCCAGATGTGTTGTTATAGGAAAATAATCAAGGTGGTAATGGCTGGAAACACCCTATCATGTTTTATTCATTACTTATTTGATCATCTTTATTATTTATTAATATATCTGAAAAATAAATAAAAATGAATGTTTTCATTTACTAATTTCAGGTGCTGGTCACTTCATTCATCACACAGATAAATACGGTGTTTATGGGGCCATGTCAAGATGGGAACACTTCCATTTCAAGCTTTGCAAACCACATCATGGAGCTTGCTTTGTGCACAGATACATTGTCATGCTGGAACAGGTTTAAGTCTCTTAGATGCAGTGGAGAGGAATCTTAATGCTACAGCATACAAAGACATGCTATACATATGTGTGCTTCCAACTTTGAAGCAACAGTTTGGGGAAAAAACACATATGGGTATTTTCCATTGTCTACCGCTTATCCGATCTATTCTCGGGTCATGGGGAGCCTGTGCTCAGGCGTCATTGGGCATCAAGGCTGGATACACCCTGGATGGATTGCCAACCCATCACAGGGCACACACACACTCTCTCATAATCACACACACTACAGACAATTTAGAGATGCCAATCAACCTACAATGCATGTCTTTGGACTGGGGGAGGAAACCGGAGTAACCGGAAGAAAACCCCCGAGGCACGGGGAGAACATGCAAACTCCACACACATGGCAGAGGTGGTAATCGAACCCCCAACCCTGGAGGTGTGAGGCAAGCGTGCTAACCACCAAACCACCATGCCCCCCGTATGGGTATTTTTATTTTTTTCAATTTATTTGTATAGCGCTTTTAACAATGGACATTATCTCAAAGCAGTTTTACAGAAGTATAGAAACATATCGAAGAAAAAATCATAAAGTTTAAAGTTAAGTTACTATTTTATCCCTAATGAGCAAGCCTGAGGCGACAGTGGCAAGGAAAAACTCCCTGAGATGATATGTGGGGGAAACCTTGAGAGTAACCAGGCTCAGAAGGGAACTTCTTCATTTGGGTGACACTGGACAGTAAACAATATAAATGCAAATAATGTCCTTTCTACAACAGCAACCAAGAGCTCTTGAAGAACTATTAGGTCAGTGTAGTTTCTGAGTTCACTTGACACTAATTCCTTGCTGTCACAAGCTGACAGATGCAACGGCAGTTCAGAGACAGCGTCATAGTCTCCAAGTGGTTTTGACAACATGATGCATCTCAAATTCAGATTTTATTATACATACACAATCATACACAGTATGAAGTGCACTGAAATGCTTTTTTATGACAGACAATCAAATCAATCAAATAAAATAGAGTAGGGTCAAAAAGGGTGGGGTCAGTGTTAAAAATTTAAATAAAATACAATTTAATAAAACAAAATGAAATACAATATGTTAAAAGAGATTAAAAAAGGTACAATACAATTAGTTGTACAAAATAGAGTAACGGAAAATAAAATAAAGTCTGTCTATCTATCTATCTATCTATCTATCTATCTATCTATCTATCTATCTATCTATCTATCTATCTATCTATATATCTATCTATCCCCCTGTCCATGTGTGAATATGAATACACACACACAAGCTCAGCCCCCTCCTCAATTTAACCCCTGGTTACACCAAGATAGTTAATTTATGAATTCATCTTCATTCATTGATTTGTCCTTGTAGGGTCATGGTGGAGAGCCAATCCTGGAAGCACAGATAGGGGGCAGACAAACACCCAAGGACCTATCTACATGTTTTGGGTGGTTTTTGGAATCTGGATGAAACTCAGGCATGTCCAGGAAAGTCCACACAGAGAGTAACCTGAGCTCAAGATCAAACCAGGGTTTTGAGTATGTTCTTATGAAAGACTCACTTGGAAGATCTTACAGAGACTCACTTGGAAGATTCAATTTTTTTTCAATTCAATTTTATTTGTATAGCACTTTTAACAAAGAGCATTGTCTCAAAGCAGCTTTACAAAACATAAGAAACAGCAAACATACAGACAAACAGTCCTAGATGTTAGACAAAATTTTCCCTAGTGAGAAGGCCTGAGGTGACTGAAGCGACTGTGGCAAGGAAAAACTCCCTTAGATGGAATTAGGAAGAAACCTTGAGAGGAACCAGACTCAAAAGGGAACCCATCCTCATCTGGGTGACACCGGAGAGTGTGATATGAACAATGTCCTTTCTGCATTAGTTGTGTGATGCAGATACAGCATGTGTAGAATGTTGTGTAAATTAATTAGGAGTTATGTGTAATTAGGAGTTATGTGTAAATTAATTAATTTTTTGATCTTTTATCAAAAAGACATAAAAGATAAAAGACAAAAGATCTTTTATCAACTACATTTGTGTACACAGAAACTACCAGTTCTACCAGTCAGTAGGCCAGTGCTTTCAGAGCTCAAGCACAGCTGGTAGAGGTGAGCTGTTTCTGACCAAAATTGTCCCTAAATACCTCATTGCTTGTGCGGCATTTCAATTTTGTTTGGTTGTAAATTTAAAGCCTTCTCTGCTCACCATCATACCTGAGTCTTATCAATGTGCCATCTGAATTTTGTCTAGGTTTCGGAGAACTTCATTGTCATATCACATTGATATAAATTTGAGAACATTACTTATTTTCTCCAAGGACACAGCTTAAACTTAAACTGTGAGCTGGATTTTAGCAGCACATTAACTGAAGCTCTTTTTTCACTTTCAGGATGAAATTAAGAATATGCATTTATGCAAGGCTTGTACTTGTAACAAAAAAAATACTAACCAAACAAAAAAAAAACCTCATACATTAAAATCTCTTAAAATGGTAGCTGAAAGACTTGAACCAGTAGAACGAGTCGTAATGCACACCACGTACCAAGAAATAGATAAATGTTTGTGTGACACTGACTGGATATGAACGAGGAAAAAGTTGAGTAAAGAAGAACTTTAGTCACTCATTTTAACTTTATTAAAAAGAACACTTCAGCTTCATAATAACTTTACTGGTACTGATAACACACCCGAAATAAAATATTGCCATATTACACATTCCTGCGCATTTTTCCCTCTTATCAGCGTGTCATATTTGAGATACAGTTTCCACGATATATCAAATGGAACAGGCTATATAGCCATCCATCACTGTCTAGGCTGTTATATTTCTGTTTACCTATCGTATTAAATTCCAGGAGGAGAGGGCTCGGGCTTGACAGGCCTCTTCCTCTTGCTCTGTTAGCAAACATTAATATTCAGGATTATCTGTGCAGCCTTGAGGGGATTCTGACAAACAATTAATAACCATTACACCATAACATATCAAATTAGGAGGAGAGAAAACACACACACACATACACACTCACACACACACAAATACATCAAAGGAGTCAAAGCACATTGTTGCTCTCCTGAGAATATAGTGTGAATAAAATAGCAGCTTCCCTCCTGTGTTTGGGATTTCATTGCGAGTAACAGATTAACATTTTTTAAAGCACGTGTCTAGACAAAAAAGTGCATCGTTGTGTGAAAAAAAGTCCTTTTTAAAACACACCTTACATGCCTCTATTATGTTCGGTGGACTATTGAGTCAGGAGAAAAGAGAATAAATTAGATTTTATTTTTCTCAAAATAAAATTACAGATTTTTTGTTAAATAATGGATCATATTTTGCAAAAGGCCATGTTTCTGATTAACACAACATTGATGCTGACCTGTAACAAGAAAAACAGAAAACAATTTCCTTAAAGATTGAATGCTTTGACCACAACAGGAAGAAGCTTTTGCATATTTATAGGTTATTTTAATGTGTCCTGTTAAATATTGTGATTAATTTCATGCCAGAAACTATGAAAGTGTCATCTTTTTCAGAATTTCTTGAAGCTTTGTGTGTGATTATTTTATGTGAGTTATCTAAAAAAACAAAACAAAATAACTGAATAAATACAAATGAGACAATTACTATTCCAAGACAGTTATAGATCTATAGAAAATTATTCATTCATTCATTGTCTACCGCTTATCCAATCTATACTCGGGTCACGGGGAGCCTGTGCTATCTCAGGTGTCATTGAACATCAAGGCAGGATACACCCTGGACAGAGTGCCAACCCATCGCAGACACATTCACTCAATCACACACTATGGACAATTTAGAGATGCTAATCAACCTACAATGCATGAAACCCCCAAGGCACAGGGAGAACATGCAAACTCCACACACACAGCAGGAATCGAACCCCCAACCCTGGAGGTGTGAGGCAAACGTTCTAATCACTAAGCCACTGTTCCCCCCTATAGACAATTAAATAAACATTAAAATTACTGGGTGGTTGTCCTGCATCTTCAATAAACAAGCTGCAGTTAGTCTAAAATGCACCTGCCAGAGTTCTTACCAGTTCAAGAAACTATGATTATATAACCCCAATTCTATCATCCCTACACTGGCTACCTGTTAAGTTTAAAATCGATTGCAAGCTATTGCTACTTACATACAAGACGCTAAATGGTTTAGCTCCTATGTATCTATCCAGTCTTCTAACATGCTATGATTCGTCAGGTTTTTTGAGATCAGTGAAGGCTGGCCCGTGTGATCCGATCCATCAGACGAGCTACTGTTGCTCAAACTGCTGAAGAAGTTAATGCTGGTTCTGATAGAAAGGTGTTAGAATACACAGTGCATCACAATTTGTTGCATATGGGGCTGCATAGCTGCAGACCAGTCAGGGTGCCCATGCTGACCCCTGTGCACTGCATAAAGCGGCAACTGTAAACAGAGCACTGGAAGAAAGTGGCCTGGTCTGATGGATCACGTTTTCTTTTACATATCATGGATTGCCGGGTGCGTGTGCATCACTTACCTGGGGAACACATGGCAACAGGATACACTATGGAAGGAAGGCAAGCCAGCGAAGGCAGTGTCATGCTTTGAGAAATGTTCTGCTGGGAAACCTTGGGTCCTACCATCCATGTGGATGTTACTTTGACACATACCACCATGTACACCCTTTTATGAAAACGGTATTTCCTGATGGCTGTGGCCTGTTTCAGCAAAATAATGCTCTGTGCCACACAGCAAAAATGGTTCAGGAACGGTTTGATGAACACAAAAAAAAAGTTTGAGGTGTTGACTTGTCTTCCAAATTCCCCAGATCTCAATCCAATCTATGACAAACAAGTCCGATCCATGGAGGCCCCACCTCACAACTTACAGGACTTGGATCTGCTGCTAACATATTGGTGCCAGATACCACAGCACACCTTCAGGGATCTAGTAGAGTCTATGCCTCAATGGGTCAGGGCTGTTTTGGCAGCAACACAATACAACACAATACTAGGTGTCATATTGTTATGCCTGATTAGTGTATCTCTTTAGTTAGGGGCATTGGTGGCTCAGTGGTAGGTTTCTTGCCTATCATGCAGAAGGCCCAGGTTCAATTCCCAGCCACTGGACACAGTGCTGGTCCCAAGCCCGGAAAAATGGGAGGGTTGCATCAGGAAGGGCATCCGGCATAAAACATTTGCCAAGTTGTTGTGCGGACCAGTTGGTCCGCTCTGGCGACCCCGAACAGGGAGCAGCCGAAAGCAACTTCTTCTTCAGTGTATCTCTTTAGCCAGGCATACCCATAATACATCCCATAACCTTGTGCTTCAGTACATCTGATCAAATGCACATTATCATCAGCAGCTACTCTAATTCCTCTTCACTTGGGTCTCTTTTTCTACCCATCCTGGGGCATCCAGAGATCAGGTTCCGGTTGGATTTTGCTTCATGAAGATTTCGGACATTTAAAGACAAGATGCCAACCCTGTGAGGACTTTGAGGAAAACAATGTCTTAATCAATACACAAAATAACAACTACACATGCTGTATCTCCATTATTGAGCATTTAAAGGCTTCAGCATGGAGGAGTTAGTATTAAATCTATAATAAACTCAAATGCTGAGCTAATTTATGAGTTGCTCAGGAGCTCCTGGTTACACGAGTCCAATTGACTGTATATGACTGAAGAAAGGACATTTATTTATATTGTTATTTATTTATTTATTTATTTATTTATTTATTTATTTATTTATTTATCACACTCTATGGTGTTTAGAATAATTTAGTATTCGGTTCCCTTTTGAGTCTGGTTCCTCTCAAGGTATCTAAGGGAGTTTTTCCTTGCCACAGTCACCTCAGGCTTGCTCATTAGGGATAAATATAAATAAATTTTAAAAATATAAGTTTCATATTATTCTTGAACATTTTGTTCTATATTTCTTATGTTCTGTAAAGCTGCTTTGAGACATGTCCATTGTTAAAAGTGCTATAGAAATAAAAGTGAATTGAATTGAATTTAGGCTAGATCTATGCTAACCATGATTGTACACAATTCATCTATTTACTTTAGGACTAATTGTGTTTACATTTCAGATTTAAAAGCCACAGTTGAGTCAAAGGAAATATGCTTTTAATGCACAATGCGGAGGAAAAGATTTTTATTCATTCTTGGTCATTCAAATCCTTGCCAAGCATATTCAATTCAATTCAATTTATTTGTATAGCGCTTTTAACAATAGACATTGTCTCAAAGCAGCTTTACAGAAGTATAGAAACACAGAATAAATTATAAAGTTTAAAGATAAGTTACTATTTATCTCTAATATTTATCCCTAATGAAACCTTGAGAGGAACCAGACTGAGAAGGGAACCTCATCCTCATTTGTGTGACACTGGACAGTAAATAATATAAATGTAAATAATGGCCTTTGTTTGGGAACTGTGCCTGTGAGGAACTGTTTATAGTCACCAAGAGCACTTGAGGAACTAATATTTCTAATTCCTTCCTGCCGAAAGCTGACTGATGCAACGGCAGTTCAAAGACAGTGTGATAGTCCCCAAGTACTTCTATCCACAGCAGTCTCCTGGGTCATGGGCTGTCCACACAGATCTATCCCCAGCAGCAGTGAGCACCACCAAGCGATGAGACAACAACCAGGGGTAGAGTGTCTGGATGGATCTGCAAAGAAGAAGTGGTCACACTGGAAACTCAGAACACTGGGAGCTCGGGAGTGCAACGTATAGCTCAGAGACGGAGAGAGAGCGAGAGAGCGAGAGAGAGAGAGAGAAATATTATGTATGCTTGTGATCATGTGATGTTTCAAGACAATGTACATTATATGCAAATGGTAAGTGGAAAATCAGAGAACCTAAAGGAGAGCACGTGAAACTTTAAACAGACAGTAAACCAAGCTTCCAAGCTTTTAAACCCTTTTCAAAGCAGATGCAAAGCTTCCTGTGCACCACCGTGACCTTGGAGTTGTTTTCAGTCAAATTCAAATAATATGCTGCAAGAAAGCTACTTTATTCAGAAAAGAAGCAGCATCTAAGAAAAATAATCCTGATTATAAACCTCAGGGAAATTTTAGATATACTTTTATAAGCGTGTGCAGAAAAAAAAGGAACGTTCTGTCTTATAACCTAAAGGGCTGTTTGGCATGTCCCTCTGGGGGAAACTCTTTAATAACTTCACAATAGCATGGATCCCCTAGAGGAAACATACACAGACACGGACAGAGCAGGAGAAATTGCAGACAGTAAGTGAAGCTTGAGAGGCTCCAGGGTTCAATTCTGAGTACCAATAAATGACAAGTGAAAAGCATAAAGCGCAAAAGCTGGTTAAGAGAATCATTTTTAGCCACGATCATACAGTGCTGCCATAAAGAATAGCCCTTCCCACATATGTTACATTAACACACAGTGCACAATACACTTAAAAACATTTCCATATAGAATCCCTTTAGAATGGATTGGGTCATAAAGGTCAAATAGAGTCAGGGGAGTATTTCCATCATGTGTACTATGACCTCTAGAGTGTTTGCAAACACAACCAAATCCGACCTCACTGGATCTACAGAGCCTCTGTGTTTGTTTATACTGTATGCTGCTCATGTGATGCTTTACAGTATAATATTTTTTTGCATAGGATTATGTTCAATAAATTCATATGTTGAAAGAATAATAAGATTGAAGTTGGTCAGCTCTTTAAAGGCAAACAGAGAGAATGAGTTGAGCCTCTTCTCACAGGCCAAGACAAGACCTGGAGCTTGGACTTTTCTGGATTTGTCTACACAACACACACAATTTTTTTTATTGTTTCTCTGTTCTGTACAGTTAATTTCATTTTACTCTACTTTTAAATTCCATTTTTGACTCACAGACAGTCATAAAATGCATTTCACTGTATGTTGTATTGTGTATGTGACTAATAAAATATCCATTTAGAGTTTAAAATAAATTACATGTAATTTTAATTAATTTAATTTTGGAAAATTAATAAAATTAAATCAAATTTGGTTTTTGTCATTGTTATAATAAAAAACAAACAAAATAATAATAATAATAATTTTCTCAAGGTCATTTACATTCTAAGCTAATAGACATAGGGAAGAACACTAATAAACAACAATAAACAAACAACAGACAATGCCAGAAAAAAAAGATGAATGCAGCCAAAGACAAAAACGTAACAAAGATGGAGACTAAGACAAACAAAAGTGGTATAAACATTTTGTATATTAGGGGTGTTTCTGACTAATTATACAAATTTGTCAGGCTTCATGCTTACATGTTGTCCTGAATACACAATTTTTGTATTGGTATATTTGTCTTATTTCTGAAGCAATGGAAGAAATTCAGCCTTCTGCATGTTCTGCTGATCCTCTGCTCTTCTACGCTGACATCATCAAGTCCACCCTCACCCCTTCAATAACTGTATGGTTTGGCTCCTCAATCTTACAGGATCAAGCATAATCAAAACAAAGGAAATGATCATCAGTGATGTGGCAACTCTTCAGGACATCTACAGCTGCAGGGCCAGGAAACATGAGGGCGGGATTATAGAGTTTGCAATGCACAGCACATCCTTTAAGCCCTCATCTCCAGCAGAAGACTCCGAGCCAAAACCACCAGACACACAAACAGCTTTTTTCGCCAGAGCTGTAGCTGTCATTAACCACAGTGAACACATGGCACTTTAGCCTGAAAACCCATCACTTCTTTTTATATGACACTGACACAGACCTCATCGTCTGCATTATTACACACTGATGCATAAATATAAGTCAGTAGTTATTGTATCAGATCAGGAGTTTTCTTTAGGGTTCTCCGGTTTCCTCCTACCTCCAAAAAACATGCCATTAGGTGGATTGTTTTGTATGTGTGTGTGTGTGTGTGTAAGATTCCCTGTAATGGAATTTACATTTCTGCCATTCTGCCAGAGCGACATACATAAGTGCTTTGAAGTCTCTATAAATGAAAACATCAACTCTGGTTCACTAGGTCACAGATTTAGCATATCTTCAGTCATCTCATTCCATCCAGCATCTAGCATTCCTGAAATAAGCTCTTCGGTCCATCGAAATGAATGTGTCTAAATTAAGTATTGCTCTGCTGGTCCAACCTACATCCGTCACTCTATCAGAAGAGGGCGATGTTAGTCCTTCCTCTGCCAACCACCCATCTGCCTCACTTCCCTCTAGGCTGAACAGGAAATGTGCTAGCCAGATATGCTGTTATGTTGTCATGCTTTGGATAGTTTACAGAGTTTCTATTTCTAAACTGAGAACAAGCAGAGAGCCATACACAGACACCTTTGTTATATTTTCTATACACATGAACCATAGCGGCCACTTCACATACAAGCTGAAGAGAAGCTGAGCATTAACCGTCTGGTTACTGGGTTCAATCCCACAGCACTAGCTGAGCGTATTATGTATTCCTGGCTGCGGATTGGGCTTTAAATTGAAAAGGTGCTAAAAGCAGGATCCTAGATGTGACCAGTCTGTTGTTGCTTTGTTTAATGTGCACCTGCACCTCCCAGCCAAATGAAAGTAACCACTGTGAAATAGATTGATGAATATACAGTGGTGTGAAAAAGTGTTGGCCCCCTTCCTGATTTCTTATTTTTTTGTATGTTTGTCACACTTTAATGTTTCAGATAATCAAACACATTTAAATATTAGTCAAAGATAACACAAGTAAACACATCATGCAGTTTTTAAATGAAGGTTTTTATTATTAAGGGAAAACAAAATCCAAAACTACATGGCCCTGTG
Source organism: Hemibagrus guttatus (assembly GCA_033459395.1). Classification (NCBI taxonomy): domain Eukaryota; kingdom Metazoa; phylum Chordata; class Actinopteri; order Siluriformes; family Bagridae; genus Hemibagrus; species Hemibagrus guttatus. The sequence goes on from JAUCMX010000012.1 coordinate 19,110,995, forward strand.
TGAAAAAAGTGTTTGCCCCCTAAGCCTAATAACTGGTTGGTCCACCCTTAGCAGCAACAACTGCAATCAAGTGTTTTCCATAACTTCAATAAAAGTTCAGGACTTTGACTAGGCCACTCCAAAGTCTTCATTTTGTTTTTCTTCAGCCATTCAGAGGTGGACTTGCTGGTGTGTTTTGGACCATTGTCCTGCTGCAGAACCCAAGTTCGCTTCAGCTTGAGGTCACAAACAGATGGCCGGACATTCTCCTTCAGGATTTTTTGGTAGACAGCAGAATTCATGGTTCCATTTATCACAGCAAATCTTCCAGGACCTGAAGCAGCAAAACAGCCCCAGACCATCACACTACCACCACCATATTTTACTGTTGGTATGATGTTCTTTTTCTGAAATGCGGTGTTACTTTTACACCAGACGTAATGGGACACAGACCTTCCAAAAATTCAATTTTTGTCTCGTCAGTCCACAGAGTATTTTCCCAAAAGTCTTGGGGATCGTCAAGATGTTTTCTGGCAAAACTGAGACGAGCCTTTATGTTCTTTGTGCTCAGCAGCGGTTTTGGTCTAGGAACTCTGCCATGCAAACCATTTTTGCCCAGTCTCTTTCTTATGGTGGAGTCATGAACACTCACCTTAACTGAGGCAAGTGAGGCCTGCAGTTCTTTGGATGTTGTTGTGGGGTCTTTTGTGACCTCCTGGATGAGTTGTCGCTGTGCTCTTGGGGTAATTTTGGTCGGCCAGCCGCTCCTGGGAAGGTTCTCCACTGTTCCATGTTTTTGCCATTTGTAGATAATGGCTCTCACTGTGGTTCGCGGCAGTCCCAAAGCTTTAGAAATGGCTTTATAACCTTTTCCAGACTGATAGATCTCAATTACTTTCTCTCATTTGTTTTGGAATTTCTTTGGATGTCGGCATGATGTCTATCTTTTGAGGATCTTTTGGTCTACTTCACTTTGTCAGGCAGGTCCTATTTAAGTGAGTTCTTGATTGCGAACAGGTGTGGTAGTAATCAGGCCTGGGTGTGGCTAGAGAAATTGAACTCAGGTGTGATAAACCACAGTTAAGTTATGTTTTAACAGGGGGGGCAAACACTTTCACACAGGGCCATGTAGTTTTGGATTTTGTTTTCCCTTAATAATAAAAACCTTCATTTAAAAACTGCATGATGTGTTTACTTGTGTTATCTTTGACTAATATTTAAATGTGTTTGATTATCTGAAACATTAAAGTGTGACAAACATACAAAAAAATAAGAAATCAGGAAGGGGACCAACACTTTTTCACACCACTGTATAACTTTCTGTTACAACTATACTGTTAATTGTGTAAAGCAATAGTTAAAAAAGAGCAACTATATTTCTTTCAAAATATTCAACCCAACCATTGAGGCAGTATGTTTTGTTTGATGTCAGGATCACGGGGTGCCAGGCAGGGGAAATCAGACCCAAGGTGCAGGGATAGCCATGAAACAGGGTTTTATTAACAAAAATGAACAAACACTCACATAGGAACACCGGGGAGAAAACTCAAAACTAAAACCTCGAGAACAAACAGGCAAACCATACTGACAGTATGGTCGTCGACGACGACGACGACGACGACGACGACGACGACGACGACGACGACGACGACGACGACGACGACGACGACGACGACGACGCACACCATTACAACAAGGTCTCAGCAAAAACACAAGGAAGAACCCAATATAAATAGGGGAGATAATCAGGGTGACATAAGGGACAGGTGTACAGAGGCGGGGCAAACATGAGGGGAAAAAAACACACACACAAAAGCACATGGCACAGACAAACAAACCCCCTCTGGAAGTCCCCTAGTGGTCCCACAGGGCATAGCCACGCCATCCATGACACTATAAGAATTAAGGATCACCAGAAGAAGAAATATAGCACTGGTGATGGCTGATTATTGCACTGCAAATCTTAAAGTAGCAATTTGTTATTATTAGAGCTCCCCTGCTATCTGTGAGATGAATTGCACTGAAAATATTAACAATATTAATTATCTTACCTTATCTCTAACTGACTCTGTATGGGGGCTTCAAAACCTTTAATCTCCATGAGTTTAAGTGAAAAGCTAAGCAACTCTGTTCCAGTTGGGGAATAGAGGTATTTGAGAGAGAGAGAGAGAGAGAGAGAGAGAGAGAGAGAGAGAGAGAGAGAGAGAGAAGAGGAGGAGAGAGAGAGAGAGAGAGAGAGAGAGAGAGAGAGAGAGTTTCCTAAAAGCATAAGATTGCTCTTAAATGGTGGAGCTAGCATCACACCAAACACCGAACATGGTTGCTCTCCATTAAGATGATTTTGACTGCACAATGCTTTGGGGAATCTGAGCCTTTATTGTCATTTCAACCATATACAGCTGGTGCAGTATGCAATGTTATGAAACATCGTTCCTCCAGGACATGGTGCTACATAACACACGGAGAATGACACAGAGCTAATTACTATACACAGTACTACATAAGCAGCATGTGTGCAAACAGTGCAGGACAGAAGACAGTGCAAGACAAACAAGTACAATACAAAACAATACAACTGGACTTACAGTACAATGACTAGGGTGAGGGCTAACATAGTTACTCACAGCAAATATGTGAAGTCAGCCAATCCTGTCTTTTCAAACTGCTGCTCATGCCATGTCATGGGGTTGCAGAACACACTCAGAGGTAAATGTTGTCTGTTCTCTTCCTCATACACGGGCTCGCAGATTATTAGCTAGTGTTGCTGTGATTGATGGTGGTGATGGTGGTGGAGTGGGGGGGGCTGTTTGTTAGGGAGGGTCATCCCATGCTATCCCTTCCATGTAGAAAGCAAGGCCCAAATTTTTTCACTTGGTTTCCAGCCCTGGATCCCTGAGGTTTTGTTGTAGAAACATTTTTAAATATTACAAACTGCATCTTCTGTTTCGTCAGCAAGGCCACAACATACAACCAATATAAATATACTCTTAAAAGGTACAACCATTGTCCTTATGATCCAAAAATCTCCGCTAAATGGTATATAAAGATACCTCTTTGTCCTATAAAAAAAGATATAAAATATGAACCTTGAAGTTTCCACTTCAGTGACTGGCACTTGCACCCAAATACTTTTATCTTCTGAGAGCATAAAGGATATGGAGAAACACTCCAGGACCAGACCGGTGACCTTAACCCAAGGGCTAGGAGTATTTTAGTGAGACTTCAGTTGTTGATAGCAACCGAAACAAGCAGTTCCTCTCATATCCTGCCCAATGTCTCCTTTCAGCTTCAATACTCAGTAATCCCATGACAAGAATATGGCTTTTAGCTTTTAGTCTTCTGACACACACACAAAAAACACACCAGGGATCTGATCTTTCTCTCAACGTTATAGCCAGTGACAGGACAGGATCTAGCAGATGGATTACAGAAATTAAAACCAGGATTTTCTATTTTGATAAATAATGCACAAAAAAACAGCTGTTACGAATGCCTTTAATCAAGTGCTGTTCATAAAATGCAACTGAATCATATACACTACTTCTTATAAATAAATAACATGGGGGAAAATGGTTTGTTTTGACCTTCTACTCTGAAAGATCTAGGCATTTATAAAGTGTTGTACACGCTCTCATTTCCCTCTATCTTCATATCTGTAGACGTTGTATTCTGTTATGCTCTGAACATTTTCAGAAGAACGAAAGAGGTCAGTTCAGTTCTATAAATTAAATGGTTGGTGTTTTATAAGTAACAGTGTGTTGTGTATCTATGATAAAGGGGTACCTCAGTACATTGCACCTTGTCTATAAATGCAACACCGACTCCAAAAGTGAAGGCCATCAGCGAAAGAAACACAAAATAGCTTTCAAGACGAAATATCTAAACCAAAAAAAAAGAGAATGGTTAAAAACACACACACACACACACACACACACACACACACACACACACACACACACACACAGACACACACACATTGTATTCTCACCCGTGGTAGATATTGAGCTTTTCTGTAAGTCTTTTGTTCACTCAGAGCATCATGCACAGTCATATTCATGCCTGACTGGAGACAGCACCACCAGCAGCACGTCTTCAGAGAGAAGCAGAAAGAAAGAGAAAGAGAGAGAGAGAGAGAGAGAGAGTCAGACAGAGAGAGAGATAGTCTAATAGCAATGTCCTCTCTAATATTTCCACTAAACAAGTGTCGGAGCAGTTAGATGCTTCCTTTGCATCTTATAACGCCGCAGATTGATCTGTTCTCTCCGGGACTACCACACAATTAGGTAAACAAAACTCTATTCACAATACCAGCTGCTCTCACACTGCACTCTCTGATTGCTCAGCTCTCACGCGTGATAATAAGTGTGCCTTATTCCATGCCTCTGCAGCATGCACTTTATTAATGCATTTATTATAAAGTGCTTTCAAAAGGACATGTAGGGGAATTCCTTTTTTGTTTTTTTCTTTTCTGCCTCATTATTTTTCCAGCATTCCTGTTTTTTAGTGTAAAGGAAGTTTTTTCGGGTCACAGCCCGAATAGTTTTTACCTCCTAGCTGGTTACCGTGGCATCTGAACAGACTCGTCTTGTGTGTTTGTGCATTTTGCGTAAAGGAATCTCCATGGATGTAAAATCTGTAAGCTTGGGACAACAACCTATGCTTCAGAGGCGAGCTGGACAGGACGGCACATCTAACGTGGCATTTAGATGGGAAGAGGAACGTTCCTGGGATAGGCTTCCTCGTGCAGCTCGTCCTCACAGCTGTATTGAAGGCAAACTAAAGGACGAGTGGCTCCAAACATTTAACAGTCTACAAGTTAATGAGCTGCCTCCTTACCTCCAGAGGAATGACACACCTCGGAGTGAAAGCCCCCGTTTGGTGGCAAGCTCTCGGAGCAGTCTGGAGTCTCTGTGTTCTGGACTGGAGCGCAAGGAAAGGGTTCAAATTAAGACAGCACCCAAAAACTCAGAGAGCCAAGGTGTGCTGCCTCGCTCCAGTTCAGATCGGTTGGTTGCCCTTACAGAGACACGTGGTGAGGAAGGAGAGGCCAGATTGTAATGCAGCTCAACAGGATGGCATCAGCTTCAAGGTAAGAGCTAAAACCACATGTTTAATAATGTTTCTGTTGATATGCTGTGACAGAAGCTATAAAATGGTTGCATTTCGGTTCTACAGATAAAAGCAAAACATAGTTGGTTATATAGATTATAAGTCCAAAATTTTGTGGACACCTGACCCATATGTGGTTCTTCCCCATAAATGTTCCTACAAAGTTGAAAGCAGAGAATTGTACAGAACATCTTGGTACGCTGTAATATTACATTTTCTCTTCACGGGAACTAAAAAGCCCTGACCTCAACCCCAGTGAACACCTTTAAGATG